>OZ025301.1:218765131-220010131 GCA_964019185.1 Maratus speculifer | reverse complement strand
AATTTTATACAAGACACGGGTCAAAAACAGAAAAGGAATAGGAATAGAGAAAATTTGTTAATCTTGATCTAAGACTTGCTTATTCTTATTCGATAAAAATAAAAAAAAATCTCAAAATTTTCTAAAGTTTCAAAAATTGCACTTTTAAGGCTTTGATATTTTTGGTTGGGCTCGATATAAAAATCTGAAATTCTAGTCTCTGATAGCATTTTATAGTAGTATTATACACAACAAATTTAAACTAGTTGGATGTGCCAATCCCAAAACTTTCTTCTATCTCATACGTACATTTTAATATTTTTAAAAATAGTTACTCATGTTAATGCTTTAATAATTTTAATTCAATATTATACCAACTTTGATTTTTATCTTAAATTTCTGCTTCCGTCAATTAATCGGAGTAAAAACGAGTTTCCGTCCCCGCACGAGCCGATGGACAATAGAATGATAGGCAGATTTTTTCAAATTCAGAGGGGACATACTTGCCATACCTAAAAATAATCTCCAGCGGATTTTTTTTTAATTCAGGCAGGACCAACTAGCCATAGCCATACACTTTCACAAAAAAAATTGGTTCAATTCTATGCATAACTTCGCACACTTTTATGTGGTACAATATTGAAAATGGCACAAAAATCGCTATTACAGCACCCCCTTCTGGTGGATTTTTTTCAAATTCAGGGAGGACCAACTAGCCATAGCCATACCTTTTCACAAAAAATTTGGTTCAATTCTATCCATAACTTCATACACTTTTAGGTGGTACAATATTGAAAATGGCACAAAAATCTCTAATTCAGTGCCCCCTTCCGGTGGATTTTTTTCAAATTCAGGGAGGACCAACTAGCCGTAGTCATACCTTTTCACAATTTTTTTTTTCAATTCTATTCATAACTTCATACACTTTTAGGTGATACAAAATTGAAAATGGCACAAAAATTGCTATTACAGCACCCCCCTTCCGGTGGATTTTTTTTCAAATTCAGGGAGGATCAACTAGCCATAGCCATATCTTTTCACAAAAAAATTGGTTCAATTCGATGGATCAATTTATACACTTTTAGTCGGTACATCATTAAAACTGACACAAAAATCGCCATTGCAGCGCCCCCTTCCTGCGGAATGTTTCAAAAATAAAGGAGGACCTGCTTGCCACCGCCAAAAACATTTACAAAAAATTTGGTTCAATTCAATGCATACCTTCATATATTTTTTGATGGTAGAATGGCGACATACGGACAGACTGACAGACACAGGGTCAGACAGCTATTTTATAAAAAACATTTTTTTTGGAATCTCTGATCCCTGAAACGTGTATATCCGTCGAAAACCGGAAATCGAAAAAAAAATTTGATTACAATACTTTCTTCCATTGAAAATAGAAGAAAGTAAAAAGCAGATTTGACTGCAAGCTGAAATATTGTGAGAGCAAGATATCAACAAATGCTATAATGAGCACTTTCGGAAGAATTAGATTTATCTCTTTCATGACAATATTTACATACAAAATATGGTTTTTGGAAAACAGTGTAACAACAATAATTTAATTTACTAAGAGACCATACATGTTCAAAAAAGCTCTGAGAAATATCTTCACACAATTTAGAAAAGGTATTGTAAGGATAACTATAAAAACTAGTCGTTGGGGATCACCGTAATACTTATCCATCATGGATGTGCATAATATAATATATGAAAAGAAAACATGTGAAAACTATTTATACAATGCATCGCCATTCCAAAACAAAATTTAAAAGTATATTTAAATATTTTTAATATACATAGTAATGCTCTATTAAAGAATTGCTGATGAGCCCATTTCGACAAATTGTATAAAACCCCAAACTACTCAAGTGGTACCGAATTGCGTAATACAAACATCCTTATGACTCCAAAAATGATAATCATGTTAACTAACAGTTTACTGCGTCGGATGAAGCGTCTCATTTCCAATTAAAATACATCTTTGAATAGAAATTTGAATGAAATACAGGGTGATGAAAAATCGAAGAATGGGGAAAACAGAGTTACAAATATCTCGGGAACCAATAATCCGATTGACTTTTTTCTTTATGCAAAATTTATGTTATTTTATTGCATTTTACATCCACTCATTAAAATAAAAAATTTCGAAAATTTTTATATACCTTTCATCCGAACGAATTTTTCGAGAATCCGAAAAAATAGTTCCAGATAATCGAGGTTATTGATATGAAATAGGGAACTTGCAATCAGCTGATAGCCATTGTATTTCAAGTGGAGGTCAGGGTAGTTCCACCAATCAGAACTGTCTATTTCTAGTGTGTGACCTCCAGTATGACGTAAATTGCAACTGCCATATAGGCTTTGTCCCATTCTTACATACTAAACACATACAAAATTTCAAGTCTCTGTCTCGAGATAGAGTTCGGGAGATAGAGCGTTTACAAACACATAAACAGACCAGACAAATGGACGGCAATTTTTTTTTCCTAAAAATAAATTTTTCGGAATCTCCAGTATCTGAAACGCATAGATCCGTCAAAAAAAAAAACATTTTTTTTTTCGATTTTCAAAACGATTTGCAGACTTACCCTATACTACGTATGATGGGTAAGTAAAATGTGGAAATTGCAGCCCGCACAGTAACATTCCGATTAAATGTTATATAATGCAATTTCTTTTGATACATTTTAATAAAAAATATCCTTAGAAGTATTTTCAAGAGACATTACATTTCTAATAACATTAATAAAGCAATTAAAAGACTCAGAATTTTAGATTGTCATTTTCCTGGCATGTCACACTGTGACTATGAGGTGGGCAAAGTAAAAAACCTTCTGTTATGCTGTATAAATATATATTTTTTATTTTTATATTTATATTTTATAAAACAAATATATGAGAAAAGTAACAAATTCTATATTTTACAAATAATTTTCCATAACCAAAAATGATTGTCAATGAAATGAATGTCATTTTCCTGGCAGGCCTATTTTAGCACTTCATCTGGTATAAATGTGGCGCTGAAGAATAATTCTTCTTAGTTTTAAGATAGTTTAAGTCAGAAGTAGAAAAATCATAGCTACCAGCAAGATCTGTTAGATATTTCTTTGAAAATAATGAGATTGATGCCTTTGTAAAAATTGAGCAGACTTTTATTATGTCAATTTCCTGGCTTCCATAAATTAAGAAATAAAACTGAAAATTACATGAAATTTGAGCTGCTATATAGAAAACATATTCTTTTAAACAAAATTAAAATGTTAGACAAAAAAAAAAAAAAAAAAAAAAGGGAAGAAAAAAAATATAAAAAATGTTTCAGAATGAAGTTATCACTGTCCTGGTATACATTTACCAAGAAATGACATATAATTACATAAAAATCAACTTATTATCTAAGTTCTTCAAAATTTAGCTATTTAACATAGAAAATCTTTTACTCTCTAATAGAAAATAAATTTACTTTTTGAAATTTTGAATTGTTTTCAAGGATACTTTCAATATCTCCGATTATCAAAATCCAACATTTTGTGATAGTCACTAATAACTTCGAACAGATATTGTTGTCAGTTCCATACAGACAAGGGTCTCGCTAAAGAAGGGGGGGCAGGGGCGCCTACCCCCCCCCCCCAAACGTTCGCAATGCTGTTATAGTTCGCAAATTTACAAAATGAACTGGCAAATTAATTCAAAATTTTAATAAAAAACTGTAATACACTTTCTATTTCTAATAGATTTGACGAAAGTTAACAATATAATTAGAGATATTATTAAGCTTTTTACATTAAACACTACATTACATTTTCTAATTATGATAACTTGGTAAAATTATAAAACTAGTTGGCAAACGCCGAGAACTATTTATGTTTGCTTTTCAGTGAGTTGGCAGATACTGAATTTTGACTTGGCAATTTAAGGCTCTCTTCCCCACCAATGAAAAGTCTCCGCAAGGGCCCTGCATTCAGAATATTTTTCTCAAAATTTTATTTGAAGGAAAAATCTTTTGATAAGTTGAATGAAGTTTTTGGCCTGTTGGCTCATACAAACGAATTTTCAAATAAATATATTTAAGGCTCACTATATTTATAATTCCAAGATAGCACTTATCATAGACACATGCAACAATGTTTTTTTTTTTCTTTTTCTGCATGTTAAACTTTGAAAGGGTTTTGGATATCTTTATTTTCTGAAAATTACCTAAGGCTGATGCATGTTAATATAGTATAAATGCTTGATTTACTGGAACAAGCTTAAATGGTACAAAACAGTTTCAGGGACTGTCAAGCAGCATTGAAATTGTGGTTTTTAAACCAATAAGCAGGAATACGTTTTGACATATTCGATAATGTCTCAATATATATATATCTACCTTAACAGCTTTTCTCATTCCTAATTCCTTTTATGTTTTTGTCCCATCTCTTTTATAATATATATATATATATATATATATAAATACTTTTATAAATACATCCAAAGTTATTCAGTATATATAAGACCATTAATAGTAAACAATATTAACCATTTGAAATTAACCATTGAATTTAATAACTTATATCACATTGAATATGGAAGGAAAAAGAATAATATGAATACAAATGGATTTTGTAGAACCAAAGCAGAATCTTCAGGTCGCAAATACTTTGGAATATATATATATATATAATTAATAAAGTTTCTTTTATTTACTAAAATTGCTTTAAACAAAAATTACTTAAACCATACAAAATGTAGACCTTAGGCATAATTGTTTTAAAAAAACCAATTGCTAATTTTTGAAAAGGCTTTATTTTCTGTTACTGTTATTTAAGGATAATAATAATAATTTAAAAAAAAATTCAATGATACTCTTAGATAAATACTTACTTGTGACTATTATAAAACAGTAGACTAGCAGTATTGTTTCGACGTATTGCCCTTGCCATATCTCAGATTGTAGACAAATTTTCATCTTGTAATTTTTTGTACAAAACGCGACTATAGAATGCTATCAGAAACCAGAATTTCTGATTTTTATTTTGTGCCCCACCAGAGATATCAAAGACTTAAAAGTGTAATTTTTGAATTTTTAAAAAAAAATCGACATTTTTTTTTTTTTTTTTTTTTTTTTTTTTTTTTTTTTAACGAAGGGAAATAAAGTCCCGGTTCTGGAACTTGGCTTGTGAGTACAAGTACTTTCAGCCTAATTGTAAAAAAAATTAGGTCATGTCGAATGTTTTTCTTGCTAAAAAATTTTCGCTAGTAAACAGACGGATTTTGCAAAAAAATCTTAAACTTAAATCCCTTGAGGGGCGGTGCTATACCTATGAAACCACTTAATTTTAATTCTCAAACGCTACAGGCACCAGAATGTTGGTAAAAACATTCTCGGTTTATTGAATGCGTGAAATATGGCTTTTTCTTATTTAAAAATAAAGTTGTTTTCAAATTCCGGTGTCAATCATTCATTTCAACACTTAATGAAAGTACCCTGTGCCGCAAAGGGTTAAGTTGAAATTTCAAAAATAAAGATTTATTTTAGTAATCTACTCTATTAGTAAATTTTTAGCTCATTTTATTATGAAAAAAAATGCTTCAAATCGCACTTGAATTGGCGAAAAAAAAAAAAAAAAAAAAAAAAAAAAAAAAAGATGAGATATTTACAATTCTGTAAATCCTTTAACCTGAGATAATTGCTGAACACGGTGAAACAAACATGACCGCTGCGCCATTCACAAACAAAAAATAGTAAAATTAAAATAATTGTAATTTTGAACTTCGTCATGTTAGGATTGTTGTACAAAAAATCCAGATTTTTTTAAAGTGGTCAAGCTACCAACCACGACCGTACTACAACTTTTACTGCCATGGTCATCTGCCTGGGAAAATGGATTTCTAATTAACTGCCCCCCTCCCCCTTATTTTAATGTATTATTTATATAAATCTTTTCCTCTTTCTCTCTGTTGCTTTTACGGCTGATTTTTTCTCAGAATAAACTAAATAATTTTCATTATAATAATAATGTTTATATACATTACTAATAATATTATTTGTTCTTTTCACTTCAACTATTCATATACTACAGTTCCTACAGGCCTGGCCATCTGCCTGCAAAAAAATAATTTCTGCTAAACTGGCCCTTTCTTTCTTTTTAAGGGAGACCCGAACCCCATTTTAGGCCAAAAATCATCAAAAGTTAAAAAAAAAAAAATTATCTCAGAAAACGATAAAATACATATTTGCGAATATCCATGCAAAATTTCAGAACTCGGAGACACTTGGAACAGGTAGCAAATGAGCTTTTTTAATTGTAGTCACTAGAGTTTAAAGGACTAGCGGCCATTTAAAATGTGTTTTCCTGAAAATGACTTTTTTCATATTTTGCCTAAGTTCAAAGTACTAAGGCTCATTGGTTAAATGATTTAGAAACAAAGTGTTTATGTCTTTAGAATCTTAAAAAATTTGCAACAAAAGTAAGGAGAGATATTTTTAAAAACTATTTCTGAAAATTTTACATAAATTGGTAAACATGAAAATTATAACGAATTTAAGGAAATTTACCATGCGTATTTATTTATTTATTTATTTATTTTTAGCTGATTCAAATAGAAAATTAAAAATATCTCTCCCTAGGTCTTTTCCATATACTATAACAATATTTAAGCAATTTCAATAATGCCAAAATATTAAAAATTGAATGAGGAGTAGTAATTTTAAAAAGTGTATTTTTCGACAAAAAAAAAAAAATCATAACAATCCTCATAAAAAGTATACTTTTTAATAAAGAGTGAATTTTTTGCTAATTGTTCCTTACACAAAGATTCTTAAATAGTACACCAAAATTCATTACTTTAAAATCAATAATAAATATTTTGGGTTTTTTCTTACGGGTCTCCCTTAAATCTATTGTTTACACAAACATTTTCTCCCCCCCTCTCTCTCAATTACCTTTACGGCTGAATTTTTGTCAGAATTAACCAAAATAATTTTAATAATATTAATAATAATATTGACTAATTATGCTAATATTGTTATTTATTCTTTTCACTTCAACTTATCAAGTACTACAACTTTTACTGGCATAGTCATCTGCTTTCACAAGTCTGATTTCTGCGAAACTATAGCTATATATTTTTAATCTATTGCTTATATAAAACAGAAATCTTGAATCTTTTTCTCCTTCTTTCTCACAATTATTTTTTATGGCTGATTTTTTCTCAGAAAAAACTAAAATAATTTTCATAATAATAATAATAATAATAATTAACTAACTGTGTTATTACTAATATTTTTTTTTTCATTTCAATTTATTACATACTACACAACTTCTACTTTGGCATGGTCATCTGCCTGGAAAGTGTAATTTCTACAAAATTATTCTTTATTTTTTCTTTTTAATCTATTGTTTACACAAACCTTTTCCTCCCTCTCTCTCTATTACCATTTATGACTGATTTTACAACAGAATAAATTACAATAATAATAAAAATAATAAGTAAAATTAATATTAGTTTAATAACTAACTATATTATTAAAATAGACTTTTTTTTCACTTCAATTTATCACATACTACAATTTCTACTAACATAGTCATCTGTCTATGAAACTACCATTTTTATTAAACTGCTCCTAAAAATTCTTAATCTATTGTTTACACAAATATTTTCTATTCTCTCTCTGTATTACATTTTGCGGTTGATTTTTTGTACAGAATGAACTAAGATAATTTTCGTAATAATAATAATAGCTAATTATACCACTAATAATATTACTTAATCTTTTCACTTTAATTTATCATAGTTCTACTCGCATGGTCATCTATCTACGTATAAAAATACGATTTCTATAGGGAAACTAGAGGGACGGCCACTGCAACAGCAGTTTACGCTCTGTTTCTTGTTCGACACACTGATCTTATTACAGCGTTTTGATTAAGTGTGTGTGTGCCATCGACTAACAATGGGAAACTTTTACGTGACTTCAGCGACAATGTCGAGGTTGAAAAGTTGTTTATTAGATGTTTCAATGAGATGATAGTGGATTTTCCAAACTGTAATTTTTTTTAAATTTGAAAATTGCAAAATTTCTATATAATGTATAAGGGTACGTGGAGAATTTTGCAAATGCGAATGAGAACATTATATAACAAGTGAGAAAAATAATGCGTTAAGCATAGATTATGAAACACTTTCCAACACTTCCTGAAATCTTTATCAAAACTTCGTTATTTAAAGAAATAAGATGTTATTTGTCTATAGCAAAATATGTATTCCAATACTTGTGAAAAACCCTGTATTTGATCTGTCGGTTGATATATATATACTATATAATGGGGAAATTTAGTTTAACATGAGAACGCATAACAAGTTGAAACTTCTCTTTCAGCAATTTATACTAATATATAGAAACATACTTGAATACTTTTTTCAGCCCTGTGGTTTATATTACCTTTAACCTTTAAACAGTATTCAGCAAAAATTTAGTTCAAACTAAAACACACTTAAATCACATTTCCAGAAATTATCATCCATAGGCGAACATATATACAATTCTTTGCGTGACCCTGTGTATCATTTTATTTATATTCTACAAACATTTCTTAGTAAACTAAATGCACTTCAGCATAAAAAATGCCTAACTTATTTCAAAACCACCTTTAAATAAATTACGCTCATATTCAGTAACCTTTACGAACTCTTTTGTGTAGTCCTGTATATTATCTATAGCATTTATACACACCACATAATATTCATACATTTTAGTGAAACTTAAAAATGTATACCTTAATTAAAAATACATTTCATCCATCCTTCAGCCATCATCGACAATATACAGTACTTCGGATAGAATATACTACTTGAATTCTTTCGTTTGTACCTATGAATGCTATGCACTTCATATTATGCATGAAATAACTTATATTAAGTCTCAGTGACGTATATCAATTTTATTATACATTAAACAGTTTAATATAATTAAAAAATGTCACAAACCATTTCCCACTTTTCCATTATGTGATGGAATACTTTTGTGTGGCCCTGTAAAAGAATACTATTTATTCTTTTCACCACATACTTTACAAAAGGCATATTTTAGTGCACTTCGTAAATGCATATAAATTTGAATATGTTTGACAGGGTGTGACATCTTTAAAATTCATTTGAAACGATTTTTTCCCACGTAATGCAACGAAAAACTTTTGACTGCCTCTGTAATTAAAGAAATTAAGCTAGAAACTTCATTTGCTATAGTATTCGTGCTAAAGTAAAACTCAATAACTTCCAAAAATTCCATGGAAATCCGAATATATTTGGGTGATTCTACGATACGAGGTTTCAAGTACATAGAGGATACGACCAAAAAGAAAAGTTTGAGTTTTATCAAAAACCTTTAAATTATGATTTTTGTCCCATTTATTTACCTTTTCATATAGACCCCTTGCACGTGACGTCACATGCTTCATCTGGTGTCCAAACATAAGGCAAATGTGGTGTTTTCACATTTATAAAAATAATAATTTGCGCTTTATTTTTTAAGTACTTAGAAAAAATAATGCAAGAATAAGAAAAATCAAAATTAAACAGAAAGACCACAGGTGCTTTAAACGGCAAACGGAGAGTTATGATGTTTTGTTTGGGCTCCAGATGTGCACCAAATTAGTGGAACAGCCGTTGCTGTGACGTCAATGCAAGGGGTCTATAAGGGCAAGTCATTTTATGCATATTTTATAACTTTTTCTGGTCACTATATTTCACTTTAATTATTACGGTACTGTTTAATTAGGGCAGTAAATGAAATTGAATTAAATGAATATGATAAGTTTTATGATTTACCATGGGAGATACACGATCACCTTACGAAACCACTACACCGCACGGTCGCGTCGTAACAACTAAAAATGGCGACACTTAAATGGCTTGCGCGTTTAGTATTGATAACTTTAAGCCGATAGATGTCCTTAAGCGCTACTTCCAATATAGCCATCCTTAAATTTATATTTGTTTTTGACAGAAATTTGACAAGGTAGTTACACAAAAAAGCGGTACGAAAGTTAATTTTAAAAATTATTTGAAATTAACAAAATTATTATTTTTTTTTTTTATAATACGTAAGTATAATTACTTAAATTCCAATTAAACATACTTTAGTCAAGCACATGATGGAAAAAATAAATGTATTGTTTGCAAGTTAAATTGAAACCAGCAAAGGGACATGCCAGGGTAGAGACTTTTTTAGATTTTGTAAGAAATTTCAGAAAAATGTGTTTTAATTAGGCATTCAATCGTGATGTTATTTAATAAAGTATATTAAGATGATGCGATTCATTGCAAAAAATAACAACATATAGAATAAAAAATCTGTTTTAAACGGATTGCCGTACAAATTACCTCTTATCATAGAATCACCCATTTACGAGTCACTATTTAGACTCAAGCTCGACATGTTTTATTTCTAATAACTAATGGATAAGGAATTACTTTTATGACTTGCTCATTCTTTTATTCTTCAACAAGTTTAAACTGTATGATGCGATCTATACTTACAATCTGATTAAATTAATCAGATAAAGTTCTTTTCATAAAAGCGAATTTTCAAGCTCAAATCCTGGAGAGATGAGAGAGAAATAAAAGTTAATTTAAATATTTCTATAGCCACGTCTTACTTGTAAATACCATGCTTGGACTTTATAGAGCTATTTGAATCGAGATGAAATTCAAAATTCAAATTTGAGGATATGTGGATACATATATATAGATACTGAAGTTTAACATATTTTATCTCTAATAAAATGCCCACACGGATTAAGAGTTACTTTTATGACTTGCTCGTTCTTTTATTCTTCTACAAGTTTAAACTGTATGATGCTTCAGTCCTTACGATCTGATTAAATTAATCAGATAAAAGTTCTAATCATATGGCCGAACTTTTAAGCTGAAATTCTTGAGAAAAAAATAAAAGTTAATTTAAGCATTTTTATAACCACATCTTCCTGATAAATACCATGCTGTATAAACTCAAATTTGTATCCGAATCAGATTTGTAGAATCCTAATTTGAGCCCAGGTGGTCACTTATTTGAGTTAACATATTTTAATTGTTATAAAATAGGCACATGGATTAGGAATTATTTTTATGACTTACTCATTCTTTTATTCTTCCATGTGTTTAAACTTCATGATGCTATCATCCCTTACAACCTGATTAAATTAGCCAGATAAAAGTTCTTATCATAAAACTGAACTTTCAAACTCAAATTCTCGAGAGAGAAATAAAAGTTAATTTAAATATTTCTATAACTATGTCTTCTTAGAAAACACAATACTATACAGGCCCCAATTCGAATCCAGATAAAATTCAGAATCCAAATTTGAGCCCATGTGATCACATATTTGCCTGAAGCTTAACATATTTTATCTGAAATAAAATGTGCACATGGATTAGGAATTACTTTTATGCTTTGCTCATTCTTTTATTCTTCCACAGGTTTAGATTTTATAGTGCCTTAAAATCTGATTAAATTAACCAGATAAAAAGTTCTTATCATAACACCGGACTTTTAAAAGAACAAATTTGTGTGAGAGAAATAAAAGTTATTTTAAATACTCGCCACCCTTGGTGACTAGTTTGGTCTCTCTTGAGTGCATACTAAGCATTAATTCATATTGCATTTATTCATAATTTATTTTAATTACTCATTTTTTTTTCCAAATTAGAAGATTCTGCTAGAGAAATAGACACAGATGCCATATGCTTACCACATTGGCATGATTGCAACAAAATGGCAATCATATGTGCCTCATATGGTAGCTCGGCTATAGTTATTTATTTGTTAATAAACTATTTGTTTGCTTTTATTTTCTTTTTTAAAATGATATAAATTGTTTTATTCTATAATTATTAACTAAGCTTTTTTTAAAATTATTATTTTCTTTTATTAAATAATAGGAATTAGTTTAAAAATATGTATGTAACTGGTATTTGAAAACGGAATTTTCGCCAAATTGGCGTCGAAAAAATAACGCGCCAATGTGGTGCATATATGACATCCGTGCTGCTAAATCAAGAACTCAGTATTTTTATACAAGCCCAACGCAGATAATAAATCGCCAACTATTACGAAAAAATACCACTACCCGTGGTATTTTTTCGTATTTCATTAATTATTTAAAATATAATAAAGTAATCATTTCATTCATTTCATTTATAATACATAACTTTAGTTTGAAACCATAAATTTTAAAATTCATGACTTTTATTTATTTTTTTAAGTAAAAAGAACAGAAAAAAATAAAAAATAAATGGTATTTTGAAACTCCATAATTGCAGCGAAGGAATAAAACATAAATAAATCCAATTTACCACAGCCAATATTTTACCAAAGGATTTTTGTATAGTAACCCATAAGATGTGTTTCACTTGAATTTTGCCATTAAACAACTGACAAATAATCGTGATTTTTGTGCCACATACATTAGCATAATATATATATATATATATATATTTCTGCAGTCACGTGTTTCTTGTGAACACAAAGTTATAGAGGGCTGTTTGGGTTTGATAGGCGACTATTTGAATCTGGATCAGATCCCAGAGTCCTAATTTGAACCCATGAGGGCATACATTTGGACTGAATCTGAGCATATTTTATTTGTACGTGCATATAGATGAAGAATTATTTTTATGATTTTCTCATTCTTTTATTCCTTCGTGTGTTTAAACTTTACGAAGTGAAAATTTTTGCGATTTGCTTAAATTAATTAGATAAGGAATTCTTGACGTAAAATCATAGTTCGGAAACTAATCCTATTTAGAATTCAAATCGAAGCAACATTTGGTATGAGCTATACAATACACAATATGTCTTCAACACGTACGTGAATTTTTGGTGTTACTTTTACAACTTCCTTATTCTTCTATTCCTCCCCCCCTCAGGTTTAAAATTTAGAATGCGATCAATCCTTTGCAATCTGGTTAATTTAATGAGATAAAAGTTTTCATCATAAAACCACGCACTTGATTTGTGTGAAAGAACTCTGAGCTCAGATTCTTGAGAGGGATATAAGAGTTAATTTACGTATTTAACCTTTAACTGATGTACAGAAATTGAAACGTAACTAGCAGGGTCGTACTGGCCCACCGGGCAACGAGGCAAATGCCCGGTGCGCCCCTCGTCACCTTTTTTTTTTTTTTTTTTTTTTTTTTTTTAAATGGGAAAATTTTAAGTTATGCATTCTGAAAGGCATAAAATTTCAAATACAGTCGAGCCTCTATATAACGAAATCCTTCGTTCCAGTAAAAAATTCGTTATATAGAGAAATTCGATGTATAGAGTATGATGTTAAAAATAGTATTTAATGTGTAAATTTTGAACAAATATTATTTTTGATCTTTTTAATTAAGAATTTGAAATGTTTAAAAGTATATATTAACCTAACATTTTATTTCTTACTTATTTAAGCAGTTTCAAAAAAGAGAAAAGACATTTATTTGAAAGCTTAATGAAAATCAAATAAGGAAGATTTACATAAATTTTAAAGGAAAAAATCTGTAATTTTTTGTTGTTTTGATTTTAAAATTACAATTGTTACGCTCTCAAAAAAAATTCTCAAATTTTAGCAAGGAATGAAAAATTGTAGTTGATATTTTCCTCCATTTGAAGGTCTCGCTTATGTGCTCTCATTGATTCCTCTCTTATATGTGTAACAATTCAATTGACTGTGTTTTGAGAAGGATGTTGAAAGGTGTGTGGGAGGTGGGGTGAACTTGTTAGATTTAAAGAATAAGGAGAGAAGTAATATTTATAAAAAAAAAAAAAAACTTCTCCACTGAACGATAAATCAAAAATAAGTGATGGAAAATTGATTCCATATGATTTCGAAGCTTTTTTAAAACTGAATAAATTAAGATCAATTTATGAAAAAATTCGTTATATGGAGATAGATATTTCGCTATATAGAGTCTGTTTTTAATGTAATCATGCGAAAAGGGGACCGTTCTTACTAAAAATTCGTTATATGGAGAAATTCGATGTATGGAGTTTCGTTATATAGAGGTTCGACTGTATTTTCATTTGGCAAATTAAAGGTAATGATGACATATTTAACATTTTCTATCAAACATTTATCGCCATAGGTGGCTGCGCCGTAGTTTTATATTTATTCTGCTTTTTTGGGAAATACAAACGATGGGAAAACTAGTTGGATGTGTCAATCCCAAAACTTTCTTCTACTCATAAGTACATTTTAATATTTAAAAAAAAAAAAACGTGGTGACCCCAAAGTTACCCACTATCGAATTTCCTCGAACATTTGACCTAGCCTAATGAGATTCTGGTATCCGAAAAGCCTAAAAAGCAAAATTTAATTAATATTCTGAGAAAATGAGCTTAGTAGTGCCTCATGTTGGGTAATTTATACTAAAACCTAATAAGCATCTATTTATGTCAAGACCTAACAGAATCTGAAATTTGATGGAATTTCGTCCATTAGTTCTGTTAGTTCGTCTATTAGTTATAACAAAAAATTTGCAAAACGTAGCACAGCAACACCATATCTTGGACAATTTATGCTAAAACGTAAAAAAGCGTTTAATTATGTTATGGTGTAAAAGAATCTGAAGTTTGATAAAATTATATGCATTAGTTCTTGAGATATAGCTAGTTTAAAAAAACCGTGTAAAGTATAGCACAGCAGCACCATCAGTTGAAGGATTTATAACAAAACGTAATCATCGTGTAATTATGTTATATGTCATTTTGTAACAAAATCTGAAGTTTGATGAAATTCTGTGCGTTGGTTGTTGAGATATAGCTATCGGAAAATCGTGCAAAATGCAGCATAGCTGCACCACCTGTTGCAAGGTTAATACCAAAATGTAATAAGCGTCTAATTATGTTATATATTCTAGTGTAACAGAATCTAAAATTTGATGAAGTTCTCTGCATTAGTTCTTGAGATATAGCTATCGCAAAAATCGTGCAAAATGTAGCCTAGCAGCGCCACCTATAGGGCAGTTCACACCAAAACCTTATCAGCGGCTATGTATCTCAAGGTATCGCGGAATCTGAAGTTTGGTGAAATTCTGTGCATTAGTTCTTGAGATATAGCTATCATGAAAATCATGAAAAACGTGGCATAGCAGCGCCACCTACTGGCCAATTTACACAGAAACTTAATCAGCGTCTATGTATATCAAGGGGTCACAGAATCTGAAGTTTGGTGAAATTCTGTGCATTAGTTCTTGAGATATAGCAATCTTGAAAATCATGAAAAACGTAGTATAGCAGCGCCACCTGCAGGCCAATTTTCACCAAAAACCAATAGGCACTAACTCATATCAAAGTCTAACTGAATATAAAATTTTATTAAATTTCGAGCATTAGTTCTTGAGATAGAGCGCCCACAATTTTTTTGTCATATACAGACAGACAGACAGACGGACAGACTCACAGACAGACATTTTCTAAAAATAGTCAAAACGTGTTCAGGACCTTCTAAAACGTATAAATCCGTCGAAAAACCGGAAGTCGAAAATTTTCATGAATCCAATACTTTCTTCTTGTAAAGATAGAAGAAAGTAAAAAGGTGGAATGCCAACTCAAACGAAAAGATTTTCATTTTAATTGGTCACATTGTCAGCGGCGCTCTTGTTCAGATTTTTTCAGCGCCTTTTTAAAAATATCGTGTTTTTGGAAGTGTGGCGCCCTTGATCAGTTTTTTTTTCAGCGCCTCTACAAAAATAATTTTAAAAAAACTAATATCGGTTTTTGTAATCATGGCGCCCATGGTCAGGTTTTTCCCAGTGTTTCTGTAAAAATAACTTTCAAAAAACTAATATCGAGTTTTTATAATCATAGCGCTCTTGGTCAAATTTTTTTCAGTCTTTATGTAAAAGCAACTTTAAAAAAACTAATATCGTCTTTTTGCAATCATGAGCTACTTATCAGATTTTTTTCAGCGCCTCTATAAGAATAACTTTAAAAAATAATATTGTGTTTTTGTAATCATGGCGCCTTTCTTCGGGTTTTTTTTTTCAGCATCTCTTGTAAAAATAACTTTTAAAAAATTAATATCGTGTTTTGGGAAACATGGTGCCCTTAGCCAGATCTTATTTTAACACCTCTATTAAAAAAAAAAAAAAACCTAAATAAAACTAATATCATGTTTTGTAATCATGGCGCCCTTGCTTAGATCTTTTTTAGCGCTCTTTAAAAATAACTTTCAAAAAACTAATATGTTCTTGGAATCGTTGCGTCCCAGGTCAGACATTTTTCGGCGCTTCTACAAAAATAACTTTTAAAAAACTAATATCGGTTTTTATAATTATAGCGCCCTTGGTCAGCTTTCTTCGGCACCTGTTGTAAAAATAACTTTTAAAAACTAATATCGTATTTTGGGAAACATGGTGCCCTTAGTCAGATTTTTTTAACACCTCTGTGAAAAAACCTAAAAATAACTAATATCATTTTAATGTAATCATGGCACCCTTGTTTAGATCTTTTTCAGCATCTCTTTAAATATGACTTTCAAAAAACTAATATCGTGTTTTTGGTATCGTGGCGCCCTTGGACAGATTTTTTTCGGCGCCTCTACAAAAATAACTTTTAAAAAACTAATATCAGTTTTTGTAATTACTGCGCCCTTGGTTAGCTTTTTTCAGCGCCCCTTATAACAATATCTTTAAAAAAAACTAATATCGTGTTTTGGGAAACACGGCGCCCTTGGTCTGACATTATCAACACCTCTGTAAAAAAAAAAAAAAAAAAAAAAAAAAAAAAAAACTGATATCATGTTTTTGTAATCCTGGTGCCCTTGGTTAGATCTTTTTCGGCGCCTTTTTAAATATAACTTTCAAAAAAAATAATACGTTTTTTGGAATCGTGGTTCCCTTGGACAGATTTTTTCGGCTCCTCTACAAAAATAACTTTAAAAAAACTAATATCGGTTTTTGTAATTACTGCGGCCTTGGTTAGCTTTTTTCAGCGCCTCTTGTAAAAATATCTTTCAAAAAACTACTATCGTGTTTTGGGAAACATGGCGCCCTTGGTCTTACTTTATCAACACCTCTGTAAAAATAACCTACACTGTAAAAAATGTCAGATGTTTCTGAATGTATAAAAATGTACTGTAATCAAAAACGAAAGTCTGCTGTGACCTCTTCTAACTCACTTAAGGTTTCGAAAATCGTTCCTTTACCTTTAAAAATTTCAGAAAACTATTTGTTTTCGAAATTTAAAGAAGAATTTATAAAAATTAATTTTTATTAGCTGCCCGTCCTTTTCGGAAACGTTTCTAAGTAGCTTTTACAGTACAATAATCACTTTTCTCAAATCAAAATATCACTTTTTCGGAGTCATATTATTTTTAAGTCACATTATCATTTTGTCAATTTTTTGTAAGATAGAAAAAAAATGTTTTTTTTTTCTTCTAATTTGAAATTGATTTATATGTTATATGTAAAAAAAAAAGAAACCCTTTTTTAAAATAATTCTTGTAAAATAGATGCCATTCTTGCCATGATTTGGAATATTTTTACACCAAAATTAGTATTTGTATCCTAGAGATTGTATTATATAAAATATTATTGAATTGTAAAAAATGATGTTTTGAACTTTGAGTTTTGAGTCAATGAAATTCTTTTAATTCGTTTTATTTTAATTTCTTATTTTTTACTTGGAAATATTTGTGTAGAGACTGATATTCAGATATTCGGGATAAAGTTTGATTTAAATAAGTAAATGCAATCTATATATTTAAAACACCTGGCTGTTTTTTTGGTCATCAGCCCTAAGCCTTCTACTGGCCCGATTTTGATAATTATTTTTTTAAATGAAAGCTGTTTATGTGTAAAAGTGCCCATTCTGCCTAATTTTTAATTTATTTCAATTTTTATATTTTATTTTTAATTTTAAAAGCTTTTTCATGACATTTCTTCAAAACAGTGGCAACAGGTTAAGCTGTTCACAAAATTTATTTTGCTTTATTATTTTCCACCAATCAGCAGCTTGATCTCATCGGTGAATGTATAATCGCATTTCAAACAAACAAACAAACAAAAAAGAATAAATAAAGGTTTTCGTTAAATTTAATCATAATAAAATGATTGCACATAGTTATCCCCTGCAATAAACAGATTATTTACTTAGTAATATTATTAAGTATTATGTAAGTAAAATAACAGAAGATAAACTTTAATAAAATATAATATCTAAAGTGAAATTTTGTCGATGGAGAAAATGTCGTCATACAGAAACCAGATAAATTTATTCCATGAATATAATATACATTGTTATAGCTGTGTCAGTGATGATGTCATATTCACTGACTTTAATTCCCGCATCTAAATAAAGTGAACTTCTATTAATTTAAAGGTCCGTGGTGTGCTCAAATGAAAATATTTCTATAAACTGCGCCATTTCTATTTAATTATATTGAATATTTTATGAAACTAAAGAATTCTTAAATAACTGCATAAATCACGCTTTTATTTAAGAAAAAATGAGTATTTCTGAAGGTTTAAATGATGTCATATTAGAGAAAAAAAAAGAATAAAACCTGTGATATGGCGGTATTACTATATTTCTATCTTACATAATATCAAAAAATAATTTAAATCATTTCATTGTATTAAGTTATTGCTTAAAATAGTAAAAAAAAAATCTGCATTTCAGCAACAAATACAAAAATTTTATTCTTTTTAATAAAAGAGATATCTTTTTTTTCAGTTGTCATAGCAATAAAATTAATCTTTACAAGTTCATGGAGGATACAAACCGATAAATAAATTAAATTTATTGCAAGTGCTGTAAATGTGTTCTGGGTTGGTTAGGCAGTTTAGTAAGTCCCTGTTTCTATTATAATTAAAATGATTCATTGATATTATAATTATTGTACAGTTATCAAGCGATCTTTAAATGGAGAAAAAATAAACTATGCAGATATTTTTGAATTCGTCTTCCGAGGTATAATATTAACTTCCTAAATAGTTTGGCATTTAAATAATATTTAAGGTTTAGAAACCGCATTAAAAAAAGATTTGTTGCTGAAGTCCAACATAATAATTTATGAGTTGTTTTAATGTTGTTTGTTATGTGTTATGAGTTGTGCATTTGTTTATTTCGCTCAGTATTTTACGGTCTATATAAGATTGATATATATCATACCTAATATATATTCTTTTCCGTCGAGGTTCGACGGGTGCAGCTAGTATATAGTTAAAATCAAATTTTAATTCTTGTGAATTAAACAATTTTCAATAAATATTAATCCATTCCATATCCATAATATTCCATATTTCTTGTGATTTTCATTATAAAAAAACTTCTATAAGACGCTTTTGATACAAAGTATTTCCTTTTTTTTAAATTTTAATTTAAAAAAAAAGAAAAGAAAAGAAAAAAAACGTTATTTTATTAATTGATTTCATAATAGGGAAAAAATGTTTATATATATATATAGCCTAAATTTAATTTGAAACTAATTTACGTATTATTGAAGAAAAGAAGAAAAAACAAAGACTCCCCTTTTAAAAAAATAAATAAATAAATAAATAAGTCACGTAAAAAACTTAATTCCTATTATGGTTTGGAAAATTTTTTCAGCATAATTAGTATTTGTATCCTAGAGATTGTATTATATAATTGTATAAAATGTTTTGACTTTTGTGTTTTGAGCCAGTGAAATTATTTTAATTCATTTTATTTTTATTTTTTTATTTCGAAATAATTTTATGGATGCTGTTATTCAGATATTCGAGATAAAGTTTAAATTATATAAGTAAATGTAATATATAGTTAAAAGCAAATTTTACTTCTTATTAGTTAAATAATGTTCAATAAATATTAATCCATTCCATATTAATAGTATTCCATATTTCTTGAGATTTGCACTGTACTTTTTAGGGCATCACAGATACATTTATTTAGTATGCAATTCTTCTTCACATATACTAACTGATGTAATGCGGTTGAAGTGAATTAACACAGTGCTTAAATTTCGCAAATGTTTTTACAGTGATGCCGCTGGACTTGAACAAGTTTTGCATCGAAAAACATGACTTATTAATAGTGGGGACCCGATTTTGTAAAAAAGGGACCCAAAATTTTAGAAGTTCTGAGTCCCAGGGACCCAGGATTTTTCAATTGCAAAATAAAAGTGAAATGTAATAATTATTTTAATAATAATAAATAATTAATTAAAACCAATATTAAGTTTTTTAAAATTATTAAGAGAAATTTTCTTTACTTTTTAAAAAATAAATGTGCAAAATATATATTTAATTATAAAATAATGCTTATTTGTGTGAGAAGATAACAAGAGTCACTATTGTTAGCATTTCTTTTGAAAAGGGGCAAGACAAATTTATTGAAGAAAACATTTTTTCTAGTAAGGAAAAAAAAAAAAAAAATAGAAACTTGTTGAGTAAAGGGGTATTTTTTATTTAATAAATGGGTACTTTCAGGAGTTAAATTTGCTCAGAAAGACTTGGAGCAGTGAAAAACGGATTATGAACCAGGAAAAACCGTATTTGGAGCACAAAAAACAATTTTGAAGCAATAAAATTAGTTTTTGGAACAGTAAAATTCACTCCCTTCATTAACTTCTTTTTCTTCCATGCTCCTATGACGAAATTTGTGTTTTTCCACGATCTTTTGACGAAAGTTACTGTTTTTTCGGGATTTTTTGAAGAAATTTGCATTTTTTCGTGAATTTTTTGACAAAATTTCCGCTTTATCGCGAGTCTTAGACGAAATTTGTCGTTTTTCGAATTCTTTAGAGGAAATCTGCAATTTTTCGAGATTTTGTGACGAAATTTTCCATTTTTCTTTAATTTTTTGACAAAATTTGCCGTTTTTTCGCTAATTTTTTGACAATTTGCCGATTTTTCGCGTATTTTTTGAAAAATTTGACTTTTTTGCGATTTTTTGACGAAATTTGACGTTTAATCATGATTTTTTGCCAAAAATTGGTGCCTTACGTGGATTCTTTGACAAAATTTGCCTTTTTTTTCGCGATTTTAGACGAAATTTGTCGTTTTTTCGCGATTTTTCGAGGAAATCTGCCGCTTTTTTTAGATTTTGTGATAAAATTAGCGATTTTTTCGCAAATATTTTGACGAAATTTGCCGGAAAATAATCGTTATTTCGCGATTTTTTAACGAAAGTCGCCTTTTTTTGCGATCTTTTGACGAAGTTACGCGTCTTATGGGACGTGTAAGAGCTATTTTTCTGCGTCCTGTCGCCGATTTTTTGCGTATTTTATGCACTTATAGCGCGTCCGCGGCATCCCTGTCGAAAATAGAGGTATATATTTTTTAAAAAGTGTGATGAAAACAAACCCTCTAAATTTGCTTGTCATATATCAAGATTTTTTAAAAGTGCAATGTTTTGCGGAGAACTATTTTCGTGAATATTATATTTCTATAATTATATAATATTCTTTTGGGTGACATATATTTTAGTAATAAAGTTTTTACAACAATGTACCCGTACATTATGTAGTATGTGTGTGTGTGCGTAAGGATTTGCGCCCTTTTGTAAGGCATGCGCCTTGTTGCATTGCGCCCTTGTTATCCATTTTGCCACCGCCCTCTCTGTTATGCCAGTACGACTCTGGTAACTAGTGTGAAGCGGTCTGTGAGACTGCAAAATCGAAAGATGAATAAAAGACATGATTAACTCTTAAAGTAGTGTTTTTGTACTAAACTTTTTCTATACACCTATTTAAAAGTCTGTGGTGCTATAGTATTAAAGTTTCAAACGAAACAAAATTTCGGAAGTGTTTGTAGTTAAACGGAAAATTACAAGTTAAACTATGAAAAAAGCAGTGATCTGTGAGACCGGTAACATTACTTAAAGGTTAAATAACCAAGTCTTCCTAGATGATAGGATATAAGTATATCGAAACAAGACCATATACACTGTAAAAAAAAAAAAAGTGTCGATCTACTAAAAAAATTTTAGTTTCTGCCAGTGATTCTTGCAATTACTAAAACTTTTTGTAATCTTACTCAGTTACAAGAAAATCTGTAAGAATTACTAGAAAAAAGCTAGAAACGAATAGAGTTAATAGTTTTATATTTTAATAGCTATTACTAAAACGCACTTGGTGGTGTCGTTATAGATTAGTGGTCATAGCACTGAACTCCAAGATGAAAAGTCCCGGGTTCAATGCTCGACACCACCAAAGACGCACCGAGTGTATGCAGTGTAAGTACTCGTTAAATAAAGGGGTTATGAAAATCCTGTCGTGTAGCTGTTACCGTGGGTAATGATCTCTGGTCTTTATCTCCTCTTCAGAAGCATATCAAAATTGAGCAGGTAAAAATGTTTGATCTGTTGACGCTTTGCCGAAAATCTTCCGCTGCAGAAGACTGTCTTCTTTCCTACTTTTTTTACAAAATAAATATTTGTTTCACTTGTTAAAATTGCGTTTGGAATAGTTACTAAGAATCTGTCAGTAATGGTTACTAAAAATAATTTTGGAGCTGTTACTAAAATTTGATTGGTGGCTCATACTAAAAAGTTTTAAGTTAGTTGTACAAAAAAAAAAAAAAAAAAAAAAAAAATTGTTCAGTTTACAAAAGAAATGTTTGTTTCACTTGCAAAACAAAAAATTGGAATGGTTACTATTTGTACTGTGAGTAATGGTTACTAAAAAACTCTGTAGAATACAAATTTACTAAAAAAATTTTAGTAACCTCATGATTTTTTTTTTTACAGTGTAGGATATAAGTCTTGATTGGATTTGATAGAACCTTATTCGAATCCGGATAAAATTCAGAATCCAATCCTTAGCACAAGGAAGTACATATTTAGATTGAATTTCAACATAATTTATCCGCAATAAAATACGTATATGGATTAGATATTGCCTTTAGAATTTTCTCATTCTTTTACTCTTCCGCAGATTTAAACTTTATGATGCGATTAATATTATCAATATATTTAAATTAATCAGATAAGAAGTTCTTGCCACAAAACAGCAGTTTTGAATTGAATTCGATTCAGAATTTAAATTTGAGTCTGTGGAGGCACACATTTAATCTCGAGCTAAATATAATGTACAGTAGAACCCCGCTAATTCGGACCCCGTTAATACGGATCGGTTTGGTCAATTTTTTCTTTTCAAGTTTGAGAAGCAATTGGCTAACTTCCATAACATTAGCTTGTTTCATCGTCTTATTCTGAATAAAAAAAAAAATTCTGAAATCTTTTCGGAAGAATACCTTAAGCTTTCTTATTTATACTCTTTGATGTTATCTTCCAAAGAAATAACTATGTATCACCAGGGTTCTCGCTGTCGCTTGCCATTGCGCTAAATTGGGACTAAATTCTTCATTTGGCGAGTAAACAAGCGTTTAGATTTGCCAGATTGCTAGTGCTCAATTTTTGATTTTTCTTTCTTTCCTTTTTCGTTTTTCATACGTATGCATATATATATATATATATATATATATATATATATATAGAACCATTAGATAATACTACAAATCAACATAAAATACTGTAAAAATTTGTTAATGCCAAATTATATCATACAGAGGAGTTGTCAGAATTAGAAATAATAGAATAATTAATTTTAATAAGACAGTAATATAGTACAACATGAATCAGAGTGATGAAAAACAAGTAGCAATCAAATGGAAATTCTTAAGGGTATCAAATGACTACAAAGTAGAAATCCAAATAATACACAATGATAATGCGCACAGCAGCATTAGACATTGTGTATAAAAATTAAACAATTTGCTAATGATAAACATATAGCTACACGATTATATATTAATTTAATAATATATAAGATACCCATTAAAGAATTGGTTTTTCATAATGAATTTTACAAATCATAGTGAAATAAAAATGAATACATTTATATATATATATATATATATATATATATATATATATATAATACCATTAAAAGTAGACAAGATTCACCAAAGGATTTTATCAATAAAACAATAAACCAAAACGAAGAATTAGAATTGAATTGTATTATAATAAAATAAAAAAATAGTGTAACGAGTAAATCTGAAAAAATAAATAAATAGAATGAATGCAAATAGAATTTGTAGCTCCAAAAGCAGAGTCATCAGGCCCCAAATGCTCTGGAACTACAAATGTAGCGTGCGGTTTCATCCACGTATTAGCCATGAAATAGCAAAATAATACGTATTTGGGGCTACCAGCACACAAAAACCAAATTATTAAACAAGGAACAAAGATATTTTACAAAAAGGAGTTGAAAGTAAGTAAAAATAATAGTTATCCATAACAAACAAGAAAGAAAAAGCTGAATGGAAATATAATTGTTATCCATAACAAACAAAAAAGATAAAGCTGAATGTAAATATAATTGTTATCCATAACAAACAAAAAAGATAAAGCTGAATGGAAATATAATTGAACAGGAGAAAATAATTAATAATCGATATTAACATAAAATTAAATTAAAAAAATAATTAAAATTAGAATTAAGAGATAACATTCATATTAACATATAACTTAAAATACCATTTTGTTACTTTAATCAGTAACATTTATTGTAACTTTACATGGTAAAAACTCATTATCTTAATATAGGATAATAAAAATTAAAAAATAAAATAAAATAAAATAAAATAAAATATAATAAAAATAGGTAAAAATTAAAAAAATAAATAAATAAATAAATAAAATAATAATAATAATAATAATAATAGTAATGATATTATTAATAATAATACCAAAAATTATATCAATAACATTAAAATTTATTTGATAATTAAAATATAGGTATTTAACTCTAGATATAACTAGACAAATATCCATATACTAGTGTATATATATATATATATATAGTATATTTGTAGCGCATAGTTGAAATTAGATTAATAACAATCGTTGTCGCAGTTATAAAAACTTTTTTAGAACATTTTGAAAAAAAAAGGGGGTACATTAAAGGATTAAAGGTATTTTTTTTTTGTGTTACACAGCGAATCTATTTTGCTAATACTTTTTTTATTTGGCGAATGTTTATTTTTATTTTTAATTAGCCAAATCATTCACGTTGGTGAAATGTCAGCGAGAACACTGTGTATCACTAAGTTTGGCAATTCCAATTTTCCTAATTTTCTATTTAAATCACTTAGAAATGTCATAAGAAATCACTGTACAATAAATTTTTACCTAGAACATTGCAAGAAAGCAAGGTAAAAGTCCCTATAAGACCCATTGTCTGATACGGATCGCTTTCCGATTTTTGTCAGCCCATAGGTCTGCCTCATTGTTATTATGACAAAACGCTTCTACAATATCACTTGCTGAAAATTATTTATATTTATATAGCATGACTGTGCGGCTCGCAAAAGATATAAAAAACTGGCGCAGCAGAAAATTACAAACTTTTTTATTACAAACTAAACATTTTTATGTCTGTAAATATTTAATAAATTTAACGTAAAGGTGATTTTCTGTAAGTATGTTTTATTTTATATCACTTTTTCCTAATTCCCCGGATAATCCAAATTTTCGATAATCCGGGTTGGGTCTGGTCCCAATTAATCCGAATTATCGGGGTTTTACTATATATCTAATTGCGACCAATGTCACACAAGATCAGTCATGACTTTTAAAATACGTCCATTTCACTAAAACCGCTAAATGATGATTTTGAAAATTCAACTCCACCATTGGTTTGTGCTGATTTGTGAGGCAAAAATTTCGTTTGTGCCACTTCCGTTTTCTTATTATATAACGAACACAATAGGACGGGACGGGCACCAGCGAAACACAGCTCCGCCCCGTCAACGAAATCAAAATTTTATCACTATATACATTTGTGTTGGTTTGTGCCGCAGAAAGTTTCGTTTTAATTATTTCTGTTCTCTCGTTATAACGAACATAATGGGGCGGGGCCAGTGAAATAACAGCCCCGCCCCATTAACGAAATCAAAATTTTATTACAGCATTCGTTTGTTTCAAAACCTGGATCTTCTTTACACGATGAATGGTACAAAGCTTCGCACCAGTCGTTTTGTGCCAATAGCCGTGTAACGATGATCCGTGGAACGTTTTATAAGTCATGCACTGGCCTTGCATGTCATTGCTCGCGATCTAGTACACACATGAACTTTTGGCGTTAATTTTGTGACTTGCTCATTTTTTAATTCCTCCCCGGGTTTAAAATTTATAATGTGATCAATCTTTAATCCCTTCAAGTGTGGTGGTTTTTTGGACCACCTAATTTAATTCTTGAATGCAGTGTTGAATTCAGAAACTTTTCTCCGGGACGAACTTCTGAAGCTCCGGGGGGAGGGGTATTATAGATTTCCGGGGGAGGAAAATGCACCTTTTAACCTTAAAAAACCTAAAATCTTAAATTTTCCGGGGGGGGGGGGGAGGCATTTCATATCTCCGAGGAGGAATGTAACCCCCGAGTCGCCCGCTGGATTCAACACTTCTTGAATGCCACATTGACACCAGATTTATGGAATAAAAAATTTCCTTTTATTAAAAACACGAAGAAAAGCTTTTACTTATTTTCAAATAAATTTGGTTGTAGTCGGCCATTTCAGCATTTTACGAGTAAAAATACTTTCTCCTGAAAGGATTAAATTCTGGTTAATTTAGTCAGATAAAAGTTCTTGCCATAAAATCCTGTACGAGATTTATGATATTGAATTCTCAATTTCAAATTCTTGCGAGAGAAATAAAATGTTAATTTTAATTATTTTGATAACAATGTCTTCCTGCTGAACACAAAATTACAGCAGAAGTAAATTTTCCAAGTGGGTGAAAAATGTCCGGGGCAGGATTCGAAGCATGTATGTATAGGCTGAAGCCGCCAATGATCTTCCAAACTGAGCCATCCCGGACGAATACTGCTGGACTAATTCACCCAACCAGCCTTAACGATCACACTATCTGGTCTGATACTTTGGATCATTTGAACAGAATAATTCAAAAGTTAATAATGTATGGAATTGCAGAAAATGCTGCATACGAAATAAGCATTCTTCGAGGCGCGTTTTAATTGTATTAAACTATTTCATATTTTATGAAATTGATATACATTGCTGAGGTTTACTACAAGTTACTTCTTGTATAATAGAAAACAGATAGCCTTTACAAGGACACACAAAATATTTCGGATACTCTACTGTATCCAAAGTACAGTTATAGTACAAACGCACCACATTTGCTATATTTGATATGCAATTTGCAACTTGTTTATTATTTTATTCCTCCATAGGGCCAAAATTTTAGATTCAACTAATCCTATAAAATTTTTATTATTAATCGATTTCTCAACTAATTTCAAGCAGTGAAAATGCTAAGCTGGGCATCGTCCTCATAGCTTAAATGGTAGAGCATTTGGAGCGCTATTCCAAGGGTTCCGGGTTCGATCCCCGGCTTGGACATTTTTCACTAAGTTGGTTCTACGCTTAGTTGTTAGCAATGTGAAAATTCATGCATTATATATTCTACAACTAATCCTTATAATATGATTAATTCAATCAAAAACTGAAGTCACAAGGACATACATTTGGACTGCAGCTCAACATGTTTTATTTGTAAAAAAACATGCACATGGATTAGGAACTACTTTTATGACTTGCTCGTAATTTTATTACTCCACAGGTTTAAACTTTATGATACGATCAATCCTTACAATCTGGTTAAATTAATCAGATAAAGGAGTTCTTACCGTAAAATCACGGACGTGATTTATGGGAAAGAACTCTCAAGCTCAAGTTTTTGTGAAAGAAATAAAAGTTAATTTAAATATTTCCATAACCACGTCTCCCCTTCCACCGCTAAGACTACGAAGTAACCGTATATTTTCTGACGAGATTTCGCAAAACGCAGAGGGAACGATAAAATTTCGCTGAGGTTTCAAAAATCGATAACGCCGTTTACAAAGACAGCGGCTCCGTCACTTAGTGCTAGAGATAAAAGGTACTCCAAAAGACATAGGGAAAAGAACTGAGTTTTCATTTACCGGGAATTCGATGAAAATAAGCATGATCGGTAAGGGGAATTTGTCGAAATAGTTAAACAAAGAGACTTCAATGCCCGGATTGCCGTTATTGTAAGCTCTGTTAACCAAGAGAATACACGTCTTTTTACAGAACCTCTTCTTTCTAAAAGAGCTCGCTTAAATGCAATAAACTTTTAGGGGTCCTAAATTATTCTCAAAGGTTAGAAGAAACTTCTTTTAATCTAATTAGATGCCCATATATAAACATGAGAACCAGGTGCGGGTGAGGACCCATATGCAAAAGTTTTCAGGATCCTAATTTTTCTTTTTCAAGGCTAAAAAAAGGGTCCTTTAGTCTCTGTGGGTGAAAGGAAAGGAGCTGAGTTTTCATTTACCAGGAATTCGATGAAAATAAGCACGATCGGTAAGGGGAATTTGTTGAAATAGTAGATAAACAAACTTTAATGCCCGGATTACCGTTACTGTAAGCTCTGTTAACCAGGAGAATACACGTCTTTTTACAGGACCTCTTTTTTTCTAAAGAAGCTCACTTGATTGTAATAAGCTTTTGGGGGTCCCAAATTAATTTCAAAGATTAGAAGAAACTTCTTTTAATCTAATTAGATGCCCATATATAAGAGATGGGAAATATGGTTATTTTTGGTTAACAGGTCACATCATTCCACAGTAGCACTGGTAACAGGTTCCAACATCCTGTTATTTTTGTAACAGGATACAATAAACAATTTATAAACAATTGCTAAATATGCTCCCAAACGGACAACACATGGGATATGGGCCCTAAGGGGGGGGGTGCCCTCCGTGGAGGGAGGGGGGTCTTTCTAAGGGAACCCAACCCGTATTTATGCAAGAAAATCCAAAGTTCGGAGAAAACCACGGAAAACTCCGAATGATTGGGCTGACGGCCGCGATTGGGTTTTGTTCTAA
This sequence comes from Maratus speculifer, assembly GCA_964019185.1. Classification (NCBI taxonomy): domain Eukaryota; kingdom Metazoa; phylum Arthropoda; class Arachnida; order Araneae; family Salticidae; genus Maratus; species Maratus speculifer. The sequence continues at coordinate 219,981,263 of OZ025301.1, read as the reverse complement.
TCCAGCGCCTGCCGTCTACCAGTTTTGACGGCATAGAATAATCTCTCAGCCACTGGTGGGGCAACAACATTTAAGAAAATATCTATAGGCACATATATTTTTGAATATAAAATAATGTATCCTATAGGAAATACGAAAAACAGGAAAATTAGAAAGTACAAGAAAACATATTAAGAAAACTTTCTTTAACATACAGAGGAAAACGAATTTTTCAAAAATCCATCCTCTATGTATACCGCATTTTCTCAATCAGCGCTGTTGATGTTTTAAAATCTGAGATGAAATGCATACTGAATTTTTTATAGCAAGTCGACGCGTGCTGCCACTACCAGAGCGGCTGCAAAACATAAAACAAATATTAACTGATAGGAAAGAGAAACTTTAGGACAGATGGTAGAGAATGAAATTTTTTTCAGACTCAATTTTTTCGTCTAGTTTCTTAATAGCAAGATATCTAGAGTATGCAAGATCGATTGTACGCTGTTATGAAAGCAAAAGAGGGTGCTACAAAATATTAACTACCATTTACTTCATATTAATAAGGTAATATTGTTGCGTAAAATAAAATATTCTAATACTTTGAACTCATCTAAATTTTATCCTACTATTTTTATGTCTTTCAGAAAGCTGTAAACCTAATATATTGTACTGTATTTTATATTTTGTAAATATTAAAATTTTATCTAAACATTCCAGATTCAATTTATAAGAAATTTAATTGCATTTACTTAGTATGAAAAATGATTAAATTGAAAATAATTTTTTTATAATTTTTTCTCAATGATTTTAATATTTGGAATATGAGTTGTATTTAAATGGTTCCAAAGTTCGCTAGCTCAAAATTTTTTATATGGACCCATACATAAATAAAAAATAAGACTTCACAAAATTTTCACCCCCCCCCCCCCCAAAAAAAAAAAGGCATTTTGGAAGTGCTGACAGAAGTGAAAACTTGGACAATTACGTTTTTATTTTTTGAATTGTCAGGACTTTTTTTTTTTGTAATCGTCAGGAAACATTTTATTGTGCAGGTAATACTTTTAAATAATGTGTTCTTTTTATTCATTATTATAAAGTACTACTACAAAAATTACATTACAATTTTCATTTAATGCGCAATTGTGCATGAAAAATAATGCATATTGTTTTACATAAAAAATTGCAATAAAAAAAGACTGAATAATATTTATATGGCGCAGATGTCATACACACATCACATTGGCACAATTTTTTTCAGATAGCGATTTGGCAAAAAACCTCGAAGAAGTTTGAGAAATTTAAATTTCAACACATTATGGGTCTGTAAAGTGACCCAGAATAACGGGAGAAATTTTTTTATGCTAGATTTGTAATGTATGAAGCATAAGCTTTCGATAGACATATTACATCAAAAAATGAGAAACGCCCCCCCCCCCCCAAAAAAAATGGTCCTGTAGGGAAAAACCGGAAAATTGAAATAGCAAAAAGAATGGCGAGTAAAAATTAGCTATGCTAGAATTTTTCTCTCCGCTCTAGCTCCCATAGAAGCAAAGTTATAGCCTTTTAAAGATTGAAATGAAGTGAAGAAATGAGCAAAAATAGGTGAGTCACCGAAAGGGGGGGGGGTCATGTTAAAAATGGTAGAGAACTAAATGAGCGAAATTTGAAGGTGTATGTTTGGGAGGTGAACCCCCCCCCCCAGAAGAGCCCTTTAGAAATCAAATCCACAAATCTTAAATTCAGTCTGTCTGATATTTAATAAAAAAGAGACGAAATCATTTTTTATTTATCCTCTCTCTTCAACAACCGCGAATAAAAACCAAACAGGAAACGAAACTTTAAATCAAAAGTCGTTAACGATAACAAAAAATATTCTCAGATAATGTGCATTACTCAGCACTTTTCAAGCTTGTCAAATAATTTGTAACAAGATGTTTGAAAATAAACAATATTTACGAAGCGATAAAATGTTCTTTTGTAATGTAAAGAACTATATTTATCGAAAAACTGGTGGAAAATCTAGCAGAAAAGAACTACATTTATTGAAAAACTGCTGGAAAATCTAACAGATATTGAATTAGAGAATATTAAGGAATTATTTCTACTGTGGTTGCATAGGCGTAACCAGCCTTTTGAACGGGTGGGTGCCCAGAATTTTTTAACTGAACTTGCTGGATACAAACAATATCTTATTTTATATAGTAAAACCTTCTAAAACGGAAGTCTATAAAACAGTTTTAAATTCCGTTTTAGACAGATTTTTACCTTAGAGTGTATAATTGTGAGATTTTTTAATAAGAGTTTTTAAGGGTGTTTTAATTAGGGGGGACGCAAATTTTTTAAATAATTGTGAATGGGTCTGCGCAAGCGAGGGGGGGAAGCTGTCCGGGCACCCCCCCCCCTCGAAAGAAATGACTAAGGACGTTTTTAATGAATATTATTCTTATTTTAGAGGTACAAAAAATGAAATCTTGGTTAAAAGAAATGAAGGAAGATGCTGTCATTAAGAACCATGTGTTATTTATTTAACAGGGACTTTTTAGTAATATATTAATGCAATATTAGGTTCCAGCGTAGTAACACTGTTATTTATCTTAATACGATAAATAATGCCCATCCCTACCATAATTAAACATGAGAACCAGGTACGGGTGAGGACCAATATGCAAAAGTTTTCATGATTCTAATTTTTCTCTTTCAAGGAAAAAAAAGGGGGGGGGGGGCTTTAGCCTCTGTGGGTGGAAGGAAAAGAGCTGAGTTTTCATTTACCAGGAATTCGATGAAAATAAGCACGATCGGTAAGGGGAATTTGTCGAAATAGTAGATAAACAAAGAAACTTTAATGCCTGGATTATCGGTATTGTCAGCCGGTATTGTAATCTGTTAACTAGGAGAATACACGTCTTTTTTCAGGGCCTCTTCTTTTTAAAGGGGCTCGGCTGCAATAAACTTTTTGGGGCCCTAACCAGCGCCATGCGAAGGGGGGGGGAGCGCGAAAGGGACGGTCGCCCGGGCGCGGAAATTTATGGGGCGCCAAATTTAACCTACCAACGTCATTTTGGCTTATTACAAGAAAAAGTTCGGAGATGGGGGGGGGGCTTAAATTCTAGCTTTGGCCCGGCCGCAATTTTCTCTTCGCACGCACCTGGCCCTAACTTACTTTTAAGGGTGCATTTCGATTCAAACTGCTTATTTTCCGATTTATTTTTAAATTCATTTTTGCTCTCATATGCATCAAACTGGCATATTGTCTTATATAAAAAGTACACAAGGTAAGGTGCCGTGACTGTCGATTCTTTGATAAATGCAGAAACTATTGCAAAAAAAAAAAGCAATCAAAAACGGCATTTTGAACAGATTTTTCCGAAGCGGGAGATTTGGGAACGAAAATAATGGTCATACTGTGAAGATAATTGTTCACAAATCAAATTCTAATGAATTGAGCGTAAAATGACATCACCCGGCACCTTATATGTCTCTTCAAAAATCCTCTCAGCAAGTTGCATGTTTCTATTTTTAAAAATGTGTCTGAAATTGTATCGGGAAATTTCGAGCTGTTGAAGGTGGAAAAGTTTTTTAGTCTTACTGGAAGCTCTTATATAAACATGGGGAATCATGGATGCTAAAGTTTTCAGGGTTTTTATTTTTTTTCCTTAACATGGCAAAGGCCGCCAGTCTTTTTTGAGTGGAAGGAAAGAATTGGAGTTTTCATTGACCGGGAGTTCGGTAAAAATTATCATGATCAGTAAGGGAATTTTTTGAAATAGTTATTACAAATAAACTTCAATGCCCGGATTGCCACTATTATAATCTCGGCTAACCAGGAGAATACACGTCTTTTTACAGGCCTCTTCTTTTTTAAATCGGTTCTAGTGCAATAAACTTTTATGGATCCTAACTTACTTTTAAAGATTAGAAGAAAATTCTTAGTCTTATTGGATGCTCTTATACAGGGTGAGTCATAATTAGCAAAACAATCGGCTATCTCCTTAAATATTGCCCCTGGAAACATACTTGCAGTTGCAAAAATTCATTAAAAAAGGTACCATATATGATAGCATAAGTTGCAACTCCATGAGGGGGGGGGGGTTAGATAAAAATACGAAAGTTAAATTTTTATACAGCCCCTGTAGGGCAAAAATTCCAATTAGAAAAACTTTCCTCATTCATTCCTGAATTAAATGCAAAAAATTGCATCTTCATATCTGCAAAACTCACAGAATTATCACAGGCCGTTTAAATCATTCGTCAAGTTTTAAGCGATTAGACACAAATTGAAATACTTGCAATTCAAGAAAGATGTTATTTTAAGAGTTCTAGGAAACATGCAAAAGATATATTTATTGAGTTGGAATTTTGATTTTTTTTTTTCTTTTTTGTGTTTGTTGACAATTTGCTGTTAATTTAATAAATGTTTGTTGTTAATTTGCAAACAAAATCACATCCTAAAACTTCTCATAAAGTAAAAAAAAAAAAAATATATACTCATTAGTATTTTTGTAAGTACAGTAATTTAAAATCATTATAACTCGAAACATTATCCATCGGATTTGAATTTTTTTTTTTTTTTCACTTAATTAAAGAGGAAAATATAATTTCAGTTCTGTTTCAAGATTTCTTTAAATGTTAATTTAAAAAATATCAACAATATTTATTTAAAAAATGATGTAAGTTATTTTTTCAAAAATCGTATGCTCAAAAGTAAATATTTTTCAAATTTGCCAAAACAAAATTAATGTAATAAATAAATAAATAAATAAAAATAAAAGACAAATTCCAAGTTTACAACTTGTTCTGTAACGACCCTGGAGTTAATAATTTAAAAACACAAAAATGTGGGGAAAAACGCATTTAAAGTTTTGAGCAAAGAATGTCTCCTAATAAAATGTTGAAGTGTTTTTTTTTTTTTTTTTCTTTTTTCTAATGTATGTGAAAAAATAACTTTTTTCTGTAGCTTAAACTCCCGATTCAGTTTAAATTGAGTGGGACAGTAGGTTTTTTTTCTTTATGTATCATTCTAAACATTTCATCAATCACACACAAGATGGCAATGGTAGCCCAACTTCAGTTGAAAAAATTGTTGATCTGTATAAGCCTGCAATTGTATAAACAAAAAGATTATTTCAAAAATCAAAAGTAAATTTTCTTCATATACTTTTTATGCTTTCTGTATATTAATGACTTGTTTATTCATATAGGTAAAATTTTCCTTATTATGGAACATTACACTATATACTATCCATTATTTAAACTAAGAATAAAAATAGTTTATACAAGAAGTTTAACACAAAAGAAGGAAGTGGGGAGGAATGGAAAATGCCTGTAAAGGAAGAAATGGGACATGTCCAGTACCCCTTTTTTTTTAATAAAATGAATGTAAATTGCTAACATGCAAACATTTTTACAGAACAGTAGGGGAAGGTGAGGCACCTTGGGACTTCCTTCAGTAAATAATTTTTCTAAAATTATTAACATTTATTCTTATTTTAGAACCAATTAGTCATAAAGTATAAACCTTTCTTCATCAAATGAATCTCATAGTAATCTAATATCTCACATAAAAAAAGAATGAAAACAAAGCAAAAAAACTTTCGAAATATCCCAACATGCCCCACTTTGTGAGGCAGGTCGGGACACTAGTTTTAATCAAAAATGCATATAAAATAATTAATTGATGAAAAAAGTATTATTTATAAAGTTTTAGTTTAGCATGAAATAATTTATGCATTGAAAAAATTTAATAATTTAAATTTTAGCGCATGTTTTCATTAACAGATTTTGTATTTGATACGAAAAAATAATGTTCTTCAAAATGTAATAAAACACATCTTTAATCTATTTAGTTTTTATCCAACATCCAACCCGATCCCATCTCGGCCGTCAGGTAAAATCAAGTTACTCGATCCGATGATCAATGATTCTATGCGTTTAATTGACCTAACTTTTAATATAGTTACAAATCTCATAGATCATACACACTGTAAAAAAAAAAAAAAATTGTAATCCTACAGATGTAAAGTTGCCAAAATCTGTATGGTTACTAACATTTTATCTGCATACTATACAGAAAAAAATGTAAATCTACAAAACTAATTTTTGCAAAGTTACAGAAATCTGTAACTTTAAAAACGAGTCTACTAAAATTACAGTTATCTTACTGAAATTTTATCTGTAACCTAAGTTCCAATTATTTGAAAAATTCTTGGAATCCCAGTTTCCTAAAAAATTCACAATAACCTTACAGATTTTTTTATTTTCAGCAAAAATCTGCATCTGTTACATGAATTTTTGCTGTTGCCGTTACATACAAAGTTCTAGGAATCCCAGTTTCCTAGAAAACTTTTAGTAACTTTACAGATTTTTTTTACAGTGCACAAGGATTCACAAAAAAATTGCACATTTTTCCAACTACACTGAAAATTAAAAAAAAAAAATCTGTAAAATTATTGCAATTTTACAAGGTAACTTGGATTCCTAGACCTTTTTGCATAACCGTAACAACAATATTCATATAACAGATACGCATTTGCATTGTTAATCAAAAAAGTTGTAAGGTTACTAAGAATATTTTGCAAACTCGGATTCCTAGAATTGCTAATGTAGCGGCAATAACAAAAATTCAAGTAACAGATACACATTTACATCAAAAAATCTGTGTAAAGTTACTAAGAAAATTTTAAGAAACTGGGATGCCTAGAACTTTTTGTGCAACTGCAACCCGAGTTAAATAAAGACTAAAGTTAGAAACTGGGTTAAACAGATGAAATATTTGTAAGATTACTGTAGTTTTAGATTTTTTTTTAAAGCTACAGATTTCTGTAGCTTTACAAAAAATAGTTTTGTAGATTTACGTCTTTTTTTGTACAGCACTGTAAAAAAAAATCTGTAAAGTTACTAAACTTTTTCTTGGAAACTGGGATTCCAAAAACATTTCCTGTAACGGTAATAGCAAAAATTTAAGTTTCAGAATCGGTTACACGAAATTTTCCTGTAAACTTTACATGGAAAGTTCTTGGAATCCCAGTTTCCTAGAAAAAGTTTAGTATCTTTACAGATTTTTTTTTTTTTTTTTTTTTTTTTTTTTTTTTTTTTTTTTTACAGTGAGTGTACAGATAAAATTTTTATAAGCATACAAATTTCTGTAACTTTATATCCGTAGAATAATCTAAATATTTTATAGCGTATTGTAGAAATTGTGGTTTAAAATGCATTATGTGTTTTCTAAATTGGCTATTTTGACACCATCCTTAATACGGATCTTAATGAAATGCAAAGCCGTGTTACAGTTTTCTGAATGTGTTTGAAAGTGTTTCATAATCTATGCTATAGAATTATATTTTTTTCTTCTTTTTTACAGTGTACTGCAGAAATTAAAGTTTAAAATGCGTGATGCGTTTTATAAATTGCTTATCTTAACACCATCTTACATCTTAACAAAATGCAAAGTTGTGTTACCGCATTTTAAATATGTTGGACAGTGCTTTATAATCTATGCTGGGACACATTAGTTTTCGTTCTTGTCTTCTCGAATTCCGGATTTTCTTTTAACAACTCAGATATACACGGAGCTGAAAGAGCACTTCAAACCAATCCGCACAAATATCCTACCCGAACCCGTTTCGGGCGTCAGGTAAAATCAGATTACCCCATTCAATGATCAACTATGCTATGCATTTAATTGAACTAACATTTAACATACTTACAAGGTTGCATAAAAAAATCGTGTATTTTTCCGCGTACAATGTAAATAAATAAATAATCTGTAAAGTTATTAAAATTTTTCCAGGAAAGGATTCCTAGAGTTTTTTATGTATAGCCAACAACAAAAATTCATGTAACAAATGCACATTTGTCGTGTAAATAAAAAAAATCTGCTAGGTTACTAAGAATTTTTTAGGAAACTGGGATTCCTAGAACTTTTTATGTGACGGCAACAACAAAAATTTATGTAACAGATACACATTTATACTGTAAATCAAAAAATCTGTAAGGTTACTGATATTTTTTTGACAAACTGGGATGCCAAGAGCTTTTTATGTAACTGCATCCCGGTTTACAAATAAAATTTTAATAAGATTTTTTTGTAAAGCTACAGATTTCTTAACTTTAACATCTTTAGAATTACAGAACTTTTTTACATATGTAATGTAGAAATTATGGTTTAAGGATGTATTACGATTCAAACTGCTTATTTTTCGTTTTATTTTTGACTTCATTTTTACTCTCATATGCATCAAATTAGCAAATTGCCTTATTTAGAAAGTACACAAGGTACCGTAATTGTCAATTCTTTGATAAATGCAGAAAATATTGCAAAAAAAGCAATCAAAAATGGCATTTTGAACAGATTTTTCCCTAGCGGGAGATCTGTGAACGAAAAAAATGGTCATACTGAGAAGGTAATTGTTTATAAATGAAATTCTAATGAATTGAGCATAAAAATACATCACACGGCACCTTGTACATCTCTTCAAAAATACCCTCAGCAAGTTTCATGTTTCTACTTTTAAAAGTGTGTTTGAAATTGTATCGGAAAATTTCGAGCTGTTGAAGGTGGAAAAGCGTTTTTTCGAATACACCCTTAAAATGCATTATCCATTTTCTAAATTGTTTATGTAAACTCTATCTTACACCTTAACGAAATGAAAAGTTGTATTACAGTATTCTGAATGCGTTAGAAAGTGTTTCATAATCCATGCTATAAAATTACGGATTTTTTTTTTCTTTTCAGTGTATTGCAGAAATTAAGGTTTAGAATGCGTTGTGTATTTTATAAATTGTTTATTTTGACACTATCTTTCACTTTAACAAAATACAAAGTTGTGGTCTGTATTCTAAATACGTTGGACAATGTTTCATAATCTATGCTGGGGCACATCATTTTTCGTTCTTGTCTTCTCAAATTCAGAACTTTCTTTTAATAACTCGGATATACACGAAGCACCTGAAACCGATCCGCAAACATATCCAACCCGAACCCGTCTCGGGCGTCAGGTAAAATCAGGTTACCCGATCCGATGAAGGTCTTTAATCAGAATAACCTGGAATATTTCCAACTGAATGAAGTCATTGATGAAGAAAATCTGATACTGGCAAAAAACTTTCTTCGTTCACGTGCAAATGATGTAAAATGAAACTTGCGCTTCCAAGCAAGCAATAAGAAGAATCTGCATTCATGATATTTCATCATTTTTCTTTGCTGCTCGCAACCATTTCACTATACAGAGTGCCCGGAAATGTGATTTCGTGGGCTGTATCTGAGAAATTGTTTGATTGTTAGATGTATAAATACTGCGTGGCGTGCACAGAAGACCTTCTTAAGGGTGTTCTTGAATCAAAAAGGGCAACTTTGTGACATATGCTTTAATTTATTTTTGTTCGGAAATGCATGAAAATAACAGGTGTTGTTATTCAGAAACTGTCTAATTGCACTCAATTTTCTGTTTTTTTAAAAACAAAATAGATCTTTTGTAAGAAGCCTTCAAAGTTGACGTTTTTGGGCACATTTCTCGACGAAAGCAGAAAAACCAGTCGAAAAGCAGGAGAAAAACGGGTGATCACGTGATCGAAATAGCTTATAACTGGATAGGTAATTTAATTATCAAAAAATGGATAACTAAGTTCGATTCGAAATCGCTTCCTTAGTCAAGCTTTGGAATTTTATATCTTTCTGTTAAAAAATGAATTTGTAAACATGTCAAAACGTTTTGCGCTTGTTGAGCGGAGCAGTTGAAAACACCCTTAAGGGTGTATTCGAAAAAATACTTTTCTACCTTCAATAGCTCGAAATTTTCTGATACAATTTCATACGCATTTTTTAAAGCAGAAACATGAAACTTGCATGATTGAAGTGATTTTTGAAGAGACGTATAAGGTGCTGTTTGATGTCATTTTGCGCTCCATTCGTTAGAATTTGATTTATAAACAATTACCTTCTCAGCATGACCATTTTTTCGTTCGAAGATCTTCCGGTTCGAAAAATTCGGATCAAAAGGCCAACTTTGACTGTATTCTTTGTAATATTTTCTGCATTTATCAAAAAACCGACAGACACGGTACCTTATAAAGTTTCTAAATAAGAGAATCTGCGAATTCGATGCATTTGAGAGTAAAAGTGAATTAAAAAATAAATCGAAAAATAAGTAGTTTGAATCGAAACACATCCTTAAGGGGATTTTTCACTCACTTGAAAACACCCGCTACGTAATAGGGCATGTTGTTTTCAAATTTCTCGTTTAAATTTGAATATTTTTAAACGATTTTTGTTTATTTTAAATTTTAAAAAATACTATAATTTGGAAAAGGATTTTTTCAGACTAAAATTTTTAAGATTTATAATTTAAATATAAGATAAATTCTATATTTTAATAACAATAATAATAATAATAATAACTAAAAAAAATCCTCAATTTTTTGTAAAGAATACACGTTCATTAAACAATTGAAGTTAAATAAAGGCGAAACATCTCGAAGAGATGATCATTTATACAGTACTAGCAGTTACCCGTGACTTCGTTCACATAACATTTAAAGAAGAAATAATTGATCAATCAAGCAAAAAATTTCGATGATGAAAAGCATGTGTAATTAACTTTTTATCGCGAATTTATGGTAAAAAAACTTTTGATAATCCGTATTTGCTAATTTGTTTGCTGTTCAAAATTTTCCTTTCCGCGATTAATACTAATAGATAGAAACATTCTTGAATTCTTTTGTTCAGCCCTGTAGTTTTCCAAGTGCCTTTAATACACGAAAGTATCTTTCTAAAATTTATTTCAAAAAAAATATTTCTTATTACTACCTAAATTACATTTTCAGAAATTATCATCCGAAGACAACCTTGTATCCAGTTCTTTGCGGGACCCTGTTTATCATTTTATATATATAGGATGGTCGAGTCTTGACTCAAAATAGAAAAGCGGTTTCTAACGGACACATACATTTATTGACAGACGAACAGGACACAAAATAAACAAAAAAAATAAAACAGGTAAATTCTTCGTCACTTTACAAAATACTACTTTAAAAATCACTTAACAATTCGTCGTAAAAACTATCGTCATTTTTATTCTTCGAAATATCCTCTTGGTTTTTAATCAACGTCGTTCATCGTTGAAGAAACATTCTGTTTACTTCTTCTTAATTCTTTCACACCTCCACACACAGCTTGGAAGCTTCGCGTTTCTTAATTAATCTCGTGCCAGCGTTTCGGAGAGTAGCGGGGGAAAATAGTCCGATGCAGGTGCAACAGAGAGAGAGTGTAGCCTACACAAAGACCTTAGAGGGAAAGACATGAAGGCTTTGGAAACCGTAACTAACTGAAACAGTGCAAACAGCATTGCTAGGAAACACGCTCAAAGGGGGAGATCCAATCTTAGGATGGTTCATTGCATCCACCGATTCGCCAAATATTTTTCTAGTAAACCTCCTTGCGCCAACTCCCCCGCCCCGCGCGAATTCAAAACGCCATTTCTTTTGGGAGTTCGCCTTGAGATTGAGACTTAGAGATTGTGGGAGATTTTTTAATATGCTTTGTTTGTTGTGATATATTTTCTATATTGCAAATAGATAGCCGATTAACACGTTCAACTGAAAAGTCTTCAATGATGCTGAACTTGTTAAATAATAAATATTATGTATCGAAAGTCCCACTTTCTCTCGAAAACTAACATAACAACGTGCAGATTCATCTAGTCTTCTGTAACGTATTGTATGAACTTTGACCTAACTCATCTCCCTCCATGAAAAGGGATGGAGAGGCGGGGGAGGGGGGCGCACTGCTTTCCCGGGGACCGAGGCGGGCAGGGATGACCACATCATTACTCCACATTTTGATAATTATCGCTACTGGTGATAATGCCAAAGCGCGCCAAGTGAACGCTTCTTATCTCTCGCCCCTGTATGCGACTTCTATTGCCTAGCTGTTTGCACTGTTTCGCTGACAGCTGCGGATTTACGTTACGCCTACGGAGCCTTCACATCTTTTCCTCTAAGATATTTGGCCTACATGCGAGAGTATATCCCACATGCGAGGGGGAAACGTTGTTTATGTGTTTTAGCATTTAGCTTCCTATAGTCAACACACAATCTATATGAACCATCTTTCTTTTTTACGAGGACAATAGGTGATGAAAAATTACTGGTGCTTTTTCGGATAATTCCCTTTTCAAGCCATTCAGAAATTTGTTTTTCGACAAATTCTTTCTCTATAGGAGCTAGGCGTCTGGGAGGACATGTAACAGGTATTTCGTCTTTCAGATGAATTGATAATGTAACATCAGTAGTCTTTACTTTTCGGGGGGAATAATTTTGAATAAGTTCCGTAATTTTTGAACGTATAGTTTTATCGGTAATATGAGATAAATCAAGATTACTATCGTCTAATACTTGAGCAACATTAATCAGAAAATTATTTGACATATCTTCATTTTGCTTGATTTTTTGCATCGAAATATTATTTTGAGAAATTGTTAGAATACTCTACTGTATAACATCTGTACCAATAATAAAATCAAAAGATATGGAATAATCTGGTACTACATAAACATTAGTGGTGTAATTAAAATCATCAATCGTAATATCCGTAGAGAAAAAACCCAGGGGTTTGATCATAGTATTTCCTAATCCAGTTAATGTGATTGTTGAATGTTCGAGGTTCGAAACCGTTGGGAGTTTGCGATAAATACTTTCTTTTAACAGACTTCTTTCACTTCCCGTATCGATCAAAGAAAGAACATTTACTGACGAAATAATTACTTGTTTGGTCATAAAAGTATTCGACGTAATGGTGGAAATATTGGATGGTTCAGGCTTATTTCTAGATTTCCTTGGTTGATCACATTGAGCCGACTTATGGCCAAAATTCGAACAATTAAAGCAGCGAGGGCCTTTGTCTTTATGCCTACATTGGCTACTTTTATGGTTGGCTAAACCACAATTAAAGCAGAGAAGATCAGGTTTTGGACGAAAAGATTTCTCTTTTAATGGCATTTCTGGTTTAGATTTACGAAATTTAGTGTTCTCATAGTCATGCCGAATTTTATCATAAATTTTGAGCTTTTGTTTAAATTCTACTATAGATTGGCAGCCATATAATATTGATTTTCTAAAAACAGGGTCGGGTATACCGTTAATAATATACTGCATCAGTGCTGAATCTTCGATGTTACCGCGCGAACATAATTGTTTCATTACGAGAAAATATTCTTCAAGAGATTCATTTTCTTGTAATTTTCGTTTATTTAACATGTCATGTAACTCAGCAGAATTATAAGTAATGCCAAATTCAGAAATTAAGAGTTGTTTAAGTTTTCCATACGAGTTAATGTGAAATTCTGTTTGTACTAACAGCTGGGCTTTTCCTCGTAAGGATCGTTTAGCAAATATAAATTTATGAAATTCTGATAAATTGAGCATGCTAGCGACATCGTCAAAATTACTTAACCAAATATTTATATCTTGAAAAGAACTACCATCAAAAGGCGGTATAACGCTTTCAACATCATTAAAATTAATAGTAGATGGCAAAAAACTTTTAACTGGAAATTGCTTGCTTTTATCAAAATTTGATGATTCGGTATTACTTGCAGTGTCCTTAATCAATGTAAAATTATGTGAAGTCATTTCAGGTTCCGAATCGGTATCGCTGTCATTCTGAATAATGTTAGCTTGCAGTGAATTTAAGTCTGAAAGATATGTCACTAATCTGGTTGCAAGTTCAGTTAAAGAACCTTCATTTGAGATACAGAGTAAATTACAAATTGTGATTAAATCGTTTAAAGAAAAATCTGCTTGAACTTTCGTAACTTTATTTTTGAATTCAGTGCTGGTCGTTTCGAAATCGAAACCAGTGAAGTCACGAATTCTTTTTCGATTTGAGCGATCGCCATCAGTGTCGAACAATAATTTATGAAGTAATTTAATTTTATTAGTACGTTCATTTTTAAATGCAACTTCCAGTTCTTTGATGTCGACTAGCTTCATAGTAAATATAAAATATGGAATAATAAACTCATCCGTAAAATGATATCCGGCTTGAATCTGAAGAAAAAATATCTAGTTCATAACAATGAGCAAAAATAGTAAGTGGGCACTTCTGGCACCACTTTATAGGATGGTCGAGTCTTGACTCAAAATAGAAAAGCGGTTTCTAACGGACACATACATTTATTGACAGACGAACAGGACACAAAATAAACAAAAAAAAAATAAAACAGGTAAATTCTTCGTCACTTTACAAAATACTACTTTAAAAATCACTTAACGATTCGTCGTAAAAACTATCGTCATTTTTATTCTTCGAAATATCCTCTTGGTTTTTAATCAACGTCGTTCATCGTTGAAGAAACATTCTGTTTACTTCTTCTTAATTCTTTCACACCTCCACACACAGCTTGGAAGCTTCGCGTTTCTTAATTAATCTCGTGCCAGCGTTTCGGAGAGTAGCGGAGGAAAATAGTCCGATGCAGGTGCAACAGAGAGAGAGTGTAGCCTACATGCGAGAGTATATCCCACATATATATACTACAAACATTTCTTAGTTTACTAAATGCAGTTCAAAATAAAAATGCATATTTTATTTAAAAACCACCTTTAAGTAAATTACGCTCATATTCAGTAACCTTTCCGAGATCTTTTGTGTAACCCTGTATATCTAAAATTAACTATTTATACTATTACCATTTATACTCTCCATTTAATATGCATACATTTAGCGAAACTTAAAAGCACATATCATAATTCAAAATGCATTTCATCCATGCAACAGTCATCATCCATGATATACAGTTCTTCGGATAGAATATATAGTATTTGAAATCTTTTGTGTGTCCCTGTAAATGCTATGCACTTCGTATTATGCATGAAATAACTTACATTAAGCCTCAGCAACATATATCAATTTGATTATACATGAAATCGTTTACCATAATTAAAATATGTTGGAAACTGTTCCTCCCTTTATTCCTATGCAATGGAATTCTTCTGTCTGACCCTGTAAATGAATAATAAGTGCCCTTTTCACTACATACTTTACAAAATGCATATTTTAGTGCACTTTGTAAATACATATAAATTTGAATATGTTCTACAGGCTGTAACATCGTTAAATTTAATTAAAACGATTTTTCCCCATAATGCCGTAATATAAGGAAATTTTTTGACTATCCCTGTAAATAAACTAATCATGGTAGAAACTTTATTTTCAATAGATATTCGTGCTAGGTAAACGTTAAGAACGTCCAAAAATTTCATGGAAATCGGAGTATATTTACGAAAGTTAGAAAGCGACCAGACAGACAGACAAACCGAAAGCATAATAACTTTTCAACTTTGTTCGAAAGTGTTAAAAAATCCAGCCAAAAATATATTAATCAGTGATTTTATTTTCCACCTTTTCCCCACAAAAAATTTCTTCCATTGATAATTATGAGTTTTGAATAAAAATATTCATTTGTATGTAACTTATAACTTATTAATTAGTATAAGTAAAAAATATTTCTGATTCATTTTAAATATGACGTCATTATTTATCTCGCTCCATTAGCTACTGATATTCATACCCCTTGTATTTTTAACGACTGCTATAAAGTACCTGTTTTATTTCAACTATGACGTCACATTTTCATGAGTGAACCATTTTATTAAAAATATAATTCTTTTTCATTCTTTTTACTTTTAATTTACAGTGGCTCACAAAAGTGTTCGTACACTTAGGAATTTCAATGAAATAGGGCTCTATCTATTAATTAAAATTAATATTTTAGAATGGGTATTTAAGAGTAAGATCTATGACTCATTATTAACAAAACTACATAAAATATTTTTAAAACATAGCAAAACTATTTTAAAAAAATCGCTAATCAAAAAATAACAAAAAATTTACCTCACAAAAGTCTTCGTACACTTTAAAAAAATCGCTGTATATTTGTAAATATTGTAATATTTCACTAAAGTTGTACTTAATAGGCTATTATTTAGCACCCACAAAAGTTTTTTAAACACCTGGGAATAGATGTAATTAGTGTTTTTGTAATTTCTGCATGAAAGTTGATGCTTTCATCGAACATTGCTGTTTTTACTTCGCTTTTTGTTTCAATGCTGCGTTTTCGTGTTCTAACTTCCAGTTATCTCCAAATATGTTTTATAGGGTTTAAATTCAGCAATTGAGGTGATGTTTTCAGAACTTGTGAACAATTATAAAGACGCCAGAGGCGAACGTTGAGAGCCATGTGCCTTGTATCATTATCCTGATAAAAAACAAAGTTGTATCTGTTACCCATATATTGGCCTGATAATTTTAAATTGCCTTTTAAAATATTGGAACAAAGATCGTGATTTATTATGCTATCAATATATACCAAATTACCTAATACTGATGCTGATATGCACCCTCACACAAGGACAACTCCACTGTCATGCTTAACTGTTCCAACTAAGTTCTTTGAATTAAATTCTTAATTTTTTTTTTTCTCCATACTATTATACACTCATTGGACCAAGAATGGCATAATAGATTTCATCTGTAAATAAAACATTATTTTAATACGATTCGGGTTTATTTATCATTGATTTTTCTAAAGAAAGCCTAAGCTTTCTGTTTTTCGCCCTAACAAAAATTTTTCTACGGGCAGAATACCTATATAATGCAGCTGGGCTTACCACTCGTCGAACAGTTTCAGGTGAAAATGAAGAAGAAACTGTTTCATTAAATTCTGTAGCAACTTTTATAGCACTTAAACGCTGATTTTTTAAGACTTTTCTAATTGTAAGTATTTGATCTCATTTTGTTAACTTAGATTGGCGACCTTTTCATACCTAGTTTTCAATCCATTTTTTTTTCTACAAAGCCTTTTATGGCATACTTCACCATATAATGGAATAAATCAACTAATTTTGCAATATTTCGAATTGATTTACTACTATTATGAAGAAAAATAACTAATTTCAAACGCTATTAGTCGTGACATTACGATTACAAACCATTTTTAATTAATAAATAGAATATTACGGACCAATTCTGCAAAATATAAAGCCAAGCGATTTTTTAAATGTCAATACAATGCACAAATAAAAATAAAGCCACAAACAATATTTTTAATAATGAAATTATCCGAAAATGTTTCTGTGTACGAAGACTTTTGTGGCGTCTTCTTTCTGTGGCATCTTCCGTTTTCATTTTTAGATTTTAAAAAAATCCCTTAAAAGTTAAACAAAAAGGTTGTGTATTATTTAGAATAACTTGGAGATAATATAAAAAATTTCTCGACTTCATATGCAAATTTAATTTCAGGGAAATTTCTTTTTAGTACAAATTTTTAAAGTGTACGAACACTTTTGTGAGCCACTGTATGTCACCATATTTTACACAAAAATTCCCATTAACTAAACAAATATCCTTGTTAAATGTATTATAAAAATACACCTTTTATTTTTATTTCAAACATGACGTCATATTTATTTTCTTTTAAATTATTTTATTATAGTTTTTCCCGTAAAAGTTTTCTATTAAAAATTCATTGCCGCTGAAAAATTATTATTCCAATTTTTTTTATTTTCTTGGCAACAGGAAAGGAAAATGGTTAAATTTTATCTAAAAAATGCCTATTGATTTTGTATGAAAAATAATTAAATTTTGAATTATTAAGGAAAATATTTGAATAAAATAAATAAAAATTACCCTATTATTTAATCCGGACTTCTAACTTTACGTCTGCAAAATTTCAAAGCAATCGGTTCAGTAGTTACGGCGTGAAAGAGGAACAAACAAACAAACAAACAAACAAACTCACTTTCCGATTTACAATATTAGTAAGGATAGGTGAAGATTTTGATAGATAGGATAGTTAAGGGTCCTGTCCCTGCCCGAGAAGACACTCGCAAGCTAATGCTATTCTTATGGGGAGGCATTTTTTAAATAACTCTTTCACATTTTGACATTTTTGAACAACTTTTTTTGCATTGAATAGCTAAGGTCCCTCTCAAGATCGCTCCTTGATTACTTTTTTGATTTTGGTCACAGGTATTTTCTATAAAGTTACTTTCACTTTCTGAACCGGTTTTGGAAGTGAAAGTAACTTTATAGAAAATATCTGCGACCAAAATCGAAAAAGTAATCAAGGAGCGATCTTGAGATGGACCTCAACTATCCAATGAAAAAAAAAAATTATTAAAATGTCAAAATGCGAAAGAGTTATTAAAAAAATGCCTCCCCATAGAAACAGCATAAGTTCGCGAATGTTTTTGCGAATAGGGAGAGGACCCTTAAACTCGATCTTTAGTAAGACTATTTTTTATTTTTTCGATTTCGGTTGCAGCTTTTTTTAAGGGTGTATTTCGATTCAAACTGCTTATTTTCCGATTTATTTTTAAATACAGTTTTGCTCTCATATGCATCAAACTGGCAAATTGATTATTTAGAAAGTGCACAAGGTGCCGTGATTGTCGATACTTTAATAAATACAGAAAATATTGCAAAAAAGCAATCAAAAGCGGCATTTTGAACCGATTTTTCCAAAGCGGGAGATCTGTAAACGAAAAAATGAGTCATACTGAGAAGATAATTGTTTATAAATCAAATTCTAATGAATTGAGCGTAAAATGGCATCACACAGCACCTTATACATCAGTTCAAAAATACTCTCAGCAAGTTTCATGTTTCTACTTTTAAAAATGTGTCTGAAATTGTATCGGAAAATTTCGAGCTGTTGAAGGTGGAAAAGCGTTTTTTCGAATACACCCTTAATAAAGTTACTTTAAGTTTCAAAGCTGGTTCCGAAAGTGAAAGTAGCTTTATTTAAAAAAAAATCTGAAACCAAAATCGAAAAAATAAGAAATATTCATATTAAACATCGACTTCAGCTATCCAATGCAACAAATTTCGTTTAAAAATATTCAAATTCAATAGAAAAATTCAAAAATAACCTGCCCATTGATTTAACATTATGAGTGACTGAAGAATCCTCTTAACCTTTTATATTCTAAATTATGAATTTAAAAATCTATCCCCTTGGAATTTTCTTTTAAGTTTCCAAATGTTTTGATGTTAAAAATGATATTACAAAATAAATAAATAAATAAATAAAATGTAATTTAACAAAGTAGAACAACCATTTGGAAAATGATTTTTTTTCAAAGACTAAAATTTCAGATTTATAAATAAAGTCTATGTTAAAAAAATATTTTCCTTATATATATATATATATATTGTAAACAATACATGTTTATTTTACAGTTAAAGTTAAATAAAGGTGAAACATTTGGACGAGATTATCATTCATACAATATAGGTGCAGATTCACGGTCGCCAAATGCAACGCGGCGCTAAATTTTTTGATTTGTCGACTAATGTTTGGCATCTAAGTCGAATAAATCTAAGTTTAACGAATTTAGCATTTATCTCGAGATCATTTGACAAAAATCGCTTTTTTTTCTCTCTCTCAAATTTCCTGACGAGAAACGCACGTTTTTTCGCAGTGTTTTTTCCCGATCCTCTACGAAAATCGCGTGTTTTTTCATGCTTATTTAACGAAAATCGCGCTTTTTTCGCGATTCTTTGACGAAATTCAAGATTTTATAAAGATATTTTTATGAAATTCATGTTCTTTTCGCGATGGTTTGACGATAGGCGCATTTTCCCCTCTATTCTTTGAACGAAATTTACTGGGTGTTTTTGCGATCCTTTATTAAAATTCGTGTTTCGTCTGCAATTCGTTGACGAAATTCGCATTGTTTCTCCGATCACTTTACAAAATAAGAGTTTTTTCTGCGATCCTTAGATTTTTTTATATTTTTTTCAATCTTTATCTTGTTCATCTTATCTTCTGACTATACATAGTTTAAGAATTATATTTCACTTAATTTATATCCAAATAAAAAAAGTTTCAGTTTAAATGAAAGTATTGAAATTTATATGTATCTCTTAAGCATACTCTGGGGTGTTTAAACAAATTCAAATTTAAATATATCATCGAGGTGTATTATTAGGCGCTTACTGTAGATACTAGTGTGCATTTTAATTTAGTGTTCCTTTACAGGGACAAACAAAATGATTTGGTTATAGAATTGCCGATGAACAATAATTGCTGGAAGTGAGTTTTTAGTTTGCAGTATGCGCTTTAAAATTGATTTTACCCTTTCTGAAGTAAAATCATGCCTATGTGAACAGGTAATCATCTCCTTTTTGATTACAACATTTTTAGGTTCGTCCTTAATTATGTAAATACGTATCACCTATAGTTATCGTTCAGTCCGTCCATCTCTCCGTCTGTCTGCCCGCATATAACAGCAAAAAAAAAAAAAAAAAAAAAAAAAAAAAAAAAAAAAAAAACTAACCAATCAAATTGTTTGAAATTTAAAATATACAATTATTACTTAATTTTGTCGTGCCATTCCAAATTTTCTGAAAATCTGATGCATAGTTCAATTACAGGGATAATCAAAAATGTTCCATTACATTACTGTCAATGGGAAAAAAAAGTTTCAAGTGCATTTTAATGGTGTTACAGTCCTTCAAACATAATAAAATTGACATGTATCTATGCAGTATATACCGTAATATACATTCTGTATAATCTGTGGTACAAAGAATATTTGTTATTGATTTACAGGGCCACACAAAAGTATTTCATTACATAATGGTATATTGAGACATTGTTTTGGAGTGCGTTTTAATTGCATTAAACTATTTAACATTTTATGAGATTGATATACGTTGCTGAGGATTACTACAAGTT
Organism: Maratus speculifer; assembly: GCA_964019185.1. Lineage (NCBI taxonomy): Eukaryota > Metazoa > Arthropoda > Arachnida > Araneae > Salticidae > Maratus > Maratus speculifer. The sequence goes on along the minus strand of OZ025301.1, from coordinate 219,960,552 downwards.
ATTTCCTGTATAATGGAAAGCAGATAGTATTTACAGAGATACATAAAAGATTTTGACTACTATATACTGTATGTGTATGCGAAATACTGTATTTCATTACCGAGATCTGAATATTTGTATGTGCGTTCGTAATTATATAATAAACTAGTATATAACCCCGTCAAAAATGACAGAATTTTCACTTGCATTTCACCTTTTAATACTTCATACAAACAAACAGAATGCAGATTTTATTTTTGAAGAGTTTGTATTGTAAAAAAGCACATTTTAAAAATAGCAAAACATTTCTACAAATACAAATGATTTTTTTTTTTTTACTTGATATTTAGTTTTTGAACAAATTTTAATTTCAAAACAAAGAACAATATTTATTACAATAATAATGACAATTGGCAAAATAAAACTCAATTTCTGAAGATTTCACAAAACATTTAAATTAAATACTGAAGTTTTTAAAATTTTAAAATACATTCTTTATTATGATTCGGCAGCGATTTTAGTCGTGGGTATATGATGGATTCTTAGTTCGATGCTTTTAGGCATCGATTATGAAGCTTTGAGTTTTCTTTTTAAATTTAGATTTGGTGCAATCTATATGCAGTTAATATACACAAAACAACTTTAAAAAAAAAAAAATCTTAGTTTCTTATAGAAAATACTGCTATTTTCTATAGTAGGAGGCATTGATTTAAATCAAAATCAATTTTAAAAACTTCAGCTTGCAACTTCAATCCGTAAGTTATGAAAACCAAAATTATTATTATTGTTTCTTTTGTAAAATTTTAAATTAAATCTACCAGTTTTTAAAGCTTAGATTATATCCATTCGAAATTTGCTTACATTGTAAACGAAATTTGTATTTTTTATCAAATGCCATTTAAATGTAAGGAATATATAATATCATAAACTAAATAAAAATCATCAAATTTTAATTTAAGAGCAATTTTGATTTATTTGCATGCATTGCATCAAAGCAGATAAAGTTTTAATTTAAGACCATGTGAAAAAAAAATTTTCATTTATACTAATGCAGTCATGATGATATCTTATACATCCATAACAACTTGAAGAAAAAAAAGAGCTTATTTATTTAAATAGAAAACAAAATTTAAAAAAATTAACCGGATAAATGCTAGTATTTAAAAAATAATAATAAAACTAAATTTAAATTCATCTAAAACTAAATTTATCTTCTACAATATATTCCCAAAAAGGCTTCTAAAATAGCTCATAGATGGCAGCACTAAAGTTGTGAGAGACGGTGCTAGAGTGATAAATAAAATACGATCGTACTCAGATAGTAAAAAACTTTTCCATTTCCACTGTTATCTTTATGTATTATAATTGTGGTTTGATATACATATTTTATATGAAAATATGCTGAAAAAACATTATTTCAAGTGGAAGAAATTTTAAAAGCATCATTTTAGCATCTGTTTTCAATTAAGCCTAACGTGGCGTCTAGCAACGGTTGAATCCAGATAGGAGTGGCACAACCTGGAACCGTTCTACACATTTCTTCGGACGCATTTTATTATAAGTAGATACATAGCACCTACAGTCGTTGTTCAGCCTGTCTGTCCGTACATAACATAGTAAAAACTGTCCAACCAAATCATTTGAGATTTAAAATATATAATTTTAGCATAATTTTGTCGCGTTATTTCAAATTATATGAAATCGGGTACATAGTTTAATTACAATGCAGTAAAAATTATTCAATTACGTTACGGTCAATAGGAAAAAATAGTTTCAAGTACATTTTAATCATGTTACACTCTTTCGGATATAATAGAATTGGCATGAATCTATGAAGTATATATTAAAATATACATTCTATTCATTCTATGATGCAAAGAATATTTATTATTAATTTATAGGGTCACACAAAAATATTCCACTGCATAATGGTGTACTGGGAAATATTGTTTGGGGCGTATCTGAAGTACTGTATACTATAACAGCAAGATCTGAATATCTTTAAAATTTCGTTATAGTATGAACGCACCTCATTTGCTACGCTTCACGTGCAATTTCCACCTGGATTAATTTAATCTAGTAAGAGAGTCTAGTATTCGACCTTAAGCATTATCAAAAAAAAAAAAAAAAAGATTAAAATTATCATTTTCAATGAATTTCGTTTAAATTCAAGAGAAGCGTGGTTTTAGGTACTTTCCTTATATTATATAAATACTTAGCATCTATAATCGTCGTCTGATCCGCCCGTCTGTTTGCATGTAACAGCGCAAAAATTACCTAATCAAATGGTTTGAAATTATTACTTTTGCCGAGTCATTTCAAATTCAATGAAAATCTTATCAAATCTTTAAAAAAAGTAATAAATGATTTCTTCATTTTATTAAATCCTATCTTAAGTAATTAATTCAATGATATTCCTTCATAAGTAATGATTCTAGATTACCATAGTCATTACGTTCTATTTAAGATGGAGTCATATTATTTCCGTATTACTGAATTTAATACACATAATTGTAATAAATTTTGTATTGATGCATTTTTGTATAAGAGTGCAACAGCTATTGCATGAAGATGTGAATATTTATAAAACTACTTAAAGTACGAACGCACCTCATTTGCCATGTTTGACGTACAACTAACTACTTCCTACTTGTTTACGCCCCACCAGTGGCCGAGAGGTTCTGACCTCAAACTGGTAGACGGTAGGTGCTGGGTTCGAACCCAATCGCGACCGTCGGCCTAACCGTTCGGAGTTTTCCGTGGTTTTCTTCGAACCTTGCGTAAATACGGGTTAGGTTCCCTTAGAAAGACCCCCACGGAGGGCACCCCACCCCTTAGGGCCTATATCCCACAGTGTAGATAATTGGCCGACATACATACAACCAACCATCCTACTTGTTTACGACCCGTTCTGCCCTCGAGACTGGTAAAAGGGAGGTGTTGGTTTCGAACCCAATTGAACCCGTCGGCCTAATCGTTCGGAGTTTTCCGTGGTTTTCTTCGAACCTTGGATTCCGTTGCCATAAATACGAGTTAGGTTCCCTTAGAAAAGACCCCCACGGAGGGCACTCCTCCTAGGGCCTATATCCCTCGTGCAAAAAACAGGCCATCATAAACACAACCAACCAACCAAGCGACTTTTTTAGTTTTCTAACGTAAAATGAATCCCTTTGATCATCTCCCTCTTCATTACGACATTTTTAGTCAAAGGAAATAAAAAAGCCCAGTATTCGATATTATTAATTAAGCATTATATAAGTGCTGCAAAGCAAATTAAGAAATTTTCCTATTTGCCGAAAATTTTCTAAAATTCAAGGCTGAATTATTTTCTATCCTTTATGCAATATAATTAGCGCTTTGAGATCATTTCCACTTTTCATTACATCATTTTTAGGCTAATGGAGCAAATGAGTGCGATGCTAATAATATTCATTTATTTCTTCTTGTATTTCCAGCAAAATCTACGTCAGTATTCGACTACCTTTTAAAGTAAGCGCTAAAATACTGCTCCTACACACAGAATTAACTCCAGTCTTCTTGCGCAAGCGCGTCTGAGCAAGTTGCAATCGATTAAATAACTTAATCGATTACTACATCCATGCTCGTGTCTCTCCGCATATATTCGTCGCGATCTTCCAATTTCCATTGTTATAAAACTTTCATTCACTATATTTTCCACTATGAACTTTCGACTTCATAGATCCGCGGATAGGATAAATCCAGATTTTTTTTTCTTTCCTTTTTTTGGCTGTTTTACCCTTGAGTTGTGGAGCTTTTATCGTAAAGACAAGAAATGAAAAATATTATTTTTTTCCCTTGGAATTTGAAACAGTAAAATTTTCTAAAGGTCGCCAAAAGTGAGCATATATGTATTGCATGCTGTATGTATTGTATGTATTGGCGTAATTTTAGAATATTTTTGTTCATATACGTATTTATACATTTAAAAAAAACTTTCATGTTTTAAATATAAAAACTTAAGTGCGGGATTCAATAATTAATAAATCGATTAAATCCCGGTATCGATTGTGGTATCCACTCGCGGATTTCAGAACATCTATTGTGCTCTTACAATTTTTATTTTTATACAAATTTTTTTCACTATTACACTATACGGATCCGAGTATAGAGTATATCTCTCTTTTTTTCCCCCTTTCGTTATGAAGGACTGCCATTATGGCTAAAATTAACATTTTATTTATTTATTTTTAATTATCTATTTGAAATTTCGGACAGTAATTTTTGCTTTATTTAATGACTGCATTCCTTGATTAAAGAAAGCGTAAATAATTGATTGGAGTTCCTGGTAGATATTTTGTACGTAACATAAATAAATAAATAAATAAATAAATAAATAAATAACCACGAACCTGGTAGATTATAAAATTCTCAAACAACAGTTTTTTTATAATGAAAGCACAAAAAAAGTCATTTTTTTTTCTTTAGAATTTAACTAAGTGTTTTTTTTTTTTCTTTTCTTTTACTTGGAATTTCAAACAGTAAATTTTTTAAAGGTCGCCAAAAGCGAGCATCTATGTTAAATGCTATATGCATTGGGGGCAATTTCATAATATTTTTGTTTTTATTTATTAGAAACACTTGCAAATTTTGTGTATCAAAACTAAAGTCCGGGATTCAAAATTAGTAAATCGATTAAATTACGGTATCGATTGTTATATCCAGTCACGGGTTTCAGAATATTCAACGTGTCGTTCTTTCACTATATTTTCCATTAAGAACTTTCGACTTCATAGATCCGCGGATAGGATAAATCCAGATTTTTTTTTTCTTCATTTAAGATGCATAATTCTTCAACAATAGAGCTTTTATTTTAAAAATAAGATTTTTTTTTCCTTTTAAGCTTGGAATTTCAAACGAAAATTTTTTTTAAGGTCGCCAAAAGCGAATATCAATGTTGAATGCTATATGCATTAGAGCTATTTCACAATATTTTTGTAAAAAAAAAAAAAAAAAAAAAAAAAAAAAAAAAAAAAAATGCATACTTTGCGTATCAAAATTTAAGTGCGGGATTAAATAATTAATAAATCGATTAAATTACAGTATCGATTGTTATATCCACACGCGGGTTTCAGAATATTCATCGTCGTCTTACAATTTTTATTTTTATAAAAATTTCTTTCACCATCACACCACAGAGGTCCGAGGATAGAGTAAATCCATTTTTTCCCCTTTGTTAAGAAAGTTTGCCATTGTGACTAACAAGGAAGGTCTCCATACGGGCATACTCAGAAAAATCTGAAAAAATTACAGAATGTTCTTCTCATATAGTTATATATGTTTATAAAAAAAATTTCGGCGGAACCTCCTTATAACGCCCGTAAAAAAATAATAAAAATTTCGTTTATTTGGCGATTTATCTCCGGTTGGCGAAAAAACGAAATTTTGAAAAATACGCTTTTACGCTTCGAATACTTTTTAAAGAAAAAACTTTCTATGTTCAATTTATTTAAATAAGTTTAGTGTAAGTAATTTCAGTTCTGCATTTTTACTTTAAGTGTAATTTTGTCATATACGTTTATATGTACTTATAACAAAATGAAATTAATATATTTTATCATTTAAAACACAATTTAAATTGATTAAAATTGTTCCAAATTGAAAAATACACTGTTAAAATCTGCTGCATTTTGTTGCAACGCATTACCTTGCTTGTATAGAAAACGGTTACTTGGCTGTGAAATGGAGCTTTCTCATTGGTTGGAATAGAGATATTATATACAAGCGGTGGAGTGCGTTGCAACAAAATGCAGCAGATTTTTAACAGTGTATGACACGGTCAATTCACCGTGCTATGGAGCATTCTCATTGGTCAGAAGAGAGATATTCTATAAAAGTCGTGGAGTGACGTTGCAGTAAATGCTGCAGATTTTTAGCAGTGAAGTCAATTAAAATCAATTTTCAGATTCGTTAAAATCGTCTGCTTTTGGCGAGGAAATGCACAGCTCGCCAAATCCCGTGTCGCTTTCAGCTTTTCACGCCAATTATTCCAAACTATTTTATTTTTTTACATATCTAATAATGTAATTCCGCCGCTAATTTTCACTGATCCTTTATTACCTACATGAGTAGTTTAATTCGTATTTTTTTCAAAAAATTCTGAGTATGCCCCCAATGGAGACCTTCCTTGTAAGATTAACATTTCTTTTTATTTATTTATTTATTTTTAGTACAAAATTTACCTGAAATTCCGAATAGTAATTTTTGCTTTGTTTAATGACTGACATTCAGTGATTAAAGAAAGCTATGCTTTTTTTCTTGAGTTTCTGGTAGATATTTTATATCTAAAGTAAGTAAATAATCACGAACATATTGTTTAAATCATAAAATTTACAAACAATAGTGCTTTTTGTACTGAAAACATTAAAAAATGTCATATTTTGCTTCAGAATTTGACAAAGAGATTTTTTATTTATCTGCTCGTCAAAAGCAATTTTGATGAATTCTATATTCTGTGGAGTAATTTTAGTAAACAACTTGTTCCTATTTACTAAAAACGCAAGCCTTCTTTTATAAGAAAATCCTAGGAGAACTAAAATATAAAATAAATCGATTAGATAATTATCGATTGCAACATTTTTGCTCTTGTCTCAAAATATTCATCCTGATATTCCAGTTTCTAATTTTATAAAACTTGCGTTCCAGTTTCTAATTTTATAAAACTTGCGTTCATTACAACTTTTGACTTCATGGATTCGCGGGTAGGATAAATCCAGTACTTTTTCTTTGTTTATAGTTTCTAAAATACCCAAGCAATAGAGCTTTTTTTTTTTTTTAACTTAAACACAAAAAGAAATATTGTCTTTTACAGTAAAATTTCAAAAAGAAATTTTTTTAAATGTCATCAAAAGCGAGTATTTGCCTTGAATTCTAATATTTACTAGTTTAAATTTTGAGTTTATGTTCATATTTAATGAGAAAACTTGCATACTTTATTTCAAAAACTTAAGTGTGATTAAATGTAGATAAATCGATTAGATAAATCTACCGATTACCACATTTCAGAATATTCATCGTGTTATTCCAATTTTTATTTTTAAAAACATCCAATCACCGTTCCGCTTCATTAATTTGAGGGTAGAATAAATCCATTTTTTATCCTTGTTTAGTAGAATAGACTTTTTTTGTCTAATATATATATTTTTAAAACCTTTTTCAAGATATTTACCAGATATATTCATAAAAGAAGTTTCTTTGTTTAGCAGTCAACATTCGATTATTAAATAAAACGAAAATTGTTATCGAACTTTCTGGTAGAGATTTTGAATAAAAAAATTCCACCAATCTGGCAACAGAGGTTAGTATTATATAACTATCAAACCTTTTAAACCTGAAAACCTCAAGAAACGTTATTTATTGCTTTAGAATTATATATTAAAAAAATTATTTTTTTAACAGTTTGCCAGAAATAAGTATTTTTTTAAATGCTGCATTTAGTGGAGTAATTTAGAAAATATTTTTATTCATATTTTCTAAAAATTCTTGCTTATTTTTAATGAGAAAGTCTTAGGCAAGCTAAAATAATAAATAAATCGATTAAATAACTATCGATTGTTACATCAATACTCTTGTCTCAAAATATTCAGCCCGATATTCCAGTTTCCAATTTTATAAAACTTGCATTATATTTTTGAACTCATGGATTCGAGGGTTGGATAAATCCTTCATTATTATTATTATTATTATTATTATTATTATTATTATTATTATTATTATTATTATTATTATTATTATTATTATTATTATTATTATTATTATTATTATTATTATATATTTTATATAATTTCTAAGCTTTTAACTTGAACTCAGAAAGAAATGTTTTTTACTTTAAAATTTGTAAAAATAATAACAGTAAATTTCTTTAAATATCATCATAAGGGATCATTTGCATTGAATGTTATATTTGCTTTTTAAAATTTCCATTTTTTTTCCCTATTTACAAAGAAAATTTCAATTTTCATTTGGAAAACTTAACTGCGATCAAATACTTGATAAATCGATTGAATAAGCCCGTCGATTACCAGATTTCAGAATTTTCATCGTGTTTTTCCGATTTTTATTTGTTTTTTAAACTTCCATTCACTATTCCACTTCATGGATCCGCGGACAGAATAAGTCCACGTTTTACCTTTGTTTAGTAGAATTGACGCGTAATATTAGTGACTAATATATGACTTTTTTTTTTCTCCAAAATATCTACCATATATTCAGAAAAGAATTTTTTTATTAAAAGACCAATATTCGGTAATGAAATAAAAAGAAAATTGTTATTCGAATTTCTAGTAGAAATTTTAATTAAAAAAAAAAAGCCTCGAAACTGGTAACAATGGTTTGGATCATACAACCAACTATCAAGACTTTTTATCCTGAAAATCTCAAGAAATGTTTTTTTTTTTTTTTCTTTAAATTTTCAAAAAGATTTCGCTTTTTAACGGTTAGCCAGAAATAAGCATTTCTTCTAAAAGCTGAATTTAGTGAAATAATTTTAGAAAATAATTTATTCTTTTCTTCTAAAAATTCTTGCTTATTTTAAATAAGAAAATCTTAGGCGAGCTAAAATAGTAAATAAATCGATTAAATAACTATCGATTGCTACATCCGTACTCTTCTCTCAAAATATTCGTCTCGATATTTCAGTTTCTAATTTTATAAAACTGGTATTCACTGTAATACTTTTGAATTCATGGATTCGCAGGTAGGATAAATCCTTTATAATAATAATAATAATAATAATAATAATAATAATAATAATAATAATAATAATAATAATAATAATATTATTATTATTATTATTATTATTATTATTATTATTATTATTATTATTATTATTATTATTATTATTTTCTTTTAGTTTATACAATTCCCAAGCTTTTAACTTAAACACAAAAAGAAATATTGTTTTTTGTTTTAAAATTTGTAAAAATAGCAAGAAAAAATTTCTTTAAATGACATCAAAAGGAAGCATTTGCACTGAAAAATGTATTTGCTTATTTAACTTTCGATTTTTTTTCTTTCTTTTTACAATGAAAATTTGAATATTTTAATTCGAAAACTTAAGTGTGATTAAATATTCGATAAATTGGGGGAATAAGTTTATCGATTACCACATTTCAGAATTTGCATCGTGTTCTTCAAATTTTTATATTTTTTTAAAAGCTCCATTCACTATTCAATTTTCTACATCCGAATAAATCCATATTTTATCTTTGTTTAGCAAAATTGACGTGCAATATTAGTGATTAAATGTTTGACTTTTTTTTTTCAAGATTTCTATCAGATATCCAGAAAAGAATATTCTTTATTTAATGACCAACATTCGGTTATGAAATAAAACGACAGTTGTTATTTGGACTTTCTGGTACAGATTTTGAATAAAAAAATTCCGCGAGCAACTATGGTTTGTATTATACAACTACTACGATTTTTATCCTGAAAATCGCAAGAAATGTATTCATTTAATTTAGATTTTCAAACAGATTTTTTTTTTTTTTTTTTTTTTTTTTTTTTTTTTTTTTTTTTTTAAGTTTAGCCAGAAATAAGCATTTTTTCTGAATGCTGAATTTAAAGGAATAATTTTAGGAAATAATTTGTTCTTTGTTTCTAAAAATTCTTGTTTATTTATAATAAGAAAATCTTAGGCGAGCTAAAATAATAAATAAATCGATTAAATAACTATCGATTGCTACATACGTAAATTATTATTATTTTCTTTTAATTTATACAAATAAACTAAAAGAAATATTGTTTTTTGGCCTTAAAATTTGTAAAAATAGTACGGGTAAATTTCTCTAAGTGTCATTAAAATGGAATATTTGCATTGCATATTTGCTAATTTAAATTTCAAATTTTTTGTTCCTATTTACAAAGAAAACTTGCATATTTTGGTTAGAAAACTTAAGTGTGATTAAATACACGATAAATCGATTAAATAAGTCAATCGATTTCTAGACTTCAGAATTTTCATCGTGTTAACTTTTATTTATTTATTTATTTTTTCATTCAGTATTCCACTACATGGATTCATGGATAATTTTTTTTTTCTTTTTGCAAGTTATCTACTAGATATTAAGAATAGAATATTCTTTAATTAATGACCGACATTCGGTAATTAAATAAAACAAAAATTGTTAATCAGATTATCTGGTAGAGATTTTAAGGGTGTATTCGAAAAAACGCTTTTCCACCTTCAACAGTGTCGGACGTTCCTCTCAGTCCACACAACTTTGAAGAAAGCCCGTGGTAGTTATAGCTGCCACCACCGATATTACTAAGTGATATCGGTCACCCACTGTGAGGATTGTGTAAATGAACACTGACGCTGTCAATTAACTGAATTATCAGTTTATTTAGAATATATGTACACACTAACTACGCTATTTACAATTATATACAATTACAACTCGGATATAGGTGATCCGGTTCAACATTAAATTAAATACAGTAAAGGTTGGCTGTGTACTATTCCAATTACACTTTCCACCCCACACTCAATGCACGTTAGATTCACTTTATCGGAGATCAATCTCGAATCTCCCAACACAGGTATACTCGGCCTGCACTTTTCGGCCCAGAGCACTAAACACCAGGACGTCTGTGTCCTTTGCACTCCAGAAACAAACTGCTTACGCTCTACCACACAGAGCACCCTCTAGGTACGAAACCCAGGTACGGACTGAACTAATCTGAGACAAGCCTTGCTCTTCTCAAATCACTGCTTTCCCCAACATAAACCCCCTTTGGAGCTCCCTCGTTGGGCACATTCCACATTCCTTTCTTGATTAGTGACATGTTCCTTGTCCGCTGATCATTCGCATACCTCCCTGACAGATGGACATGCCTCTCAGCAATCTTCTCTTTCTCTTATTCACCACCTGCATAGGATTATCTGTCAATTCCCATTTCCACAAAGAAGGAATGTCACCTTGGAAATTCTGGTACACAGCCATACAATACAAGATATTAAAATAGAGAAATAGTGGATATTCCATTCTTTAGCAGAGGTGGTATCAGAACCTGACACTCCCCACCTTAGCGGAAAATATGCCTTTTGGGGGCTAATTTTCCCCAAACATAACGTAATATCACAGAAAAGTTCAATAGTCTCTTTACAGATTTCTTCATTATGCTTATTACATAGGTATTTCCAGGTGTCTGAACATCACCTACTGACATCTCTACCGAACTTTGTACTAATATTATTATTACATAAACAATACACGTACTAATACACTATTATAAACACAAAATTCAAAAATATTTACACATACACAGAAAAAAAAAAATTAAACGTGTGATGACATCCCTTTAAGGTTGTCCACTACTGGGTCGTTGATGCTGATGGGCTAACAACTGGTTGTTCTTCCCAGCTCTTTCTATGTAGCCTAGAAATTGCATCAGCATTTAAATGTTGAGCTCCTGGACGATGACAAATACTCAGGTTCCAGCGTTGCAAGGCAAGAGCCCATCTAGTGAGTTTGGGTGATCTTGGGGTTGTTTCGGTGAGAAATTTTAATGGATTATGATCCGTAATGATCTCAATTTGAGATCCATAGGTCCATTTTTCAAACTTTCGCAACCCAAAGAGAACACTCCAAGCCTCTTTCTCTATACTCACCACGGGGCCAAGCACGCTGAGCCCCTGACAATTTCTGACTGGCAAAAGCTATCGGTTTATACTGACCCTTTTCATCTTTTTGAGTAAGACAACATCCTACTGCCAGGTCGGAAGCATCAGCGTGGAGCTGATATTCCCGGCCTACGATAGGTCTAGCCAAACTCGTCACTTTACATAACTCATCTTTAAGAGTATTAAATGCTTTTTCTGCCCTTTCATCCCATGGTACAGTATTTTTAACCTTCCCTTTGGTTAATTCGGTTAATGGTATAGCAATTTCGGCATAATTTGGAATATAAGATCGGTAAAATCCCATTAATCCGAAAACAGATCCTAACTTCCTTTTTAGTTTTTGGTCTTTTTAAATCCCTTATTGCTCCTATTTTCTCCTCATCAGGTGCATGCATTCCACTTCCAATTACATGACCTAATAACTTAGTCAATTTCTCTCCAAATTTACATTTATCTAGCCTAATCGTAAAATTTCTGCTTTTAAGTTCTTCAATGACAGCCCTAACATGCTCACAATGCTCTTCCCAGGTGTCGGAGAAAATGATGACATCATCAATATATGCTTCCGCATACCTCCGATGACCTTGAAGAACCTCATTCATATCTTTCTGAAATGTGGCAGCCGCCCCTGATAATCCAAAAGGCATTGTACGCCACTGATAAGTTCCATTATGCGTTGTAAAAGCTGTCAAATGTTTACACTCCTCTGCCATTTTAATCTGCCAATAATCCCTCAATAAATGAATCGAAGATAAATATTTAGCCGCCCCTGCGGTATACATGATTTCTTGAGAATCTTTCATCAAAAAGGTTGGAACCTGAGTTACCGAATTTAAAGCTCTATAGTCTATACAAAGCTAACAGTTGCGTCTTTTTTCGCCACGCAAACAATTGGATGACTAATTTCAGCATTTGACACTTCGATTAGATTTAATTCTAATAACTCCTGAATCTGCCTATCTACTTCCTCTTTGTAAGCTACCGGTACACTATATATCTTTGGCTTTTTCCTCGCCACCCCCGGTTTAAGATCAATACGATGTTTTCCTACATCCACTGGTCGTACAGGACCCATAAACACCTCTTTATTCTCCCTCAAAATAGACTTTATATCTTTAACTTGATTGTTAGATAACCCTTTTATTTCGAACCTCTCTATATCTCGTTCTACTTCCTGATCCCGGTTCAAAATAGGAATTTCCCCAACTTCTCCAAATTCCTCATCACCCTCGAAAACAATATTAACCATATTACATTTAGCAATAAATTCTCGTATTTTATTTTGGTGCACATGCTTCCTACTCCCGTCAGCTAACTCAACTATAAACGAATGCTGATTTCGTTTTTCGACTATGGTTGCCGGCCCTTGCCACCTAGAATATAACTTATTAGTTGAATCGGGGATTAACAATATTACCTTATCGCCTACTTCAAACGTTTTTTCTTTTGACCTTAAATTATAAAAATACGCCATTCTATTTTGTTGCACCTCGGATGATAATTTTGCCTCATTTGCGGCTCTTTCTAAACGTCCCCTAAGTTTATTCAAATACTCAGGAATTGGCGTTGTATCTAACTGCGCCCCCTTATCTTCTACTGCCCAAGATGACTTGAGAATCGATAAAGGACCCTCCGGCGCCCTACCATATAATAATTGGAAAGGTGCGATTCCTGTCGTGGAATTTGGGACTTCCCTATACGCCCATAATACAAATAGTATTTGTTCATGCCACTTTTTCCCTTCTTCTCTAATAGTATGATGTAACATACGTTTAAGAGTCTGATTAAATCGTTCCACAAGCCCGTTAGACTGTGGATACTGTGGGGTCGAAAATCTTGGACTAGCGCCTAACCTTTTCTCAAATTCTTTCGTTAAGTCGGCAGTGAAATTGGTTCCATTATCGCAGGCGATTATATTCGGAATTCCTGTCCTCATAAATATTTGAAGTAACGCATCACACGCGGTTTTAGCACTTAAACTTTTTAGAGGGATCGCATCCGCCCACCTGGTATGTTGATCAATTAAAGTTAGTATATACTGATGCCCTTGTGAACTTTTAGGATCAATAGGCCCAATTAAATCAACATTAACTACCTAAAATGGGAGTTCTGGCCGCGATACTGGGGAAATAGGAGCTCTGTCATTCACTTTAACCCCTCTAGTCAATTGGCACTCTAAACATGACTCACAAAATTGTTTAGTTTCTTTCGCCATCCCCTCCCAATAAAATGAATACCTGATTCTCTGTAACGTTTTCTTGGCTGCATGATGCCCTCCAAATACTGAACTATGCGCTAATTTTAAGATTTCTTCCCTTCTTACTTTGGGTACTACTAATTGCGCTATAGTTTCGCTTAACAATTTCTCTTTGTGATATAATAAGCCATTTACAATATAATAATCTCCCTTATCCATTTTAGCTAATTCCCAAGCTTTCTCTAACTCTTTACATTCTAATTGGGATTTCTTAAACATATCTGAATTGCTAACAATAGCTTCATTATCTTTCTCCACTTCCGTTTTTTCCGTATTCTGAGTTTGTAAATTTTGCGATCTCGCTTCTATTGCGTAAACATTACAATTGTCGTCAATAATAATTTCCGAATTTTCTAATTCTTGGGCCTCTAGCAATGGCTCCTCGCGGTCGACACCTGACAACTCATTAATCACTTCGGGATGTAAAATTACTTGCTTATTAATATTATCAGTCACTGCGCAAAGTACTTCCTGATGAATTATATTAGTTTGTCCGAATTGCGGAATAGCTAACGGTAATTTAACCAACGGCGATTTAACTGCTTCACCGAATAACCCTTGTAAATAAATACTACCCGCTCCTTTTAATTTCTCTTCTGGTACCAAATCTTTATGAACAACACTAATTTCACATCCAGAATCAACCAATCCCTTTGCTTTTTGCCCGTTTACACTAACTTCAATTTTCTCAATTTTATTTAATTTCTCACCAATAAAATTAGTTCTCTGTTCGGCCTTTGCCGATATTCTTGCCAGAATAGCTCCGTTAGGTAACTCTTTGTTTTCTTTTACCACAATCTTATGCACCCCCGCTTTCGGATCTCCCCCTTTATTACCATTATTTCCCTCATTACCCACTTTATTACAAAAACTTTGGTAATGACCTCTCAAACCACATTTAAAGCATTTAGGCGCTGAAGCATCACTAGGTTTCTTAAAATCTATTTTCCTATCCGAAAAAGAATTAGTCTCATTACTCCCGTTTTGCCTCCAGTTACTACTAACTTTGCTATCCTCCCCCGGTCTCATTTTTTCATTGTTTACGTGCCTATCTTTACCTTTAAAACTTTTAAACGTAACGGCGTAAGACTTATGTTTAGCGTCAAAATAATTACCACATTCTTTATCAATTTTCTAACCATTTACCTTGGTGAGTTAACCCAATATATGACGCAGTATCCTCATCTAACGTACTTACTAATTTATCAGTAACTATTAACTGGTTGACTTTTTCATAAGAGTCAGCACCTCTAATCTTACAATAATTTTCCCATGTCGCTATTAAATGCGATACAAATAATACATGAGTTTCATTCTGGTTTCTCTTAGCCTTCTTAAAATTTTCCAAACATGCCTTCGGTGTCGGCTCATGTTCCCTTAGGACTAACTCCTTTAATTCCTCATAATTCTCCATTTGTTCCCTAGTGGTATAAATTAACAAATTATCCGCCTTATCTCCTAACATATTTAGTAGAATTTCGGCCTGCTGGTTTTCCGGTACATTTTTAGTTTTGAATGCCCTTTCTAAGCTGTTAAAAAATAAATTCCATCCCTCAGTCCCTTCTGGTACTTTGATAGATAGAGTTTTAACACTTTTGATCAATTTTTCTATGTTACTTTCATTATTAGATTCCCTAGACCCATTGAAATTATTTGCCGATCCTTGCACCCTTAGTCTCTCCATTTCTAATTCATGTTCCATTCTTAATTTTTCCATTTCTAACTTTTCCTGTTTTTCTTCGCGCTCTAATTTTTCCTGTTTTTCTTCACGCTCTAACCTTTCCTGTTTTTCTAACTTTTCGCGTTCTAATTTTTCGTGTTCTAACCGTTCTGCAACAATAGCGTCAGATGATTCCTTAACAACCCCCTCGTCATACTCATCACTGTCCATTATCTTTTTCTTAAGCTGAATTCTGGTATCATCTTCCGCGAATTCAACACCCAATTCTTCGGCTATCCCTTGAAGATCCACCTTTTTTAGTTTTAATAAGAAAGCCATACCTTCACCGATTGTTATTACCGCCCCACAAGAATAGTTAAACCTACCAAATTAATATTTCCTAAATTTCTAACTTAGTACAGATATATCTCCACTTATTTTACTAATTAATACCCTTCAGATAATCAATGCATTTCATTTCTAATTAACCTACTCTAATTTTTCTCAACCATTGATATCCCACAATATACTTCCAATAAAACAAAAAGGTAAAACAGTAATTCGATTTGACTACTATGCAATATAGATTCCAATATATACCCTTAGATAATAACATTACAATTTACATAATAATACTGATGCGTCGAAATTGAATAGAAGTATTGATGTCAATCGAAAAAATCCACATAAAGAAAAATTGTTTAACATGTATATATAAATTCCTACAATTATCCTCACTAAAATATTTTTAAATTCAATACTGGTTCTCACACTTAAAACAAATATACTGAAAATCCTCACTTTTATTTTTCCTCACTATGGCTCTCTTTTGAGCCTTTTTTTCCACTATGGCCCTCTTTTGAGCCTTTTTTTTCACTATGGCTCTCTTTTGAGCCTTTTTTTTTCACTACTGTTGGCCAATTAAAATTCTAATCACATGTTATTATACACTCTTCAACCTTAAACAATATTGCTTCATTTAAATATTACTTTAACAATAACTTAAACTTAAGAAAATTTAATTATTCCTTCCAACTACTATTACCACAATTAGTAAAAAAAATATATAGACAGTCAATACTAGCTCAAGTTATTATGACCTTTCCTTAAAATAATAGCCAATATGGTTATTAACACTTTATAGGTAGGAAGTATTGATAAAACACATAAATAATATAGACAATTTACTTAAATTACTATTAATTATAAAACAACAAATTTTGGTTCGAGATGTCAGCAGAAGGATATGATCAAAACACCTTACCTTATACTTTATTTGCTGGGGTACTTTTCTAATCACAGGTAGTTCCACGATGTAGCGGTAATATGGCACAACAGTTCAGTTCTTTCTAACACTGATACGGCACAGGCACAACACTTTAGCACACACTCGACGATACGGCACGACGCTTTAGCACACACTCGACGATCCGGCACGATACTTTAGCACACACTCGACGATACGGCACGACACTTTAGCACACATTCGACGATACAGCACGACACTTTAGCACACATTCGACGATACGGCACGACACTTTAGCACACATTCGACGATCCGGCACGACACTTTAGCATACATTCGACGATCCGGCATTACCACGCAAGCATTCCACTGTGTACTCCGTCACTAACATACTGCAACACGGCTCGCTGGTCACTGGTTTCAGGTGATTCTATCCCACCGCTGCCACCAATTTGTCGGACGTTCCTCTCAGTCCACACAACTTTGAAGAAAGTCCGTGGTAGTTATAATTGCCACCACCGATATTACTAGGTGATATCGGTCACCCACTGTGAGGATTGTGTAAATGAACACTGACGCTGTCAATTAACTGAATTATCAGTTTATTTAGAATATATGTACACACTAATTACGCTATTTACAATTATATACAATTACAACTCGGATATAGGTGATCCGGTTCAACATTAAATTAAATACAGTAAAGGTTGGCTGTGTACTATTCCAATTACACTTTCCACCTCACGCCCAATGCACGTTAGATTCACTTTATCGGAGATCAATCTCGAATCTCCCAACACAGGTATACTCGGCCTGCACTTCTCGGCCCAGAGCACTAAACACCAGAACGTCTGTGTCCTTTGCTCTACAGAAACGCACTGCTTACGCTCTACCTCACAGAGCACCCTCTAGGTACGAAACCCAGGTACGGACTGAACTAATCTGAGACAAGCCTTGCTCTTCTCAAATCACTGCTTTCCCCAACATAACCCCCTTTGGAGCTCCCTCGTTGGGCACATTCCACATTCCTTTCTTGATTAGTGACATGTTCCTTGTCCGCTGATCATTCGCATACCTCCCTGACAGATGGACATGCCTCTCAGCAATCTTCTCTTTCTCTTATTCACCACCTGCGTAGGATTATCTGTCAATTCCCCTTTCCACAAAGAAGGAATGTCACCTTGGAAATTCTGGTACACAGCCATACAATACAAGATATTAAAATAGAGAAATAGTGGAAATTCCATTCTTTAGCAGAGGTGGTATCAGAACCTGAGACAAACAGCTCGAAATTTTCCGATACAATTTCAGACACATTTTTAGAAGTAGAAACATGAAACTTGCTGAGGGGATTTTTGAAGAGATGTATAAGGTGCCGTGTGATGTCATTTTACGCTCAATTCATTAGAATTTGATTTATGAACAATTATCTTCACAGTATGACTTTTTTTCGTTCCCAAATTTCCCGCTTCGGAAAAATCTGTTCAAAATGCCGTTTCTTATTGCTTTTTTTGCAATATTTTCTGTATTTATCAAAGAATCGACAGTCACGGCACCTTGTGTAAGACAATTTGCCAGTTTCATGCATATGACAGCAACAACGAATTTAAAAATAAATCAGAAAATAAGCAGTTTGAATCGAAATACACCCTTAAATAAAAAAATTCAACCAATCTGATTTCAGTAGTTTGGATTATACTATTAGCAAGCCAAACGATTTTTAGCCATAAAACCTCAAGAAACATTATTTTTTGCTTTTAGAATTTTAAAGAAAGTTTATTTTTTTAAATAGTTCGCCAAAACTAAGCATTTTCTTTCTTTCTTTCTTTCTTTTTTAATACTGCATTTAGTAGAGTATTTTTAAAAAATAATTAGTTTATTTTTTCTAAAAATTATTGCTCGTTTTTTACCAGAACAAAGAAAACTTGCATATTTTGATAAGGAAACTTAATTGTGACCAAATTACATGATAAATCGATTACATAAGTCTATCGATTATTACACTTCGGAATTTTTACCTTGTTCTTCAAAATTCTTTTTTTTTTTTTTTTTTTTTTTAACCATTATTCACTAATCCACTTTATGGAACCCCCAATAGAATAAATCCCTGTTTTACCTTTATTTAATAGAATTGACGTGATGGTCTAATATATATATTTTTTTCAACTTATCTATCAGATATTAAAAATTGAATATTCTTTATTTAATGACCGACATTCGGTGATTAAATAAAACAAAAATTGTTAATCAGATTTTCTGGTAGAGATTTTATGAATTCCACCAATCTGATTTCAGTAGTTTGGAAGTCTATTAGCAAGTCAAAACCATTTCTTTGCATAATACATCAAAAAGCGCTATTTTTTACTTTTAGAATTTTAAAGAGAGTTCGTTTTTTAATATTTCGCCAAAATTAGGCATTTTCTTTCTTTTTTTTTAATTCTGCATTTAGTAGAATATTTTTGGAAAATAATTTGTTTATTTTTTCTAAAAATTCTTGCTCGTTTTTTACCAGGAAAAAATTAGGCGAGCTAAAATGATAAATAAATCGATTAAATAACTATAGATTGCTACATCCGTACTCTTGTCTCAGAATATTTATCCTGATTTTCCAGTTTCTAATTTTATAAAGTTTCCATTCTGTGTTATACTTTTAAATTCATGGATTCGCGGGTAGGATAAATTCTTAATTACAATTTATTTATTTATTTATTTTAGTTTACATTAATCTCCATGAATAGAATTTTTAATTAAAGTACAAAAAGAAATATTGCTTTTTGACTTAAAATATGGAAAAATAGTAATTTTTTTAAATGTCATCAAAGGGAGTATTTGCAGTGAATGCTATGTTTACTGATTTGAATTTCGAACTTTTTGTTCCTATTTACAAAGAAAACTTGCATATTTTGGTTAGAAAACTTAAGTGTGATCAAATATACGATATATCGATTACTACACTTTAGAATTTTTTTTCGTGTTCTTCCAATTTTTATTTATTTATTTATTTTTAACGTCCGTTATTCCATTTCATGGATCCACGAATAGAATAAATCCATGTTTTACCTTTATTTAATAGAATTGACTAGTATTTGTCTAGAAATTGACTAGAAATTGGTTAGTAAGATTTTTTGTTCATTTTTTTTTTCAATTTTTCTACCAGATATTAACATGTTCGCTGCCGCTTACGTGAAGATGTGATGATAGTTAATGCCGTACTTTAGAAGTGGGTTTTTCCCAGAAGCCGATTTACTTTTTGTAACAAAGAATCAGTGAAAGACTTTCCCGCGCCAGTGCGTGACTGGCTATTGGACATCACCCCACATCACGCGCTGGCGCGTAAGTGGCCCCTTAACGTTGGCGCCTTATCACGCGCGGCGCGTCTGCGGCAGCGGACTTGTTAAGAATAGAATATCCTTTATTTAATGACCGACATTCAGTGATTAAATAAAACGAAAATTGTTAATCCGATTTACTGGTAGAGATGTTAAATAATTAAAAAAAAAAAAAATCCTTCAATATGATTACTATTAACAAGTCGAAACCATTTTTATACGTTATTTTTTGCTTTTAAAATTTCAAAGAGTGTTTTTTTTTTTTTTTTTTTTTTTTTATGGTTCCCCAAAATTAGGCATTTTCTTTCTTTTTTTTTTTTTTTTCTTTTTCCTTTTTTATGTTGCATTTAGTAGTGTATTTTCAGAAAATAATTTTTTTATTTTTTTCTAAAAATTATTGCTCTTTTTTTACCAGGAAAATCTTAGGCGAGCTAAAATAATAAATAAATCGATTAAATAACTATCGATTGCCACATCCGTACTCTTGTCTCAGAATATTCATCCTGATTTTCCAGTTTCTAATTTTATAACGTTTCCATTCTGCGTTATACTTTCAAATTCGTGGATTCGCGGATAGGATAAGTCTATTTTTATTTATTTATTTATTTATTATTATTATTTTTTTTTTTTTGGATTATATTATACCCAAGCGATAGAACTTTTATCCTAAACATAAAAAGAAATATTGTTTTTTGCCTTAAAATTTGTAAAAATAGTAAGAGTAAATTTCTTTAAAGGTCATCAAAAGAGAGCATTTCTATTGAATTCCATGTTTATTAGTTTAAATTTAGAGTTTTTATTTATTCCTGTTTATTAAAAAAAATTGCATACTTTAGTTCAAAAATGCAAGTGTGATCAAGTACTTGATATATCGATTAAATGAGTCTATCGATTACATCATTTCAGATTATTTATCGCGTTTTTAAGTTTTTATTTTTAAAAGACTTCTAACACTGTTCCACTTTAATAAAATCAATTTATCTTTTACCTATGTTTATTAGAATTTACGTGTTTGTCTAATGTTATTTATCTATTTTATTTTATTTTGTTTTGGTTTGTTTTTGGAAGATAACTACCACATATTCAGACTAAAATTTTATTTATTTAAAGACTAACATTCAGTGATTAAGTAAAATGAAAATTGCTATTCAAATTTTCTGTTAAGATTTTCAACCAAAATATTCCACCTTATCTTGGTAACAGCGTTTTGTATTATATAATTATCACGCCTTTTTATCCAAAAAACCTCAAAAATAAAAAAAAATAAAAATCTTTTTTGATTTAGATTTTCAAAAAAGATGTTCTTGTAACGGTTCGCAAAAAGAAAAAAAAGAAAAGAAAAGAAAAGAAGAAAGAAAGAAAAATGTTGGATTTAGTGGAGTAATTTTAGAAAATAATTTATTTCTATTTTCCAAAAAGGTTTGCTTATTTTTAGTAAGAAAATCCTAGGCGAGCTAAAATAATAAATAAATATATTAAATAACTATCGATTACCACATCCGTATTCTTGTCTCAGAATATTCATCCTGATTTGCCAGTTTCTAATTTTATAAAACTTGCATCCACTGTTATACTTAAATGTCATAAAAAAAAAAAAAAAAAAAAAAAAAACATTTTATTGAAAGATGTATTTACTACTTTAAATGTAGTGCTTTTTGTTCCTATTTACGAAAAAAAGTTGCATACAAGAATTTTATTAAATAATTGATAAATTAGTTAAATAACTTTATCTATTGCTACCTCTGTGCTCCATATGTCAGAATATTCATCGTGATCTTCCCTTTTTAGGTGCATTCGAATTATATAAATACGTAATATGTGTATTAATGTAGGGTGTGTAAATACGTATTATCTACACTGGTGTGCAAAATTTGAGGACGAGTCCTAAAATGCCAATTTTCAAGGGATTTTCAAGCGAATATTCAAAAGGAAGTAATATAATTCGAATAATTACTATCCCTGCATAACAGCTAGTCCATATAACATATCATTCAGGTCACACATGGTCACAAGATTCACAGTCACTACGGCGAAATAAAAAATACAAAATTCCATATCTCTCTTTTGTGAGTCTCAAATGACTACTATATGTGACTCCACTGGCAAATCATTGTGACTCTAATGCTTTGTCTCGAGTCATCAGGTGACTTTACAATGTCGTTTCATTGAGACTCTTGTGTGACCTCTCATCTGGAGACTCAATTTCAAAGTCATTCTGAACGTTGCATTATGACAAATTATCAAATAATGTATCATTAAAGTCACATGGTGACTTTTCTCCAGTTTTCACAGTGGGGTCTCTGTCATCATTTGACAAAGTCTTGTGACAAAAAGTCACCATGTGACTTTAATGTGACATTATTTGGCGATTTATCATTATGCAACATTCACAATGACTTTAAAATTGAGTCTCCAAATGACAGTCACATGAGAGTCTCAATAAAATGACATTGTAAAGTCATCTGGCGACTCGATAAAAAGCAGCTGTCGCAGTTACCTGCCAGTGGAGTCACATATAGTAGTCATTTGAGACTCATAAAAGTGAACTATGGAATTTTCTATTTTTTGTTTCGTCATAGTGACTGTGACTCTTGTGACCATGTGTGACCTGAATGAGATGTTATATGGACTAGCTGTTATGCAGGGATAATAATTATTCGAGTTATATTACTTCCTTTTGAATATTCGCGTGAAAATTATCGCTTGAAAATTCCTTGAAAATTGGCATTTTGGTCTCGTTCTTAAATTTTGCACACCAGTGTACATACCTAAATTCTCGTTCAGTCCGTCCTTCCGTCTGTCCGATATGTGAGAGAGCAAAAACTATCCCACCGAATCATTTGAAATTTAAAATATATAATTGTTGTATGATTTTGTCAAGTCATTTCAAATTTTATGAAAATCGGATGCATAGTTTAATTACAGGGACAATCAAATCTATTAGATTAGATTATGGCCAATAGGAAAAAAAATTTAAAATACATTTTAATAATGTTACACTCTTTCGAACATAATAAAATTGATATGCATCTATGAAGTATGTACTAAAGTATACATTCTGTACAATATGTAGTACAAAGAATATTTTTATTAATTTACGAGCTATACGAAATCGATATACGTTGCTGAGGTTTACTACAAGATACTTTCTGTATAACAGAAAGCATATAGTATTTACTGAACATACAAAAGTTTTTGGCCCCTATACTGTATCCGAAGAATTGCATACTATTACACCAATATGTAAAAAATTTTAAAACTTCGTTATAGTGCGAACGCACATCATTTGCTTTACTTGACGTGCAATTTCCGACTTGTTATTATCAGTGGCGTAGCTAGGGTGGGTGACACCCGGGGCGGACGTAAATGGTGTCACCCCCCCCCCACACACACACACACACCACCAACATAAACGTGAGCAGGAATAAGAGAATTATTTTTATATTTCAGATAGTATAGTAAAAATTTATCTGCTATACATTAGCATACCCTGATTGTATTCATGTTTAAAGCCAGATTACGACAAAATTGATATATTTTTGCATTTGAGGATCCATGAATCCGTTTTTGCTATTTAAAACTTATTGCATATATATGTGCGTGATTAGAATTTCAAAACTTTGGCAATATTGTATTAGCTCTCTCACACACACATACACACAAATTACATTGAGACATTATCGAAAAAACACCAAAAACAAAGTTTGGGACCACTTGGTTTGGAATCTTTTAAAAAAAGAGGAAATCAACATACATTCATATAGATGGGGGAAATGGATTCAGGGAGCATCAAAATGTTAATTATACCAATACAAATATCCAGAGTTCTATAATATAGACGCACGCGTGCACGCCATGTGCAGAAAAAATTTATGAACTTTGCAGAAAATTTTAGGAACGAAACAATTTTTATTTTTTAAACTTTTTTAGCGTCAAAAAATTAATATTCTGCCAATTTTATGTACGATTTATTTGCTATTAGCGTCCAATTAACAGCAAAGGCGAAAATTTAAGTCATTTCATGCTGAAAACTTTAAAATTCCTCAATCCGGTATATCGAACATCAAAAATCGTGAATTTCATACATCGCAGTTGTCGTAAAAAATCAATTTTGTCAATCGTTTTCAGGAAAAACCCTCCAATTTCGTCAAATTATCAAGGAAAAAACACGAACTTATTCAAAGTTCTGCGGATAAAGCGCAAAATATCGTTAAAGGACCACGAAAAAATGCAAATTTCATCAAAAGACAGGG
This sequence comes from Maratus speculifer, assembly GCA_964019185.1. Taxonomy (NCBI): domain Eukaryota; kingdom Metazoa; phylum Arthropoda; class Arachnida; order Araneae; family Salticidae; genus Maratus; species Maratus speculifer. Next base: position 219,936,184 of record OZ025301.1, on the reverse strand, counting down.
GAAAAAATTTGCCAAAAGATCGTGAGAAAAATGCGAATTTCTCCGAAAGACTTTGTAAAAATTGCGAATTTCAACAAAGAATCGCGTAAAAAACATGCATTTCGATAAAGGACTGCATAAAAAAACTATTATTTCAACAAAGGACTGCATAAAAATTCGTATTTTAAAAAAGATCACAAACAAAATACAAATTTAGACAAGAGATCAGTAACCTTATTTATACCCGGTTCTAAAAGTGTTACTACTATCCTTAAGTAAAAAAACTATAACCAAACTCAAAAAGTACAAATGGACAATAGATATTGACTTCAGGTATCCCATTAAAAAAAATCATTTAAAATAATAAAGAGAGAAAATCGTAAAAAATACTCCAACAGGTTTAACATTAGCGTTCGAGTTACCACATAACTAATGTAGGCTCTTAACTCGCTATAGTAATGTTGTCGATACACGTACATAAAAATACCGCTCCTAAGGGAAAGTGATAAAATAAAGCTCTCTATGACTTATATGTAGAGCTGTTCTATATGTAGGGACCTATGTAAAAAAAAATGTCGAAAAAATATGAAACATGGTAAATATAATATTTCATCTCTCTAATGATCCCCTTTCTTAAAAAAATTTCTAAGGAAAGAAACCAAAAATATTATTACTGCTTGTAATAACAAAAGCGTATAAACAATGATTTTAAAGCAGAGTATATTTTAAACAGCTTTTTATACGTAAAAAATCTGTCCCCGGTGAAATCGATCCAGACCGAAAAACACTCCATTGTTGACAGTTTTCTGCCGTAAAATTTATTGGATTGAAAATCGTAAGGAAGCTGTCGGACGTTCCTCTCAGTCCACACAACTTTGAAGAAAGTCCGTGGTAGATATAGCTGCCACCACCGATATTACTAGGTGATATCGGTCACCCACTGTGAGGATTGTGTAAATGAAGACTTACGCTGTCAAGTAACTGAATTATCAGTTTATTAAGAATATATATACACACTAAATACGCTATTTACAATTATATACAATTACAACTCGGATATAGGTGATCCGGTTCAACATTAAATTATATACATTAAAAGTTGGCTGTGTACTATTCCAATTACACTTTCTACCTCACACTCAATGCACGTTAGATTCACTTTATCGGAGATCAGCTTTGAATCTCCCAACACAAGTATACTCGGCCCAGAGCACTAAACACCAGGACGTCTATGTCCTTTGCTCTCCAGAAACGCACTACTTACGCTCTACAACACAGAGCACCCTCTAGGTACGAAACCCAGGAACGGACTGACTAATCTGAGACAAACCTTGCTCTTCCCAAATCACTGGGTCACGCCAATGTCAGCCCCCTTTGGAGCTCATTCATTGGACACATCCTCCATTCCTTTCTTGCTTAGTGACATGTTGCTCATCTGCTCGTCATCCGCGTACCTCACTGACAGATGGACATGCCTCTCAGCAATCTCCTTTCTCTAACACACCACCTGCATAGGATTATCTGGCAATTCCCCTTTCCACAAAGAAGGAATGTCACCTTGGAAACTCTGGTACACAGCCATACAATACGAAATATTGAAAAAGAGAAATAGTGGAAATTCCATTCTTTAGTAAAGGTGGTATCAGGGCCTGACAGAAGCTAAATATCTTTTTACTTTAGACAGATTCCCTTCAATCTTATACAGAAATAAAAAACTAAGAAACAGGATGCAGTGGAACATGAAAGGAAAAGAGAACATTCAAAGGACATCCTGGAGTGCGGTATTGGGCAGACCTGCTCTAACGTATGTGCAAAATTCACGAATGACACGACTTTCGAATATTTTCATTTATAGAGAACATTCAAACACTTGTTTTCAAATTAAAATTTAATTTTTAAATGAAAAAGAAAGTTTTAATTACCTATTAACTGCTTGGACTTGGATCTTTCAATCTTAGAACAAAAAATTTAATTGATAAAACCCTATATTCTAACAATTATAACATTCCAAATTATAATAATACAAAATGTATAACATCTTTCAAATGAATACTTATCATACATGATTTTATAATGAACTAAATACTAAAAAAGGATAAAAAATGAAACAGAAGTGACGCTCTTCGGTGCCAGACAGTCTATTTTTCGCGATGAAGGTCCCGTCATTGGATACATATCGAACATATTTAAAAGGTTTTGATTGGATAATTGAAACAAAGAAACATTCAAGAACAAACTAGTTCCCTTTTTTATGAAAAAAAAAAAACTCATTTGCTTTTTAAGGTTTACAAAATTAATATTATTTTTAAATGTATACTGATAATATTTTTAATCATGTTCTAGCTATTCTAGTACTTCATAATTTTTTTCTGTTACTTTCACGTTGACGAAAGCGAACAGGATCTCCAAAATAAGAAGATCACAACAATCAGAGATGTAGTGAAGGGTATACGGGGGTATACGCCGTATACCTTCTGTAATTTTTAAAGACACGTCTTATACCCTCTGTTACCCAAGAAAGCTTGTAGTATACGCACTGTAGGGTATACCCTCTGTCTTCAGAATATACCCTCTGTTATTTTTATGACTACACCCCTGATAACAATGACTCATCACTCATCGCGAATTCTGCATAAGTCAATGCAGCGCGTATGTACAGGGACATGCAAAGAGAAAATTGCGTCCGGGGCAAAGTTAGAAATTGGCACTCCTCCTCCCATCCCAACTTTTTCTTATGAAAGATCAAAAATGACGATGGTAGTATAAATTTGGCGCCCCTAAATTTCACCGTCCGGGACCGTGCTCCCCCCCCCCCCCTTTCGCTCTCTTCTTCCATTTCGCACGGCGCTGCGTGTAGAAAAAAATTCTTTCTTTTAAAGTTTGTCTTACAAGGAAGGTCTCCATACGGGCATACTCAGAAAAATCTGAAAAAATTACAGAATGTTCTTCTCATATAGTTATATATGTTTATAGAAAGAATTTCGGCGGAATTTCCTTATAACGTCCGTAAAAAAATAATAAAAATTTCGTTTATTTGACGATTTATCTCCGGTTGGCGAAAAAACGAAATTTTGAAAAATACGCTTTTACGCTTCGAATACTTTTTAAAGAAAAAACTTTCTATGTTCAATTTATTTAAATAAGTTTTGTTTAAGTAATTTTAGTTTTGCATTTTTACTTTAAGTGTAATTTTGTCATATACATTTATATGTACTTATAACAAAATGAAATTAATATATTTTATCATTTAAAACACAATTTAAATTGATTAAAATTGTTCCAAATTGAAAAATACACGGTTAAAAATCTGCTGCATTTTGTTGCAACGCACTCCCTTGCTTGTATAGAAAACGATTACTTGGCCGTGAAATAGAGCTTTCTCATTGGTTGGAATAGAGATATTATATACAAGCGGCGGAGTGCATTGCAGCAAAATGCAGCAGATTTTTAACAGTGTTGCACAAGCTACAACACCGCTGAAAATCTGTACCATTTTCTGCAGCGTCACTCCACCGCTTTTATAGAAAACGGTCAATTCACCGTGCTATGGAGCATTCTCATTGGTCAGAAGAGAGATATTCTATAAAAGTAGTGGAGTGACGTTGCAGTAAATGCTGCAGACTTTTAACAGTGAAGTCAATTAAAATCAATTTTCAGATTCGTTAAAATCGTCTGCTTTTGGCGAGGAAATGCACTGCTCGCCAAATTCCGCGTCGCTTTCAGCTTTTCATGCCAATTATTCCAAACTATTTTATTTTTTTACATATCTAATAATGTAATTCCGCCGCTAATTTTCACTGATCCTTTATTACCTACATGAGTAGTTTAATTCGTATTTTTTTTTTTTCAAAAAATTCTGAGTATGCCCCCAATGGAGACCTTCCTTGTTAGTTACCCACACATTGTGTAAATGGGTTTTTGCTCACTGTTGCAAACCTAATTTAGACGTCGCATTTGGTGTACCATTTCACTTTCTCCAAGAAAATAAAAGTAAGTCTGTTGCGCCTTGTTTTGCTCTAGAAAATTCATTTTACGTCAGAATTTTTTCCAAAATCTTGTAAGATTATGCATATTCAGTAGCGGCTCGTCAGGGAGTGCTGCATCCGATTTTTCACACCACTGAAAATTAACAGAATCTTTCAAATTATTTAATCGACAAATTTTGTTGATTAAATAAAACTGAAATAACCATACAATTTTAGTGGTGTGAATAAATTGATGCAGCACCCCCTGACCAGCCGCTACTGTGCATATTTTTTTACAAATAAAGATCGGGTGTCACCCCTTCGAAGTTGACACCCGGGGCGCCCCCCCCCTCCCAACTTTTTCTTGTGACCGACCAAAAATGACGATGGTAGTATAAATTTAGCGCCTTCTAAATTTCAGCCCCCTTCGTCCCTCATTTAGCATGGCGCTGTGTGTATAAGTAGAAAAAAATTCTTTCTTTTTAAAGTTTGTTTTGGTTACCCGCACTTTGCGTAAATGGGTTTTTCCTCACTCTTGCAAATCTAATTTATACACCCCATTTTTTTAACCGTTTCACTTTCTCCAAGAAAAGATATCTAAGTCTGTTGCGCCTAGTTTTGTCCAAGAAAATTCATTTTACGTCACAATTTTTTCCGAAATCTTGTAAGATTGTGCATATTTTTTTTGCAAAAAAAAGGCCGCTCGGGTGTCACCCCTTCGAGGGTGACACCCGGGGCGGACCGCCCCCCCAGCCCCCCCTTAGCTACGCCACTGGTTATTATTAATTTTTAATCTATACTAATAAAATAACAAATCGCTCTGTCTGTCTGTGTGTCTGCGATGGCTAGAAAAATCTGCGGCACGTACGAGGTTCAAAATTTTTATGAGAGTAGCCTCTCCTGATGCACCTGAAGCTCAGAATTTTAATATTTTGATTACTTTCAGATATATTAATTACGAAGTGGAACTCACTTTCATCAAAAAGCACACAAGTGTCGTGATTTCAGTGTGCGGTGTCCAATCATTTTTAGGTGCGTTCGTAATTATGTAAATACGTAGCACCTATTGTTGTCGTTCAGTCCGTCCATCTGTCCGCCTGTCTGTCCGCATATAACAACGCAAAAACTACCCAACTAAATCGTTTGAAATTTAAAATACATAATTATTAAATAATTTTGTCGAGTTATTTCAAATTTTATCAAAGTCGGATGCATAGTTCAATTACAGGGACAATCAAAAGTATTCTGTTACATTATGGTCAATGGGGAAAAATGTTTCAAATGCATTTTAATGATGTTACACTCTTTCGAACATATTCAAATTGATATGCATTTATAAAGTACATATTATAATATATATTTTACATAATCTGTGGTGCAAAGAACATTTGTTATTGATTTACAAGGCCATACAAAAGTATTCCATTGGATAATGGTAGGGAGAATGGTTGGCGCGCCTTTTAATTGCAATTAATTATTTACAATTTTATGAGATTGATATATGAGAGTGATATTTTTAAAACTTCGTTATCGTACGAACGCACCTCATTTTCTAAGCTTAACGTGCAATTTCTAACTTGTTTTCTTTAAAATTTGTAAAAATGACAAAAAAAAAAAAAAAAAAAAAAAAAAAAAATTTGGTGAATAGCTGCATTTTGCATTTAGTGGAGTAATTTTACACAATAATTTATTTCTTTTTTCTAAAAATGCTTCATATTTTAAATAAGAAAATCTTCATTCTGTTTCTCCAGTTTCTAATCTTAAAAAAACTTTCATTTTCTATTATTTTCAAATTCATAAATTCCCAGGTAATATAAATCCATTTTTTTTTGTCTTTTTGTAAATAAAACATATTATAAATTATCAAACAGTTGAGTTTTTAATTTAAACACATCCACAAACAAACAAACAAACAAACAAAAAATATTTTTCCTGAAAGGATAAGTTTCTATAAAGGTCACGAAAAAACAATCATTTACCTTGATTTCTATATTTAGTGGTTTATTTTTAAAGTTTTTTTTTCGTACTTATTTACTAAGAAAACTTGTGTGTATTACATGGAAAATCTTAAGCGAGCTTAAATAATTGATCTATCGATTAACCAGATTTATCGATTGCTACATCCCTACACGTGTTTCAGAATATTCATTGTGATCTTCCAATGTTTATTATTATTATTTTTTAAACTTCCATTCATAATTCCACTTCATGGATAAGCAGATAAAATATATATTTTTCTTGTGTGTGTTGTTATTTTTGTAATTAGTATTTCAGGATTGCGCCATGTTTGGCTAATATCAACTATATTTTATATAAAATATTTACCTGACATTCCGAATAGCAATATTTGCTTTATTTAATAAAATACATTCAGTGATCCAAGAAAGGGGAAATTACAATTTATAGTTATCAACAATTACTCAAAATAATAATAATAATAATAATAGTAATAATAATAATAATAATAATAATAATAATAATAATAATAATAATAATAATAATAATAATAATAATAATAATAATAATAAATAATGTAATTATTTATTATTATTATTATTATTATTATTATTATTATTATTATTATTATTATTATTATTATAAATAGCGAATTGTTATAAAAAATAGCGAATCTGGCAACGCTGTTTAAGGGTGTATTCGAAAAAATATTTTTCCTTCCTCAACAGCTCGAAATTTTCTGATGCATTTTCAGACTCATTTTTAAAAGTAAAAACATGAAACTTGATGAGGTGATTTTTGAAGAGATGCATAAGAGGCCATGTGATTTCATTTTTTGCTCAATTCATTAGAATTTGATTTAAAATCAATTATTTTCTCAGTAGGACCTTTTTTTTTTTTTTTTCTTCCAGATCTCCTGCACCGGAAAATTCGATGCAAAAAATGCACAGTTTGGCAGTATTTTTTTTTTTTATGTATTTTCTGCCTTTATCAAAAAATCGACAAGCATGGTACATTGCGTAGTTTCTAAATAAGAGAATTTGTCAATTTGATGCATTTGCGAACAAAAATGAATTTTAAAATAAATCGGGACAATAAGCAATTTAGATTGGAATACACCCTTAAGATTAAAAAATTCTCAAGCAATAACGATTTTATACTGAAAACATTAATATATATATATATATGTATATTTGCTTTTTTTTTTCTTTAGAATTTAAAAGAGTGATTTTTATGAAAAAACTAAAAAAAAAAAAAAAAAAAAAAAAGCATTTTTGTTGAACATTTCGTGAAGAAATTTTATACCACAATTTGTTATTATTTAGTAAAAACTGCGTACTTTAAATAAAAATGTCTTACGCGAGTTAAATTAATAAATAAATCGATTAAATAGCTATCGATTCCTACACCCGTACTTTTGTCTCAAAATATTCATCCTGATTTTTCCAGTTTCTAATTTTATAAAAAAAAATTGCATTCACTATTGCTTCGAACTTCAAGAAATCGGTGGTGGGATAAATCCAGGTTTTCTTCTTTATTTAAATTATACGATTTCCAAGAAATTGAGCTTTTATCCTACGCATAAAAAAACAGATGCTTTATGCCTTAAAATTTGAAAGGGTAAAAGTTTCTAAAAGGTCATCAAAAACGAGCATTGTCTTTGAACGATATATTTACTGGTTTGAATTCAGAAATTCTTTTGTTCCTATTTACTAACCAAGGAATTATTTTTGTGATGCTCGCACCTAGTATTGAAATCTGTTGCATTTTGTGGACCTTTTAAGAAAAATGTCATAGAAAGAATAAAAATTCTCTGTTAAAATCATACTTTATTAAATTTTTTATACTTTTAATTTTTTCTTACTGAATTTTTATTTGTTAATTTCACACCAAAAGTGAGTTGAGTCACCAAATATTGCGATACAAAATTTGCATCCGATTTAGGGTCCGTGCAAATATAACTTTATCAGCTTTTTGGTATTTTTGGATAACCTCCCCCCCTTCCGATATCACACATTATCACACCTCGAAGCCCTACCCCCCCCCCCTTCCCCCCAGCTCCGTAATGATATCGTTATCAAAGTGTAATTTTTTTTCTTTCTTTCTTCATCTTCTTTTTTTTTCTTTTTTTAGAATTTATTTCTTTTATTGGTGGGCTATAAAAAATTTATTATATTTATTTTTCAGATGATTTATTGATTCAAATGAAGTCAATAAAATATCATTTTATATCAAGTAATACTGAAAAGAAATAGTTACTATGTAAAAGTTTTTGTAATAGCTTTTTGTTACATAATGCATTTATCAGTATTAAAGCCATTTTGCACTTGCCCCAGAATGACATTTTCATTTTCAGAACCGGTTTTGAAATTGAAAGTAACTTTATAAAAAAATATCTGCGAATAAAATCGAAAAAGTAAAAAATGTGCAATGTACGGACGAATCTCGGCTATCCAATGGAAAAAAAAAAAAAAAATTTCGAAATACAATCAATCAAAATATTGGAAAAATTCTTCCCAATAGGATTAGTATTAGCTCGTGAGTATCTTATCAAGCAGGAAGAGGAGCCTTAACTGTGACCAAATACTTGGTAAATCGATGAAATAACTCTGTCGATTACTATATTTCGGAATTTTCATCGTGATCTTGTAATTGTTATTAAAAAAAATTCCATTCTCTATTTCATTTTGTAGATCAGCGGATAGATCTATCTTTTTTCAGTACAGTTGTCGAGTTTGACAATTCTTTATTCAAAATATATCTACCAGACATTTTTAATAGAAATTTCTTTGTTTCATGACGGACATTAGGTGATTAAATAAAACGGAATAAAACGCAAATTGTTATTGGGATTTTTTTTTTTATAAAGATTTTGAAATTAAAAAAATAACCAGGTCTAGAATTTACAATTTACAAGAAATAGAGTTTATATCCCACACACAAAAATAATTTTTTTTCTTAAAAATTTAAAAAAATATCTTTTTTTTTTTTTCAAAAAGAAAAAAAAAAGGCCATCAAAAGCGAGCCTTGCAGTTTTATGCTATATTTACAGGTTTAAATGTAGGGTTTTTTTTCGTCCCTATTTACTACAATAAAAGTTGCATCTTGTTAAAACACTAAAGTATGACCAAATACTTGATAAATCAATCAAATAATTCTGTCGAATACTACATATTGGAATTTTCGTCGTGATTTTCCAATTTTTATTTAAAAAAAATTTCCATTTACTATTCCATTTTGCAGATCAACGCATTGAATAAATCCATCTTTGTAATGTACATTTGTCGGATTAGTAAATATTAGTCAATTCTTTATTCAAAATACCTACCAGACATTTTGGATAGAATTTCCTTTATTCATGGCAGACATTAATTAGGTGATTAAATGAAACAGAAATTGTTATTCCGAGTTTCTTATAAAAATTTTGAATAAAAAAATTCATCTGGTTTAGAATTTACCAGTTCTCAAGCAATAACGCTTTTGTCCAAAAAACATCGAGAAATGTTATTTTTTGTCTTAGAATGTGAAAGGTTGGAGCCTTTTTTTTTATATATATAGTTTCCCAAAAGTAACATTTCTGTTAAAGGGGTATTCTTTGGTGTAATTTTAGAGTACAATTTATTCCGGTATTTACTAAAAATACTTACGTACTTTTAATGAGAAAATATTAGGTAAGTTAACATAATAAATAAATCTATTAAGTAATTATCGATTGCTACATCCATTCACTTGTTTCAGAATTCTGCTTTTTACTTTTCTAATTTTGTAAAACTTGCTCACTATTCTTTTCAATTTCATGGATTTTCATAGATTTTTTGCAGTTTTTAATTTTATACCATAAAAAATAAATCTTTTTTTTTTTTTTTTTTTTTTTAGATCCTGCATTTTTAGTGAAATATAGCTGTTTTACACAACGCAGAAAAAGGAATGGTTTTTACCTTAAAATAGGTTTTTTTTTTTTTTTTTTTAGATCCTGCATTTTTAGTGAAATATAGCTAGCTGTTTTACACAACGCAGAAAAAGGAATGGTTTTTACCTTAAAATAGGTTTTTTTTTTTTTTTTTTTTTTTTAAGTCATCTAAAGCAAGCATTGTCGCCAAATGCTATATTTACTGATTTTTACTGATAGGGTTTCTTTGGTACCTGTTTACTGTAATGAAAATTGCATCTTATTACAAAACTTAAAGTGTAGCCAAATACTTGAAAAATCCTTTATCGTTTACTACATTTTGGATTTTTCACACTGATCTTCCATTTTTTTTTTTTTTTTTTTTTTTTTTTTTTTTTTTAATTCCATTCACTATTCCATTTCATAGATCCGCGGAAAAAATAAATCCATCTATGTGTACTACAGTTGTCGGGTTTGTCCAATATTAGCCATTTTTTTATTCAAAATATCAGCTAGACAATTTGAATAGATATTCTTTATTTCATGACGCACATTAAGTTAGTAAATAAAACGGAAATTGTTATCCGGAGTTTCTTATAAAGATTTTGATTAAAAAAAATTCAGCTGATTTAGAATTTACAACTTACAAGAAGTAAAGTTTATATCCCACGCGCAAAAATAAATGATTTTTCCTGAAAATTTGAAAGGACATCGTTTTTTAAAGGTCATCAAAAGCGAGTATTTTCGTTAAATGCTACATTTACTGGCTTAAATTTAGGTTTTCTTTTGTTTCTGTTTACAAAAATATAAGTTGCATCGTGTTAGAACCCTTAAGTGTGACCAAATACAAATAAATGTCAAACAGACATTTTTGATGGAATTTTCTTTATTTCGTGACAGACATTAAGCGATTAAATAAAACGGAAATTGTAATCCGGAGTTTCTTATAAAGATTTTCAATAAAAAAAATTCAGCTGATTTAGAATTTACAATTTACAAGAAGTTAAGTTTATATCCCACGCACAAAAATAAATGTTATTTCTTGAAAATTTGAAAGGACAACGTTTTTTAAAGGTCATCAAAAGCGAGCATTTTCGTTAAATGCTACATTTACAGGCTTAAATTTAGGGTTTCTTTTGTTCCTATTTACAATAATAAATGTTGCATCTTGTTAGAGAACTTAAGCATAACCAAATACTTGATAAATCGATCAAATATTTCTGTCGATTGCTACATTTTGGAATTTTCGTCTTGATTTTCCAATTTTTTTTTTTTTTTTTTTCCATTTATTATTACATTTTATAGATCAACACATTGAATAAATCCATCTTTGTATAGTACATTTATCGGGTTTGTCAAGTATTAGTCAATTCTTTATTCAAAATACCTACCAGACATTTTGGATAGAATTTTCCTTATTCATGACAGACATTAGGTGATTAAATGAAACAGAAATTGTTATTCGGAGTTTCTTATAAAAATTTAGAATAAAAATATTCATCTGGTTTAGAATTTACCAGTTCTCAAGCAATAACGCTTTTGTCCAAAAAACATCAAGAAATGTTATTTTTTGTCTTAGAATATAAAAGGTTGGCGCCTTTTTTTTCCTATATATATATGTTACAGGACAAACCCGATTTTAGGCCAAACCGGTCTATCCTAACGCCCATCGGATAAACTAGTTTTTCCTAGGCCAAACCGGTTTATCCTAACGCCCATCGGATAAACTAGTTTTTCCTAGGCCAAACCGGTCTATCCTAACGCCCATCGGATAAACTAGTTTTTCCTAGGCCAAACCGGTCTATCCTAACGCCCATCGGATAAACTAGTTTTTCCTAGGCCAAACCGGTTTATCCTAACGCTCATCGGATAAACTAGTTTTTTCTAGGCCAATTTAGTCTATCCTAAGGCCCGTAGGACAAACTAGATTTTCCTAGAACAAACTAGTTTGGCCTAATTCTTATAGGATGAACTAGTTTAGACTGCTGTTTATTGGTCTGAACTAGTTTATCCTAGGCCAATTCAATTTGGCGTGAATTTATTGAATTCAATGACCGTCTCAACGCCAACATTCTTGTTTGTCCTAGGCTGATCTAGTTTAGCCTAGGCCAATGTAGTTTTACGTGTTTTTAGCTCACGGGCGTCAAAGCCAGAGAAATAATGGGCTCACAAGCTCTGTATGTATGTATGTACGCATGTATGTTGCATGTATGTACGTATGTGCGTACGTATGTACGTAACGCGATAACTCTTGATAGAGATACCCGATTTGGTTCAAATTTTGGATGTAGGTTCATTCTGATAAGGTACTTATCTGATTAATTTTGGGAATTCATTGGATAGGAATAAAGGGGGGCAAACGGGAGGCTAATCCCTCACCTTTAATTTAGAGAAATGGATTTATCATGCAGAATTATCAGTTTTCATTTTAAATTTTAGATATAAGATCATTGTGACAAGGCGCTTCCGGGATTAGTTGTGGATGTTTATTGTTTAAGTCTAAATTTTAGACTTAAAGAATAAAAATCCACAACTCTAAAAGAAAGGGCAATGTAGGTAACACAACATAATTTAGAGGCCTGGCCTGGAAATTCCGACCCGTGCAAACCTCTTATAGTATTCTACAACTCTTCGTATAAAATACATTATATAAGGGTGATAACAAAACCACTTTGCACAAGGTTAGCTATGGCGCAGTAGTCGGAATCAACATTAAAAAGAATATTGACCAATTAAAGTGATGGCTTTGCATTCACAGGCTGTTTACACTAATTGTGTATTACAACCTTATTTTTTTAAAGAATAACACCCTCGAAAAAAAAAGTAAGTTGGATTACTTTTTCCTATTTCCCCCAATTATACTTAACCATTGAACCCCCAAAAGTAATCACAGATACGCTTTATAAAGTAAACAATTATCCAAAATTTGAAGCAAATCAGATAATTTTGCTCAAAAAACAATTCATCTGATTTAAGGAGGGTAATCCCCCATTCCTCCCTTTGTACTTAATCATTAAACCCTCAAAACAATTCAGGGATTCGCCTTAAAAATCTATATTTAAAATTTACGACAAATCGGATAAATTTGCATAAAAAACTATTTATCTAATTTAACGAAGGGGATAAAACGTCCACTACCCCATTATACTTAAACAAAAGAAAAATTCAAATTAATTAAAGAAGCGCCTAATCAAATGAATTCATGTCCAAAATTTTAAGCAAATTGGATAATTCTGTATTATAACCAATTTATCTAATTTAAGGAAAGAAAAAATTGTAAGTTTCCTCCTTATATTTAACCGAAGAACCATCAAAATTAGTCAGTGAAGCGCTTCATTAGAATGAACAAATCCAAGATTTGCAGCAAATCCGTTAATTCTGCATGAAAAACACATTTGCCAAAATTAGGCGGGATTCCCCCATTATTCTTGTTGATTTATTCAATTAACCCCCAAAACTGATTAGGGAAGCGCTTTACCAGAATGAATTTATTTCTAAAATTTGAAGCAAATCAGTAAATTCTGCGTGAAAAAAGCCTTTACATAAATTATGGGGCTTTACTCCTATTCCCCCCCTCCCTTTATACTTATACAATAAACACTCACAACTAATCATGGAGGCCCCTCAAGAAAATGATCCTATATCTAAAATTGAATAAAATATGCTAATAATGCATGGAAACCTATTTATTTGAATTAAGGGAAGAAGCGAATCAGCCTCTCGTCCCCCCCCCCTCCACATATTCTTCTCCAATGACCTCCAAAAGTAATAAAAAAAGCTCCTTATAAGAATAAACATATATTGAAAGTTTAATGCAAATCGATTATTTCTATCAAGAATAATTGCGTTACATACTTACATACATACATAGATACAGAACCTACGGGCACATTAGTTCTCAGGCTTTGGTAGCTTTATGAGTTAAAAACATGTCAAATTACATTTTTTCTATCAAGGGTTATCGCGTTACGCACATACGTACATACAAACGTACATACATGTATACATACATGCGTGCATACATATATACAGAACCTGTGAGTCCATTATTACTCTGGCTTTGACGCCTGTGAGCTAAAAATACGTAAAACTACATTGGCCTAGGATAAACTAGATCAGCCTAGGACAAACAAGAATGTTGGCGTTGAGGCGGTTATTGAATTCAATAAAATCTAGCCAAATTGAATTGGCCTAGGATAAACTAGTTCAGACCAATAAACAGCAGTCTAAACTAGTTTATCCTATAAGAGTTAGGCCAAACTAGTTTGGCCTAGGAAAATCTAGTTTCTCCTATGGGCCTTAGGATAGACTAGTTTGGCCTAGGAAAAACTAGTTTATCCGATGGGCGTTAGGATAAACCGGTTTGGCCTAGGAAAAACTAGTTTATCCGATCGGCGTTAGAATAGACCGGTTTGGCCTAGGAAAAACTAGTTTATCCGATGGACGTTAGGATAGACCGGTTTGGCCTAGGCCAATCTAGTTTGGCCTAAAATCGGGTTTGGCCTGTAACATATATATATATATACAGTTTTCCAAAAGCAACATTTCTGTTAAAGGGGTATTCTGTGGTATAATTTTAGAGTACAATTTATTCCTGTATTTACTAAAAATGCTTATGTATTTTTAATGAGAAAATATTAGGTAAGTTAAAATAATAAATAAATCTATTAAGTAATTAACGATTGCTACATCCATTCTCTTGTCCCAGAATTCTGCTTTTACTTTTCTAATTTTGTAAAACTTGCATTCACTATTCTTTTCAATTTCATGGTCTTTCATATTTTTTGCAGTTTTTGATTTTATACCTATCCATTTATTTATTTATTTATTTTATTTATTTATTTATTTATTTATTTATTTTTAGATCTTACATTTTCTGTGAAATATAGCTGTTTTACACAAAGCAGAAAAATGAAAGATTTTTACCTTAAAATTTGAAAGAGTAATTTTTTTTAAGTCATGCGTTGTCGCCAAATGCTATGTTTTCTGATTTAAATTTAGGGTTTCTTTGGTACCTGTTTACTATAATGAAAATCACATCTTCTTAGAAAACTTAAATGTGACCAAATACTTGAAAAATCGATCAAATAACTTTATCGTTTTACTACATTTTGAAATTTTCACACTGATCTTCCAATTTTTATTTAAAAAAAAATTCCATTCTCTATTCCATTTTATAGATCCGCGGATCCATGAAATCCATCTTTGTATACTACAGAAACACTACAGTTGTCGGGTTTGTCTAATATTAGCCAATTTTTTAATCAATATATCTATCAGACATTTCGAATCGAATTTTCTTTATTTCATGACGGTCATTAAGTGATTAAATAAAACTGAAGCTGTTATTCGAAGTTTCTTATAAAGATTTTGAATTAAAATTTCAGCTGATTTAGAATTTACATTTTACAAGAAGTAAAGTTTAGAACCCACGTTTTCTCCTGAAAATTTGAAAGGGCATCGTTTTGTAAAGGTCATCAAAAAGAACATTTTCGTTAAATGCTTTATTTACTGGCTTAAATTTCGTTTTTTTTTTTTTTTATTATTATTATTCCTATTTACTATAATAAAAGTTACATCTTGTTAGAATACTTAAGTGTGACCAAATACTAATAAATGTCAAACAGACATTTTGAATAGAATTTTCATTATTTCGTGACAGACATTAGGTGATTAAATAAAACGGAAATTGTCATCCGGAGTTTCTTATAAGGATTTTGAATAAAAAAAATTCAGCTGATTTGGAATTTACAATTTACAAGAAGTAAAGTTTATATCCCACCCATAAAATAAATGTTTTTTTTGAAAATTTGAAAGGGCATCGTTTTTTAAAGGTCATCAAAAGCGAGCATTTTCGTGAAATGTTACATTTTACTGGCTTAAAATTGGGTTTCCTTTGTTCCTATTTACTATAATAAAAGTTGCATCTTGTTGGAATATTTAAGTGTGACCAAATACTAATAAATGTCAAACAGACATTTTGAATAGAATTTTCATTATTTCGTGACAGACATTAGGTTATTAAATAAAACGGAAATTGTCATCCGGAGTTTCTTATAAGGATTTTGAATAAAAAAAAAATTCAGTTGATTTGGAATTTACAATTTACAAGAAGTAAAGTTTATATCCCACGCACAAAAATGTTTTTTCTTGATAATTTGAAAGGGCATCGTTTTTAAAGGTCATCAAAAGCGAGCATTTTCGTGAAATGCTACATTTAATGGCTTAAATTTAGGTTTTCTTTTGTTCCTGTTTACAAAAATAAAAGTTGCATCTTGTTCGAATACTTAAGTGTGACCAAATACTAATAAATGTCAAACAGACATTTTTAACGGAATTTTCATTATTTCGTGACAGACATTAGGTGATTAAATAAAAGGGAAATTGCTATCCGGAGTTTCTTATAAAGATTTTGAATAAAAAATTCACCTAGTTTAGAATTTACTATTCTCAAAGTAACAGTGCTTTTATCGAAAACATATTAAGGAATGTTTTTTTTTTTTTTTTTTTTTTTTTTTTTTTTTTTTTTTTTTATATATGGAATGTAAAAGTTCGGCGCTTTTTTTATGGTTTCCCAAAAGCAATTATTTATTAATAATATAATTAAAAAGGTATTTTGTGGATAATTTTAGAATAAAATTTAATTCCGTATTCGCTAAAAAAGCTTAAGTACTTTTAATGGGAAAATATTAGGTAAGTTAAAATAATAAATAAATCGATTAAATAATTATCGGTTGCTTATATCCATACTCTTGTTTCAGAACATTTTTTCTGTTTTCTGTTTCTAATTTTCTAAAACTTGCAATTATTTCGTTCAGTTTCGCAAATTTTCATAAATTTTTGCCGGTTTTTAATTTTATACCAGAAAAGGTGAATCCAAATTTTCTCCCCCCCCCCCCTTTTTTTTTTTTTTTTTTTCTTTAGGTCATGTAATTTCTAGTAATTATAGAAGATTTATACAACGCACAAAAAAAAAAAAAAAAAAAAAAATATCTTAAAACTTGATACCTGAAAACTGATTTTTTAAAGGTCATCAAAAGCGAGCATTGTCGTTGAATGCTATGTTTACCGGTACAATTTTTTTTTAATTCCTAGTAACCAAGAGAACTTGCATTTTTTACTTAAAACATTGTTATTTAATAATTAGTAAATCAATTAAATAACTTCATTGAATTTTGCACCCATGCTCGTGTTTCAGAATACTCATCGTGATCTTCAAATTTTTATTTTTATAAAACTTCAATTACCTATTCCACCTCATAATACTTGAATATAATAAATGCAGTTTCTTTTTTCTTTCCTTCGTTCTTTTTTTTTTTTTTTTTTTTTTTTTTTTTTTTTAATAGAACTGACACATTTAACTAATACAGTCAACCCTCGTTAACATGAACACGCTTAAGGTGAATTACTTTTAACATGAATTGTTTTCATTGTCCCCTATAAAGACGAATCTAAAGATTTGATACTGATAACATGAATTGCTGTTAACATGAACAAAATTTTGATTCCCCTTGAAGTTCATGTTTACGAGGTTCGACTGTAATAGACTTTTTCTTTTATTTGAACTAGCATACCCAGCCCGCTTCGCCGGGCTTAATTTGAAGGTTTATTTAATAATTTATGTGTATGGTACGCTTCCCGGACCATCGGCACTCCACGTGCGTCGGGTGAGCGTCAGAACAAACTTTCAGCATATACATATGGGTGGTTGTACTTGAATGCACAGACCTGCGCGTTTTTTTCTATCTTGCTTTTATACCTCTGGACCGAGTTGGCGCATTGCCAAGATTTGCTTCCTCTGGACCGAGTTGGCGCATTGCCAAGATTTGCTTTCCCCTGTGCCTCAATTAATTAATTAATTATCCTCGGAATTCCTTTTATTTATAGAGATTCTATCCATCAAAAATTGCGAATAGTGGTTTTTGCTTTATTTAATGATAGACATTCAGTGAATAAATAAAGAGAAAATTAAATTTTGATGTTTTTTGTAGGTATTTTATAAAAAAAAAAGTCACCGGTCTCGCAACACTGGTTTAGAATTTATAATTTTCAAGCAATACCGCTTTTATCCTGAAAGCATCAAGAAATATTATTTTGTGCTTTAGAATGTGAAAAGTTGACATGTTTTCCCAAAAGCAAGCGTTTCAGCAAAATGATAGTTATTTAATGTGATAATTAATACAATTTGTTCCTGTACTTACTAAAAACGTTGGAATACTTTGAATAAGAAAATATTAGGTGTGTTAATAAAATAAATAAATCAATTAAATAACTACCGTTTACTATGTACATATACTTTTGTCTCAGGATATCCAGCTTGTTTTGCCAGTTATTAATTTTATAAAACTTGCATTCACCACTCCTTTCGTCTTTATGTCTTAATGGATAGGATAAATCAGGGTTTTTTTTTTCTTTTAAGACTAAACAGTTTCTAAAAAAGGAACTTTTATCCTATGCACAAAAAGAAATGTTTTTTGCCTTCAACTTTGAAAGGGTAAAGTTTTTTTTAAGTTCATCAAAAGCGAGCATTATCATTATGCTATATATTTATGGCTTTAAATTTCTTTCGTTCCTAGTTAATAAGAAAATTGCATTTTTTACTTAGAGAAAACTAATATTTATTTAATATGTTTGTAAATCAATTAAATTACTTCATTGATTATTGCACACGTACTCGTCTTTCAGATTACTCATCGTGATTTTCCAATTTTTATTTTTATAAAACTTCAATTCTCTAATCCACCTCACGGATATCACTCTTAAAACGAAAGAGTGGATTTGACTTCTCTGTAAGAGCTGTAATTTATTGGATCGTGAATGAGTTATCTTTAAAGCATTTTACTCGTCTTGATTTAAATTGCTTACAAACAACTCGCTACTCCAGTTGTTTCAACTATTTTGAGAAGCTGCCTTTCAAATCGCGAGATGAGTGAATTTCGGCTCAACTTGAGATATTTTATGGCTGCGATTTTAAGAGAGTACGGAGATATAATAAACCCAGTTTTTTTTTTTTTACTTACCCATCATACGTAATATAAGTTTTGCAATCGTTTTGAAAATCGAAAAAAAAAATTGACAGATACTGGAGATTCCGAAAAACTAATTTTTAGAAATAAAAATTTGCCGTCTGTGTGTCTGTAAACGCTCTATCTCCCGAACAAATTGAGATAGAGACTTGAAATTTTCTATGTATTTAATATGTAAGAATAGGACGAAGCCTTTTCGATATCAGTAACCTCGATTATCCGGAACTATTTTTTTCGGACTCTCGGAAAATTCGTTCTGATGAAAGGTATCTAAAAATTTTCGATTTTTTTTTTTTTTTAAGGAATGAACGTAAAAAGCAATAAAATAACACAAATTTTGCAAAAAGAACGAAGTCAATCGGATTATTAGTTGCTAAGATATTTGTAATTCTGTTTTTTACATTCTTCGATTTTTCATGACCTTGTATTTATTCAAATTTCAGATCAAAGATATATTTTAATTGGAAATGAGACGCTTAATCTGATGTAGTAAACTGTTAGTTAATATGATTATTATTTTTGGAGTTATAATGATGTTTCTTTCACGCAATACGGTACTACTTTGTAGTTTGGGATTTATAAAATTTGTTATAATTTGTTCTTCAGTAATTCATTAACAGAGCATTACTGTGTACATTAAAAATATTTAAATGTAGGTTTAAATTTTGTTTTGGAATTGCAATGCATTTTATAAATAGTTTACACATGTTTTATTTTCATATATTATATTATTCAAATCCATGCTGGGTAAGTATTACGGTGGCCCCAATGACTAATTTTCATTTTTCTTCCTTTTTATTTTTATTTATTTTTATTTTTTATTTTTTAAACAGAATTGCCATATTTAACTAATATTAGTGATTTTTTTTAATTCGGATTCTGTCCATCAAAAATTGGGAGTAGTAGTTTTTGCTTTATTCAATGACAAACATTCGGTGATTAAATAAAGAGTAAATTAAAGTTTGTAGTGTTTGGTACATATTTTATATATATATATATACATATATAAAATCTCCAATCTCGAAAAACTGGTTTAGAATTTATATTTCTCATGCAATAAATAGCGTTTATATCCTGAAAGCATAAAAAAATATTATTTTGTATTTTAAAATGTGAAAAGCTCACTTTTTAAATGTTTTTCCAAAAGCAAACATTTCTGCTAAATGATTAGTTATTTAGTGTGGTAATTATTACAGTTTGTTCCTGTATTTACTAAAAGGGTTGGAAAACTTTAAATAAGAAAATATTAGGTGAATTAAAATAATAAATAAATCTGTTAAATAACTACCGTTACGATATTCGTACTCTTGTCTCAGGATATTCATCTTTTGGCAGTTTTTTGGTGCGTTCGTAATTATGTAAATACGTAGCACCTATAGTTGTCGTTCAGTCCGTCCATCCGTCCGCATATAACAACGCAAAAACTACCCAACTGAATCGTTTGAAAATTAAAATATATAATTATTACATAATTTTGTCTAGTCATTTCAAATTTTATGAAAATCGGATGCATAGATCAATTACAGTAATAATCAAAAGTATTCCGTTACATTACGGTCAATGGGAGAAAAAGTTTCAAATGCATTTTAATCGTTTGAAATTTAAAATGCATAATTATTATATAATTTTGTCCTGTCATTTCAAATTTTATGAACATTGGATGCATAGATCAATTACAGGACAATCAAAAGTATTCCGTTACATTACGGCCAATGGGGGAAATTGTTTCAAATGCATTTTAATGGTGTTACACTTATTCGAACATAATAAAATTGACATGTATCTATCAAGTGCATATTATAATTAGCATTTTGCATAATGTGTGGCTCAAAGAACATTTGTTATTGATTTACAAGGCCACACAAAACTATTGCATTACATAATGGTATAGGGAGAACATTGTTTGATGCGCATTTAAATTGTAATTAACTATTTACAATTTTATGAGATTGATATATGAGAGTGATATTTTTAGAATTTCGTTATCTTACCAACGCACCTCGTTTGCTACGCTTCACGTGCAATTTCCAACTTGTTTTTTATTAGGCTATATAGTTTCCAAGAAATACAACCTACGCACAAAGAGAAATGTTTTTTGCCTCCTTATAGTTTGAAAGGGTAAATTATTTTAAAGGTCATCAAAAGCTAGCATTGTCGTTTAATGCTATATTTATCGATTTAAATTAATTTATTTTGTCCCTAGTTAATAAAACAACTTGCATTTTTACTTAGACAAAAAATTAAGATTTTTTTAAATAGTCTGTAAATCGATTAAATAACTCCGTCGATTGTTGCATCCGTGCTCATGTTTCAGAAAACTTATCGTGATCTTCCAATTTTTATTTTTATGAAATTTCAATTCTCTATTCCACCTCATGGATACGTGGATATAATAAATCTAGTTATCTTTTTCTTTCTTTCTTTATTTTTTTCTTTCTATTTTTCTTTATTTATTATTATACAATATTCAAGAAATAGAACTTTTATCCTACGCACAAAAATAAATTATTTTTACCTTAAAATCTGAAAGGTCCCACCAGTGGCCGAGAGGTTCTGACCTCTCAACTAGTAGACGGCAAGTGCTAGGTTCGAACCCAATCGCGGCCGTCGGCTACCCGTTTGGAGTTTTCGTGGTTTTCTTCGAACCTTGCGTGAATATGGATTAGACTCCTTTAGAAAGACCCCCTACGAGGGGAACTCCTCTCCCTGGGCCTATATTCCTCGAGTAGATAACCGGCCGATGCAAAATAAACCAAACCTTAAAATGTGAAAGAGTAGCGCTTTTTTAGAGGACATCAAAAGCGAGCATTGAATGCTCGCTTACTGGTTTCAATTTAGTTTGTTTTTCCTAGTTACTACGATATTTTGCAATTTTTCTTTAATAAAAAAATGCTATTTCATAGCTGCCAACTTGTACGGTTTGGCCGTACAATGTACGGATTTTGTTCGAAGTGTACGGTTGTACGGATGAACAGTACGATTGTACGGTTTTGCGCAAGGAAAAAACAATCGCAGAGAAATTCGAATTTCGTGAAAGGATCGCCGGAAAAGCGCACAATTCGTCAATATTTCGTGGAAAAACGACGATTTCATCAATGTGTTTGTCAACGAACTTTGTCAAAAGATCGCTGAAAAACGCGAATTTTGTGTACGGATTGCGGAAAAATGGCGATTTCGCCAAAATATCACGATAAAATGCTGATTTTGTCTGAAAATCGCGGGAAAACATCGATTTTGTCTAAAGATTGCGGATATAACGCCGATTTCATCAAAAGTCGCGGGAAAAAACGCCGTTTTCGAAAAAAGATCGCTTAATAATGCAAATTATGTCAAAAGATCGTTGAAAAAAGTGCCGATTTCATCAAAAAATCGCGGAAAAAACGCCGATTTCGTCGAATGATCTCAAAAAAAAAAACGTCGATTTCGACAAAAAATCGTGATAAAACACAGATTTTGCAAAAATATCGCAGATTTCGTATAAAGGTCGCGGAAAAATGCCGATTTCGTCCAAAGATCGCGGATAAAATGCTGATTTCATGAAAAGATCGCGCACATTTCGTGAAAAGGTCGCTGAAAACAGTGAATTTTTTCAAAAAATTGCGGAGAAAATGCAGATTTTGTTAAAAGATCGTTGAAAAAACGCTGGTTTCATCAAAAGATTGCATAAAAAACGCGAATTTTGTGAAAGGATCGCTGAAAAAATGTGCATTTCATTAAAAATATTCAATAAAAATGCATAATTAAGCCAGTAGGTGTACTCTCCCTCTCACCCTCTCAACTGCTGGAACATTTCAGGAAATTTGCTGTGAATTTAATCTGCCCTTATGTATTACAGATAATCATGCAGGACAGTTTTTTGGAAACATGTTTCCAAAGTATGAAATTGCAAAAACATTTTCTTGTGCAACCTTAGGTTGTTTTTTTTTTTTTTTTTTTCAAAATATAATATAAATAAAAAAGTAGCATAGAAAATATTGTTATGAAATGATATTACTTTTTGCAATGCATATTATGCGTTTGCATTGCACGGTATGAATATTTAAGCATATAGAATGCATTGTGAAAATTGTAAGGATTTCAAAATTGACATGTTGGCAGGTATGCTATTTAATAATATGTAAATCAATTAAATAACTTCATCGATTGTTGCACCCGTGCTCATGTTTCAGAATACTTATCGTGATCTCCCAATTTTTATTTTTATGAAACTTCAATTCTCTATTCCACATCATAGATACATGGATATTATAAATCCTGTTTTATTTCTTTATTTCTTTATTTCTTTATTTTTTACAGAATTTCCAGATTCAACTATTATTATTATTATTATTATTATTATTATTATTATTATTATTATTATTATTATTATTATTATTATTACTATTGCATTTTCGGATTCTATACATCAGAAATTTCTAATAGTAGTCTTTGCTTTACACTGTTAAAAAAATTCTGAAATTCACGAATATTTTTTTCCTGAATTTCCCAGAAAAAGTCCCTTTTCACAACAAAAGGGCATTGTCCGTTACAAATCAGCAAATCCCACCATATTTTCTGAAAATAACGAAACGGGTGGAAATAAAAACAAAAAACGGAGACACTCCGTTGCGTTAGGAGCTCCGTGGCCGAGTGCTCAAGGCACCATACCGCTAATTGCCTGCGAGCGCAGATTGTGGGTTCGTATCCCACTGGCGGCAAGAAATAATGAAAACATAAAAAGTCCCTTTTAAATTACATTTTTTCTGTTTATTTTTCTCTTATTTCTTATTAAAAAATCTTTTAATTAATTACCCAATAAATAAATAAATAAATAAATAAATAGTGTACCACATTTTCAAAAAATTGTCTATAACATTATTTTTCTAAAAAAAAGTTGTTAATAAAAAGTTTTTTTTTCAATCATTCATTCATTTATTTAAAAAAAAAAAACAAAAAAAAAAACAAAAAAAAAAACCAGTGGTTTTAAACAGTAATTTTTTTTTAATTTAAACTATTTAAAAAATAAAAATTGATTTTAAAAAATAATAAGCATTATGCACCAGTCTAAAATAAAATAAAATAAACCGTTTACAAATATTATAAAGAATGTATTTGAAAGGAAATCTTTAAAAAGCACAACCGATTTTCCCACTAACTCATAAAAGACATATTGTGTGCAACCCGGCATCAGCAGCTTTGGCTCGGTTAGTAAGGATTTATTCCGCTATCAAAAGGTCTCGAGTTCGATCCTGAGGACGGCGTGAACTAAATTGTGCAAAAATCATAATAATAAGTAAAATAACATAGCAGCTTAAAGTCACTCGATAATTTCGAATTCTTTGACGATTAATAGATTTATTAATTTTAAAAATTATATTAAATTATTATCATTAAAAATCAGACTTTGTAACAGAAAGTTACCGCTTCTTCATACGGAGTTTTCCTTTTTTGTATGTCCCACAACGGAAAATCTACTTACGGAACGGTAACAGTTCGCCTACATTGCTGCCGGTAGTTTCACCTGGAATTCACAGATTTATTTTTAACAGTGTATTTAATGACATACGGTGATTAAAAGAAGAGAAAAATAAATTTAGAAGTTTTTAATAGATATTTTGTATAAAAAAAATCACCAATCTCGTAACACTGAGCGGTTTAGAACTTATAGTTCTCAAGCAATAGTGCTTTTATTCTGAAAGCATCGAGAAATATTATTTTGTGCTTTAGAAACTGAAAATTTTACGCTTTTTTTAATGTTTTTCCCAAAGCAAGCATTTTTGTTAAATGATAGCTTATTTAGTGTGGTAATTAATACAATTTTTACCGGTATTAACAAAATTGGAATACTTTGAATAAGTAAATATTCGGTGAGTTAAAATAATTAATAATTCGATTAAATAACTATCTTTTGCAAATGCGTACTCTTGTCTCAGGATATTCATCCTGTTTCACCAGTTTTTAATTTTGTAAAACTTGCATTCCTCATTCCTTTCGACTTCATGCCTTCCTAAATAAGTTAAATCTTTTTTTTTTTTTTTTTTTTTTTTTTTTCTTTTTCTTTTAAACTATTTGGACAATAGTTATTGCCCCCGGTAGGGAGTTGGGAAATCTGAAATATATCTGAATCTTTTTATTGGTTGAATTCCGCAACTTTTTTTTAATTATTAGTCATTTTCTGATTAGTCCATGCTTAATGTCTGGAAATGGAATACTTCTGTTTCTACAATGACAATAATAATAATAATAATAATAATAATAATAATAATAATAATAATAATAATAATAATAATAATAATAATAATAATAATAATAATAATAATAATAATAATAACTCAAAAACAAATTTAGATATAGGTTTAAAACAAGCTGCATTAAAAAAGTATTTTTTTTTCTTTATACGACGGTGTAAAAACTGAAAATGTGCGATATTTAGAAGTTAAAAAAATTACAGTACCGAAAATTGTTAAACCATTCCATTTAATATTTGTTTATGATTGGTTCAGGAATAATGACGTGACTTGGCATATTAATATGACTCTGTTATTACGTAAGTTACGTTTTGATCGTCATAAAAATGATGTTATTATTGTTTTTTTTTTTTTTTTTTTTTTTAATATAGAAATCATTTAAATCTAAAACTATAATCTTTGAAAATATTATTTTCCAAATAGTCGTTGTAATTTGTTAAATTACAGGGTTTTCTTTTCTTTTGTTATTTTTTTTTTAGATTATACAATATCCAAGAAATAAACTTTTATACTATTTAGAAAAATAAAGGTTTTTTTGCCTTAAAATGTGAAAGAGTGATGTTTCTTTAAAGATCATCGAAAGCGAGTATAGTCTTTGAATGCTATTTTAAACGGTTTTAATTTAGTTTATTTTGTTCCTACTTACAGTAAAACCCCGATAATTCGGAATAATTGGGATCAGACCCAAACTGTATTTTCGAAAATTCGGATTATATGGAGAATTAGAAAAAAAAAAAACATAAAATAAAACATTCTTACAGAAAATGACCTTTATGTTCTTTGAAAAATATCATCACAAATTTTAAATAAGAAAGCTTAAGGTATACTTCCGAAAAGATTTCAGAAAAAGTTTATTTTTATTCAGAATACGACAATGAAACAAGTTAATGTTATGGAAATTTGCCAATTGCTTCCCAAACTTGAAAAAAAAAATTGACCAAACCGATCCGGATTATCTGGAGATCCGGATTAACGGAGTCCGAATTAGCGGGTTCTACTGTACTAAGAAAATATGCGTTTTTTAATTAGAAAATATTAAGAGTTATTTAATAATTGGAACATCAATTTAATAATTTCACCGAATATTGCACCCGTACTCGTGTTTCAGAACACTCATCATGATCTTCCAATTTTTATTTTTATAGTAAATTATAAATAACTTATATAAATTCTGTATTGGATACGGTATGGATGCGGAAATAGAATAAAGCCTTTTTTTCCTTGTTTAACAGAATTGCCATATTTAAAAGGCTACTTCAGTCAGGCTAAAAATCCTGTTGGCTAATGGTAACGGGAGAAATATTTTAAGATATCTCGTTTTCATTTCAGCATTCTAAATTGGTTTGTTTTCTTTATGCATTTGATAGCTAAGATTGATTTCTACATTTGCCGTTTGTTTTACTTTTCCGACTATGTTTGAGGTATTTTTAATTAGGACACTTTCACATTCGAAACCGGTTTCAAAAATTAAAACATCGTCATAAAAAAGAAAGAAAAAAGAAAAAGAAAAAAAAAGAAATCTGCAAACAAATCGAAAAAGCAAAAAACAAAATGGCCTTACTAAAGATCGAACTTACTTAGCTATTCAATGAAAATAAAAAAATACATATTTAAAAATCTAGAAATGCAAGTGAGATATCTTTAAAAATTTTTTTTAATAGGATGACCGAAGCAGTACCTTAATTCATATTAATCATTTTTGTTTTATTCGAATGCTATCCATCGGAGATTCCGAATAATAGTTTTAGCTTTATTTAATGACCACATTCGGTGATTAAATAAAGAGAAAATTAACTTTCGAAGCTTCTGATAAATATTTTGAATAAAAAAATTCATCAATCTCGTAATACTGGTTTAGAATTTACAATTTTCTAAGCAGTAGTGCTTTTATCCTGAAAGTGTGCAGAAATATTATTTTTTTCTTTACAATGTGAAAGGTTTTTTTTTTTTTTTTTTTTTTTTTTTTTTTTTTTAATGGTTTCCCAAAAGTAAAACGTTTCTATCAAATTATAATTATTTAGTGAAATAATAAATACATTTTGTTCCTGCATTTACTAAAAGCGTTGGAATACTTCGAATAAGAAAAACTGCGGTGAGTTAAAATAATAAATAAATCGATTAAATAACTATCGATTGCTACATCCGTATTTTTATCTCAGAATATTCGTCTTGTTTTTCCAGTTTCTAATTTTGTACAACTTGCATTCATTATTTCTTTCGATTTCACGGATTAACGGGAAGGATAAATCCAGTTTTTCTTTCGTTCTTTCCTTTTATCTTTCTTTTTTTCTTTTAGATTCTAAAGTTTCCGAGGAATAGAACTCTTATACTTGTTTTAGAATAAAATTTGCTCCAGTATCTACTGCAACTCTTGAGCATTTTAATAAGAAAATATTTGATGAGGTAAAATAATAAATAAATTGGTTAATTAACTATCGATTGCTACATTACTACTCTTGTCTAAAAATACACTGAAAAAAAATCCGTTAAATTTACGGCAAAAACTGCAGGCAGCAATGTTGCCAACAGTTTTTGCCATAAAAATTGTAGTAAAATTAGATGTAAATTTTTTTATTGCATTTAATTTTACTGCAATTTTTACGGCAAAAACAGCTGGCTGTAAATTTAACGTTTTTTTGTTTGTTTGTTTGTTTGTTTTTTTACAGTGTATATTCGAGTTTTTACTTTTGTACAACTTGCATTCCTTATTCTTTTTGATTTCACGGATTAACTGGAAGAATATATCTAGCTCTTCTTCTTCTTCTTCTTTTTTTCCTTTCTTAGAGTCTACAGTTTTTAAGGAATAGAACTTTTATACTTATTTTAGAATACAATTTGTTCCTATTTTTACTAAAACATTTGAATATCTTGAATAAGAAAATCTTTGAACTAAATTAATAAATAAATCGACTATGTAAATATCGATTGCTACATCGCTATTCTTGTATCAAAATATTGCTTCTGTTATTCCAGTTTCTAATTTTATAAAACTTGAATTCACTAATATACTCTCGACTTCATGGATTCGTGAATAAAATAAATCCTTTTTTTAATTAATTTATTTATTTAATAAGATTCCTAAAACTTTCGTCTCAAAATATTCATTCCTATATTCCAGTTTCTAATTTTGTACAACTTGCATTCATTATTCTTTTTGATTTCAGGGATTAACGGGAAGAATAAATACAATTTTTCTTTCTTTATTTATTTTCCTTTTTTAGATTCTAAAGTTGCCAAGGAATAGAACCTTTTTATTTGTTTTAGAATACAATTTGCTCCTGTATCTACTAAAACTACGACTTCCTGCATCTACTAAAATGCTTGAGTACTTTTGATAAGAAAAATTTTGGTGAGTTAAAATAATGCACTCTTAAATCGATTAAAAAACTATTGATTGCTACATCCCTATTCTTGTCTTAAAATATTTATTCTGATATTCCAGTGTCTATAATTTTGTACAACTTGCATTTTCATTATTCCTTTTGGTTTCATGGATTAACGGAAATTATATAATCGGTGGTGAGTTAAAATAATAAATAAATCGATTATATAACAATCGATTGCTACATCCGTATTCTTGTCTCAGAATATTCATCTTGTTTTTCTAGTTTCTAATGTTGTACAACTTGCATTTATTATTCCTCTCGATTTTGGCAATTAACGGGAGAATAAATAAAGTTTTTTTTTTTTTTTCGTTTTTCTTTTTCTTTTCTTCTTTTTCATTTATTTATTTTTTTTTTTTTTTTTTTAATAGATTTTACAATTTTTGAGGAATAGAACTTTTAAACTTCTTTTACAATACAATATGCTCCTGTATCTACTAAAAATCTTGAATACTTTTAATAAGAAAATCTGTGTCGAGTTAAAATAACGAAGAAAAACCAATTAAATAACTATCGATTGCTATATCCCTACTCTATTCTCAAAATATTTAGCCTGTTATTCAAGTTTTTAATTTTGTACAGCTTGCATTCCTTATTCCTTTTCATTTCATGAATTGTCGGGAAGGATACATCCAGCTTTTCTTCTTTTTTTCTCTTAGATTCTACAATTTTCAAGGAATAGAACTTTTATACTTATTTTACAATACAAATTGTTCCTATTTTTACTAAAACTTTTGAATACTTTTAATATTTTTTTTTTTTTGATGAACTGAAATAATAAATATATCGATTAAATAACTATCGATTATTACATTCCTACTCTTGTCTCAAAATATTCCTTCTGATATTCTAGTTTCAAATTTTGTACAACTAGCATTGATTATTCTTTTTGATTTTTTGGATAAAAGGGAAGGATATATATCCAGCTTTTCTTCTTCTCCCCCCCCCCCCTAGATTCTATAATTTTCAAGGAATAGAGCGCTTATACTTATTTTAGAATACAATTTTTCCTATTTTTACTAAAAAGCTTGAATACTTTTAATAAGAAAATCTTTGCTGAGTTAAAATAACAAAGAAATCGATTAAATAACTATCGATTGCTACATCCCTACTCTAGTCTCAAAATATTTATCCTGTTATTCCGGTTTTTAATTTTGTTCAACTTGCACTCCTTATTCCTTTTTATTTCATGGATTAACAGGAAAAATATATCCAGCTTTTCTTCTTCTTCTTTTTCTTTTTTTTCTTCTTAGATTCTACAATTTTTAAGGAATAGAACTTCTATACTTGTTTTAGAATACAATTTTTTCTTATTTTTACTAAAACTTTTGAATATTTTTAATAAGAAAATCGCTAATGAATTAAAATAATAAATATATCGATTACGTAAGTATCGATTGCTGCATCACTACTTGTCTCAAAATATTCCTCCTGATATTCCAGTTTCGATTTTTTTTTTTTTTTTTTTTTTTTTTTTTTTTTTTTTTTTTAAATAAAACTTGCGTTTTCTGATATACTCTCAACTTCATGGATTCGCGGGTAGGATAAATCCATTTTTTTTGCCTTTGTTTTTTTAATAAAATTCCCAAATAAAAGAACTTTTATCCTAAACACTATAAAGAAATATTGTTTTAGCCCTAAAATTTGAGAGTAAATCTTTTAAAAGATTGTCAAAATTTGCATTCAGTTCTATATGTTTAAATTTAGCATTTCTTGTTTCTATTTGCTAAGAAAATTTACATCCTTAGTAAAGAAGCTTAAATATTATTATATAATTGGTAAATCGATTAAATAACTCTATCGATTACAAAATTTCAGAGTTTTCATCGTGATCTTCTAATTTTTATCCAGAAACATCTAAATGAGCTTTGAATTCCTTGAAGAAGTTCAACACAACATACTCGTGTGAACATGCTTTTCGTATTTGGCTGTTTTTGAAAAACAAGCATAGAAAAAACTCTGTATTAAAAGTGAATTAAGGTTGAAATTAACAAGTTTTAACACTGATATAGATGTTTTCATCGGTAAAAACCAGTGCTAGAAAACGCATTGCAGTTATATATTTGATAGTAATTAAATGTATTTTTAATTATCTTTCTAGCTTGTGTGTTGTGTCAATTATTATTCTACTTACACACATTGGAATCACGAATCCTTGTTTTCGTTGATAGTGTATCCTTCGTATGAAAAATTGTCTTTTTTGTAGGATAGGATAAACGATATAGCTTATAGGTCTCACATAGCAATTTCCATTCTGATATACACCATTATAGTAAGTGGGTCGCGTATCAATAAAGTTTGGGAACCGCTATCTTAGTATATTCATCCTGATTTTCCAGTTTTTATTTTTACAAAATGTACACTCACTGTTATTTCCGACTTCATAGATTCGAGTGTAAAATAAAAAGTTTTTTTCCCCTATGAAATACAATTTTTTTTTTTTTTTTTCAATAATGAATAAATAATGAATAATGAATAATTTTGAGTAATAAATTTTTGATAATGAAATCTTTCTTAGGAAAACTTGCACAATTAGACAAATTTATAAAATGATTGGACACCGCACACTGCAATCGCGACACTTGTGTGCTGGAAAAAATAGTTAAATTGCTATGTACTATTTTCGACCCTATAAACTTTTTTATCGAAAATATTTTGGCCTATTTCAACAATTAGTAGCACTCAAAATAATTCTTCGATTTAAAAACCATTTGCTATGCATGTTTTCCTTACTCTTCTCTACAAAACTTCAAAGCTTCAAAGTTTTTGGGTTAACATGGAATTTCGCGATCGAGGACTTTCAGTGCGACGGAGCTTGATTTTATACTTTCCAGTCTTACAAAATTTTCAATCAATGTTACTTTCAACTTCTTGAGTCCGCTAATAGGATAAATCCAGTTTTTTTTTTTTTTTTTTTTTTTTTTTTTCATATTTTTATTTACCCATTATACGTAGTATAGGGTAAGTATTGCAATCGTTTTAAAAATCGAAAAAAAAAAAATTTTTTTTTTTGGTCGGATTTACAAGTTTTAGATACTGGCGATACCGAAAAAAAAAATTTAGAAAAAAAAATTTGGCCGTCCATATTTCTTTGTGTCTGTCTGTCTGTAAACGCTCTATCTCCCGAACAAATTGCGATTGAGACTTAAAACTTTGTATGTGCTTAGTATGTAAGAATGAAACGAAGCCTATTTAATATCAATAACACTCTATTATCCGGAACTATTTTTTCGGACTCTCGAAAAATTCGTTCTGATGATAAGTACATGAAAATTTTCGAAATGTTTTATTTTAAAGAGTGTACGTAAAAGGCAATAAAATAACACAAATTTTGCATAGAAAACGAAGTCGATCGGATTATTAGTTGCCGAGGTATGTATAATCCTGTTTCCCACATTGTTCGATTTTTCATGACCCTGTATTTCATTCAAATTTCAATTCAAAAATATATTTTAATTGGAAATGAGACGCTTCATCCGACGCAGTAAATTGTTAGTTAATATGATCATTATTTTTGGAGTTAAAAGGATATTTCTTTAAGCAATCCGGTGGCATTTTATATTATTTGTCGAAATTGGAATCATCAGAAATTCATTAATAAAGCATTACTATGTATATTAAAACTATTTAAACAAGGTAGAACCCGTCAAATTTTGACGAAAGAAAA
The DNA here is from genome assembly GCA_964019185.1 of Maratus speculifer. NCBI lineage: Eukaryota > Metazoa > Arthropoda > Arachnida > Araneae > Salticidae > Maratus > Maratus speculifer. Next base: position 219,904,092 of record OZ025301.1, on the reverse strand, counting down.
TGTTTAAGAAGGAACTGTTTCATTAACTTATAATAAACCTACAAAATTAGTTATAGTAAAAAATGCACTTTATATTTGTACGTCTAAATCTTAAACAAACGATATTTATCGTCAAATTAACAAAATACTATTTCTATAAAACGCAATTGTAGAAATTGATACAATTAAACTTTAATCGTATATGGAAGCAGTGAAAATAATAAAGATATGTTATTATGATAAAGTTATCAATTAAGGTTCTTATGCTAGTATTCCAAAATGATAAAAAGCAAAATTTATTCAACTTTGACTCAATCATAGAATTTTTTTTCCCCGTGCAATCCAAACCCGGCATTATTTTCACCATATAAAAATTTACAAATGTACATTTCATATCTGTATTCACGTTTAAAAAAAAAATTGGCATTTTAATTTGATCATTTTGATTCAAAACTTGAAGTTCTGAATGCTATTAGCTGAAATAGATATTAAACTGTTTCCCTTTTTCGTTTGCTTTAAATAGAAATGGAGTATTCCTGTTGCCACGATTAGAAAAGAGGTATTAAAAGCTACAAAAAAATTAATATTTCGAAGACAAATTAAGATACAGCTTTCAAACAAATTTCATTTAAAAGTAAATTTTTTTTCCTACTCGATGGTGTAAAAATTGAAAATGTGCGACTTTAAGAAGTTTAAAAACTTTTAGTAGCAAATATTGCAGTACCAAAATTCATTGAAAATTTGAAAGTGTTGTCATGCGCAAAATGACGTATGCATTACGCACAGATACGTTTGGCCTTTATAATATAGATATGCGTTTAAATTTTATTTTGGAATTGCAATGCATTTTTTAAATAGTCTACATGTGTTTTGTTTGGGTCCCCAACGACTAGTTTTAAAGTTTTAAATCATGCAACTTTTAAGCAATACGGTTTTTATTCCAAAAATCACAAGAAGTATTTTATTTTCCCCCATGAAAAAATTGAAGGAGTGTTTTCTTTTTTAATATGTCAAAGGTTACCGGAAAATTGTTGTTCTAAACTTGGCCTAATTTTTGTTCCACTTTTATAAGAATGCTTGCATACTTTTACTAAGAAAGTCTTGTGTGCATTAAAATAATTAATATAGCGATTCATTACTTTTTCCATTGTTATAAAAAACACATCTTAGAATTATCCATGGTGATTTTGATGAAAAATGAACATTGATTTTTTTTTTCAATATCAAATTATTCTTTAAGGGTGTTCTTAAATCAAAAAAGGGCAACTTTGTGACATATGCTTTAATTTATTTTTGTCCGAAAATACATGAAAATAGCAGGTGTTGTTATTCAGAAACTGTTTAATTGCACTCAATTTTCTGTTTTTAAAAAAACACAATAGATCTTTTATAACGAGCCTTCAAAGTTGACGTTTTTGAGCACATTTCCTGACAAAAGCCAAAAAAAAAAAAAAAAAAAAAACGGTCGAAAAGCAGGAGAAAAATGGGTGATCACGTGATCTAAATAGCTGAGAACTGGATAGGTAATTTAATAATTATAAAATGGAAAACTAAGTTCGATTCGAAATCGCTACCATAGTCAGATATTCCAATTTTATATCTTTATGTTGAAAAATGAATTTGTAAATGTGTCAAAACGTTTTGCGCTTGTTGAGCGGAGCACTTGAGCCTTAAACGCATATTCGGTATGGACATTTTTCTCTTACCGGAAAACATGTTCCACCGGCTAAATTTTCCAAAGTTTTGAATGAAAATTTTATAAAATGATGTTTAAATATTGCTCCTTTATATATACTTAAAATTTTGAATAAAATAATTTATTTATTATACATAAAACACAGAGAAAATGTTTTTTTTTTTTTCTTTTGAAACAGATGTAACCCCTTATTACTTGAAAGCCATGTCTAGCTATTGAAGAATGTTGTTGAACAAATTTTCAAACGGACCGGAGCAGCGGACGAATGACAATTTTAAAGAGGCGGGCGGATTAATGGATCGGCCCAAAACAGGCGGACTGATACAGTTAAAAATTTAGTCCTAGTTTGAACCAAATGTTGCTACTCAATAGCTGCCACTGTAAGATGGTGAAATCTTGAACCAATATTTGAAGCCATTAAACGAAAATAGCAAATCAGGACGCTGCTGCTGAACTGTTAGTGCAGCTGATGACGTAATTGTTGTAGCTCGAAACGCGTCCTGATTTGCTATTTTCGTTTAATGGTGATTTATACAAAGTGTTTCATTGTAATTAATAATTATCCACATTGTTAAAAATAAAGGTGACAAACCGATTGCATTTGGCGCCCAGGGGTGAAAAGATGTTACCATTTGACACCCGCGGGCTTGAAAATGTGTTTGGGGTGCCGTTGGGTGTTTCACGCTAATTAGGGTGCCGCGCAATGCATACCGTTGGAAGATTTTCACCCCTTAGTCATTTGCACATGCTCTGTGACTTGTATCCTTGCCCTTCAACTCGCTGTCACTGGTGGATGAACACAGCAATTTTTTCCTACGATGACGATCACCGCTATACTCTATGCCAATTTCGTTTAGAACTTCAGATAGCTAACTTTTGGTGAGCTTTTTATATAAAGCAACCTTTGAATTTCTGGACATTTGAATATTTCAGGGAGTATTTGAAGGTGAGCTTGTAACCAGACGTTGTGGGTTCGAATCCTTCGAGGGCCAAAAGTCGGTTTTTATGTTTTTTAATTTTATATTATTGGGCACTCTGGATTAAGGGTGCCATCTTTTCACCCCAATTAAAGGTGCTATTCTGGCCCCTTTAGGGGTGTCACCAGTGAGTCAAGCCTTTCACCCAATGGTCACCCAAGGTTCAATGTGTCACCATTAGTTTTAACAGTGCAGTTATATCAGTGTCATTGAAGCGCCTGATGAATCATAGTTCCAGTAGTTAGAACGACGTTTAAATAAAAAACTTTTTAAAAAAATTAAAACTGACCCGATACAAAAAGGTTTGAACTAAGCTGATAAAATATGAACAATTTTCAATGAGCGCGACTGGAACGAGAATAAATGTAAATATTTTGCACGAGCCGATATTAGATTGACAAAACCAATATGGAAATACCATGTATGCAGGCGTAGTGATCGGCATTAGATAGTTAAACTGTGTCTGATCCCGAAGTTAATTTTTCAAAAACAAAAATTGAAAATTTGAAACCGGACAGTTTTAAAAAGAAAATTGATTAAATTAAAGACACCGAACAGCGGGAAGGATGGAACTCGATGCCCTGGAGCTATCGCAATATACCGCAGCCCATGAGCTTATTATTAGTCTTTATAATGAAAAAAAAAGAGAAAATAATTTCTTTTTTTTTTTAATATTTGAAATCCATGTAACCACTTAAGGCTGTTCTCAACTGCTTGTCTCAAGAAGCGTAAAACGTTTTGACACATTTACAAATTCACTTTTTAACGGAAAGATGTAAAATTGGAAGGCCTGATTACGGAAGCGGTTTCGAATCGAACCCAGTTTTCCATTTTATGATAATTAAATTACTTACCGAATTATAAGCTATCTTGACCACGTGATCACGCGATTTTCTCCCATTCGGTGACTGATTTTTCGGCTTTTGTTGGAAATGCAGCTCAAAATGTCCACTTTGATGGCTTATTCTAAAATATCTATTGCGTATTTTAAAAAACAGAAATTGAGTGTGATCTGACAATTTCTGGATAACAACATTTGCTAGTTTCTTGCATTTCCGAACAAAAATAAACTAAAACTTATGTGACAAAGTTGCCATTTTTGACTTGAGAACACCCCTAAGACGAGATTCTTAAGACTGTTCAGCAAGAGTGAAAATTTCTGAACATTTAATAATTAATTTTTAAGTTTAAAGGAACAAAATTGATAGAAATGACTACTGAAGCGATTTCAAATCAAAATCAGTTTTCCGTTTTTTAATAAACAAATTACTTATCGAGTTATATGCAGTTCTGGTAACGTTAAAACCAGTTTTGCTCCTCTCTCTTTCTGTTTCTACTCCTTTCGACTATTTTATTTCATTTTATTTATTTGTTTATTTTATTTTATTTTATTTATTTATTTATTTAATTATTTATTTTGATACTTGAAGTTACGGTCTTTCTTTATATGTTGTATTTATTCAGTCACTCGTCCGAAATATATTTACAGAATGTCACACCATAAAAAAAGTAAAAAAACGCAACGTAAATACAGGATGTAATTAAATACTTTAGTAAATACTGAAATGCAATAGACAATCTAAATCCAGAAACCGTTAAAAGTATCGTCGAGTAAAAAAAAAAAAAAAAAAAAAAAAAAAAACTATTTAATGTAAACAAAATAAATTGTTAGGATTCAGTAAGTTCTTGCATATATTTTTTAACAACTTAAAAAGATCCTTTTAGATAAATGTTAAAGTTACAATTATTTAAAATTTATTAAATAAACTAGTTGTCTCGCTCGGCTTTACCCTGTCTTGTTATAATAAGCTTATATAAGGATCAAATTTGTTTGGTTTTATACCTTTAATCCGATTTTGTATGAATTTATATTTTTCAATGAAAAATGCGTGAAAAAATACAGATATTTTGTAATAAAAGCGCTAGCACTTTTTTTTTTTTTTTTTTTTTTTTTTTTTGTAATGCACGGACGTTTCGTTGAAATCTTGTACATTTAAAACAATTCGTAAAATAGTTTTAGCTGTCAAAACTCTTTGAAATTTGCATCACTTATGAATATAATCGTTTTGTAGCTCATGTAAATATTTGGTGAAAAAATATTAAATAAAATAGCTCATACCTTCCGAACTTTTTTTAATATTCACAGTTGAAAAATATCACTCTATCCAGGGCCCTTATAAAATTTCGTAAAAAATACGCATACTGAAAAATTGAGTCAACCCGTTTTATCGCATTTCCAACGAAATTTTTTCAAATTTTATTACTTTTCCAAATTAGTCTGTAAAGGGTCTTTGATATATAATCAGACTAAAGTCGTGGTTTTCACAAGATTGATTTTAAAAATAGTAGAATAATAGATCCATCAAGATTTTATTGTCATTCATTATCCGAAAATCAATTGAGATCTTCTTATGCAGTAACAATTTATGCTATGATTCAGCCTCCATGGAGCTTCCTAAAATTTGGCAAGAGATGTTCTGCAGAATAATGAAACATTAATATGAATTAACTCACGTTTACAAATATCCATTTTTAATATTGCAGTTAATTCCATAAAAAAAAGGGGGGAGAGAGAGAATATGTGTATTATTGTATTTCTTAAAATTGGTCCCTGAGTGTAATAAATATGTGGAATCTAAATAAATAAATATTTTTTTCTTTTTAACTTTTAAATATCGTTTTATCACTTTAAGCAAACATTAAATTAGTTTAAAACAAGTTCTTATATTCGATAAAATACGACATTGAGGTGGAATATCTAAACAACTCTCAAAACTTTAAACACTACTTTTAAATTTTGATTCTTTTCTATTTTATCGTCTTCCGCGTTTGATTGATGAGCTTTTGATGTCATATATTCTGTTTTTCCTCATTTGTGTCGAACATAGCCATTAGACATTGTATTACGAATTTTATATATTTCACAGTAAATTATAAATATATGTTGGTATAAACTACAGAACCAGACTTGTCTTTAGACTAGACTTGTCTAAAGTCAAATCAGACACAAAAAAAAGTCTGTTTTTTTTTTTTTTTTTTTTTTTTTTTTTTTTTTTTTTAATAAATTTATGTTTTAACTTCGGCTCTTTAAACTAGCATCAAAAATTTAGCAAGTAATTTTTAAGAAAGACATAAAACCAACCTTAAGGGATTCTTTCTTTCCTTGTTTTAATTCTGTTTATTCTATCATATCAGTATAGATGATAAGATATATTTAAAATAGCATGGATATTAATGCAAATATATAAATTTCTTTTAGCATTTTCAATTCTTCAGCATCTACACTGGTGTCCAAAAGTTAAGCATAATTGGTAATTAAGTAATTATTTTTAAGTAATGAAAGAAATATGAATCGGAATGTGCTGAAACTCCAGGTGTGTAAACCAAATAGTACGCGTCACATATTTTCGTGAAGATTTTTCCCCGAAATCGAACAGGGGACCGTCAACAAATTGAAAAAGAACGAAGATCTTTTGGATAACCCTGTCAAAACTAATGTAGCAAAAGCGTTCAAACTGCACATTATGATTAATTGGCTTATTGTAATGTACTGTGTTAATTTTTACAAGGATAGCATGTATACTCGTAGAGAAATTAAGGTTTTTATAAAAACAGTCCTACATTTTTCCAAGTTTTTTGCTTATAATTTGCAGAGTTCTTATTATAAAATAATGTTCTTTTCTGAAAATATGACAAACATCATTGTACACAATACCCTGTCATCAAAATTTAAAAATAATAAAAATTGTATGAAAAATGAGTATGTTTAGTAAATAATTTTTCATTGCGCATGCGTCAACGATATCAAAATGTCATTTGCATATTGTGTTAGCTAAATGTATAGAGCAACTTCTGTAAAAGTTTCAAAAACATAGCTTGAAAATTCTGAAAATGGGAGCCTATAGAATCAACTCAAAATCCTTTATTCCCTAAATGAAGCAAAAAGATGAGGGGCTGTATCCATATTACATTGTTTAGTGCCTACACAATATTGCACGTACAACTATATTTAGGTAAAACCCCTGATTTTTTTGCTTCCTTTAGGAATAACGGATTTTGAGTTGATTCTATAGGCTCCCATTTTCAGAATTTTCAAGCTATGTTTTTGAAACTTTTACAGAAGTTGTTCTATACATTTAGCTAACACAGAATGCAAATGACATTTTGATATCGTTGACGCATGCGCAATGAAAAATTATTTACTAAACATACTCATTTTTCATACAATTTTTATTATTTTTAAATTCTGATGACAGGGTATTGCGTACAATGATGTTTGTCATATTTTCAGAAAATAACATTATTTTATAATAAGAACTCTGCAAATTATAAGCAAAAAACTTGGAAAAAATTAGGACTGTTTTTATAAAAACCTTAATTTCTCTACGAGTATACATGCTATCCTTGTAAAAATTAACACAGTACATTACAATAAGCCAATTAATCATAATGTGCAGTTTGAACGCTTTTGCTACATTAGTTTTTACAGGGTTATCCAAAAGATCTTCGTTCTTTTTCAATTTGTTGACGGTCCCCTGTCCGATTTCGGGGAAAACTCTTCGCGAAAATATGTGACGCGTACTATTTTGTTTACACACCTGGAGTTTCAGCACATTCCGATTCATATTTCTTTCATTACTTAAAAATAATTACTTAATTACCAATTATGCTTAACTTTTGGACACCAGTGTATTTTTCTAATACATTTTAGTGCTTTCATACCAGACTTCTCGAAACTGAACGGGATCAGAAACTTAAGGGGACCAGAAAATGTGCCTTAATGCACCTTTTGAATCAAGAAATTAATATAAAAATAATTCTTAAATTCGGAACAATATGGCATTGAGGACGAATATCTAAATAGCTTGTAAACCTTTAAAAATTGACTGTTACATTTAAATCCTCATCTACACTGCTCAAAACAATTAAAGGATATTGCAGTTTTAGGTGGATTTTGTATCTGGGAAACTTTTTAGCTGATTGATACATGGTCGACAGACATAGTAGGTTATATGAGAATAAATTACACATGTTTGGCAGAAAATATCCATTTTATTGCGCATTTGTGTACAAAAGGAAAAAAACACAATTTGTGCATATGAGAAAAAAAAGAATAAGAAAAGCTGTTTTCTTCAAAGAAAATCATTTTCAGTAGGGGGTATGGTTTCCACGGGCAACCAACAACGTTGAACACCTTTGAGGCATGGACTCAATGAGGTTATTAATGACGAGTTGGGGTATTCTGCCCCACTCTTCCAGAAGAGCTCTTTCCAGTTCTTGGAGAGTTTGTGGGGGTTGTTGGCGGCCGGAAACTCGTCTTCCTAGAGCGTCCCAAACGTGCTCGATTGGATTCATGTCTGGAGAACACGCTGGCCATTCCATTCGAACGATTCCTTCCTCGAAAAGGAAATCCTCCACCAGGTTTGCACGATGTGGCCTGCAGTTATCGTCCATTAAAATGAAGTTATCTCCGATTGCTGCAGCGTAAGGGACTAAAATATGTCCGAGGATCTCATCCCTATATCGGCGACCAGTCAGAGCTCCATCTCGAATGATGTAGAGGTCAGTGCGCCCGTCAATGAAGATGCCACCATACACCAACACTCCTCCACCGCCAAATCTGACACTTTCGTGCACGAATGCAGGATTATTCCTACTGCCACGGTCCCTCCAGATGAAAATACGCCTATTATCCGGATTCACAGAAAAACGGGACTCGTCAGAAAACAGATTATTGCTCCATTCATTTCTCCTCCAGTTGACATGCTCGGTTGCCCACTCCCTGCGGTCGCGACGATGCCTTGATGTTAATCTAATACATACCATCGGTCGGCGAGCATACAGACCTACAGCATGGAGCCGGTTTCGGACAGTCTGAGTTGAAATCGTGGTGCCTGTAGCCGAGCGAAGGTGTTGTTGGAGAAGAGTGGCGTTCATGTTTCGGTGTCTCCGAGCTGTTAACGCTAAATACCGATCTTCATTGGGCGTTGTTGCCCGTCTACGACCTTGCCCTGGTCTTCGGCCTGCACATCCACTCTCCAAAAAACGGTTCCAGATCCTGGAAATGACACTTTGTGACACTCCAATGGCTTGCGCTACTTCGGCTTGAGTTTGGCCCCCTTCTAACCTACCAACAATTCTCCAAGCTTCTGAATCTGTCAAATGACTTCGCTGAGACATCGTACTCATCGAAACAAAGCAATCACTGAATGTCGATCATCCTTGTCTTTATTCTCTTTTATCCAGTTGAAAGTCAAATTTCATTCGCTGCCGCAAAAGCGACGTTTTTGACGTCGAACTCAAAATTTGCATACTCCACAGTTTGAAAACCAGAAAAATTTGCATTTGTGATTCTCTTCTTCTATTTTCGGCAAAAAAAATTTCGTTTATATCTTTAATTTATATAAAACTTCAAATATCCTTTAATTGTTTAGAGCAGTGTATTTTTTTGTCTGTTGTGTTTGAGTGGTGTGTTTTTGATGTCACATTTCTTGTTTTTTCTCATTTGTGTTAAGCATAGACATTGTACTTCCATTTTGATTGATTTTATAGTAAACTATAAATATCTATTGGTATAAACCAGACATTAGTTCCTAAGATCACAAATGCCTAAAGTCAAATCGAACACAAAGAACATGTTCGCTTTTTTTAAATTTTATTCGTTAGTAAATTTATGGTTTAACTTTAAATGCTTAAGAAAATGTCGAAATTTTTCAGTTTTATCAAATAATTTTTAAGAAACAACATAAAACCGATTTCAAGGGATTCCTTTTTGCTTTGTTGGAATTCTGTTTATTCTGTATAGTCGGAATATCAGTATAATTAATAATATACAGTGGAGCATCGTTTATACGACGCCGAAGGGACTACCGAAAAACGTCGTATAAACGATAACGACGTATAATCGATTTTCACCTCCAAAACTAGAATTAATTTTGTTTTCATGTAATTTTAATGTTTAACGTGATGATTTGCATGAATTTGTAAATTAAATAAACCAAAATAAACTAATAACCAAAAAAATGGGGGAGGGGGATTAGTAAGGAATTTAAACACGCGTATCTTTATTTATGTTTTACCGAAAGGTTCCTCATTTGCAGTACATCATTTCCTTTCCATTTAAAGTCAAAGATAAAAAACCCTGCATGGCTAACTAAAAGTCGAAAATATTGATAACAGTTAGAAGGATAGTCTATTTGCAGCTTAAAACAGGTCGGGAAAGCTGACCATCTCCGAAAAAAGAATGACCCCTCCCAGTGTATTTTGTTGCATGTAAGATGATTTTTCAGACTAATGGAACACGAGCCCACATTTTTATAATGTGGAGTGCATTTAAACACGATCTTTGGTGTCATTCATAGCTGCTAATTTCCATTCGTTCGTAAAATACACAAGAAAAATAAGCAAAAATGAACCTATACAAAATCGAAAAATCAACGTATAAACGATTTTGGGCGTCGTATAAAAGATATATTTTTACATTAAAATGAATAGGAATGAATCGGGACCACATTAAAACGTCGTATAAATGTAAACGTCGTATAAGTGATCGTCGTATAAACGATGCTTTACTGTACTTATAAAATAGCTCGGATATAATAGCGAAAATATAAAAATCTCTTTTAATATTTCGAATTCTTTTGAATGTATTTTGCTTATAACATTCAGTGATTCAAACCAAATTTCTCTAAACTTAAGACTGTTCTAAAATCCAAAAGGGCGACTTTATGACTTAAGTTTTAATTTATTTTTGTTTGGAAATGCATGAAACTGGCATTTGTTGTTGTTCAGAAACTATCTTATCAAACTGTTTTTCCGTTAGTTTTTTTTTTTTTTTTTTCCAAACGCAAAATACTTTTTTAGAAAATGTTGTTAAAGTGAGAGTTTTAAACCAAATTTCTGTTCAAAAAAAGAATAAACACTAAGTGTAGGGTAAAAAACATCTTTGTCCCGAGATCAAAATCGCTTGTAACTCAACAGATAATACATTTATTAAAAAAAATGAAAGCACAGATTGATTTCAAATAAATTCCACAGTCATTCTTTCAAATTGTGTATCTTTAGTTAAAAAATGAATTTGTAAATGTTCCAAAACTTTTGGTGCTTCTTCAATAGAGCAGTTGAGAAGCGCAAGAAGAAAGCCGAAAAAAAGAAATGTGTCCAAAAACTTAAAGAGACCAAAAAAAATGAACCTATATGCACCTTTATAATCAAAATTAATATAAAATCAATTCTTAAATTCGGAAAAATACGCGTATTGAGGTCGACCATCTAAACAACTTGTAAAACTTTAAAACTTACTTTTACATTTGGATTCTCATCTATTTATTATCGTCTCCGTCTGTGTTTGATTGATGAGATTTTAATTTCACATTTTCTAATTTTCCTCATTTGTATCAAGTATAGACGTTGTACTTTCAATTTTATTAGATTTTACAGTAAACTATAAATATCTGTTGGTATGAACTTGAACCAGGTATTAATTCCAAGGATTTGTTATCAAAAATCTATAAAGCCAAATGAGAGACAAAGAAGATAGATGTTTGTTTCCTTTTTCTAATTTTTTACTCTATAATAAATTTTTGTTTTAACTTCGGCTCTGTACACTGTTAAAAAAAATCTATGAATTCTCGGTAAAACTACTGGCAGCAAAGTAGCCAGACATTTATCGTTCCGTTGATAGATTTTCTGTTTTGGAAAATAAAAGAAGCGTTTGAAGACATGGTAACTTTCCGTTGCAAGGTTTAATTTTTAATGTTAATAATTTAATTTAAATTAAATTAATGAACCGAACAACAGGGCCGGCGCCAGGGGTGAGGCAAGTGAGGTAGCCGCCTCAGGGCGCACGATAAAAGGGCGGCATTTTTCTCGCATATTTGTACAGGTTAAAATTGACCAAAATATGAGTAAATACATCAATCAATGGCCATCCACGAAAATTTGAAAAAAAGTTTTGTTTTGACAGTGAAAGTGAAGATCCGATGACCCTCCGCCTCCCCGCCGAAAAACGTTGTGGGGGGGGGGGGGGAGCATTATTACTCTGGTGGAGAAATCAATTTTTTTCTTTAGCTAAAGCGTAGTATCGTTTGCTATGTATTTTTTTTTTTATTATTATTCGGAATCTATTGACGCTTTCAGAAGTCGTTACAAAGTTAGGCAGGTTTTATGAATACAAAGTCATGAATGGTTTTATAAATAAAAAATTATGAATACATGGGCATTTTGACAGCTTTACTAACCTTGAAGAAATCTGATGATCCTGATCTTGATTATTGCTGTTTTGAGGACGTTTAAAAAGCTTGATTTTATTTGATAAGAGCAAGTTTTGAACGTAAAAAAATATGACAAAGCTGTGCTCAATAATAAAACATAACTTTCAACATTGTATATATACATATCTATAATGTTTATAAAGAATGATTGTAGGAACTTGCGAATGATTCTATTTGATCTAAAATTTGAAAATACATTAAAAAAATTTTACCTACTTCACCTAATTTTAAAATGTTGAAGTATCCCCATCTCTCGACGTACCCCCCCCCCCCCTCCAAAGAAAAAAAAAGGAAAAAGCAAGCTAAAGTTTTATTTTTGGGAGACTCATTGAAATTTCATGTCTAACAACAAAACGATGTTCTTCCCCAAATTTTCGAGAATGATCCTCAGTTTTTAATGTAAAAACCTATTTTATCTGAATAAAATGTAATTTTTGCCATTTTATTCGTAAAACGTGCCGTAACTTTGAAAAAATTGATCTATCGTTTTGCAGATGGTGTCATTCGATTTAGAATTTTAAGAAATCATACGAACCGATACCCCATTTGACTTACTTAAAAAAAAAAGTTGATCCCCTCCCCCAACCCAGGATTAAAAAAAACTCTTTTTGCTTAAAACATGGTAAACTTTTTTGTGTGTGTGTGTGTGGGGGGGGGGGGGGGGTGACGGGATTCCTCGTATTTTCATTTCTAGTGTAAAAAAAAGTTCTTTTCAAATTTTGGTAGTTGGCCATTAAATGAAAAAAAAAATACTTGTAATGTGTATTGAACATATAATCGATTATATGTAATCTATTGGTTAGAAATTGTGTTTTAAACTTTTAAACTGATATAGTAAAAGTTGTCCTCCACGTTTTTTTAATTTTTTACCAATTTTTACTGAGATTTTCAATGCCATTTTTAGTGAGGTTTTTTTTCCAATCAGCTGCAATTTTTTATACTCGGGAAAAATATTTTAAATTTTTAGTCACTTTGTAGATATAACAATTTTAAAAATTTTTGCAGTTTGCAACCTTTTTTTGCGTTTTGCAGTGATATTTTGACATCCACAAAGGGATTCTGTTTCAGACTAATATATTAAATTTTGTCTCTGGCGATTTTCAATGCGAATTTTTTGCATTATTTCACTTATTGTGCAGATTTTTTTTACTCAGAAGTGAATTCCAATTAGAATGCTTTTAACTCTCATTGTAGTAAATTTTGTCCACTGCGATTTTTAAAAGGTTTTTATTATTTCCTATCTCTTTTTTTTTTCGATATTAGTAAAAGGAAATGTATTTTAATATTTAAGATTAATATAAAAACATTTCTTTTCAATAAAGTTTACTTACATCGAGCGATTTTTGGAATTTTTCTGCCATTTCGCAGCATTTTTTTTTTTTTTAGCGTTTGTAAGATTAGTTCAGTTTCAAACTTTCAGCCTAATATAGTGAATTTTATCAGCTGCTTTTTATAAAAAATTAGTGAATTTTTTTTTTCTTTTTTTTTTTTTTTTTTTTTTTTTTTTTTTTAGGAAAGAGTTTCGGATACTGTCTTCTAGGAAAATGTATAAAGTTTTGTTCTGTAATTTTTTAAAAACTATTTTTAAATATTTTTTATTTTTCCGAATTTTACGGTGATTTATTTTGCTTTCTTGCAAGAAGCTCTATGCAAAAAAATTAGCTAAATATATTAAAATTTCTCCTTTGCGAATTTTGAATATTTAGTCATTTTATATGCCATTTTCAATGCGATTGTTAGCCAATGTCTAGTATTTTTTCGTGGTTTTCAGGTGTTTTTTTGACTTTGCGAAAGAAATCCTGTTTTAATCTTAAATAAATTTTACTATCTCCAATTTTTGAAATTTTAACGATTCTTTATATACCACTTTTAGTGCTCTTTTTTTCTTTCATTTTTTTTCCGCGATTCGCGGCGATTTTTCCGCATTAGTAAAAGAAATCCAATTTCAATCTTCCAGTACAATATAGTACATTTTGTTCCTCTTATTACAACGTTTAATAAGAATTTATGGAACGATTTTTTTTTTTTTAATATTTCGCTATTTCTATGACAATTTCGCGTTTGTGCTAACATTTTAATTATAACTAACCTACTAATTGGAATTTCGGAATGTGAATGGGCAACACGGGACCCCGCGATTTTTTCTATTCAATTCAAAACAAACGCGTCGTTTCTCTACTTTTCCGGGATTGGAGGAGATCGCGTCACATACATACATACGGTTGAATTTTAATAATGTAGATTGAATTAAATATTTCATTATTGACAGTTGTGTTTTTGTAAATAATATTGTTACAGTAAAATTAAATCTTCATGTTAAATGTGTGAAGTTAAATTTGAAATGATAATGTAATTTTCTCTGCATATCATATTTTTTCTATTAAATGTCAATAATATATTTCAAAAAGTTTATTTTTAAAATTTTTTGCTTTATAATGTTGATTTCGGCATTATAATGTTTGACTTCACCAAAGTTATCAAAAGAAATTTCTCACTTTTTGAATTTTTGTCTTATTTTTAGTAGCTGTTTTCATATTAATATTACCAAGGTTTTGTTCTGCATATACCATTTCAAAAAGATAAATAACTTGTTATACTATATCGTTATTTTTGAAAATCATACACAAATTTTATACGCAATGCAATCGATTTTAAATGTTTGACATATTTTGTCTCAGTAATATTGATTTTAAAAGCAATCTTTACCTGTTTAACAGGATTTTTTTTTTAAATATTCATAAACGTGCATGATTTTTCGAAAGGAAAAACAAGGCAAAAGAGATTTTGAAGTGTTTAATGTTATTCTTTATATAAAACTTTCTGGCTTTTTTTTTTTTTTAAATACTAGTAGAATATATATTATTAATTTAATTCCAAGTTAGCTATTATTATTTTTAAAAACACGCAAACAATAAAATAAAAATAAATAAATAAATTTACGCAATTTGATTATTTTAAATTCCTTAAATGTAAATATATTTCATAATATATATTATACATTTTATTTTATATCTATGCAAATAAATTACAATCATTATATTAAATTATTTTTTATTAATAAAAATCAAGTAGCAGTAAAAAAAAAAAAAAAAAAAAAAAAAAAAAAAAAGATGACGTCATAGGGGCGGCAAAAAATGGTTCGCCTCAGGCGCCGAAATATCTAGCGCCGGCCCTGCCGAACAATCATCAAAGAATTCGAACTTTCAGAGTGATTTTGAGCTGCTATATTACTTAACTTAATTTATTTTTTATATAATTGACCTCAAGCCGTCCTGAGGATCGAACTCGAGAGCTTTTGACCGTGGATTAAGTCCTTACTGACCGAGCCAAAGCTGCTGATGCCAGTCTGTAGAAAGTATGTCTTTTATGATTAATGGGAAAATCTGTTGTACTTTTCAAAAAGATTTCCTTTCAATATATTCATTAGAATATTCGAAATCGGTTTATTTTATTTTATTTTATTTTAGACCGATGCATAATACTTATTATTTTTAAAATCATTTTTTATTTTTTAACTAGTTTAAATTTAAAAAAATCACTACTTAAAATCATTATTTTTATTCATTTATTTATTTTGATTAATTGAATGAACAAAAAAAAAATTCTTTTTTTTTTTTTTTTTACAAAAATAATGTTATAGACAATTTTTTGAAATTATCGCACACAATTTATTTATTTATTTGGGAGGGCTAATTAGTTAAAATATTTTTTTAAGAAGAAATAAGAGAAAAATAAACAGAAAAAAATGTAATTAAAAGGGACTTTTTATGGCACTAGTGAGATTCGAGCCCGCAATCTACGCTCGCAGTCATGTAACGGCGTGGTGCTTTGACCCAAGGCCATCTGGATTATAATCAAGATGTATATCAAGATTGTATATCAAAAAAGCTCTGCTTGACCACTCGGCACGGTGACCCCCAGATAGCGGAGTTTCTCCGTTTTCAGCACTTTCCAACAAAGTTGAAAAGTGCTTATGAATTCGGTTTGTCTGTCCGTCTGTCCGCGCTCTAACTCACGTAAAAATACTCGGATTGCCATGAAATTTTAGGATATTATTGACGTTTACTCTAGCACGAACCCTATTGAAAATGAAGTTTCTACCATGATTAGTTTATCTATAGGGAGAGTCAAAAGTTTCCCATTACATTACGGCTTATTAGGAAAAATCGTTTCAAAGGAATTTTAAAGATGTTATACCCTGTCAAACATGTTAAAATTTATATGCTTTTACGAGGTGCATTAAAATATGCATTCCATAAAATATGAGGTGAAAATGTAGCTATTATTCATTTACAGGGTCACACAAAAGAATTCCATTAGATAATGGTAAAAGGGGGAATTGTGTGTGACATATTTTAAATATATTAAACTGCTTCATGTATAATAAAATTGATGTATGTCAATGAGGCTTAGTATAAAGTATATCATACTGTCTTTCCTAATATAATGTACATAGCATTTACAGGGACACACAAAAGATTTCAAATAGTACATTCTTTACGCTGCAAATGTATCCGATGATGGATAAAATGCATTTTAAGTATGATATGCGCATTTAAGTTTCATTAAATCTATGCACATTATATGATGTATATAAATGTTATAGTTGATATACAGGGCTACCCAAAAGATTTCGCCAACGTAATTGCTTATGATTATATGAGCGTAAATTACTTAAAGGTGGTCCTTAAATAAATTACGCATTTTTACGCTGAACTACATTGAATTTACTAAGAAATGTTTGCAGAATATAGATAAAATGATATACAGGGCCACGCAAAGAATTGGGTACATGGAGCCTATGAACGATAATTTATCAGAAAGTGATTTCATTTTTTAGGAGTGTTTTAAAATAAATTTTAGCTTAACACTGATGTATAATAAAGGTACCAGGCAAACTCCAGGGTTGAACAAATTATTCAAGTATGTTTCCATCTATTAGTATAAATTGCTGAAATAGAAATTTCAAGCTATTAGGCTTTTTTTTTTTTTTTTTTTTTTTTTTTTTTTTGCTAAACAAAATTTTTCTATTATAGTATGTATATTAGCTGTCAAATCAAATACAAGGCTGTTCAAAATACTGGAATAAATGGCTATATTTGGATTTATATCCTTATTTACCTAAATAACGAAGTTTTTTTTAAAGATTTCATGAAGCGTTGGAAAGTGCTTCATAATCTATGTTTAACGCATGATTTTTCTTACTTGTTTCTTTCTATTTTGATCCGTTTCGTTATTTTCAGGAAATATTGTGGAGTTTTCAGATTTTTAACGGAAAATGCTCTTTTGTGATGAAAAGGGACTTTTTTGTGAAATTCAGGAAATATATTTCCGTGAATTTCAGATTTTTTTTTTTTTTTTTAACAGTGTAAATTATGTCAAATGTTTTCAGTTTTAACAAGTAATTTTTAAGAAAAACATAAAACCGATTTCAAGGGATTCCTTCTTCCCTTATTGCAATTCTGTTTATTCTGTATAGTTGGAATATCGGTATAAATGATAAGATACATAAAAAATAGCATAGATACTAACAAAAATATAGAGATTTCTTTCAATATTTTCAGTTTTTTAGCATGTATTTTGCTTATAACATTCAGTTTTTTTCAAACCAGATTTCTCGAAACTTAACGGGACCACAAAGGAGAAACGTGACCAGAAACTTAAAGGGACCAGAAAATGAACCCTAATGCACAATTTAAATCAAAATTAGCATAAAAAAAATTTTTCAATTCAAAAAAATATGGTATTGAGATCAAAATATCTAAACAACTTATAAAACTGTAAAAACTGATTGTTACATTTGGATCCTCGTCTATTTTATCGTCGTCTATGTTTGATTGATGAGTTTTTGATGTCACATTTTCTGTTTTTCCTCATTTGTGTCAAGCACAGACAATGTGCTTCGATTTTTATAGATTTTATAGTAAACTATAATTATCTGTTGGTATAAACTAGAACTAGGCATTAGTTCCAAGTATTTATTATAACAAATGTCCAAAGTCAAATCAGACACAAAAAAGATGCTTGCTTTTTTATCTTTTTTTATTTTACAGTCTAATAAATTTGTGTTTTAACTTAGGCTCTTTAAATTAATGTCAAAATTTTTAACAAGTAATTTTTAAGAAAAACATGAAACCAACTTCAAAGGATTCCTTCTTCCCTTGTAGCAATTCTGTTCATTTCTGTATAGTCGGAATATCGGTATAAATGATAAGATACACATAAAATAGTATGGTATTGACGAAAATATAAAGATTTTTTTATTATATTTTAATTCTTTTGTGTGTATTTTGCTTATAATATTCAGTGTTTTCTAACCAGGAAGCCAGGAAGGAGAAAGTGACCAGAAACTTAAGGGGACCAGAAAATAAGCCTTAATGTACTAGTAGGGGAAAAATGTCTGTCCGGCCCCGGGAGGAGGAGCGAGGAGCGTGGTGGTGGTGGTGGGCTTCTCCTCCTCAATCCTCCTCCTCAAGCCTCCTCCTCAATCCTCCTCCTCCACAATCCTCCTCCTCATTCCTCCTCTTGACATCGTCTTATAAGAGAAGGGGTTAAAAGGATTTTTTTTTTAATTTTAAGCGGGAATTTCAAGGAGTTAGAATTTTTAAACCATACATTTTTCATTAAATATTTAATAAATACATGATATTATACACAAAAAATATAAATGTTTAAAGTTTTATACGAATGCGTATTCCCAAATTAATATTTTTCATTAAGTTTTTAATCAATGCAATGTTTAATTAATATTTTGTTAATGTTAATGTCTTTCATTTATTGTTAATTCATATTTTTCATTTAATATTCAATACATACATTACATTATACACAAAACCATAAGTATTTAAAGTTTTATATGAATGCGTGTTCCGTTTTTAACTAGATTTCATTTAAAAGATCACATACTCAACCTTATGTAATCATTTTAATCATAGGTTAGTTTAAATTTTCAATTTTTCATTTAATATTTAATCTATATTTAAATCAACACAATGTTTAATTAATATTTTATTAATGTTAATTGATATTTCTAATTTATTGTTAATTCATATTTTTCATTTAATATTAAATATATATACATAATATTATACACCAAAGCATAAATGTTTAAAGTTTTATACGGATGTGTATTCCCATATTAATATTAAGTTTTAAATCAATGCAATGTTTAATTAATATTTTATTAATGTTAATGTTTTTCATTTATTGTTAATTGATATTTTTCATTTAATATTTAATATACATACATAATATTATACACCAAAACATAAATGTTTAAAGTTTTATACGGATGTGTATTCCCATATTAATATTAAGTTTTAAATCAATGCAATGTTTAATTAATATTTTATTAATGTTAATGTTTTTCATTTATTGTTAATTGATATTTTTCATTTAATATTTAAAACATACATTATATTATACACAAAAGCGTAAGAATTTAAAGTTTTATATGAATGCGTGTTCCGTTTTTAACTAGATCACATACTCAACCTTATGTAATCATTTTAATCATAGGTTAGTTTAAATTTTCAAATAGTTGAATCCGAAATGAATGTATTACACTCTTTATTTTGCTAACAAAGTACAGAAAAAAATAAATATTTTAGTTTTATTTAAAATAAATCGATGAGAAAAAAAAAAAAAAAAAAAAAAAAAAAAAAAAAAAAAAAGCCTCTAATTTGATTTAAATAATTATATCTTAAATTTTCAAAAGATATTACTCAAAAGACCTTATTTTATTTCAAGTCAAATAATTTTAATTAGACGTAGTACTCATTAAGATTAATTAAGATAACACATGAACCCCAGTTCCTTATCAGCTATGATTCAGAGATTCAACCCTTTTCGGAAAACGCTATCAGATAAGCAGATAAGAATGATTCATCAAGGTTTACACACACACACATATACTGCAATGAATTTAGTATCCTCTCTTTGAGAAAATAATTATTAAACTCTACATCGATTCGGATTTCATTCATGTTAAGGTATGTAAAATATTATTTTCAATACAGTTTTAAAAATATTTAAAAGCATTTTTCACAAATTATTTTGATCTGAAGATAAAATACAATGTTAAATAAAATCTCATTAACAGGGTTTGAAAAAGTTCCGCGTTACTGGTTATAAATATTATATATTTTTAAATTAATGAAGATGAATTCATTTCGATAATAAATATAGTTTATTTTTTTTTTTTAACCGACAAGTATTAAAACATTAAAAATAAGTTCCTTTTTTTTTCTTCGAAAAGTCAAAAATTCTATTAATATTAAAATTTATTTATTTGAAAATTGTTCTGCCAGGGATAAATTACACATGTCAAAAGATATTTATGTTAAAAATCGCTTACACTTTCAGAAAGGAAAGGACACACAAAAATTACTTATATTAAACACATTGCTATGTTTAAAAATATGCACGAATTTTGAAAAAGGGGTGTCTGGTGAGGTACACTTTATTCTTTTTATTATTAAATTTCATTAATTGGAATAGATATAGTTTTCATCAACATTTATACAATCTCACACAAAAGAAATGCGAATACAGATTGCAAACTTCAACAATTAAAAATTAGTTCCCAAAAAATCACAAGATTTTTTCAAGTTTCCCAATAAAAATTATTACCACTCAAAAGTTCTACAAATTGTTTTCGAAGTCACCTCATTAAAATGAATATTTAAAAAATTAAGTTCAAATTCCCGTTACAGACATGCGTTATTTATGATGGTTGAAGCTTATTCAAGCCCTTCTAAGGAAATCTAACAGTTATTCACACATGATTCGAGGAAAATCACAGATTCCGAACGGTTAGGTCAACGAGCGCAAATAAATGTTAGTACGTAAAATCCCATTTTGAAACATATTTTCTCATTCAAATTTTAAAGTTATTTTTTAACTAATCTAAAATATCAAGTGTATAACATAGTTAACTAAAAATAGTACTCGAAATAATTTTAAAGTTCCTTCATTAAATTAATATTTAAAGTTTCTCAAATTCCCATTACCAGCATGTGTTATTTATGACTTGGTGGAGATAAAGGTTATTCAGGTCTTTCTAAGATATTCTAAGCCAACATGCACACATGATTCGAAGAAAATTACAAACTCCGTACGGTTAGGTCAACGAGCACACGTCAATCTCATTGCAAAAAAGTTAAAGTCCCCCTATTAAACACTTATGTCCGCAAAATATCCTTCGTGAATGATTAGTCTAAAATAATAATTTCCCCCAAAATATCCGCTTAACTCATCATGTAAGAGTACAGTGGAAAAAAAAAAAAAAAAAATCAAACTCCCCAAAATTTCTGCTTAAAATCAAAAAATAAACTCTTAAATTACACCAAACTGAAAATTTTTAAGTTGCCACATTAAAATTAAAAACCACTCGTACAATAGTATAGAAAAAAACATTCTATGTCCCCAAAATATCCGCTTAACCCCTTATTTAAAACACGGTGAAAAAAAAAATCAATCTCCCCAAAATTTCTGCTTAACTCATCATGTAAGAGTACAGTGGAAAAAAAAAAAAAAAATCAAACTCCTCAAAATTTCTGCTTAAAATCAAAAAAATAAACTCTTAAATTACACCAAACTGAAAATTTTTAAGTTGCCACATTAAAATTAAAAACCACTCGTACAATAGTACTGAAAAAAACATTCTGTGTCCCCAAAATATCCGCTTAACCCCTTATTTAAAACGCGGTGAAAAAAAAAAATCAATCTCCCCAAAATTTTTGCTTCAAATCGAAAAAATAGATCCTTAAACTAAAGTTCATCGAAAAATTTTAAGTCGCCACATTAAAATTAAAAACCACTCGTACAATAGTACAGAAAAAAACCTTCTATGTCCCCAAATACCTGCTTAACCCCTAATTTAAAACACGGTGAAAAAAAAAAAAGTCGCTTCATTCCTAATTTTTAATTACTTTTTAATTACCTTTTGAAAAGAACAACAGCAAAATTCAATCGAAAAACATACCCCACGTACTGTAACACCTCGAAAATTTTTAAAGTCCCCGCATTAAAAAAACACCCCCATACTATAGTATGGTTTAAAAATTCTAACTCCTTGAAATTCCCGCTTAAAATTAAAAAAAAATCCTTTTAACCCCTTCTCTTATAAGACGATGTCAAGAGGAGGAATGAGGAGGAGGATTGTGGAGGAGGAGGATTGAGGAGGAGGCTTGAGGAGGAGGATTGAGGAGGAGGAGCCCACCACCACCACCACGCTCCTCGCTCCTCCTCCCGGGGCCGGACAGACATTTTTCCCCTACTTGTACTCTTTGAATCAAAATTAATATAAAACCAATTTTTGAATTCGAAAAAATACGGTATTGAAATCGAATATCTAAACAACTTGTAAAACTCTGAAAACTGACTTTTACATTTGGATCCTCATCTGTTTTATCATCTTCTGTGTTTGATTGATGAGTTTTTTATGTCACTTTTTCTGTTTTCCTCTTTTGTGACAAGCATAGACGTTGTACTTCGATTTTTATAGATTTTATAGTAAACTAAAAATATCTGTTGGTATAAAAACTAGAACCAAGTATTTATTCCAAAAATTTATTATCACAGCTGTCTAAAGTAAAATTAGACACACAGACGATGTTTGCTTTTTAAAATTTTTACTCTCTAATAAATTTATGTTTTAACTTTGACTCTTTAAAATGTTTGTCAGAAGTTTTAACAAATAATGTTTAAGGAAAAGGATAAAACCAATTTCAAAGATTTGCTATGTCTCTTTTTTTTTTTTTTTTTTTTTTTTTTTTTTTTTTTTTTTTTTGCATTCACTTCTGCCTATCGTAGATGTAAATTATTAGTTACACATAAAATTGCAAGTTTATTGGTGATAATATTAAGATTTATTTTTAAATTTTTAATTATTTTCTTATAACATTCAGTGTTTTTGGCAAAACTTCTCGAAACTTATCGGATCAGAATATCAGAGGACCAGAAACTTAACGGGACCAGAAAACGAACCCTATTGCACCTTTTGGATGAAAAAATGGTTGCAAACGAGTTTTTATTTTCTGCGAAACACATTTTTAAACACCTTGTAAAACTGTAACAAAAATAATTTTACATTTGGATCCTCATCTTGTCGTTCATCGTATTTTTTCTGATGTAAATATTTCAATTTTGCCTTATTCTTCTAAAGCATAGACACTGTGCTTCGATTTTTATAGGAAGTAAACTATAATATATGTTAATAAAACTAGAATCAAGTAAAGCTCCAATTATTTATTATCGCAAACGTCTAAAGTTAGGTTTTAACTTTATATATTTAAATAAATGTGAAAAGTTTTAAGTTTTAACTCTTTCCGACACGAGCAGATTCTGTACGAAAAATGAGTAATTATCGACCGACACCGGAATCCGCAAACGATTTTATTCGAAACTAAGAATCCCCTCTTTTAAGCTTTCATTGAAAAAGAAAAACTTTATTAAAATATTATTGGTACCGTTTGCAAGTTTGGAATTAAAATTCGGTATCCCGGATTGGGCAAGTATGCCAGAAAGGGTTAACAAGTAATTTAAAAAAAAAAAAACCATAAAACTGGATTCAAGTGCCAATAGGAAAACAATGTCTGGGAAAAAATAGGAAATGGTTGTTTTCCGATTGGTTAATAAACGTCTCATTTGAATCCATTTTTCTCTTATATATCATAATCATAACTGAACAAGTTTCCATTATTCTTTGCACTGAGTCAGAGCCAGAATGCTAAAGGATATTGAAACTAATCTGCTCAACGTTTGCATATTCTGGCATTTTTAACGGTGTTTTTAAATTTATATTTCCTTTCCTTGTTGCAGTTATATTTATTCTATATAGTCGAAATGTTGGTATAACTGATAAGATATACAGTGGAACCTGTCTAAAGTGACCACCTTTGGGACAGGCTGAAATGGTCACTATATAGAGGTGGTCACTTTATGGAGTGTCTTTCAAAATGGCACATTAAAATTTTGTCATCTCAAAAAATAAACTATAAATAAGGAAAAATGAGCTTTATTAAATAGTGAACTGATTAATTAACAATAATAACTGATTCATTAACTTAAAATGTGTGAAATAAAGGATAATTTACTTAAAACCCAATTATTTCTTTTGAATACAGTTGATATTCCGCAGTAATTGATTTAAATAACTCATACCTACAAGGTACTCTGTAATTTATACGCATTTTTATTTTCATCGTAATTGCATAAAGGTAATGTTTCTATGGCTGGCGAAATAAAATTTTTAGTAAAAATCACCTTTGAGAAGAGCTAATATCATTACAACAAGAGACAAATCGGTCTCTTTATATATTAAGCAAATAATTACTATAAGAGATAAATTCCTGTACTTTTTTAAGGGACCAAAATAAAATTTCAGAAAATGACCACTTTAGACTTTCAGTTTGAAAATTTTCAGCATGCAGAAAAATGGATGGTCACATTTTACAGGTTCAAATAACATTGACAAAAACAGGCTAACTGGTCACTTTATGCAGGTAGACACATTAGGGTGGTCACATTACGGGACAATTCTCATATTATTTTACATGAACACAAGTAAAATTTTCCAAAAGCGATCACTTTAGCAAGGTGGTCACTTTAGCAGGTTCCACTGTATATATAAAATAGTAGGGATGTAAACGAAAATATAAAGATTTATTTTAAAATTTTCAATTCTTCTGCATGTATTTTGCTTATAACGTTCAGTGTTTTCAAACCAAACTTCTCGAAATATAAGTGAACCGGAAAATGATCCCTAAAGCATACTTTGAATCGAAATTAATATAAAACCAATTGTCAAATTCGGTAAAATACGGCATTGAGGTCGAATATCTTCTAAACAACTTGTAAAACTTCCAAAACTAACTTTTACATTTAGATCCTCATCTATTTTATCGTCGTCTGTGTTAGATTGATGAGTTTTTGATGTCCTTATTTTCTGGTTTTTTAACCGACTTCAAGAAGGAGGTTATGATTTCGACCTGTATGTATTTGTTGTTCACCCATAACTTCCGCAAATGTGAACCGATTTCGATAATTCTTTTTTTCTTTGAAAGTGCAAGGTACCCGTGTGGTCCCATTTCAATTTCATCAAATTCTAGTAATTAGAACTTTTTTAAAATAGAAACATTATAAATTCAAATCCTTTTTGAAGCTGTCGTCCAATTAGAAACGTCCATTTTTCATGCTGTTACTCTTACGCAGATACATGATCTTGCGATTTTTTGGATGAACCGGATTCAGGTAAATTTTCGGCTATTGAGAATTTAGATTGGCCAATAAGAAAATTTACTTACTTACACTCACTGTCAAATATTTTACCCTTTTGCTGCATCGTCACTCCACAGCTTTTATAGAAAACGATTACTTCAGCCTATCATGAAGCATTCTCATGGGTCAAAAGAGAGAGATATTCTATAAAAGCGGGGGAGTGACGATGCAGCAGAAGGGTCAAATTTTTTACAGTGCTGTTAAAAATTTGGCCCATTTGCTGCAGCGTCACTTCACAGCTTTTATAGAATATCTCTTTTATGACCAATGAGAATGCTCCATAACACTGTAAAGTAACCGTTTTCTATAAAAGCGCTGGAGTGACGCTCCAGCAAATGGGTCAAATTTTTAACAGTGTAGTAGCGACAATTTCGCAAAAAATGCAGGCTTCTAATTGGTCAATCTGGTTTCGTTAATAGAGCTAAATCTACACTGTTAAAAATCTGCTGCATTTTGCTGCAACGCTCTCCACCACTTGTATATAATATCTCTATTCCAACCAATGAGAAAGCGCCATTTCACGGCCAAGTAACCGTTTTCTATACAAGCAGGGGAGTGCGTTGCAGCAAAATGCAGCAGATTTTTAACAGTGTACCGGATTACACCTAAGATCTCTTTCGCTGTTAACAAAATCAGATTGGCCAATTAGAAGCATTGCATTTTTGCGAATTTTTCACTGTTTACTTCAAGTAATCACTATTTACTTCACTATTTACTTCAGTGAAAAGTTTGCAAAAATGCAGGATTCTGATTGGTCAATCTCGTTACGCTAAATGGTTGAAACAATTATGTATACACTGTTATAAATTGGATCCATTTGCTACAGAGTCACTTCACAGCCTTTATAGAACACCTATTTTATGACCAATGAGAATGCTCAATAACACAGTAAAGTAATCGTTTTCGATAAAAACGGTGGAATGACGCTGCAGCAAAAGGGTCAAATTTTTAACAGTGCACTGTTGCAGAGATGAGAGTTCTTTCCAAAGTGAGAAATCTTAACTGCATCAATTCTCGTATACACCGGCCTGCATCATGGAACATGGAAGGCCTGCATTGATGCTTACCGACATGACAAAATAGGTGTCAAAAAGCTGAAAATCTACCTTTAAAGTACCTTTATATGTCAGAGCACAAATGCCTGTGTATCAGGGTGCTTTTTTAAGGCGGATACACAAAGAAATTAAAATATATTGCTATGTGTATCGATATTGTCTTGAGATTCAAATTCGGTTACCGATATAATTCCGGAATGCTTTCAGATTTTCTTCTGACAGAATTCCTCGATATCAAAGTGGTAATATACAGGGATGTTTGAAAAGTTGAGAAGAATATAGACAAAAAGAAAATGGGGAAACATTTTGCTGCCATTAAAGTGAAGCTAGTTAATTCTTCACTCGGGCCTCCGTCGACGAGTGGTCAAGACACCACGCCGCTAATCGTTTGCGACCGTAGGTGGTTGTGGGTTCGAATTCCGCTGGTTCCATTACACACACTCTTTGCGTTGAGCACCCAGCTGTATTTTCTTCGTGTTATAAACATTTCATTGCGTTTTTTCGTCCCCGTATATTGACGATGAAATATAAGCAGGCTTTCATGTCGAGCACTCAAATCAAGTGTATATGTGTGTATTGTTCTTGCACTCCTATAATCGTACTTGTTCATAGGCGAAATTGCCAAGTTTTGTAATAGAAAATTCCTACATTTTATGTAGGGCCTCCGTGGCCGAGTGGTCAAAGCACCACGCCGCTAATTGCTTTCGAGCGTAGGAGGTTGGGGGTTCGAATCCCACTGGCTCCATTGCACGCATTCTTTATGTGGATCTCCTGGTTGTATAATTTCTCGTCTTGTAAAATATCCTTGTGCTATCTCGTCCCTGTATATTGACGATGACTTACAAGCAGACTTCATGTCGAGCACACAAGTCACATGTATGTAGATTCAGATTAGATTCGGACATTTTATGCAGTTTGGAAAACCGTATGTGTCGATACCCGTTTATAAGTTGCGTAAAAATCGATGTGAACCTTAAAGTTTGATGAATGCGGTAACTTTTCAAAGAGCGAGATCTTATCCAAACAAGTTACCACATCCGAAAAACCTAAAGATCCACAATGATACTAACCGGCATTGTAAGTTGCTTGCGAATAGCTGAAAATTAAATAGGAAATTGATCAGCAAATCGAATACTTCAAAACCCAGCAAAGTACATCAATTAGACAATGCATTGCAAAGAGACATCATATGTCAGTACACATAATTGAGTATTACAGTATGAATAACTAAAAAATAGGAAATAAAATAAGCTTTTTTAAAAAAAATATCAACCGACTTCAAAAAAAGCGCTTAAGAGAATGAAATAATTCTTTAAAATTCTCTAATGACAAAATGTTATCCAAAAATCAGACATCGGATATCAGGTACCGGCATAAAAACAGTTAAATTTAATATATGTAATTTAATATCCACCAAACATGGATTTTAGAGAGAATATTTTTTAGAAGAGATGAATTTGCATATTTATCATTTAATTTATGAATATATAAATATAAATGTAATGAATTACTTTTTGAAGTTGGTGCCAAACTATCTTCAATATAATAAGAATTGTGGGTATAATGTGCCTAGTACCAAAATTAAAATGGCGAAAATCATTATCGTTTCTGCTTGTTTGGCATTGTTTTGAATAAGACCATTTGCCAGTCATGTGCATTTACGAACAGAAAATGGATTCGTGAATGCGTCATAAAGCTAGCTAATTTTTTTTTTTTTTTTTTTTTTTTTTTTTTTTTTTGCTCAGCCTTTAGTGTTTTTCAGTTTACCAATTTTTCATTTATGGGATTCAAAACACTCATTGTGAAAAAACTTTCTGAAACATCACTTGTCTTTCCCGAAAAAGGGGAAAAACTATTCGATTTCATAATTTCTGAATAGGAGCACTTGCCAATACCGT
The DNA here is from genome assembly GCA_964019185.1 of Maratus speculifer. Lineage (NCBI taxonomy): Eukaryota > Metazoa > Arthropoda > Arachnida > Araneae > Salticidae > Maratus > Maratus speculifer. The sequence continues at coordinate 219,875,934 of OZ025301.1, read as the reverse complement.
GCATTTACGAACAGAAAATGGATTCGTGCATGCATCATAAAGCTAGCCATTTTGAATTTGTTCAGCCTTTAGTTTTCTTCGTTCGACCAACAAATCTTTCATTTACACGATTCAAAACACTCACTTCTGAAAAATCTTCTGATTTTGCTGAAAAATGGAAAAAACTATTCGATTTCATAGTTTTGAAATAAGGACACTTGCCAATCTTGTAAGTTCAGGGACTGAAAATGGATTCATGGGTACGTCAGAAAATCAGCCAATTTGAATTTGTTCAGCCTTAAGTATTCTTCATTCGCATTTCATTACCAAATTCTGATTTAACGGGGTTCAAAACACTAATATTGACATAATTTTCTGAAAGATCTTCTGCCTTTACCAAAAAATGGGGGAAACTATTCGATTCCATAGTTCCTGAATAAGAACACATGCCAATCTCAAATTTTCGAACAGAAAACGTATTCATGAGTGCGTCATAAAGCTAGCCAATTTGAATTTGTTACGTTTTTAGTTTACTTTGTTCGAGTTACCAATTTTTCTTTTATGGAATTCAAAACACTCACTATGAAATTGCTTTCTGAAAGATCTTCTGGCTTTTAAGAAAAATAGAAAAACTATTCGATTTCATGGTTTCGGAATAAGAGCACTTGCCATTCACATGCGTTTACGAACAGAAAATAGATTCATAAATGCATCAGAAAATCAGCCAATTTAAATTTGTTCAGCCTTTAGTTTTTTCGTTCGATTTATCAGTTTTTCATTTATGGGATTCAAAACATTAATTGTGAAATCGTTTTCTGAAAGATATTCTGCCTTTACCGAAAAATGGAAAAAACTTCTCGATTTCATCGTTTTGGAATACGAGCACTTTCCAATCACATGCGTTTACGAGCAGAAAATGGATTCAGGAATGCATCAAAAAGTCATAACCAGTTCGAAATTGTTCAGCTTCAAAAGTTCTCTCCGTTCCACTTTCATTACCAATTTTTCATTTACGGAAATATTATAGTGTTGGAGGGTTCTGAGTCTGCCAATCACTGTACCCAATTTTCCCTCTCGAAGCCCTAGATTTCTCCCTCTTTTGGTAGGGGAAATTCCCTCAGGCAAAAAACTCGCAATGCACAGAAAAGAAAACGCTCATTGGGTTAACAGAATGCTGATTTGTATCTCGAGCATTGTTATGGAAAGTTTAGTCGATTTCTGTTTTGATTAAATAGTAGTAATAACAAGTCGGAAATTGAACAGCAAACGTGACAAATGAGGTGCGTTCGACAATAAACATTTTTTTTTTTTAATATTTTGATATCGGTTTAATAAATGTTACACTCATATGCAAAAATGCATGAATACAAATTTAATTACATATGAATTATGCGTATTAAATTCAGTAATACTGAAATAGTAGACTTCATCAGAAATATGACCTAATCATCATGCAACCTAGAATTATTATCTATCATGGAATACACAGGGTAACAAGCCAACAACAACAACAACAATTGTCTGGTATCTGGAATATTTTGACAAACTCTTAGGTGATTTTGTGTCATAAATTCCAAAACAACTTGTGTTTTTCTCTATCAGGTTTACTTATTTTCTCCTATCTTTATTAGAAGTACATGTTGGATTCGGGAAAATTTTCGAATTCCAGTTATCTATAGATTTACTCGTTTTGGGGTCAAATATCCTGAAAAAATGTTTTTAAAAATATCTGTCTGTATGTGACATAAATTTTTGTGCACTCTATTTAAAGAACTAATGAACGGAATTTAATAAAACTTTTAGTCCCTGATATAAGTTGCTGCTGATTATTTATTGATGTATATCGACCCGCAGGTGGCACTACTGTGCTCCTGCTTCATCGACTCGTCTCAAGAACTAAGGGGAAGGGTGATTTTCATAAAACTTCAGATTCCGTTAATCCTTGATATAATACGGCGCTGATTAGTTTTTGGTGTATTTCGACCAACAGGTGCAGCTGCTATGCTGCACCTGTTTTTTAATGTAAATTCTTCTTTAAATTTCAAAGATAAATTATTTTGCAAAGGTTTGTAGAGGTTTTGTAAAGATAAAGGAACGCTTTTCGGATTCTTGGATGACTCGAAAAAGGTTATTTTATATTTTCATTTGTAATTAGTACTTTTTCGAAAATCAAAAAACATCTGTCTTTTCTACAGTATAAATTAATTACAATGTAAATTTATCGTACAGTGTAAATTAAACTTACATTAATTATAGTGTAATTTAACCGTAAATAATTTAACGTTTAACTATTAATTGATAAATGTTTTATTTAATGTTACACTCTTTGTTTATTATTTACTAGCCCTCCCATCCTTGGCGATTAATCTGGTCGCCTTTAAATGTATTCTGAACATTTCATCATAATACCTTTATTTATAATTTAATTTCACCTGCTCAATTATGTGCCAAATCAGAAACGTCAAAATGACAGAACTGATTTATTGCTGGAACACCTAGCTGAAAAAGATCTCCATTCCTAAACGACCCAGATGCACCTCATTCATTTGTCCGAGATAGCTTAGTGGGCAGGCCAGATCTGACTCTGGGTGGTCAAGATATCTGCGATAAAATTGAAAATTGGTCAGTAGATGATAAAAATTTTTCGTTTAGCGATCATAGATATATTACTTATAATATAACTCATCAGTTAGTCAAAAGAAACAATTTTCGTTATAAAACAAAGAATAAAAGTTTTGACAAGTTACTGTCTGTCAAGTCGGTTAGTGTGTGTCAATACTTCTGACGATCTTGATGTGTATGTAAAAAACTTTACCACTGATATAATAAATATCTCTAATTCATTCTTCAAAATGGGAAATATCTCGTTTCGACCATCTTTCACCTGGTTTAATAAAGATATCAAAGTTGCAAGGAATAGAGTTTCGGCCCTTTATAAAAGATGCACTCGAAACATCGGTAATAGTAAATATAGAGAGGATTATATCAATTATAGAAATCAATATAAGAAGATGGTTAAAAAAAGCTAATAAGAATTCTTGGATGACATATTGTGCCAACACTAATAATTCCTTTGGCAATCTCTACAAATTTATTTCCGGATAATCGTTGAAACAGGCAGATTTAATTTTTACCAGGCTTGAGAATTCAGCGACATTTGATTCATACGATGAAGTGGCAGAGGTATTGATGAATGAACATTTTAAAGTAAATGAAGTTCCAACGAGGTATTTAATTTTAAATCTAACATTGTGGAGGAAAGTAAATCTTTTACTCGTGGTATTACTACAAGAGAACTTAAATATGTAATGAGCCAACAGAAAAATGGGAAAGCACCTGAGTATGACAACTTGGATGCACTCATAGTAAAAAATGTATGTAAGAATTTCCCGGGGGTAATTAAAGGAATTTTCAACAAGTGTCTTGCTTTAGGACATTTTCCGGAGGCCTGGAAGAGAGGTGTTGTGATCTTTTTTAGAAAGAGGAATAAGGTCGCTTACTTCTCCTCGTGCTTATAGACCTATAACCCTTCTTCCAATATTCGGGAAGCTATTAGAGCGTATTATTAAAATAAGAACTATGCCATCATTGAAAAAAGATGGTTTTTTGGATGGTGACCAATTTGGCTTTCGTGAAGGACGAAGCACTTTAACAGCACTTACCAAATTAAAGGCTATTGTAAAAGGCTCTGCTCATGCAGAAAAAATATTGTGCTATGGCATCAATCGATATACAAGGGGCTTTCGACTCTGCTTCCTGGAATATATTGGCAAAATTAATTGATAATTTACCAATCCCTCTTTACTTAAAGGAAAGCCTATTCTAAAGAACTAGGGTAGATGTGCCAGTAATGGGCCACCTTAAGGAATTTCTCTAAAAAATAATTTTTTATTAATAGTTATAATTATTGTATTCCAATTTTTTTCATATTAGATTAATCTTTCAACAATATTTAACCAATCCCACAGTTACATTTCCCAATAGAAATAAAAATCTAATTTTAAATAATTGAAATATGTCTAAACACCCAAAAGCCCAGTAATGGACCACCTATGTTCCAGTAATGGACCGCCTATGTTCCAGTAATGGGCCACCCTACAAAAAAATAACAGATAATTGTTTTTAGGTGCGTTCGTAATTATGTAAATACATAGCACCTATAGTTGTCGTTCAGTCCGTCCGGCTATCCGTCTGTCTGTCCGTCTGTCTGTCCGTTTGTCTGTTCGTCTGTCTGTCTGTCTGTCCGCATATAACAACGCAAAAACTATCCAACCGAATCGTTTGAAATTTAAAATACATAATTATTACATAATTTTGTAGAGACATTTCAAATTTTATGAAAATCGGATGAATAGATCAATTACAGGGAAAATCAAAAGGATTCCGTTACATTACGGTCAATGGGGAAAAAGTTTAAAATGCATTTTCATCGTTTGAAATTTAAAACATAATTATTACATAATTTTGTCGAGTCATTTCAGATCTCATGATAACCAGATGCATAGATCAATTAAAGGGACTGTCAAAAGTATTCCGTACATTACAGTCAATGGGGGAAAAAAGTTGCAAATGCATTTTAGTGGTGTTACACTCATTCGAACATAATAAAATTGACATGAACCTATGACGTATATATATATAATAAAATAAAAATTCGTATATTCTGAGATGCAAAGAATATTTATTATTAAATTACAGGGCCACACAAAAATATTCCACTACATAATGCTATACGGGGAAACATTGTTTGGGAAATGTTTTAATTATATTAAACTGTGCCACATTTTATGAATATGATAAACATTGCTGAGGTGTAATGAAAATTACTTCCTTGGTACTACATAATACACATCTTTAACTGATTTTGATCCCAAAATTTTCCTTGTTTTAAGAGCACAAAAGAAACCTTGTTTTAACCTTATTGAAAATTCTCTCTGTATGCTTTAGAATTCGGAAGAAAATATTAATAATATCTTCTTCCAAATATGTTTTTACATTTCTGAACCAACTTAAAACCACTTTTTTTGTAACGGCGCATCTAGATTTTGTCAAATGTTCTGCTTGTGTTTTGTACCAATTTTGGATGACTTTTTAAAAACAACTATTTATAAAGAAATTGCCTTTATTAAATTTTAATAGGTAAAATTTAAGTATAAAATTTGATTATTTAACTTTTCAGTTAAATCAAAATATTTTATCTCTACTGAAATAACACATTTTGTATTGGTCACTTGGGTGGTCCATTACTGGAAAATCACGAAATAAGTAATCCAGTAATGGGCCACCCCTCCTAAAATCTTAAAAATAAATAAAATTTTGTAAATGGCCATTGGTATATTAAATTCAGTGTTTTATATATTGCTAACCAAACAAAAACATTCAATTTTTACGGAAAAATAAAAAAGATATAAACTAAGTAAGTAAAGTCTGCTCTTAGCATGTTCATTAGGATTTTCAGTGAAAAATAGAAAAACTGTGAAATTTTATTTTCTGCTTCCTAATTGTTTTGACGAAAAGTGCAAAAAATTAATCCAGCTTATAAAGAATGCAAGGTAGAGTTCAGAAAAAAATAATAAAAGCTTAACTATTATTTATTATTTTTTTATAAACCAAAAAGTGCGAGGTGGCCCATTACTGGCACATCTACCCTATATTTCGAACTGATTGGCTTCAGGTTTGCCACTGGCATCAGATGGTTTTCTTTATTCCGTGGCTGTCTCCAGGGGTCTTGTATTGGCCGACTTTTGTGGCTTATAGTAGCAGATTTTATACTGAAAAAATATAAATTGGTTCATAAATACATTATTTCATTTGCTGATGATCATATTGTCATAGAGGCTTCTGATACTCGTCGTGATCTTGGAAATAAAAAAGAATTTAGCGATTTGCGTCTTTGAGGGATTATGCTCTGAACTTTTATTGAAGATTTAGCACAGAGAAATGAGAATTGATGTTGTTCGGTAGATTTACACTAGAAAAAAGACGTCCGATATTTAAGCTTAATGACCGGTCGATATCAGTCAAGGACAACATAATATATTTAGGTTTTGTCTTAGACAACAGGTTTAATTGGATAGCACATCTTGAAACTATACGAGAAAACAGCAGGAACTTTGCTGCACATGTTAAAAAATCTGGTACGAGGGACCGTGGTCTGCAGGCTTCTTTTAGAAAAATTTGGTATGAGTCGGTTATTGAAAAACAGATCTCGTATGGTTCGGAAGTATGGTTTCAAGATCTCAAGTCTCCTGCTCTTAAGAAACTCAGTTCATGTCAAAGACTAGGTTTATTAATGATAATCTCAACTTATCGCACGGTGTCAACTGATAGAGGTCTGCACGGGCCGGAATTTCCAGGCCCGGCCCGTAGGAAAGTTATTTCGGCCCGGCCCGGCCCGTTGTAAAACTCAAAAGTTCGGCCCGGGCCCGGCCCGGCCCGTTTACATTTTTATATTTTAGGCCCGGCCTGGCCCGTACAAAAATCAGCGAAAACAGGCCCGGCCCGGCCCGTTTTGGCCCGTTGCAATTTCTACGATTTCTAAAAAATTCAGATTTTTATCATATAACTAAGATTCCTTTAAAGAATACTGCATACATATCTATGGAATGATTTTACAATATATTTTACAGCAAATACACATTAACAACATTAATGATTACTTAGATTCTTAGGCTTTCAACATTCGAATAAAGATTCATTAAAAAATTAATATGGCTTAGAATAAAAGAAAAAAGAAAGAAAGCTAAAAACATGGTTAATTTTGAAGCTGTTTAATAAAAGAAGATTTATAAATATATTTCTATATCATTTTATTATAGATTTCAAATCTAAATTCATTCTTAAGTTCAAAGAAGCTCCTTTCTGATACATTTCTAAATTCATTTTTTTTTTCTCAGAAACGCATAAGCTTTATTCAGAAACTATATAATCGAATGGCGTTATCCATTTTTTGATACAAGCAATTTAAGAATACTGCAAACAAATAAAATACTGTGATAATTAGCGTTTTGAATAGAATTTCCGGAAGCAATAGCAAGGGAAGGGAGAAAAACCTGCAATCATTTGAGAAACTATTATAACTCAACAAGGTTATACAAGTATTTTATTTACCAAAAATGAAAAACGCTATTCGATTCCAAATCCCTTCAATAGTTAGGCTTATCACTTTTATACTTTTACAATTTAAAATTAATCAGAAAATGTGTCAAACTTTCGCATTATTGAGAAATTAATTTAAAAATCATCAAGAAGTATATATCCGAAGACTAAGCTAACATAAGCTCTTTATCGCTGTTAATAATTTTACAAATAATGTTTTCTGCCAATAGTTAAGTCTAGTACCGGTCCGGCCAGTCTATATGTAGAAAAATAGTGCAAACGTGATCTCGGATCGGCATGAATCAGCTAAAAAAATATTAAAACGGGTTACACATAATGTAATTCTCCGATGCCGATACACTGTGCAATTTTTATATTGATGCTGTCAAACTAGTGGCTGGCCACATTTATACTTATTCTCGTTAGAACCATTTTCGTTGAAAATAGCTCATATTTTATCGTTTCTGCTGAAATCTTCACAACGGGCCGGCAGGCCCGAAAATTTTTTTTATCAGCCCGGCCCGGCCCGTCTGGCCCGTTCAATTTTTTTGCCGGCCCGGCCCGGCCCGTTGAAAAAACTATTATAAATCTGCCTTCCCGGCCCGGCCCGGCCCGTGAGAAAATTCGAAACCATTCCGCCGGATACGGGCCACGGGCCAGGCCCGGGCCCGTCCAGACCTCTACAACTGACGCACTTTGTGTCATTACAGGAGTTTTGCCTTTACATATCAAACTACAGAGTATCTCACAATGTTGTAATATAATCCACGGGACATCTAGCATTGAAATTGAAAAATGTTGTATTAAGAAGCAGAATATTATGCGTCCATTACTAATCTCATCTTTTCCACACTGCTATAAAATAAACAATATTAGTTTCATAGATCCACAGGCTGAGTTAATAACTAAAGCAAATTATCGTATCATTTATACGGATGGATCCAAGATGCCAGAGGGAGTCGGCGCAGCATATACTGTATGTCTTCATAATATTTTTATCCATGATTTTAAAATTGCTTTACATCCATTAAATTCCATCTATCAGGCAGAATTGGTCGGTATAAAACATGCCATTACCTGGCTGACTGAATCAATTTATCAACGTGCATTAATATATAGACAACTTTTCCTCATTTATGATTTTACAGAAAGCATTTCCAAGTAACGAGATTGTTCGGCAAATTTATGAAATTTCATTACAATATTCGAACAAACATATCACCATTGGCTGGATGTGGGCCATCTGGGCAATGAAAGAGCCGATGGTTTAGCAAAGGCAGTTATTTTGGAGAAAAATACAGACATTGTGGACAGTATCCCATTTCCTATATCAATTATCAAAAGAGCTTACTGTGAAAAAGCCTTAAATATCTGGCAAAAAGAATGGCAAACAAGTGAGAATACTCTAGGTACCTATGAAATTATTAATAAGGTCGGCACTAAACACCTCTGTTGTAAGCAAGTCATTCAGTATTATCTAACTGGTCACGGTAGTTTCCTAAAATTTTTAAACAAGTTTAGTAAACGACCAAATCTTAACTGTGACTGTGGAAAAGTGGGGAATGTGCTACATTACATATATGCTAGATGCCCATTCATGCCATACTTTTTAAACTTTGATCAAAGTAAATCGGTGAAATATAACTTAAGACGCGCTCTTTTCGATCCAAATAATTATGAAAAACTCTTTTATAAAATATAAATTTTGAGGGCTTATTGTTTTGGCATTTCACTATGAGGAACTTGATATAGTCAACGTTGAACTCTAAAATATTCTTTAAAGACTATTACATATTGAATAATAATTATAGACGGTATATGACTCTTGAGTAGCTGTGCCTTTGTGGACTATTACAAACTGCAATGTATTTTTAATTTGTGCCTTTTTTTTTTTCTTAATTAGTTATCTAAAGCTATGTTCTCTCTCTCTTTTTTTCTTTTCTTAATTAGGTATCTTTAACTGATGGTATTTTATATTTTGTCAGTAGTTTTTGTCCACTGCCACCTTTTAACTATTATCATGTTTTATATAATATTTATTTATTTTCTTTAATGTTATTGATTACTGTTCATAGTTAATTTTCTATTTACAGGTGCTTAATCTTATGATTGTTATTATTATTTTTGTTTTGTCTTGTTTTTATCTTAGTTGGCGGTTACCTATAAACCACTGCAGTTTCGAATTAAAATTTTTCCGTTGTTGTTAAGTCTGTAGCTTTTAATGAGCCTGGGAAAAGCGTCTTCAAAGTTTTGTCATATATGCATTTTTTTTCCTTTATAATTTGTATTCACGTCTTGAGCCAGTGATTACTGGGAAACAGTAAAAATCACAGCAATAAATAAAAAGTGTCTCATTTGAGCCTTCTATCTGTACAAAAACAAAGCATTGGATTCTTGTAAATTTTCGAAATCAGGTTTTCGACGGATTTATTCGTTTTAGGGGTCAGAGAACCCGAAAAACATGTTTCTACAAAATGTCTGATTGTGAGTCAATCAGTCTATATGTGACAAAAAAAAATTGTAGGAACTCTATTTCTAGAACTAATGCACGGAATTTCACAAAACTTTAGGCTCTATTATACCTTGATATAAAATAGATCTGATTAGATTTTAGTGTATATCGCTCAACAGGTGGCGCTGCTCTGCTGTCTTATTCACAATTTCCACAATAGCCATATTTCAAGAACTATTGAATGGATTTTCATAAAACTTTAGATTTAGTTAGTACTTAATACAACGTGATTACGTTTTGGTGCAAATCGCTCGATAGGTGGCGCGTCCATGCTGCATTATTCCTGATTATCACAACAGCTCTATCTCAATAACTAATGCACGGAATCTCACAAAGCTTTAGATTCTGAGAGACTTTGATATAAAGTATATCTGATTAGTTACATATAATGTAAAACATCACTTTAAATAATCAAATTATTCATATATTCCGTCTATCATCAGAGAATCAATAGAAATCTTCATATGTAGAAATAATATTTGCAATGAATTTGCCTCCAAGCTCCCTAAAATTTAGAAGGAAATGCTTCAAAGGATTTTAAAACAGTAATATGTAATATTTTTCACGTTCACAAAAACTTTTAATCATTTTTATTTTTTCCAGTTTATTTCACTATTCTTATAATCACGTGATTTATGTTTTTCTGTTTATTTTAGATTTGAAGCTATTTTTGCAAAAATTTTCTTTTATCATTTTTTGTTTTTGAAAAAGTTGCTGTCAGAGCACACGAAACATGTAAAATTAAAAGGTATTTTTTGCCATTTTATTTTACTTTAATGGATCTTTTACAGCAGGTATAAATAATTTGATATCTCACTAGTTTTTAGTGTATATCGCTCAACAGGTGGCGCTGCTATGCTGCATTATTTACACTTTCCACAATGGCTATAACTCAAAAACAAGTGCATAGATTTTAATAAAATTTATATTTAATGATTATTTGATATAACATGGTGTTGTTTTGGTGTAAATTGCACAGCAGGTGGCGCTGCCATGATGCATTATTCATGATTATCGCAATAGTTCTATCTTAAGAACAAATGCAAGAAATTTTCTAAAACTTCAGATTATATTAGCCCCTAATATAAATTAGTGTTGTTTAGTTTTTGGTGTAAATCGCCCTACAGATGGCGTTGCGATGCTGCATTTTTCATGATTTCGGAATAAATGCATTTCAAAAACTAACGCATGGATTTTCATCAAACTTCAGATTCTAGTTTTTGGTGCATATCTTCCCAACATCTTGCGCTGCTATGTATATATATTTTTTAAGATTTTTGCAATAGCGCTACCTCAAAAACTAATACACGAATTTTCATCCGACTTCAGATTCAATTATAAGTTGACATAAGTTGTTGCTGCTAGACTTTGGTTTGAACCACCTAACCGGTGACGCTGCTATGCTGCATTTTTTAGGAAGTATTAAGATGGAATAAAGTTTTGGGATTGCCACATCTGACTAGTTATTCTAGTAAACATAACAAGTACCACAAAGTAGCAACGCATTATAATGATCTAATAATTAGCTAATGCTTTTAGAAATAAATCAGTATTTAAAAAAAAAAAAAAAAAAAAAAAAAAAAAAAGGCGGGGATTTAAATTGGATAAAAAATGATAACATTATCAAAACACAACCGCCAATCTTCGCCCAAGAAATATCGTATAATATCATGTTCCATCCCCCTGCCCTTAAAGTGGTAACGTTATACAGTGTGTCCACTTTCAACTTTGGCCAATGGCTAATTTCTAAACCGCTAATCATAGACATATAGTTCCAATTGCAAAAATGTTTCAATAAAAGTAGAGAAAATTAAAGGTAAGCAATTTAGATCGAAAAATTTTTTTATTAAAAATTTACGGAAATTAAATTTTTACAGCCCTTCCCCCTCCTAGAGATCTGCATGGGCCGGAATTTCCAGGCTCGGGACCGGTCCGGCTCGTTTATATTTTTCATTTTTAGGCCGGCCAGGCCCGTACAGAAATTAGAGAAAACAGGCCCGGCCCGTTATGGCCCGACACAATTTTTACTATTTTTTAAAAAAATCAGATTTTTATTTTATAATTAAGATTCCTTTAAAAAATACTGCACACATATTTATGGAATGATTTACATTACATTTTACAGGAAATACACATTAGAAACATTAACGATTACTTAGATTTTTAGACATTCAAATAAAGATTCATTAAAAAATTAAAATGGTTTAGAATTAAAGAAGAAAAAGAAAGTTAAAAAAATCGTAACTCTTGAAACTGTGTAATAAAAGTAGTGAAGAAACACCGATAACACTGGCGATAATTAATAATCAGAATAATACACTTTGTAAAAATCACCATTAAACGAAAAAACAAAGCAGGGTGCGTTTCGAGCTATTCTGTACCCTTACAGACTCGTGTTGGTTCAACTGGTGAAGAGCTGTTATTGTTGTGGCTCGAAATGCGTCCTGCTTTATTTTTTCGTTAAATGGTTATAAAAGTAGATTTATGAAAATATTTCTATATCTTTTTATTAAAGATTCCAAATCCAAATTCATTTTCATACCCAAAAGATATATTTTCTGAAACATTTTTTAATTCATTACTTTTTTTGGGAATGCATAAGATTAGCAAGTATTTCTATTCTATACAAGTATACACTATACAAGTTACACTTCTGTATTGATGTTGTCAAACTAGTGTCATCAACTATAGTTGTCAAATTAGCCCATTTATACTAATTCTCGTTAAAGACATATTCATTGAAAATAACTCATATTTTATCGTCTCTGCTGAAACTTTTATAACGGGCCGCAGGCCCGCAAAATTTTTTTATCGGCCGGGCCTGGCCCGTTCGATTTTTTTGCTGGCCCGTTAGAAAATTTGGAAGCATTCCGTCGGCCCGGCCTGCGTGCCATACATACATACATACATACATGCTGACCTCTACTCCCACCCTGGTCCTATAAGTGATATTTAGTCAATTTTTACCACTACTCTAACATGTAAGACAAAAAAGTTCCATTCCTCTGCGATTAAAACTGACCGAGTAATAGCTGTTTAAAGTTGAAGCATCTTTTTTGCTGCAAAATAGGGGTCAGTCACAAATTTACTGGAAATAAAAATAAACGTCAGATACAAAATTTAACATTAAACATTGAGAGTAAAATAACTTTTACAATATTATTTTTAAATTCACGTTGATGTTTACGTATTAAAGCAAAATATACAACTTGTACTAAAAATATAACAGAAATTTTGTTAAATTAAATTATGAAAAGCAACAGTCACAATTCTTTACAAATGATCCATAATTCAAATTCTATTAGATTGCTTACCTAATAGAATTTGGTGTAGTCCTATAAAATAAATAAGTAGTACGCACCTAAAATCGCATTAATATTACATAGTCATTGGATATAAATAAATATGCGAATTGAACCTCGATCGAATATTTGGAAGTGATGTAAATTTGAATACAAATGTTGAACGAGGAAAAACATACATACGAATGTTATAAGTAAAATAAACACCTATCAAAATAACACATCTTTTAAAAATAAAATCATGAAAAAAAAACTTCATTTCCTTTAAAAAAAAAAAAAAAAAAAAAAAAAAAAAAAAAAAGTAAAGATATAGTTAAGGATGTCATCTTCAAAACTCGCCTTATCGTTTTTGTTTTCTTTATCAGTCTATACCAATCTGCATTAATGTAACACTACAATCTCCAAATTTATAATGAAAACAAATGGACGCATTTAAAGGTTTTTCGCGATTTCCTAAAATTTGATTTTCTCGATAAAGAGAATTTTGAAACTCACGTCATCAATTCTTTTAACTAATCTAGAAGTTAATTAATTAATATTAACACTACCGTAAAACCTATACGGTGGCAGCACTTTCAGTTAAATCGCTTTAAAAATATTTCTTTACTTCATTTAAAACTCTTTTGTAATTGGAACTAATGTCTGTGACAAATGGTTTAGGAATTAGTCATTGGACAGCGTTGGAAATGGAGGACCTTTATCTTATACTATAATGCGAGCAAAAATTGTGTGTGTGTGTGTGTGTGTGTGTGTGTGTGTGTGGGTAAATTTTATCTCAAAAACGGCTCTAACGATTTTCGCAAAAATTTGGATTTTACCATTTTCGGGCGCGAGAAGACCATTGGGCTAGGTCACATGTTCGAGAAAATTCGATTACTGGGTCATTTTGGGTCACAATGGGTCAGGATCAAGCTATTTATATCTAGAGAACGGCTGGATGGATTTTAAGGCAATTTTGTATCCAATCGTTTTTTGGCACGAGAAAACTATTGGGCTGGGTCACATGTTCGAAAAATTTCGATTAGTGGGTCATTTTGGGGTCATTATGGGTCAAGCCATTTTTATCTAAAAAACGGCTCTAACGATTTTGACCAAATTTTATATTGTATCGCTTTGGATTACAAGAAGACCATTGGGTTAGGTAACATGTTCGAGAAAATTCGGTTAGTGGGTCATTTTTGGGGTCATTGTGGGTCATGCTATTTTTATCTAGAGATCTTCTGACGCAATTTTGACTAAAAATTGCATTCTATGGTTTTCAGGCACAAGAAAAACATTGGGCTAGGTTACATGTTCGAGAAAAAAATTTAATGGGTCATTAAGGGTCTGGGTCAAGCTATTTATATTTAAAGAACGGCGTGATCGATTATAACGAAATTCTGTATGTAACAGTTTTTTGACATGAGAAAACTAATGGGCTAAATCACATGTTTGAGAGATTTCGATTATAAGAGTCATTTGTGGGTCATGATGGGTCATAATGGGTCATGGTCAAGCTATAGCTAAAGAACAGGTGGATCGATTTTAACGAAATTTTGTATACAACATTTTTTTGCACGAGAAAACTATTGGGCTAGGTCTCATGTTCGAGAAATTTCGATTACTGGGTCATTTTGGGTCATAAAAGGTCTGAGTCAAGCTATTTATATTTAAAGAACGGCAGGATCGATTTTGACTAAAAATTGCATTCTATGGTTTTCTGACACGAGAAAAACATTGGCTAGATCACATGTTCGAGAAAATTCAATTAATGGGTCATTTTGGATCATAAATAATCTGGGTCAAAATATTTATATTTAAAGAACGGTGTGATCGATTTTAACGAAATTTTGAATGTAACAAGTTCTTGACATAAGAAAACTAATGGGCTAAGTCACATTTTTTGAGAGATTTCGATTTTAAGAATCATTTATGGGTTATGATGGGTCATAATGGGTCATGCCAATCTATATCAAAGAACAGGTGAATCTATTTTAACGAAATTTTGTATATAACATTATTTTGGTACGAAAAATCATTTAGCTAGATCACATGTTCGAGAAATTTCGATTAATGGGTCATTTTGGGTCCTAAAGAGTCTGGGTCAAGCTATTTATATTTTAAGAACGGCAGGATCCATTTTAACGAAATTTTGTATGTAACAATTTTTAGACACGAGAAAACTAATGGGCTAAGTCACATGTTTGAGAGATTTCCATTATACGAGTCATTTGTGAGTCATAATGGGTCACGGTCAAGTTATATCTACAGAACGAGTGGATGATTTTAACGAAATTTTGTATTCAGCATATTTTTGGCATGAGAAAATCATTGGGTTATGTCACATGCTCGAGAAATTACAATTAGTGGGTCACTTCTGGGTCATTCTAATTTTATCTAGACAATGTCTCGCGCACTTTTGACTAAATTTTGTATTCTATCGTTTTCAGGCACAAGAAAAGCATTGGGTTAAATCAGATGTTTGAGAAAATTAGATTAGTGGATCATTTTGGGTCATAATAGATCAGGGTCAAATTAATTATAGTTAAAAAACGGTTCAATCGATTTTATCTAAATTTTGTATTTAACGTTTTTCGGCACGCAAAAACTAATGAGCTAGGTCACATGTTCGAGAGCTTTTGATTATAAGGGTCATTTGTGGGTCATGATGGGTCGTGCTAATTTTATGTAGATAATGGCTCTCACCATTTTGTATATATTTTGCATTATATCTTTTCGGGCAAGAGAAATCCATCGGAATAGGACATATGCTCGAGAAAATTCAATTAGTGAGTAATTTTGGGTCATAATGGGTTAGGGTCATTCTAATTATATATAACGACTCAATCAATTTTACCTAAATTTTGTAATGAAAAGTTTTTTGTCACGAAAAGACTATTGGGCTGAGTCGCATGCTTAACAAAATTATATTAGTGGGTGATTTCGCTTCATTGCTGAATGCTGTCAAGCTAATTTCATCTAAGAAATGGCTTAAACGATTTTGATTCATTTTTACATTCTACTGTTTTTGATTATCTGAAGACCATTGAGCTAAGTCACATGTTCGATCAATTTTGATTAGTGTGTCATTTTGGATAATACGAGTCAGAGTCTCGATGGCAACGAACAATAAATTGGCGATATTTGACAAAATATTGACGACATTTGGCCGAAAAATCGATTATTAAGATTACAAAAGCCAAAACACGTATTTGGCGCCAAGTGAAAGAATGTCTCCTAATTTGGCTGTATCTGGCAAAAAACATTGTCTTTCAGAATGTGAAGAAATTTTGTATACATTCTTAAAAGGATTCGAGATGCATGGTGAAAACCAATCAGAGTCGATCTAAAAAAGTGATTTGGATCGATATCCTTTCGTTGTAAATTTTAAAATAAAGTGAACATGTGCATGCAAACATAGTTTCCTTATTAACTGTTTTTGTAAATAATGCTATTATAAATAACATGTTTTACAGAAATAATACAGAGTGAATGATGCAGTAAAAATACTATATCGAATTGAACACAAAATTATTTTTGACCGAGTTTACCTCGGTCACCCCTGCTAGTATATAACAAAGACTCAATCAATTTTACCTAAATTTTGAAACAAAACGTTTTTTGTCACGAGAAGACTATTGGGCTGAGTCGCATGTTAAACAAAATTATATTAGTGGGTCATTTCGCTTCATTGCTTAATGCTGCCAAGCTAATTTTACCTAAAAAATGGCTTAAACGATTTTGATTCAATTTTATATTCTACTGTTTTTGATTACCTGAAGACGATTGAGCTATGTCACATGCTTGATCAAATTTGATTAGTGGCTCATTTTGGGTAATACGGGTCAGGGTCACGAGAATATGGCAAAAGCCAATAACTTGGTGATATTTGAAAAATATTGGCGACATATGGCCAAAAAATCGACTATAAAAATTACGAAAACTAAAACACGTATTTGGAGCCAAATGAAAGAATGCCTCCAAATTTGGCTATATCTAGCAAAAAAATACTGTCTTTCAGAATGTAAAGAATTTTTTTATACATTCTTAAGAGGATTCGAGATGCATGGTTAAACCAATCAGAGTCGAGCTAAAAAAGTGATTTCGATCGATGTCCTTTCGTTGTAAATTTTAAAATAAAGTAAAATTTATAAACATGCGCATAAAAACATAGTTTTCTTATTGATTGTTTTTCTAAATAATACTATCATAAACATGTTTTACAGTAATAATGCAGAGTTAATGATACAGTGAAAATACTATATCGAGTTGAACACAAAGTTAATTTTGACCGAGCTAAGCTCGGTCTCCCCTGCTAGTAATACATTAAGCTCTTAGTGTACGTTCCCTTAAAGCTTGGTCCAACTCATCCATTTTCAGTTACAAAAAAGTGGTTTAAGTCATGAAATTTAAAGTTTCATAACTCGGTCAATTTTAATGTTAGATGAATGGGACCTTTTTATGTATTGTTTGTTAGAGTATTGGAAAATTTTTACTAAATATCACTTATAAGACTGGGGGTCCGTATAAAAATTTAATTTTGCTAATCTTTTAATAAAAAAAAAAAATTCTGATATAAATCGCTTAAAAAGCAGTTCTTTACCACTTTTAACGCATTTTTGCAATTGGAACTATATGTTTATGATTAACGGTTTTGAAATTAGTCATTATGGCCAACCTTGAGAGTGGACACACTGTATATGAACACTGAACAGCCCCTTAAAAACATTATTTATTGACATTAGAATGTGCAATGAGCATTCTGACATATATTAATTAAAACTGAATTCGTACGGAATTCGTATGGCATGTGTCCTCATATTTCAGAAATTTTCGAAATACAGGTTAAAGGAAAAGAATTCTGTTTAAAACTTTTATCGAGCCAGTTATCTCGAATTTTGTACTCCACAATTTTTAAATTCATAACGATTTTTAATTCAAAACATTTGCGATTATTCGTGTTTCGCTGTGATATTTTGACATTCATGAAAGAATTGCAACAACAATGTTTTTAGCCTAATATAATAAAATTTTGTTCTCCGCGATTTTAGGCCTTCTTCGTGTTCCGGCGATTTTTTGACATTAGTAAAATAAATTCAACCCCCCCCCCCTCCTCAGATATACGCTCGTCTGTATAGAATTCCATTTAAAAGTGTAGTTAAAGTTTTTGTCCCGGATTGGGCAATTCAGAGGAGATCAACTATTTTCTCTATATTACTTCCTAAATTGGTTGATACGCCATCACCGCCCCCCTTGACTTTCCTGCAGCACTATTTGAGTTACTTCAAATTTTATACCTGTTTATTGTAGTAAGAAGCTTCCCTGATTCGATTTGGAGGTTCATTGGCTGAGTATAAAAGGGGGAAAGAGGGCAAGTCCCCACTCGTAAGTATAGATAAAAGGGTTTTCATACAGAATCATCTAATTTGCCTCATTTTTGGGGGGTGGGGGGTATTCTAATAAGGAGCTTTCCTGATTAAATTTGGAGGTTCATTCGTTAAGTATGAAGTGGAAATTGATGTAGCTAATACCTCCCTTAATTTAGGGAAATCAGTTTTCATACAGAATTATCGGATTTGCTTCAAATTTGATATATGGGTTTATTCTAATACCCATTCGTCTCTGATTGAACTTCGAGGTACATTGGCTCAAGGGGGGGGGAGGATTCCCCTTAATTAATATTTCAAAGACATTACTCTTTGAAATAAGTGTATAATATACAATTAGGAATTTAGTATTTGAATTATCTTTCAAATTTCAGTTAGAAAAATAATGAACCTACAATTTTTATAAATAAAACAAACATCCATGCTGATTTGACAAATATATCCGGGAAATGTAAAATGGCGCTACCATCGATTATAATGAAATTTATAATACGATAATTAATGCACATGTTACTTATTTGCTTTTAATAGTTTATATACGTTAAAAAAATAGTTATTTTAATGAAAGTAAAAATGAAATTGCTTATTATTTATAAATTGTTTGCATGTCAGAGAATTTTTCTTATGTATCAACGCAGACACGTAACCCTCGCCCAAACGAGTTTTTAAAAGAAAAAAAAAAAGTCCAGCACATATAAGTGCATTAATATTTTTAAATTCATTCATGCAAGCCCAACCGAGAATTTTCTTTAATTTCCTATCCTTTTTTTCACCGTCAATTTTTTTTAAGTTGGCACACTTGCTTCCATGCTCTGTTACAAGTTCTGTTTATACAGTGTCTCACAAAAGTGATGGGACACTTCTGCTTTATAAAAAGAAACTGCAATAAAATAAATAAACAAACATGTGCAAAATTTTTTTGGGTGTGTTTCATATTTAAAGTTAGTAACAATTATTACATAACATACATTTTGTCAAAATATTAAAATATTAATTTAGTAAAAATACAATTGTTCAGAACGAAGCAAAAAATGGCTCACATAAGTGATGGGACACTTACTTTTCCATCAAATATTTATCCAAAAATTTTACTTTTTAAAAGGTTTTAATATTTTGTTGGATTTCCTTTTACTTTTAAAACATGATTTAATCTTTTTGGGATGGATTCGACTAATTTTTTTGTGATTTCTGGAGTGATTTTACCCCATTCTTCTTGAAGCACCGATTTTAGTTTTTGTTTTGAAGAAATGGTGTGTTTGCGAATTCTTGATTCCAATTCTTGCCAAATATTCTCTATGGGATTTAAGTCTGGATATTGTGGTGGTGTTTTTATTATTTCAGGACAGTTATATAGCAGCCAGAGTCTAACGTTCAGAGCAGTGTGCTTGGGGTCATTGTCCTGGTAGAATTTAAAATCGTTATGAAGGTTCAATTTTCGTGCTGAAGATTACAAATTTTGCTTTAAAATATCAATATACTTGTACTGATCCATTATACTGTCAATAAAAACAAGATTACCAACTCCAGCGGACGACATACACACCCATACCATAACTCCTCCTCCACCATGTTTTATTGTTGGTACCAAGTTCTGTTTGCGAAATTCTTCCATGGGTTTTCTCCACACCAAGATTCTACCGTCAGAACCAAATATATTAAATTTACTCTCATCAGCAAATATAACTTTATTCCAGTAATCAGAATTCTTATTTATGTTGGATTTTGCGAAAGCTAGTCTGAGTTTTCTATTCTTTTCACTTACGAATAATTTTTTCCTGGCTACTCTACCGTGATATCCAGCAGATCGAATTACCCTTCTAATAGTCTCAGGATTAACAATTATTCCATATAATGCTTGTAAATCAGCAGCAACTTTTGAAGCAGTATTTCTTGGATTTTTTTTTAATATTTCGAACGATAATTCGCTTTATTCCATTGGATAGCTTTGATGGTCGGCCAGGTCTTCTTTTATCCTGAATCATATGATTCTTTTTATATCGTTTAATGATATTGAAAACTGTTGAACGACTCAAGTTAACTGTTTCAGCAGTTTTTCTAATAGATTTTCCACGTTCAATATGCAAATTAATAACTCATTTTCGAATTTCAGGCGAAGTTTCTTTTCGTTTAGCATTCATGGCTACACAGAGCTAAAAAACACAAAAATTCCAAAACAAACTGGAGAGAAATACTGCAGACGATTTTATAAATTATTGCCAATTGCTTTTAAGTAAAAATAAAACCCCAAAAAATATTTTTATTGCTTATTTCAGAAGATTTTTGTTGCATATATAATGGTGTCCCATCACTTATGTGAGCTATTTTTTGCTCCGTTCTAAACATTTGTATTTTTATTAAATTAATATTTTAATATTTTGATAAAATGTGTGTTATGTAATAATCTTTACTAAATTTAAGTATGAAACACACCCACAAAAAATGTGTACATGTTTTTTTTTTTTTATTATTTATTTGATTAGTTTCCTTTTGTAAAGCACAAGTGTCCCATCACTTATGTGAGACACTGTATACAGTATACAGATCTTTTCTTTTTTAATCCCAGTCAAATATCTATACAGTAAAATATATAAAAGAATTCTATAACGGACAAAGTGTTATAAATGGAAAAATTTCTTCATTTTGTGGTCATTAAAAAGCAAAGTTATGAATTTTGTTATTATTATTATTGTTTAATGGAAGCAAGAAAAAAAAAATCCTCACACACCTACTTTCTCAATTTTTATAAAGCTATGAGAAAAGAAAATAAATGCGTTTCTGGTGTTATGAATGAAAACGAATAACTTTTCGATAAAAATTATTCGCAGGAAAAGGCTCTGAAAACAAACAAAACCTATTAAATTTACAGAATAAGTTGTTATAATACAATTAAAATATTTATTTTATTCTACACAATTAGCTTTTCCAGAAAACGAATGCCGAAAAAAATAGCAAAAACCGGTTTTAAGACAAACAAATTCATTCCCTCATATCTCATACACAAAACTAAAAGAATCCTATCCGCAGAATTCATCTGGGCACAATGGCGGCCATTGCGAATTAAAATCGTCTGCGGCAGCACCACCAGCTAATGGCGCCGCTCGCAAAATGTCAGCGGACGAAAATAACGGTGGAGCAGCGCTGCTGCACGGCGGCCGTTATTAGAACCTCCGCTCGTTGCCATGGTGACTAAGAGAAAGAACGGAGGCCACCACGTGCCGAAGAGCTGAAAAGCAACCCACTTTTTCTGAATTACAGGAGCCACCGATTTCTCGACAGAAAAAGTCGGAAATTATGGCGACTCGGTGTGCGATTAA
This sequence comes from Maratus speculifer, assembly GCA_964019185.1. Lineage (NCBI taxonomy): Eukaryota > Metazoa > Arthropoda > Arachnida > Araneae > Salticidae > Maratus > Maratus speculifer. The sequence continues at coordinate 219,854,363 of OZ025301.1, read as the reverse complement.
TTCTTCTCTGTTTAAGGAGTTAGATGAATACGTAAGCAAATCTTCTGACGATGAAGTTATTCTGATATCGATTGAGAAAAATAACACCGACATGTTCATTTTCTTGGCAAAACTTAAAAATTATATTAGTGGAATTGGCATTTGGCATCAAACATACAAACTGATCTCCAAACGCAGGAAAAAATTCGATTTATACACATAAAATTAATAAAAACAGCTAAATTATACTACTTTAGAATTTATTTTAAAAATATTCTTTTGCTTATTCCTGCAACCTGAAACTTTGCTTATTCCTAGAGCTGATTTGCTCACCCACGGAGGGGAGGGGGGACTAAAGGGGCTGAAGCCCCTCCTAGAGTAGGCAAAGTTTTCTAAAATTATGAAAAAAAAATTTCAACAGGTACTTAGAAAAAGGAAAATTTTCAAAATTATTGATCTTGTCCCGTCTTTTATTCTTTTTTATAAATTTTCTTATGAAATTTGAAATATTAGCATATTTAACATTTACTAATGAAGACCAGGGATGTAGTGCAGGGTACACGGGGGTATACGCCGTGTACCTTCTTGATTTTTTTAAGAAGCTCCATATATCCTCTGTTTCTCAAATGAAACATTAACATATACCCTAACCATGAACGTTCATAATGACAGCATATACTTTCTACCGGGTGTCTCAAAAATGACTGATGGATTTTAAAATTCAATAACTTGCAAACGGTGACAGCTATTTAAAAAATTTTTTGCAGGAGGATTATGTATAATGTCAGGAGTTTTTTTACCGTAATTTTTCATTTTAGTTCGCATCTCAAACAATAGGTGGCGCTGACAGCAATTAAAGGCCAGGTGATCAGTGCTGAGTGAAGCGTCGACCTGGCCTTCAATCACCGTCAGCGCCACCTATTGTTTGAGATGCGAACTAATCTAAAAAATTACGATACAAAAAAAAAAAAAAAAAATTCTTGACATTATACACAATTTTCATGCAAAAAATTTTTAAATAGCTGTCACCGTTTGCAAGTTATTGAATTTTAAAATCATCAGTCATTTTTGGGACACCCGGTAACTATACCGTATATTCTCTGCTTTTTGCGCTGAAGAAGACAAAAATAATTTTTAATTATCAAACAGGTTTAAGCCTTCTAAATCAGTTCAACCAAACATTTTCATAGCCCTCCTTACCTTCTGTATCAAATCAACAGATAAACAGTAAATCCGGGCTGTAACCAGGGATGTAGTGGAGGGTATACGAATGTATACGCCGTATACAACGTATACCCTCTGTTTCTCCAGAAAACTATAGTATACACACTCTAGGATATGCCCTCTGCCTTCAGCGAATACCCTCTGCTTAGAGCGTATATCCCAGGGCTGTAACTACCTCCGGGGCAGCCGGGGCACTGCCCCCGAGCATCCAAGACTGAAGGGCCCCAAACTGATGGTTAAAGAAACTATTGATTTTAGTTTCTAGTCTAACTTCCTATAAAATGCCCAGCGCCTAGCTAAAAGTTAGTAATTTAAAACAAAATTCAAAGTGCTAGAGTAAATGTTGTTTCGTACTCCATACGCTTCGCAATGCAAAAGCAGTTCTAGAGCAGACAGCAGAATGTCGAGTCGAATGTGTCATGTCGTGCAAGCATGTTTGCCCACCTAAGTTAGTATAAAGAAGAAAATATTATGGGCTTCTGATCGGATGAATAATATAAAAAGCATCTAAAAAATTCTAGAAAATCCTTTTTCTTATCTGTTAATAAATACATAAAATCGAAAAAAAAAAAAAAAAAAAAAACATCAAAATCCTTCTTTCAAAAGATTTTTAAACAGAAACATATGATTAAGGTACGTAAACTCAATATTAAAATCCCTGTCGGCTTGGCCTGTAGGCAGAGGTAGATTTCGAAGAGTGCTGATTTCAACAACAAAAAATAAAATATGATTAGGGAATTATTATTCCCATTCATTTGAATAAAAATCATGTACATTTATGATAAGGGTGTTTTTTGTACTATAGCTTCCTCATACCATTAAACTGATTTCATTCTTATTATAGGCTTAGTGAGTAAAAAATGACTATAATATTTCTGTATTTGTACTGAAAAATTTAACTTATTAAAAGTTACTGTTTTATTTTTTTTATGTTATAAACATACACTTTTTTAGAAATTGCACTTTTATTCTATTTTGCTACTGTATTATTCACCTTCTTTTTACAGCCATACTCACTGAAAACTGAATTTCCAAAACTTGTATCATAAAAATAATCCATTTAATAATTTATTAATTGTATAATCCAGATAAATACTAGGACGTTTGGCTTAATGAACCTTTTGTAGCTAGTTTTGTTCCCATTACATGGACCGATAGATAAAGACAATTTTTTGTGGAATTTGAATACCCCCCCCCCCATCATGCATATAAAAAGAAAGGAATATCGAGGGGCCTCACTATGAAGTTTTGACCCGGGGCCTCCAAGTTCATAGTTACAGCCCTGCCCGTCTTTTATTCTTTTTTATAAATTTTCTTATGAAAATTGAAATATTAGCATATTTAACATTTACTAATGAAGACCAGGGATGTAGTGCAGGGTACACGGGACTATACGCCGCATACCCTCTGTTTCTTAAATGAAACATTAACATATACCCTAACCATGAACGTTCATAATGACAGTATATACGTTCTACCTATACCGTATATTCTCTATTTTTTTACGACCACAGCGCTGATGAAGACAAAAATAATGTTTAATTATCAAACAAGCTTAAGCCTTCTGAATCAGTTCAACCAAAAATTTTCACAGCCCTCTTGTTTTCGTTCTGTATCAAATCAACAGATAAACTGTAAATCCGTGCTGTAATCAGGGATGTAGTGGAGGGTATACGCCGTATACCTTCTGGTTTTTTAAAGGAGCACCGTATACCCTCTGTTTCACCAGAAAACTATAGTATACACACTGTAGGACAGGGATGGCAAACCTTTTCACATCCGCGTGTCAATATTTCCCAAAAATATATTGTACGTTTTCTTGACCTGCCAACAAACACAAAAGTTATTTAAATTGTCTTAATTTTTCAACTAAAAATGTGTAATATTTAATGTTAAAAGAATTATCTCTGTTATTCCATTTTAGATTTAAAAAAAATAACCAAATTCCAATTTAACACCGTCATTTTTGCTTATAAGGCCTTATAAAGAACATTTCCTTTTCGACAATTTTATAAAATGAAACTTTTTTGAGCCAGTATTCAGAAATATAGATTATTAGAAACATAGATTGCTATTATTTGTTCGACAATGGTCCCCAGGGCCGTAGCTAAGGGGGTGCTATGGGCGGCTCACCTCCCCCCCCCCTAAAATATGTTGAGCCCTCTCTGGAAAAGATTCCAAGGTCACTAAATGAATTTCTGTTCCGAAAATTCAAATGAAATTCTGTTCAAAAATCTAATTTAGTTTTGAGATCCTTTCACAGTTTTGCAGAGTTACTAAACAGAATCTAAAATAAGTGTTTAGCACTCCTTCATCATATTTGTACATAGGAAACTAACATGATATTTCATTTTGCACCAGTTATACACTCAAAATTTTCATCATCACATACTTTTCTTAGTATATTCGACTGCCTTGCATTTCGGCCCAAAAATTCTCCCTTCTCTGGCACTACTTAGCATTTCGGCCTTTTTAGTTTTGGTTATTTATTTTTTTAAATCTCCCTCAAAATTGTCTTCCCTGTTGTCTGCTAAGGACATGCCACCGTTTCGGCTCAAAAAATTTTAGCTCCAGCCCCATTTCAACTGGCACGGCCAGTGGGAGTGATGTGCGGCGCCAAACTCAGTATATTCACAAAGGCAATAAACTACTCAGTCCAGCAACCGTTAGCCACAATCAGCCGACCTCGGCACTTATCTTCGTAGATCGCCCCCATTTTGCCGGCTAAAATTCCATCATGTACGCTAATGGCGCCTGGTGCATGTAAAATTCGTCGTGGGTGCAAAGTCCTCCAAGTTACCTGTGAATTATACCTCTGGAGGTGCCTTGCCAGGTGAAGGTCTCGTCATCTGATCAAGGCTCTAAATTACGAGACCATCTTGCGAAGCCAATTGCAGTTCAAACAACAGGATGTACCATTAATTAACAGGCGAAACAAAGTATGCTCAACGACAAGCAAGTACTGCAGAAATGATGGCATGCGAAGCAAAGTTTATTGCCGCTACGTGGCAATTAGGTGTTGTCCGCCCCGATACCAGGTATCTAATCCGTTAAGCTGAGATAACTCGGCAGGTAGGGGCCTGGTAATCGGTTAGAAAGAAAGAAAGTTATTACAACAATTTAATAAGAAACATTATACCTACAGTGTAAATATGCACTAATTTATCTTTCTGTGGCAGAGAAAGAGAAAAAAAATTATGCCCCCTTTTTACAATCTCTTGAGCCCCATCCCCCCTATAGATTACTTCTAGCTACGGCCCTGATGGTTACCAAAATTTATACATTTCGTTTAATTTCAATATTTTATTCCAGATACTTTAATATCATTTGATTTGAGTAATTAAATCCATGCCGTGCCGAAAATAATTGACCGCGGGCCACAGGTTCGCCGACCCTGCTCTGGGATATACCCTCTGCCTTCAGCGAATACCCCCTGTTCAGAGCGTATATCCTCTGTTATTTTTACGACTACACCCCTGGCTGTAACAGACTTGTCCATTTCTAATCAAATCTAAGAAAATCAGGCCGAGTGGTCCAGCTTGCAGGGCTAAACATGGAAATTGTAAACCTCTAAAATATGCTACCCCCCCCCCCCCCCTCCAGCGATTAATCTCTTCGCTACTGAGTATTACTGCAGTATTATTAATTACTGCTGGATTATTTCTTCTCGCATTTGACTTTAGAGGAAGATTTTTATTTTGTTTGCATTAGTTCGAATCTTAGACTTCGAAACATATTACAGTAGACTCCCTCAAATCCGCAGTCCAAAAAATCCGCACATAATTTACAGAAGTAAACAATGAAACTTTCAGTTCAGAATTAGGGACAGAATTTGAATTTTTTAAATTTTGTATCAATTCAATACATATTCCAATCTGTTATTTTCGTTAGTCTGAAAAAACTCAAAATGTTGCGGACGTCATTGGCGATCATAATGTTCTTGCCAAATGTATTTAGACATTAACAAGCTTTTTTTATCATTAAATCACGCTAAATCTGAAATTTTATGAATCTGATGTGAATTAGTAGCAGTGGCATAACTAAGATGGGTGACACCCGGGACGTATGTAAATGATGTGACTCCTGCCCACGATGGGAATACCGCCAAATTTTTTAAATCACAATTCTATGTTATTAAAATAAAATTCCAAGAATTTTTGCATGCCTGATGTGATTTTATAGATAATCGGAAGAAATGGATAAAAAATTGTAATTTAAATACAAAATACTAAAAAAGTCCATACATTTATAGGAAAGCCTATTTTGCGTATAAAAAAAATTTCATATTTATTTACTTAGAACAAGTATCACAAATAAAAATTAAAAAGTTGACATGTTTCGGTTCATTCATAAGAACCGTATTCATAACACATAAAATCAGTAGAAAACTAAATGACACTGGATATAAATATAATTTAAAAACCCAAAACATTGCGCCCCCTATGATCGTGAATAGCCATTGCCACCGCGGCATTGTGTTATGAATACGGTTCTTATGAATGAACCGAAACATGTCAACTTTTTAATTTTTATTTGTGACACCTGTTCTAAATAAATATGAAATGTTTTTTATACGTAAATGAAAAAGGTGAAGTGATTTTGTTTTAGTTTTTAGTTTTGAAAAAACGAAAGCTAACAATAGTTTTAACAAGCCTATTTTGATTTTGATTTTTTAACAAAACTTCTGTATACTTATACTGTATTTCTTTATTGTTATTAACTTATGTTATGATTCTATATGTTTATTACTTTTTTCCATGACTATTGTTCATTTTTGAACAGTTATTTCAAAAAATCACTAGTCCTTATACTTTTGAAACTCAATATAGTTTACAACGTAAAGTTTAAGGAAATGACCAAACCTTTCCTTACAGGGTCGACTCATAACTCATCCCATAGTTCGCATAAATCAATGCGGTGCCTATATGTAAAATAATAATAATAATAAAATATTATTATTATTATTATTATTATTATTATTATTATTATTATTATTTAAAGTTTGTTTTTGCTACCCGCTCGTTGGAAAGGTATGTCTCTGTTCCTGGTGCATATCTTATTTAAACACCCCATTCTGTGTAAAATTTCAGATTCTCCAAGAAAAAAAATTTTTGCGCGATGCGCTAAAATTTTCATTTTTTCAGAATTCTTTACTAAAATTGCATAAGATTTTATATTTGCAAATAAAGATTAGGTGTCATTCCTTAGAGGGTGACAACTGGGGCGGACCGCCTCCCCCCCCCCCCTCGCTGGCCACGCCACTGATTAGTAGTGCATCTTTGTGATACAAGTTTCATTGAAAAATATAGGGAAAATGCATCTCATCTTTATAACGAATAATTAATTATACATTATTGATTATTTACTTGACCTTAGCTTTTAATATTTTAATCATTTAAAAAAAATCTAAATTTTCATTATTTTAATTTATTGCTTTTTTAAATATTTTATTATATTCTAAACATTCATTATAGTTACTATTGCATTGTTAATAACATTCAAGTCACTGTTTAAAAAATGCAAATAAAGCAATGACCAGAATATCGCAAAATTCTAAAATCCGCATAACTCCAGATTCCAAGCTGTGTGGATTTGAGGGAATCTACTGTATTATCATATCGAAATCGTAATTATGTTCGAGTACCATTAATAAAACGAGACAAAACGGAAGGTCCCATTTGGGGACCCAAGGACCAAAGAGGTTAACCATGGATGCGCCACTAAATATCATTTTCACAACTGCGCCTTTACAGATTTTCATTACTCTTACCACACGAATGTACGGCTTAAATTGTTAATAAATTGCCCTATTTTAATCCGATCTTTGTTTTGGGGCTCCCTTTTTCATTTTGTTACAATCCTCTTTCTATATTCCAATTAAGGGTGTATTCGCAAAAACGTTTTTCCACCTTCAACAGCTTGAAATTTTCTGATGCAATTTCAGACTCATTTTTAAAAGTAGAAATATGAAACTTGAGGAGGGGATTTTCGAAGAGACAGTAGTAGGAAAATAACAGTACGGGCTCAGCCGCAGGAACAAGGATCCGTGCCGCCTGCGGTGCCTCCGGCTGTCCCTCCTGCGGCTGTCCCACCGCCACCATCCCTCCCGGTCCCTCCTGCACCCACCGTGCGTCCCCCTCCACAAACGCCCCCCTAGTGGAAAAAAGGAACATTCTATTATAACAGGATAGGTGAACAACCTTCCCTAATTAAAAATATTATCAATCACATCTCAACTCGGAATCATACTATATGATGAAGATTAAATTTATATTTGAATTTTGAAAAACCATAATTTTAATGAGTATTATTAATTAAGTGAAACACTGGAAAAATCTCAGTTTTTAACCATTTTATTTAGATTTCTTCAACTACAAGATGAGATTATCAATTTAACTCAAGAAAGTTAAACATATATTTGAATTTTGGTTGATAGACATCTTAATGAGTAGTATTAATTAAGTAGAAACAATGGAAAATATCAAGTTTTATAGAAAAAGACTGATTTCTTACGATTTTTATCAACTTAAGAGAGAAAACTTAAACGTACATTTCAGTTTTTCAACAGCTATAACCTTAATAACCATTCATAATTAAGTAAAAAACAATGAAAAATATCGATTTTTATAGAAAAAGACTGATTTCTTACGATTTTTATCAACTACAAGATCAATGTATCGACTTAAAACTTAAAACTTAAACATACATCCTAGTTTTTCAACAACTATAACCATAATGAGTATTGATAATTAACTAAAAAACAATGGAAAATATCAAGTTTTATAGAAAAAGACTGATTTCTTACGATTTTTATCAACTACAAGATCTATGTATCGACTTAAAACTTAAAACTTAAACATACATCCTAGTTTTTCAACAACTATAACCATAATGAGTATTGATAATTAACTAAAAAACAATGGAAAATATCAAGTTTTATAGAAAAAGACTGATTTCTTAAGATTTTTATCAACTACAAGATCAATGTATCGACTTAAAACTTAAAACTTAAACATACATCCTAGTTTTTCAACATCTATAATCTTAATGAGTATCGTTAATTAAGTAAAAAACAATAGAAAATATCAAGTTTTATAGGAAAAGACTGATTTCTTACTATTTTTATCAACTTAAGAGAGAAAACTTAAACGTACATTTCAGTTTTTCAACATCTATAATCTTAATGAGTATCGTTAATTAAGTAAAAAACAATAGAAAATATCAAGTTTTATAGAAAAAGACTGATTTCTTACATTTTTTTCAACTCAAACTTCAGAATATCAATTTGAGATAAAGAAATTTAAACGTGCATTTCAGTTTTTAAGTGACTATCACTTTAATATCGTCTTAATGAGTTTTGTTAATTAAGCAAAACAACGGAAAATACCGATTTTTAAAGAAAGAAAACCAATTTCATCATACTTTTATACACCAACTAAGTAGAACGAATAATAAACGAATTATTTAAAGAAATATTCAACACATACGCACATTTGAACCTACGAAGCATTCTTCATTACGTCATATCCAAACTAAAACTTTTTTCTACAACCCCTCCACCCATGTACTCCAAGTAGGGGAAACACACAATAGAGTTCTGACGTCACAACTTACAAAGGTATACAAAAAAAAAAAAAAAAAAATGTTTACGTTCAAGTAAAAGTATCGCATAGAGAGAAAAAGAAGACATTTAAACTATTTATCCATTCTAGTTTTATAACAGTTACCACAACATCATCAAATTAAAATTTGAAGTCATAATGAGTGTAATTAATTAAGCAAAATAATAGAAATATTAGTTTTTCAGTGAGGAAAAGACGAATTTAAACAAATTTTATTAGTTTTACACTAGTTTAATAATAATTTTAAGAGGAAAAAGACGAATTTAATAAATTTTTTTTAGTTTTACACTATTTTTTCTCATCTCCAACACGGATATATGAATTTAACAGAAGAATTAAATGTGTATTTTAGTTTTTAACAACCGAAAAGTAATAAGTATCATTAATTAAACGAAAATAAATATCGATTTTCAAGAAAAGACAATTTTTTACACAAATTTTCAACTTTGAAATACATTTGTTTACATATGTTGTTACAATATATTTCCAAACTAACTATTTTTAAAAGTTTGAATGTAATTATAAAATGTTCATATTTTATATTTTTCACGTCTTGACTACATTCGACATCTTTCAACAAATAGTATGCATTTTTTTTTTTTTTAATTCTAGAAACTGAAAAAAGTCACATCTTACTGTTTCAGAAACTTGACATGTGAAGACTTCTCTGAGTTATTCGATTCACATTTTTAATCAAATTGGCATATTTCACCTCACCTTTTTGAAATTTCCATATTATCAAACATCAAGTTATTTAAAATATAAATACTGCTTAGTGTTTAGATAGTATACATGACTGCTTCTACTTATTCTGTTCGTATTATTAATCAAATTAGCAATTTATTATAAAACTTATTTGTACGCATGCGCAAATTGTCACGTGACATAAACGATTAAAAGCAATATGAATTTTCGAAAAGCAGCGCAGCATTTTGCATTCCCACTGTTAGACTTGAGAGGGAAGTTGGTAGGTGCACGACTCTGACTAATTTCCAGATTTTAATGCAAGTGAAAACCGTTTTCTTCGTTAACGAATAAGGTAAGTTTTATTATATCATTACAATATATATGTATCAATAAAAATAAATTTAACGAAATTTAAAAAAAAAGATTTTTTATATATTAAGCATTTATTAAGTATATAAATATACTTCTTTTATTACACAGATGTTTCAGCAAGATGAAGCAAAACAGCAGCAAATTTCTGAAATGTATGATCCGACTGATTCGACCTTAGCACATACAAAGTTAAAGAATAATACATATGTAAGTTACTTATATGTTAAATACTAGAATTCATACACTATGTATAATTAGGTTAAATTTACATTAAAATATTTTGTCCTATATTCAATAAGAAGTATTTTTATTTGTAATATTAGAGTGATATCTAACTGTTTACATTAATTTCCCTTACAGAATTGCTCTTTTTGTGATAAAAACTTTTCATCTAAATGGAATTTAAAAGAACATATACAGATCCATGCCAATGAAAAACCATTTACTTGTGAGGACTGCGAAAAACTGTTTTCAAGAAAGTGCGAATTAAAAAAGCATATGATGATGTATGATACTCTATCACCTGTTATATGTGAAATTTGCAAATTATCTTTTACTAGGAAATGTGCTCTAATAACTCATATGAAAACACATCCAAACAGAAAATTGTTTAAGCATGAAAAGTGTGAGAAATCCTTCAACTATCGTTATAGATTAAATCAACATACGCATATTCACAATAGACCGCAATTACATTGTTATGAATGTGGGAAATCATTTTCAAGTGAAAATAAGTTGAATCACCATTTAAAAATTCATCAAATCCAACATCGTCCACTGTTTAAGTGTAAAAAGTGCGAGAAATCCTTCAATTATCGTTATAGATTAAATCAACATATGCATATTCACAATAGACCACAATTACATTGTTATGAATGTGGGAAATCGTTTTCAAGTGAAAATAAGCTGAATCACCATTTAAAAATTCATCAAGTTCAACATCCTCCACTGTTTAAGCATGAAAAGTGTGTGAAATCCTTCAACTATCGTTATAGATTAAATCAGCATACGCATATTCACAATAGACCGCAATTACATTGTTATGAATGTGGGAAATCATTTTCAAGTAAAAATAAGTTGAATCACCATTTAAAAATTCATCAAATCCAACATCGTACACTGTTTAAGTGTGAAAAGTGTGAGAAGATCTTCAGCTATCGTTATAGATTAAATCAGCATATGCATATTCACAATCGACCTCAATTCAATTGTAATGAATGCAAGGAAACATTTTCAAATGAAAATAGACTAAACCGTCATTTGAAAGTGCATCAAAACCTACAGCATACATGTGATCAGTGTAAACATAAATTTAATAATAAATTAAATTTAAATCAACATTTACGTACACACCATACTAAAAAACGTCTTGTTCCTGTTAACAGTGAAATGCCTTTACCCAATGTAGACTTTAAAAGAATAAAACATGAAATACCAGCTTTCGAAGTGTTTGAAACTCTAACTTTTCATCCTGTGAAAAATGAAGAAGGTTGCTTAGTTACAATGATGGATATTCAAAAATTAACCAATCATTTGAAGAATTTAACAGTCAAAGATCAGATTGGAGACTTCGAAAAATTGAATGTTTAGAAACGAATATTTCAAAGTATGGCACCTTATCTAGAAATTGATTTTACATCATGTAAATATGTATTCTTTTAAGTGTCGATTTTATAATTGATAGGAATGTATATTATTAACAGTGTATTGTATAAATAGCAGTAATAAATAAATAAATAAATAAACATAGTCTTGAGTTAGTCCTTTCATATTATTAATCAAATTATGTTTCGTCCTACATTTCAGCGCTTTCTGAATTAACATTCATCAAGTTGCTTAAAATATAAATACTATCTTTATAGTTTCAATGGTACATAGTATACATGGTTTATCTTGAGTTAGACCTTCCATAGTATTAATCAAATTATATGTTCCATCTTACACATCCGAATTATCATCCATCTAGTTGTTTAAAATATTAATAAAGTGTTTATAGTTTTTGATTATACATAGTATGTATTAATACAATCTTTAATTTTTAACAGCTCATATTTCAAAAAACCTATTTTCGAAACCAAACTATGTGAATTTTACCACAATGCTTATCATCATACAAAGATTTGTGTTTCATACTTTTTCTAAAAATTATCAGATATGTACGCCTCAGAGGAATTTCTATCATTAGAATAAATGAAAAAAATTAATTTATATTAAACGTAGAAGAAATTTGATTGCAATATACGTGTATTTAATAAAAATAAATAAATAAGCGATTATTTATACATTAAAACCTTTACTAAATATATATTTCTTGCATTATACAGATTTTTCAATAAGGTGAACACAAACAGCAGCAAACTTCAGAAATTAATGATCTGAATGATTCATCCCTAGCACATATAGCGTTAATGAATAATACATATGTAAGTACTTATATGAAAAATACTAGAATTCGTATATGAATCGTAATTAGAGTAAATATAAAATGATTTGTCTTACTACCTACACTTTAACAAATGCCTTTTTACCTATATTGTTGAAAAGAATCCTAATTGTTTGCATTTATTTCTATTACAGATGTGTTCTATTTGCTACAAACGCTTCTTAAGTAAATGGAATTTAACAGAACATACAAAAATCCATACAGGTGAAAAACCTTACACTTGGGAAGATTACCAAATGCTGTTTTCAAGAAGGCGTGAATCAAAAATGCACACATCATCATATAAAGCATCGTCAGTTATATGTAAACTTAGTGAAGATATTCAAAAATTATTCAGACGTTTGAAGAATTTAGACATAAAGGAAGATATTTAGACTATATATCCATCATATTTTCATAACACTTACCACAATATCTCAAACTTAAAATTTGGAAGACATACACACTGCTGAAAACTAATTTTGTTACCCGTGATTCTTCTAACCAGCATGAATGTATAGATATTATTTTGCAATGTATTCTTTAAATGCTCACAATAAATATTCTTTTATATGCATATATCGTTGTGTTTATTTTTTAAAATCTATTACATTAATAAAATAGGTTACACACACATACATACACATAACATTTTAAGTGAAACAACACTCTCACAACTTAAAAAATGCATAAGAACATACAAAAATAAGCAGATGTATGAAAAAATATGCAAGTTTACAAAATAATTTCACTGTTTTCTAGAAATACCAACAAAAAATATTTACAATATAAAAAAAATTACAAAAGTGAAAAGAAAAAACACAAATGTAAAACAAAAAAAATCATAAAATGAAAAACTCACAACAAAGTTTTTGAAAAAAAATTCACAACAAAAATTTTTTTTACAAAAACCAAAACTTCAAAAAATACTTTTACAAAAAAAAATTTTTTCAAAAACATTTTTCACAAAATTTTTTTTTTCAAAATAAGTTTTTACAAAAGTAAAAAATAAAAAATCACAACGTTAAAAAATGAAAAATTTAGTTAAAACAATGTAAAAAAAAATTGTAAAAAAGTTGCAAAAATTTCAAAAAAGTTATGAAAAAAGTATCAAAAATTTTGTTCTCACGATGAGGGCAACGAGTACTTCAACAGGATCCAGTTCAATTGGATCAAACTTTCCGGGTAATTACGTTTTGTTTCTCGTTTTTTGAATGACTCTCGTATTTCAAAATCTACTTTTTTATAGTTTCAAATGTTAGGATTTTTTTAACCAACTTTTTTAAAAATTTTAAACTACATCAAGTTTTATGAATCTTTATTTGAATATTGAAAAGTCTTAAATGTCTAAGCAATTATTAATGCTGCTATTGAGTACCTTCTGGCTGGTGAAAATATAGTAATTTAAAGTATACTGTAAAATTATCCAATTAATACTTATGTTTTTTCACTGATTTTTTGTACGAGCAGAACCTGGCCGTAAACTATAAAAAATATAAACAAGCCGGGCGACATGCTAGAGTTGTATACATGGATAGGAATTTCCAGGCACGGGCTCAGCACGGCTCGGCGTGGGTATTAAAAGTTTCACCCGAGCCCGGCTTGTTTATATTTTTTATAGTTTACGGCCAGGTTCTGCTCGTACAAAAAATCAGTGAAAAAACATAAGTATTAATTGGATAATTTTACAGTATACTTTAAATTACTATATTTTCACCAGCCAGAAGGTACTCAATAGCAGCATTAATAATTGCTTAGACATTTAAGACTTTTCAATATTCAAATAAAGATTCATAAAACTTGATGTAGTTTAAAATTTTTAAAAAAGTTGGTTAAAAAAATCCTAACATTTGAAACTATAAAAAAGTAGATTTTGAAATACGAGAGTCATTCAAAAAGCGAGAAACAAAACGTAATTACCCGGAAAGTTTGATCCAATTGAACTGGATCCTGTTGAAGTACTCGTTGCCCTCATCGTGAGAACAAAATTTTTGATACTTTTTTCATAACTTTTTTGAAATTTTTGCAACTTTTTTACAATTTTTTTTTACATTTTTTTAACTAAATTTTTCATTTTTTAACGTTGTGATTTTTTATTTTTTACTTTTGTAAAAACTTATTTTGAAAAAAAAAATTTTTGTAAAAGTATTTTTTGAAGTTTTGGTTTTTGTAAAAAAAAATTTTTTTGTAAATTTTTTTTCAAAAACTTTGTTGTGAGTTTTTCATTTTGTGATTTTTTTGTTTTACATTTGTGTTTTTTCTTTTCACTTTTGTAATTTTTTTTATATTGTAAATATTTTTTGTTGGTATTTCTAGAAAACAGTGAAATTATTTTGTAAACTTGCATATTTTTTCATACATCTGCTTATTTTTGTATGTTCTTATGCATTTTTTAAGTTGTGAGAGTGTTGTTTCACTTAAAATGTTATGTGTATGTATGTGTGTGTAACCTATTTTATTAATGTAATAGATTTTAAAAAATAAACACAACGATATATGCATATAAAAGAATATTTATTGTGAGCATTTAAAGAATACATTGCAAAATAATATCTATACATTCATGCTGGTTAGAAGAATCACGGGTAACAAAATTAGTTTTCAGCAGTGTGTATGTCTTCCAAATTTTAAGTTTGAGATATTGTGGTAAGTGTTATGAAAATATGATGGATATATAGTTAAATATCTTCCTTTATGTCTAAATTCTTCAAACGTCTGAATAATTTTTGAATATCTTCACTAAGTTTACATATAACTGACGATGCTTTATATGATGATGTGTGCATTTTTGATTCACGCCTTCTTGAAAACAGCATTTGGTAATCTTCCCAAGTGTAAGGTTTTTCACCTGTATGGATTTTTGTATGTTCTGTTAAATTCCATTTACTTAAGAAGCGTTTGTAGCAAATAGAACACATCTGTAATAGAAATAAATGCAAACAATTAGGATTCTTTTCAACAATATAGGTAAAAAGGCATTTGTTAAAGTGTAGGTAGTAAGACAAATCATTTTATATTTACTCTAATTACGATTCATATACGAATTCTAGTATTTTTCATATAAGTACTTACATATGTATTATTCATTAACGCTATATGTGCTAGGGATGAATCATTCAGATCATTAATTTCTGAAGTTTGCTGCTGTTTGTGTTCACCTTATTGAAAAATCTGTATAATGCAAGAAATATATATTTAGTAAAGGTTTTAATGTATAAATAATCGCTTATTTATTTATTTTTATTAAATACACGTATATTGCAATCAAATTTCTTCTACGTTTAATATAAATTAATTTTTTTCATTTATTCTAATGATAGAAATTCCTCTGAGGCGTACATATCTGATAATTTTTAGAAAAAGTATGAAACACAAATCTTTGTATGATGATAAGCATTGTGGTAAAATTCACATAGTTTGGTTTCGAAAATAGGTTTTTTGAAATATGAGCTGTTAAAAATTAAAGATTGTATTAATACATACTATGTATAATCAAAAACTATAAACACTTTATTAATATTTTAAACAACTAGATGGATGATAATTCGGATGTGTAAGATGGAACATATAATTTGATTAATACTATGGAAGGTCTAACTCAAGATAAACCATGTATACTATGTACCATTGAAACTATAAAGATAGTATTTATATTTTAAGCAACTTGATGAATGTTAATTCAGAAAGCGCTGAAATGTAGGACGAAACATAATTTGATTAATAATATGAAAGGACTAACTCAAGACTATGTTTATTTATTTATTTATTTATTACTGCTATTTATACAATACACTGTTAATAATATACATTCCTATCAATTATAAAATCGACACTTAAAAGAATACATATTTACATGATGTAAAATCAATTTCTAGATAAGGTGCCATACTTTGAAATATTCGTTTCTAAACATTCAATTTTTCGAAGTCTCCAATCTGATCTTTGACTGTTAAATTCTTCAAATGATTGGTTAATTTTTGAATATCCATCATTGTAACTAAGCAACCTTCTTCATTTTTCACAGGATGAAAAGTTAGAGTTTCAAACACTTCGAAAGCTGGTATTTCATGTTTTATTCTTTTAAAGTCTACATTGGGTAAAGGCATTTCACTGTTAACAGGAACAAGACGTTTTTTAGTATGGTGTGTACGTAAATGTTGATTTAAATTTAATTTATTATTAAATTTATGTTTACACTGATCACATGTATGCTGTAGGTTTTGATGCACTTTCAAATGACGGTTTAGTCTATTTTCATTTGAAAATGTTTCCTTGCATTCATTACAATTGAATTGAGGTCGATTGTGAATATGCATATGCTGATTTAATCTATAACGATAGCTGAAGATCTTCTCACACTTTTCACACTTAAACAGTGTACGATGTTGGATTTGATGAATTTTTAAATGGTGATTCAACTTATTTTTACTTGAAAATGATTTCCCACATTCATAACAATGTAATTGCGGTCTATTGTGAATATGCGTATGCTGATTTAATCTATAACGATAGTTGAAGGATTTCACACACTTTTCATGCTTAAACAGTGGAGGATGTTGAACTTGATGAATTTTTAAATGGTGATTCAGCTTATTTTCACTTGAAAACGATTTCCCACATTCATAACAATGTAATTGTGGTCTATTGTGAATATGCATATGTTGATTTAATCTATAACGATAATTGAAGGATTTCTCGCACTTTTTACACTTAAACAGTGGACGATGTTGGATTTGATGAATTTTTAAATGGTGATTCAACTTATTTTCACTTGAAAATGATTTCCCACATTCATAACAATGTAATTGCGGTCTATTGTGAATATGCGTATGTTGATTTAATCTATAACGATAGTTGAAGGATTTCTCACACTTTTCATGCTTAAACAATTTTTTGTTTGGATGTGTTTTCATATGAGCTATTAGAGCACATTTCCTAGTAAAAGATAATTTGCAAATTTCACATATAACAGGTGATAGAGTATCATACATCATCATATGCTTTTTTAATTCGCACTTTCTTGAAAACAGTTTTTCGCAGTCCTCACAAGTAAATGGTTTTTCATTGGCATGGATCTGTATATGTTCTTTTAAATTCCATTTAGATGAAAAGTTTTTATCACAAAAAGAGCAATTCTGTAAGGGAAATTAATGTAAACAGTTAGATATCACTCTAATATTACAAATAAAAATACTTCTTATTGAATATAGGACAAAATATTTTAATGTAAATTTAACCTAATTATACATAGTGTATGAATTCTAGTATTTAACATATAAGTAACTTACATATGTATTATTCTTTAACTTTGTATGTGCTAAGGTCGAATCAGTCGGATCATACATTTCGGAAATTTGCTGCTGTTTTGCTTCATCTTGCTGAAACATCTGTGTAATAAAAGAAGTATATTTATATACTTAATAAATGCTTAATATATAAAAAATCTTTTTTTTAAAATTTCGTTAAATTTATTTTTATTGATACATATATTGTAATGATATAATAAAACTTACCTTATTCGTTAACGAAGAAAACGGTTTTCACTTGCATTAAAATCTGGAAATTAGTCAGAGTCGTGCACCTACCAACTTCCCTCTCAAGTCTAACAGTGGGAATGCAAAATGCTGCGCTGCTTTTCGAAAATTCATATTGCTTTTAATCGTTTATGTCACATGACAATTTGCGCATGCGTACAAATAAGTTTTATAATAAATTGCTAATTTGATTAATAATACGAACAGAATAAGTAGAAGCAGTCATGTATACTATCTAAACACTAAGCAGTATTTATATTTTAAATAACTTGATGTTTGATAATATGGAAATTTCAAAAAGGTAAGGTGAAATATGCCAATTTGATTAAAAATGTGAATCGAATAACTCAGAGAAGTTTTCACATGTCAAGTTTCTGAAACAGTAAGATGTGACTTTTTTCAGTTTCTAGAATTAAAAAAAAAAAAAAATGCATACTATTTGTTGAAAGATGTCGAATGTAGTCAAGACGTGAAAAATATAAAATATAAACATTTTATAATTACATTCAAACTTTTAAAAATAGTTAGTTTGGAAATATATTGTAACAACATATGTAAACAAATGTATTTCAAAGTTGAAAATTTGTGTAAAAAATTGTCTTTTCTTGAAAATCGATATTTATTTTCGTTTAATTAATGATACTTATTACTTTTCGGTTGTTAAAAACTAAAATACACATTTAATTCTTCTGTTAAATTCATATATCCGTGTTGGAGATGAGAAAAAATAGTGTAAAACTAAAAAAAATTTATTAAATTCGTCTTTTTCCTCTTAAAATTATTATTAAACTAGTGTAAAACTAATAAAATTTGTTTAAATTCGTCTTTTCCTCACTGAAAAACTAATATTTCTATTATTTTGCTTAATTAATTACACTCATTATGACTTCAAATTTTAATTTGATGATGTTGTGGTAACTGTTATAAAACTAGAATGGATAAATAGTTTAAATGTCTTCTTTTTCTCTCTATGCGATACTTTTACTTGAACGTAAACATTTTTTTTTTTTGTATACCTTTGTAAGTTGTGACGTCAGAACTCTATTGTGTGTTTCCCCTACTTGGAGTACATGGGTGGAGGGGTTGTAGAAAAAGTTTTAGTTTGGATATGACGTAATGAAGAATGCTTCGTAGGTTCAAATGTGCGTATGTGTTGAATATTTCTTTAAATAATTCGTTTATTATTCGTTCTACTTAGTTGGTGTATAAAAGTATGATGAAATTGGTTTTCTTTCTTTAAAAATCGGTATTTTCCGTTGTTTTGCTTAATTAACAAAACTCATTAAGACGATATTAAAGTGATAGTCACTTAAAAACTGAAATGCACGTTTAAATTTCTTTATCTCAAATTGATATTCTGAAGTTTGAGTTGAAAAAAATGTAAGAAATCAGTCTTTTTCTATAAAACTTGATATTTTCTATTGTTTTTTACTTAATTAACGATACTCATTAAGATTATAGATGTTGAAAACTGAAATGTACGTTTAAGTTTTCTCTCTTAAGTTGATAAAAATAGTAAGAAATCAGTCTTTTCCTATAAAACTTGATATTTTCTATTGTTTTTTACTTAATTAACGATACTCATTAAGATTATAGATGTTGAAAAACTAGGATGTATGTTTAAGTTTTAAGTTTTAAGTCGATACATTGATCTTGTAGTTGATAAAAATCTTAAGAAATCAGTCTTTTTCTATAAAACTTGATATTTTCCATTGTTTTTTAGTTAATTATCAATACTCATTATGGTTATAGTTGTTGAAAAACTAGGATGTATGTTTAAGTTTTAAGTTTTAAGTCGATACATTGATCTTGTAGTTGATAAAAATCGTAAGAAATCAGTCTTTTTCTATAAAACTTGATATTTTCCATTGTTTTTTAGTTAATTATCAATACTCATTATGGTTATAGTTGTTGAAAAACTAGGATGTATGTTTAAGTTTTAAGTTTTAAGTCGATACATTGATCTTGTAGTTGATAAAAATCGTAAGAAATCAGTCTTTTTCTATAAAAATCGATATTTTCCATTGTTTTTTACTTAATTATGAATGGTTATTAAGGTTATAGCTGTTGAAAAACTGAAATGTACGTTTAAGTTTTCTCTCTTAAGTTGATAAAAATCGTAAGAAATCAGTCTTTTTCTATAAAACTTGATATTTTCCATTGTTTCTACTTAATTAATACTACTCATTAAGATGTCTATCAACCAAAATTCAAATATATGTTTAACTTTCTTGAGTTAAATTGATAATCTCATCTTGTAGTTGAAGAAATCTAAATAAAATGGTTAAAAACTGAGATTTTTCCAGTGTTTCACTTAATTAATAATACTCATTAAAATTATGGTTGTTCAAAATTCAAATATAAATTTAATCTTCATCATATAGTATGATTCCGAGTTGAGATGTGATTGATAATATTTTTAATTAGGGAAGGTTGTTCACCTATCCTGTTATAATAGAATGTTCCTTTTTTCCACTAGGGGGGCGTTTGTGGAGGGGGACGCACGGTGGGTGCAGGAGGGACCGGGAGGGATGGTGGCGGTGGGACAGCCGCAGGAGGGACAGCCGGAGGCACCGCAGGCGGCACGGATCCTTGTTCCTGCGGCTGAGCCCGTACTGTTATTTTCCTACTACTAGAGACGCACGTTCCCAGGTACCGTGTGATGTCATTTTACGCTCCATTCATTAGAATTTAATTTATAAACAATTATCTCCTCAATATGACCCCTTTTTTTCGTTCCCAGATCTCCCGCTTCGGAAAAATCGGTTAAAAATGCCATTTTTGATTGATTTTTTTTTTTTTTTTTTTTTTTTTTGCAATATTTTTTGCATTTATAAAAGAATCGGCAATCACGACACTTTGTATAGTTTCTATATAAGACAATTCGCCAGTTTCATGCATATGAGAGCAAAAATGAATTTAAAAATAAACCGGAAAATAAGCAGTTTGAATTGAAATACACCCTTAAGACCATAGGGCCGTGTCCGGAACCCCTTGAACCTTTGTGAGACATGTATTTTTCATCCATTACTTCTGTCATCTCTCATTGCATAAGCTTAAAGTTGAGTCTTGCACGTCTCTCCAAGGTAACACCCACGTATTTTTATTGCCCCCCCCCCCTCCACAGGTTTTTTTCAGCCTTTTTTTTTTCTTTTAAATTCCAATGATTAATTCTTTTTCTATGCTCAATTTCGACTAAATGAAATGTTAAGGGGACAGTGGACCTTTATTTGAGCAAAATCATCTATATAGCAAAATCGTCAGAAAAAAAGTCTATTTCTGGGGTATAATAGTACCTAGGAAGTTTTTTCTTATTAAAATATCATTTATGAAGGTTTTAAGGAGTAAATAATAAAGATAAATTTATTTATATACTTTAAATCTGTTTTTTTCAAAACTAATTTTTCAGCGTTTTTAGATTTTTGAATTGCTCCTTGCGTCTTAATTTTTGATAAATATTTATAAAATTGATAAGGAAGTATCCTGATATTATTTAAAAAGAAATTGTGTAAGCTTTTTAAAATTCGTCTTCATTAAGATAGTCAAATTTTATTTTTTACTTATTAAAAGGCAAAATTTTGATGAAAATCGATAAAGAATTTAGAAAAAAATCTGTAAAATATTAACTATTCAAGAGATTTAAAAAATCTTACAAAAATTTGTTTATAATATAGTTTTAAGTGATAAAAATGCAAAAGCAAGAAAATATTTCAAAAATTAAGACACGAGGAGCATTTTAAAAATTCGTTTAAAAATTTAAATTTTTGTAAAAAAAATTACAAATTTTAATAAGGTCGGAAATTTTTTGAAGGTATTCTATAAGTTTTTGGTGAAATGTATATATGCACAAAATTTCATATTGCTGTGATAAAAATGAATAAAATAAATTTTTAACATCCACCGTCCCCTTAAAGAAATAACTAGGGAACGTTCCCAGGTGTAAGTTGCTGATTTGGACGAGTGTGGTATGAAAAGAAAGATCTCGTCATGTACGTTAAAAAGTGCAATAGAAGAACACGCCCGAACCCAACCGTTTTCGAGATATCAGTACTTGAAGTGTGAATGAATAAATAAATAAACTGACCGGCAGGTATATAAATTGTTCGCAAGTTAAGCCAGCCTAGGAAAAACATTCTATTTTGCACACTATATACACATACGGTTTATCCATTACGTCACGTCACACATTTGCCAAAAAAATTGCATAAAACAAGGTGCTGGAAATAACAAAAACAGTTGAAAATACTCTTCGAATGTAGCCGCACGCGAAAATTTCGTGGAATGCGAAGAGCCTGTCTAAAAGAGGGGAAATAACTGACAATATGTGGGTGAAAAGGATTTTGCTTGTAGCTCGGGAAAAGGTATTGACAGGATGATTAAAAACAATATAAAGAAATTTTGGTGAAATCCTGGATGTTTTGGTGTCCCGCGAAAATAACTTTTTTCACACAACTGTCTATCGTAAACCATTCGCTGTATCTTTACCCCCACCCCACCCCATCGACATTCATTTCACCCCCATAACCAGAGATTAGCTGCCTTTAACACTTATGTACAAAGGGTTTTAAATATTTGCTCCTCCGATAGTTTACTTAAAGCAGAATTAAACCATATCAAATCCATTGCCATTGATCGGGGTTTCCACATCGAAATCGTTGATTCCATTCATAACAAATTAAGAAAACGTACTCCTTCGAACTTGACCGCAATGTTAATTTAATTATTCTTCCATATTTTCCAAAAATCAGCCATCAAATTTCTAAAATTTTGTCAAAATTTGATTTTAAAATAATTTATACTCCTTTCAACAAAATACAATTCTCAAATCTCAAAGATCCAATAGATGATTTATCACATTGGGGTATTTATAAGATTTTTTGCGAATGCGATAAAATGTACAGTGTCTCACAAAAGTGATGGGACACTTGTGCTTTATAAAAAAAAAACTGCAATAAAATAAATAAACAAACATGTGCAACACTTTTTTTGGGTGTGTTTCATATTTAAAGTTAATAACAATTATTACATAACATACATTTTGTCAAAATATTAAAATATTAATTTAGTAAAAATACAATTGTTCAGAACGGAGCAAAAAATGGCTCACATAAGTGATGGGACACTTACTTTTCCATCAAATATTTATCCAAAAATTTTACTTTTTAAAAGGTTTTAATATTTTGTTGGATTTCCTTTTACTTTTAAAGCATGATTTAATCTTTTTGGAATGGATTCGACTAATTTTTTTGTGATTTCTGGAGTGATTTTACCCCATTCTTCTTGAAGCACCGATTTTAGTTGTTGTTTTGAAGAAATGGTGTGTTTGCGAATTCTTGATTCCAATTCTTGCCAAATATTCTCTATGGGATTTAAGTATGGAGATTGTGGTGGTGTTTTTATTATTTCAGGACAGTTATATAGCAGCCAGAGTCTAACGTTCAGAGCAGTGTGCTTGGGGTCATTCATTGTCCTGGTAGAATTTATAATCGTTATGAAGGTTCAATTTTCGTGCTGAAGATTTCAAATTTTGCTTTAAAATATCAATATACTTGTACTGATCCATTATACTGTCAATAAAAACAAGATTACCAACTCCAGCGGACGACATACACCCCCATACCATAACTCCTCCTCCACCATGTTTTACTGTTGGTACCAAGTTCTGTTTGCGAAATTCTTCCCTGGGTTTTCTCCACACCAAGATTCTACCGTCAGAACCAAATATATTAAATTTACTCTCATCGGCAAATATAACTTTATTCCAGTAATCAGAATTCTTATTTATGTTGGATTTTGCGAAAGCTAGTCTGAGTTTTCCATTCTTTTCACTTACGAAGAATTTTTTCCTGGCTACTCTACCGTGATATCCAGCAGATCGAATTACCCTTCTAATAGTCTCAGGATTAACAATTATTTCATATAATGCTTGTAAATCAGCAGCAACTTTTGAAGCACTATTTCTTGGATTTTTTTTAATATTTCGAACGATAATTCGCTTTATTCCATTGGATAGCTTTGATGGTCGGCCAGGTCTTCTTTTATCCTGAATCATATGATTCTTTTTATATCGTTTAATGATTTTGAAAACTGTTGAACGACTCAAGTTAACTGTTTCAGCAGTTTTTCTAATAGATTTTCCACATTCAATATGCAAATTAATAACTAATTTTCGAATTTCAGGCGAAGTTTCTTTTCGTTTAGCATTCATGGCTACACAGAGCTAAAAAACACAAAAATTCCAAAACAAACTGGAGAGAAATACTGCATACGATTTTATAAATTATTGCCAATTGCTTTTAAGTAAAAATAAAACCCCAAAAAATATTTTTATTGCTTATTTCAGAAGATTTTTGTTGCATATATAATGGTGTCCCATCACTTATGTGAGCTATTTTTTGCTCCGTTCTAAACATTTGTTTTTATATTAAATTAATATTTTAATATTTTGACAAAATGTATGTTATGTAATAATCTTTACTAAATTTAAGTATGAAACACACTCACAAAAAATGTGTACAGCACAAGTGTCCCATCACTTATGTGAGACACTGTACATCGGTCAAACGAAGCGAGCTTTGACAAAACGTTTGGGAGAACACAGTGCTTACGTTAAAAATTGTGAAATAAAACGATCCGCTATCGCTAACCATTGTTGGTCCAATAGTCACAATTTTAAATCTTCCGAAGCCTCTTTAATACAATATTGTTCATCAATTTATGATTTAGACTTTTGGGAAGCTTTTCATATATGGAAAAACTCTAATAATTTAGTTAATGACATGTCCAGTACACCCAGATTTTCTGAAGTTTGGTTTCCTTTCCTGTAATTTCACTCCCCTCCTTTTCTCCTTTATATGGACTCTTCCAGTGGGAAGAGACATCTGATTGGTCTTTTTTCGAATGCGCGTGTCAGTTTGCTTTTACTGTTGCTTTGCGACGTTTCATGGTTAGTTCGCCTTTGCAGCGAGCTGCGATGGACGTTTTTATTTTTATTTAATGATGTGAGTTGTCTTTTACATTTTACACTTATTTTTAGCACTGATGATGGGACTTTAGAAGTCCCGAAACAGCTGTATGCTTTTTAACATCTATTATTTTATATAATTCGTGCTCCTTAACGTTGCTTCATTATTTATTCATATTTAAGCACAAAGTGCAATCCTTCCCCCTTTCTAACTAAAATAGGTATTTAAGATGTTTTCCACAACATGACATTACATGACATCCAATTACAAAATATAAACTTGTTGAAAATTTTGTTAAAATATATATCTTTGTTATTGTTAAAGTTATCTAAAAATATCTGGATATGAATTGAACAGGAAATCATCATTCTTTTAGCACAAGACGTCTCAAAAAAGTGACTTAGTTCAAATAATCAATTTTCGCTTAACTAATGCATGTAATATGCAAGTAGCAGGAAAACGACAGTTTAAGCTCAGTGGGAGGGACGGAGGGACCGTGCCGCCGCCGCTGCACGCAGCAACCATCCCTCCTTCTCACCCAGTGCGCGGAATCATACTATAAGATGAAGATTAAATTTATATTTGAATTTTGAACAACCATAATTTTAATGAGTATTATTAATTAAGCGAAACATTGGAAAAATCTCAGTTTTTAACCATTTTATTTAGATTTCTTCAACTACAAGATGAGATTATCAATGTAACAGAAGAAAGTTAAACATACATTTGAATTTTGATTGATAGACATCTTAATGAGTAGTATTAATTAAGTAAAAACAATAGAAAATGTCAAGTTTTATAGAAAAAGACCGATTTCTTACGATTTTTATCAACTTAAGAGAGAAAACTTAAACGAACATTTCGGTTTTTAAGTGGGTATCAGCTTAATGAGTATTTTTAATTAAGCAAAACAGTGAAATGTTTAAATTTTTATTTGATTTCTTAAGATTTTTATCAACTACATGATCAGTGTATCGACTTAAAAGCTGAAAGTTAAACATACATCCCAGTTTTTCAACAGCTATAACCTTAATGAGTATTGATAATTAAGTAAAAAACAATGGAAAATATCATGTTTTATAGAAAAAGACTAATTTCTTACGATTTTTATCAACTACAAGATTAAGGTATCGACTTAAAAGTTGAAAGTTAAACATGCATCCTAGTTCTTCAACAGCTATAATCTTAATGAGTATCGTTATTAAGTAAAAAACAATGGAAAATATCAAGTTTTATAGAAAAAGACTGATTTCTTACATTTTTAACAACTACAAGATCAGTGTATAGTCTTAAAAGTTGAAAGTTAAACATACATCCTAGTTTTTCAACAGCTATAACCTTAATGAATATTGGAGACTCATGATTTCTCTGAATGTAGATACTCTGTCGTAATGTTGAAAACAGTTTCAGGAATCTATGGAGACCTATGATTTCTCTGAATGTAGATAATCTGTCGTAATGTTGAACACAGTTTCAGGAATCTATGGAGACTCATGATTTCTTTGAATGTAGATACTCTGTCGTAATGTTGAAAACAGTTTCAGAATCTATGGAGACTCATGATCTCTGTGAATGTAGATACTCTGTCTTAATGTTGAAAACAGTTTCAGGAATCTATGGAACTATGATTTCTCTGAATGTAGATAATATGTCGTAATGTTGAAAACAGTTTCAGAATCTATGGAGACTCATGATTTCTGTGAATGTAGATACTCTGTCGTAATGTTGAAAACAGTTTCAGTATGGAGACCTATGATTTCTCAATGTAGATAATCTGTCGTAATGTTGAAAACAGATTCAGGAATCTATGGAGACCTATGGTTTCTCTGAATGTAGATACTCTGTCGTAATGTTGAAAACAGTTTCAGGAATCTATGGAGACCTATGATTTCTCTGAATGTATATAGATAATAGATAATAGATAACATGTCGTAATGTTGAAAACAGTTTCAGAATCTATGGAGACCTATGATTTCTCTGAATGTAGATAATCTGTCGTAATGTTGAAAACAGTTTCAGGAATCTATGGAGACTCATGATTTCTGTGAATGTAGATACTCTGTCGTAATGTTGAAAACAGTTTCAGGAATCTATGGAGACCTATGATTTCTCAATGTAGATAATCTGTCGTAATGTTGAAAACAGTTTCAGGAATCTATGGAGACCTATGGTTTCTCTGAATGTAGATACTCTGTCGTAATGTTGAAAACAGTTTCAGAATCTATGGCGACTCATGATTTCTCTGAATGTAGATAATCTGACGTAATGTTGAAAACAATTTCAGGAATCTATGGAGACCTATGCTTTCTCTGAATGTAGATAATCTGTCATAATGTTGAAAACAGTTTCAGGAATCTATGGAGACTTGTGATTTCTCTGAATGTAGATACTCTGTCGTAATGTTGAAAACAGTTTCAGAATCAATGGAGACTCATGATTTCTCTGAATGTAGATACCCTGTCGTAATGTTGAAAACAGTTTCGGAATTTATGGAGACTCCTGATTATTCTGAATGTAGATACTCTGTCGTAATGTTGAAAACAGTTTCAGGAATCTATGGAGACCTATGATTTCTCTGAATGTAGATACTCTGTCATAATTTTGAAAACAGTTTCAGAATCTATGGAGACTCATGATTTTTCTGAATGTAGATACTCTGTCGTAATGTTGAAAGCAGTTTCAGAATCTATGGAGACTCATGATTTCTTTGAATGTAGATAATCTGTCGTAATGTTGAAAACAGTTTCAGAATCTATGGAGATTCATGATTTCTCTGAATGTAGATACTCTGTCGTAATGTTGAAAACAGTTTCAGGAATCTATGGAGACCTATGATTTCTCTGAATGTAGATACTCTGTCGTAATGTTGAAAACAGTTTCAGGAATCTATGGAAACCTATGATTTCACTGAATGTAGATACGTTGTCGTAATGTTGAAAACAGTTTCAGAATCTATGGATATTTAGATGGATAGGTAGATATGGTAGATGGATTATTTCTCTTTCTTATTTAATTGTCATTTAATTCTTATTGGATTTTTATAATACTGCTACTAAGAAATACTTTGTGCACTGCATGTATATTTTTTCTACCTGGATGTACATAGGAATTTGAATATTTCACAGTAATGTTGAAAACAGCTTCAAAATCTATGGAAATGAATGAATTCTCTTTCTTATTTAATCGTTATTTAACACGCATTGGATTTTTATGGAAATAAATAGACACGAGTTCATTTTCACCATTTTTCGATAAAAAATAAAACGTGCGCACGATTTTAATGAACAATTATTTATTTAGATTGTAAACTGGATTTTTTTCATTTTTAACGAAGAAAAGAAACGTCAATAAGAAACTAAATCGATGTATGTTATTTCGCGATAAGCAAGATTTTTTTTGCATGATATCTACCAGTTGAGTTCAGAGTCTAACTCAACTGATAAGACTAAATGTAAATATCATGTGCAACAAAATAACGTTTGGTATTATTCTGAAAATAGAAGTAACAAATGTCTACTAATCAATTTTCATAAAGTGCAGATTTTCATTTGACGTCCAAATAATAATAATAAAAAAATATTACGCGAAAAAAGGGAAGATAGAACCTCATTTGAAAAAAAAAATGCACTTTGCAACAAGGTTGAAACGTGCTTATGCATTCGGTTTTTCTGTCCGTCTGTCCACGCTTTAATTTCCTTAAGTATACACGGATTTTTAGCACTTTCCAATAAGTTTGAAACGTGCTTATGCATTCGGTTTTTCTGTCCGTCTGTCCACTCTTTAACTTTTGTAAGTATACTCGGATTTTCATGCAATAGATAAAGCTTATTTAGGGTCACCAAAGCATGTTTGCTATTGAATATGAAATATGTACTAATTAATGATTCATTTACAGGGACATTCAAAAGAATTCGATTACATTATGGTATGTGGGGAAAAACCGTTTGGAGAGTATTTTAATGATATATACTATTTCAAATGTATCGAAACCAATATAAGTCACTGAATTTCACTACGATCACATTAAAACAGAGCATTCATAGAATCTATATATTTAAAACACCTGGCTGTTTTTTTAGTCATCAGTCTGACTTTTCTACTGGCCCGATTTTGATAATTATTTTTTTAAATGAAAGCTGTTCATGTGTAGATGTGCCCATTATGGCTAATTTTTAATTTATTTCCATTTTTATATTTTATTTTTAATTTTAAAAGCCTTTTCGCAACATTTCCTCAAAACAGTGGCAACAGGTTAAGCTTTTCTGACTATAATAGACATTTATTTTCCTTTATTACTTTCCACCAATCAGGAGAATGTAACTGATGTCATATTAGAAAAAAAAAGAAAAAAAGAATAAAACCTGTGATTTGCCGGTATTACGATCTTTCTATTTTACATAATATCAAAAATTAATTACAATCATTTCGTTGTATTAAGTTATTATTTAAAATAAAAATAAATAAAACGTTTTCTACATTTCAAAAACAAACACAAAATTTTTATTCTTTTTAATAACAAAGATATCGTTTTTCTTTTCGTTGTCATGGCAATAAAACTAATTATGACAAGTTCATGGAGACTACAAACTAGTAAATTAAATTTATTGCAAGTGCTGTAAATGTGCATTGGGTTGGTTATGCAGTTTTAGTAACTCCCTGTTTCTGTAATAATTAAAATGTTTTGTTGATATTACAAATACGAGGTGGAACCCGTCGAAATTCTACGAAAGAAAATATTTTAAAAAGAACAGTTTCATTGACTTATAATAAATCTAGAAAATTAGTTACAGTAAAAAATATATTTTATATAACTCTCAAACAATATTATTTTAAGCTAATATAAATAAAATATTATAAAACACAATTATCCAAATTATTAAACGAAATATAACCTAAATTCACTGGATTTTTTAACAGACTTTTTAAAATAGTATACGCATTTTAATTTCTTTTTTACTTTCTTCTATCTTTACAAGAAGAAAGTATTGGATTCATGAAAATTTTCGACTTCCGGTTTTCGACGGATTTATACGTTTTAGGAGGTCCTGAACACGTTTTGACTATTTTTAGAAAATGTCTGCCTGTGAGTCTGTCCGTCTGTCTGTCTGTCTGTATGTGACAAAAAATTTGTGGGCGCTCTATCTCAAGAACTAATGCTCGAAATTTAATAAAATTTTATATTCAGTTAGACCTTGATATGAATTAGTGCCTATTGGTTTTTGGTGAAAATTGGCCTGCAGGTGGCGCTGCTATACTACGTTTTTCATGATTTTCAAGATTGCTATATCTCAAGAACTAATGCACAGAATTTCACCAAACTTCAGATTCTGTGACCCCTTGATATACATAGACGCTGATTAAGTTTTGGTGTAAATTGGCCAGCAGGTGGCGCTGCTATGCCACGTTTTTCATGATTTTCATGATAGCTATATCTCAAGAACTAGAGCACAGAATTTCACCAAACTTCAGATTCTGCGATACCTTGAGATACATAGCCGCTGATAAGGTTTTGGTGTGACCTGCCCTATAGGTGGCGCTGCTATGCTACATTTTGCACGATTTTTGCGATAGCTATATCTCAAGAACTAATGCAGAGAACTTTATCAAATTTTAGATTCTCTTACACTAGAATATATAACATAATTAGACGCTGATTACATTTTGGTATTAACCTTGCAACAGGTGGTGCAGCATGCTGCATTTTGCACGATTTTTTCGATAGCTATATCTCAACAACCAACCACATAATTTCATCAAACTTCAGATTTTGTTACAAAATGACATATAACATAATTACACCATGATTACGTTTTGTTATAAATTCTTCAACTGATGGTGCTGCTGTGCTATATTTTACACGGTTTTTTTTTAAACTAGCTATATCTCAAGAACTAATGCACAGAATTTCATCAAACTTCAGATTCTTTTACACCATAACATAATTAGACGCTTTTTTACGTTTTGGCATAAATTGTCCAAGACATGGTGTTGCTGTGCTACGTTTTGTAAATTTTTTGTTATAACTATATCTCAAGAACTAATGGACGAAATTCCATTAAATTTCAGATTCTGTTAGGTCTTGACATAAATAGATGCTTATTAGGTTTAGTATAAATTACCCAACATGAGGCACTACTAAGCTCATTTTCTCAGAATATTAATTAAATTTTGCGTTTTATGCTTTTCGAATACCAGAATCTCATTAGGCTAGGTCAAATGTTCGAGGAAATTCGATAGTGGGTAACTTTGGGGTCACCACGTTTTTTTTTAAATATTAAAATGTACTTATGAGATAGAAGAAAGTTTTGGGATTGACACATCCAACTAGTTTTTTTTTTATTTTTTTCAATTTGAAGGGAAAATGCAGTGATTCTGTTGCCACAATTACAAAATTGGTACTAAACAAAGAACAAAACAAAGCATAATTCAAAACTGCATTAAGTTTTCGACTCTTTGGTCATAATTTAAAATATTTAAATTGTTAAAAAGTATGCGATTACCACCAGAAGAATCTGAATTTTCGGAATTTTTGCTTAAAATAGGTAATGGAGAAATTCTTGCATGAATGAAGAATTCTCTGGAGACTCAAATAAAGTATGTTTACCACCGTCTATTATAGCAGAAAATGACATCGTATCCGAAGTTTTTGGAAAAGGATTTTCATTTTCAGATAGTATCACCAAATTGGCTAAAGTTTCAATTCCAGCCACGAAAAACGATCATTGCAGTGAAATTAACCATAAAGTTATTAACCTTACACCTCGCACATCCAGAACATACATGAGTAGAAATAATCTAATAACTGAAAGTGAAAAAGGAAATCCTCCAACTTCCAACGGAATTTTTAAATAGCTTAGAATTAAGTGGATTGACTCCACACATTCTCACATTAAAAATCGAAGCAATTCTATTATTACTAAGAAATTTAAGTCCTCACGAAAGTCTTTTAAAAGGGACCAGGTAAATTGTACGAAACATGTACGATAATTTTTTGGATCTAGCAGTTACTACTGGCGAGGGAGTTGCAAAAAAAGTTTTGATTACTAGAATGGATTTAATGCCATCAGATACAACTCTTCCCTTTTCATTTAGAAGGTTTTCATTATCCGTGTTGCGTTTTGCATGACAATTAATAAAGCACAAGGGCAAACAATGGATTCTGTTGATATTTATTTACCTGAGCCAGTATTTAACCACGGCATATGTTGCGATGTCTCGAGTACGTTCATTTAAAAATTTGAAAGTGCAAACAGTTTCAAAAAGCAACACAACAACTAATGTCGTTTGTAAAGAAATACTTTAACTCGAAAAGAAAAGTTAAATCTTAACTCAAAAAGAAAATAAAAAACCTATGATTGAACCAATATGAAAACTGATTTTCTATTTATTATAGATAAAACTGAATAAAATTTATATTTTCTTCTAAGTATACTTTTCTTTTATGTCATTCATTTTTATTATTCATAAGCTTTAAATGTAACATACTTATTTAATATATATTCTTTTCCGTCGAATTTCGACGGGTGCAGCTAGTTTTTTTATTAATTTGCAGATACACACAAAAGGAATCGATTTTGAGTAATAATTGCTGGAGAATACGTTTTAAAATTCCGTATGCACTTTTAAATTCAATTATTTTTTTTGCATATTACTCCTTATATATAAATACTGTACCTCATTTACAGGGCTGTACAAAAGTATTCGCATACCATACTCCTTATTAAAGGAGATTGTTTAGGGAGAATTTTCAATTGAAATATACGTATCTCATAAACTAAATTTTGGAAAGCAAAATGTAAATAGATATAAATCTCTGTATCATATACATCAGGGCTGCTAAAAAATTCAAATAATTTTCTATTGTAGATGGGAACAGCTGACATGCGTTATACATTTTCATATGGTGAAATGAGACGTTATATTTTATTTTTTTTAAACGGTGCAGTTTTGTTACATTATTTTGAATGTGTTGAAAAGTGCTTAATAATCTATGCTTGGCGTATTATTTTTTTCTTTCTTGTTTTTTAATTAACACTTTGAATGCCACGTCAGTCACCGATGACTGATACTGAATTTAACTTTTAGGCCGCATCAGTCATCGCTGATGTCACAATCGCTGACAGTCAAAAATGTGATATAAAAATCTATATTGTTTTAAGGCTGTATCCCAAAAAAATGCTTTTCCACCTTCAACAGCTCGAAATTTTCCGATACAATTTCAGACACATTTTTAAAAATAGAAACATGAAACTTGCTGAGGGGATTTTTCAAGAGTATAATGTGCCGTGTGATGTCATTTTACGCTCAATTTATTAGAATATGATTTATAAACAATTATCTTCTCACTATGACCCTTTTTTTTCGTTCCCAGACCTCCCGCTTCGGAAAAATCGGTTCAAAATGCTGTTTTTGATTGCTTTTTTTGCAATGTTTTCTGCATTTATCAAAGAATCGACATTATTTTACCTTGTGTACTTTCTAAATAAGACAATTTGCCAGTTTGATGCATATGAGAGCAAAAATGAATTTCGAAATAAATCGGAAAATAAGCAGTTTGAATCGAAATACACTCTTAAGTAATTATTAAGAAATTATAATCCTCTAATAAATAAATGTTAAGTAAATTTTAAATAAATATTCAGCAATTACTTAAGAGGGTTCTCAACTGCTCCGCTCAAGAAGTGCAAAACATTTTGACACATTTACAAATTCATTTTTTGACTGAAATATATAAAATTGGAATGCCTGACAATGAAAGCGATTTCGAATCGAACTTATATTTCCATTTTATGATAGTTAAATTACCTATCCAGTTCTAAGCTATTTCGATCACGTGATCACCCGTTTTTCTGCTTTCGTCGGGAAATGTGCTGAAAAACGTCAACTTTGAATTCTTGTTATGAAAGATTTATTGTGTTTTTTTAAAAAACAGAAAATTGAGTGAAATTAGACAGTTTCTAAATAACAACGCCTGCTATTTTTCATGCATTTCCGAACAAAAATAAATTAAAGCATATGTCACATGGCCAATAAGTTTAACATCAGAGAGGAAAATTTGCGGTCTGATTGATGAGAAGCCTTAAAGCTGCTAATCAGACAACTTTATAATTCCCTTCACCAATGTTAAAGCTACAGTTGTTGAGTGCATTCGTATATTCAACGAGAAATTAATACAGTCGAACCCCGTTATAGCGAACATGGTATATAACTAACTTAAATTTTGGTCCCGCCGTTTTCCTATTGTATCTAATGTTAATTTATTCTTTTATAGCGAACATCCAAAATCTTAAGAATCGATTCTAACGAACATTTTTTCCATTCAACCATGATTTTTTTCTTTTCTACAGTTGTGAAAAAAGGATTTCAACTCTTAATTTTACAAGAAAATGCGAAAATGCATGCGGTGTAGTGAAACATGGTGTAAATTAGTGATAAGTCTTTTTATTAAAGGGTAGCAAGGACTGCATCTCTATTGTCGGTCTCTCCTTGTTCGGATATTCAGCGTTGTACTGTATTTCTATTTGTCTTCATTTTTAATTAATTAATTTAGTATTGTGTTAGTTTAATGTAACCGATTTTAGTGAATTTAATTCATTAATATTAGTAGTATAGTAGTGGGGGTTCCAGCTCACCGGGTGGAGGGTGGTGACCTCTAAGAGGGGTTGAAGGTCATCGGGTGTTCGAGCTGTAAGAGGGGGGTGGGGTGAAGGTCATCGGGCGTCACGCAAGGTTAAGATGACGTCATCTTAGAGGATGAGTGTGTTTTAGATAAGAATTTTTTTTTTAATTTTAAGCGGGAATTTTAGGGAGTTAGAATTTTTTTCGGCATACTATAGTACGATGATTCTTATTTTTTTTAATTTTAATGCGGGGACTTTAAAATTTTCGGCGTGTTACAGTGCGTGGGTATGTTTTTCGATTGAATTTTGCTGTTGTTCATTTAAAAAGGTAATTAAAAAGTAATTAAAAATAAAGAATAAAGCGACTTTTTTTTTTTTTTTCACCGTGTTCTTTGATGTGGGGTTAAGCGGGTATTTGGGGACACAGAATGTTTTTTTTTTCTGTACTATTGTACAAGTGGTTTTTTAATTTTAATGTGGCGACTTAAAAATTTTCAGTTTGGTGTAATTTAAGAGTTTATTTTTAGATTTTTAGCAGATATTTTTGGTAGATTGATTTTTTTTTTTTTCACCCTGTTTGATATGAGGGGTTAAGCGGGTATTTGGGAACACAGAATGTTTTTTTTTTTTTTTTTTCTGTACTATAGTATAAGTGGTTTTTAATTTTAATGTGGCGACTTAAAAAATTTTCAGTTTGGTGTAATTTAAGAGTTTATTTTTAGATTTTTAGCAGATATTTTGGGTAGATTGATTTTTTTTTTTCACCCTGTTTTATATGAGGGGTTAAGCGGGTATTTGGGAACACAGAATGTTTTTTTTCTGTACTATTGTACGAGTGGTTTTTAATTTTAATGTGGGGACTTTAAAATTTCAGTTTGGTCTAATTTAAGAGTTTATTTTTTTGATTTTAAGCAGAAATTTTAGGGAGTTTGATTTTTTTTTTCCACTGTACTCTTACATGATGAGTTAAGCGGATATTTTGGAGGAAATTATTATTTTAGACTAATCATTCACGAAGGATATTTTGCGGACATAAGTGTTTAATAGGGGGGCTTTAACTTTTTTGCAATGAGATTGACGTGTGCTCGTTGACCTAACCGTACGGAGTTTATAGTTTTCTTCAAATCATGTGTGCATTTTGGTTTAGAATTTCTTAGAATGACTTCCACCACTTTTATATCTATCCAATATCATTAATAACACATGCTGGTTATGGGAATTTGGGAATAACAATTTTAAATATTTATTGAATGAAGTATCTTTAAAATTATTTCGAGTGTTAGTTTTAGTCAACTATGTTATACGCTTGATATTTTAAAATAATTAAAAAATAACTTTAAAATTTGAATGAAAAAAAAAATATTTTTTAAAATTGAATTTTAAGTACTAGCATTGAATCGCACTCGTCGCCCTAACAGTTCGGAATATGTGGTTTTCTTCGAACCTTGGTGAAAATTTAATTGAATTGATTATTATTATTTTGTGTGTGTGTTGTATGTATATATGTGTTGTATGTATGTGCGTGTATTGTATGTATGTATGTATGTGTGTTGTATGCATGCATGTGTGTGTATGTATATGAGTGTGTTGTATGTATGTATGTGTGTGTGTGTTGTATATATGTGTATGTTGTATGTATGTGTGTGTATGTATATATGTGTGTGTTGTATGTATGTGCATGTTGAATGTATGTGTGTATTTTTTTTATTTTTTTTTTGTCGATAGGTGTGATCTTTAGCTGAAAGTGACCTAGGGTCAAAACTTTTACCCAGGAATCGCCACGGGGAGGCAGATCACATGATTCCCGTATTGCACACAGTCACATACATTATTTCGAGCGATATTTTTAGTGAAACATAATATGCAATTGAATTTGTAAAATAATTAAAAAATAACTTTAAAATTTAAATGAAAGAATGTTTTAAAATGGAATTTTACGTACTAACATTTAATCGCGCTCGTTGGTTTTTACTGTTTGGAGTCTGTCATTTTCCTTTAACCTTGGAAAACCTTGCGTCAATAAGGATATTTCAGAAAGACCCCCACTTTGGGTACTCTTTTAAACTAATATTTGTAATGAGATGTGTTCGCGCGCGTCGGCCTAACTGTTTGGAGTATCAACATAAAATCATCAAACTAATACAAAAATTTCCCATGTAAAGAAAAATCAAAGTACAATGATTCACCATTTGTTTGATAAATCTTAAAGCATAATATCTGTCATACAAACATCATGTTATGTAAAAAATATAAGTAAATATTATTAGTTTTAAAATCATTTATATTCGAATGGGTAGTTCGATGAATTAAGAACATTAGAATTTTATGGATTAAGAAGTAACAATTGAGAAAATAATCATTTCAAAATATTTTTTTTTAAACCAACTTTCATGCAATTCAAAAACTTTTAGTATGAAAATTAAATTGTTTTTTCTTAAGAGAAATATTTTATGCGAGTGAAAAAAGTAAGAGTCAGTTAATTTATGAATCACTTTAAAATATTACCACGCAATAAATTGTTTTGAAACTATATTCTTAAACATATTAATATTTAAAAGTTAAGTCATTTTATACATTTTATATTCAAATTATACTTACCAACATATGAATTCGCCTTCATTCCGCATTTTCTTGAAGAATAATGTTTAATAAACTCTTATCAACACAGCATGTTGTTGTGAATCACTAGCAAGTTAAGACAGGTATGATATGAGTAATCGTTGGGATTTCCCCAAAGAGGTGAAGTCATTCTTATCAAATCCTATTCTGAATGAGAAATATTTCAATTGCAATTAACTTCAGATTTTGTTATTCAATAATTATTTTTTTAATTTGACAATTTTAATTAATGTTTTAGTGAAATTACCTTTAAGATTTTAATTTTTTTTAATGCTTATACTATTTCACACATGTACATTCCTATTTGTAAATAGAAAATCATAAAAAACATATTTGAATGATTTTATTATTATTATTGTTAGACATTATATTTGAAAATCATTTAAACTTTTAGCTTTTATTATTATTATTATTTAGATATTAAGAAGTGACGAAGACCTGTAGAATTAATCTCATCTTAAAACTGATTAATATTCGAAGAAAAATTTATTCTGTTATCTTTTAATTTACCAAACATATATCTTAATATTCATTAACACACTTCTTATTTAATGAATAATATATTTGATGAATAATATATTTTATAATATATATGAGATTTTAATCTTTTTTTAAAAAAATTGGGTTATGTTATTTCATACACATACGTTCTTATTCGAAAATTCAAAACCATAAAAAACATCGTTGGTGGATTTTTTTTATTTTTAATTAGACATTGTATTGGAAAAGCATTAAAACCTTTCATTTTTATCTCATTTAGACTTCAAAAAGTGTCGAAGATCTAACTGCTTTGCAAAGACTTAAAACTAGTGATTTGATGAGTCATACTTTCTGTGGGTTGTTTTCAATTTTGGAAATATCTTAATTTATTACCAAACTTCTCATTTTTTTAAACACCACACTAATCATTGCCCCCATTACTTAATCACGTAAATATAATTTATATAGTTTATAATTATCAGTTTTATACTAACATTTGAGACCTATACGTATGTGTTGTATTAATTCTTTTAGTTTAATTCATACAAATTTTAACTAAAGCATCCTGTGCTAGTTTTCATACATTTATTATCACATCACGTGATAGAATTTCTTGCGATGTTTTAGAAATAATAGATATTTAATTTATTTTTTAATTAGTTAATAACATGAAAAAAATTTAATTGCTTTTTAACATGAATTTTTTAAGAAAAACATATTTTATTCTGAAACATTAAATTTAAAAACTAACTCTTAAGAATATGACTTGATGCAATTTACTCATTTTAAACAAGTTAACTTTACTAATTATCGTTAAAATTATTCATTTACCAATGATTTAAACTTCACATTTTAAAGTTATTTATATAATATACTAACATTTAATTATAATAGGTTTAATTTTATTAAAAATTCTGTATAAAATAAAATTTATACTTTAAAAAAAATTATAACACCATTTAAAAATATTAAACAACAACAACAACAAACTTATAATTAAGAGATGAATAAATATAAATATATGAATCACACAATAATAAAAAGAAATACTTAATCATTCATAAAAATTCTTCCCTTGAACATTCACACATATGTTAGTAAAAATATAACACTAAAGTTTTCAAAAAGATTATAAGCGTTTCCAAATCAACAAAGAAAATTGAGTATTAAATATCGAATAATGGATATGCACTTTTTACACTCACATCTTACAATGTAATTAGTAACCAAATGTAATGATTTTTAAGCATGTCTTCTTAAATTTTTTTTTTCAATGAAAGACTATCACAGTTGAATATTTAGCTTTCTCTTCATAACTTTATCGAGAAATATATAATGTATACCACACGATTTCATTAAATGAATCACAATACAATTCAAACTTCTCATTTTCAATGTTTTATATATACTAGTGTTTATCAAATAGGTGTTTATTCTGAACAATCATTACTTAGTATATTGATGAAAAGTTTGTGTTGAACGGTTTTTAACTCAAATGGTGTGAGAGAAGGATATATTAGGACAGAAGTTATTAAATATAGAGTCTTTAAAGTTTATACCCGTGCAAGAATTGGCATTTCAAGAAACAAAGTTGTGTTATATTTGAAAGCATTCTTTATATTCGAAACGCACACGTGATCAAGATCACATCACTGAAGAGTATAGAGAAGCTGTTTATGTTGTATATAATTTGAATTTTCATTAACACAATATTATAACCGAAGTTTTTCGACAGTTTGAAAAGTTATGATGCACAACGTCTGCACACGTTAACACAGAATAAGATTAGCCTATGCCCTTTCGATGATAAGCGTTATTTGCAGGAAAGATGTATTAACATAACATTTTCTCGGTAATTTTACTCGCAGGTTTCGAAACCACAAACATCTGATCATACTTCTCATTTTTAACACGTGACGCTAACCATTGGGCCATTAAAGCCCGTAATTTAGTAACTAAAAAGTAAGAAAGATCATCGAAAGTGATTACTTCACACATGCAAAAATAATTTTTATTGTGACTTATCAGTTAAAAATCACGAAGAAAAGAAAAAAATCACATATGTTTTGGAATACTTTGAGATTTTATGAGTCACTTCATCAGTTAAATAGACATATCCACTTCTTATGAATCACTACTTATGCTTAAATTTTCAAAGACTTGCTTATATGAAATGTATTATATTTTAGTTTATCAGTGATAGTGTGATTACTTGTTAATAATTTTAACGTTATTAAAAAAAATTAAAAAAATCACATGTTAATAATTAATTAAAAAAAAATAACAAGTCACTATTAAAGGTTTGAACAAATTATTAAAATAATTTTACAAAACTTTTCAAAATATTTAAAAATGGTTCACTAATATTTAGTAATCGTCAAATTTTAATGTCGATAATCATTTATGTGACTTAGGTTTTCTGTTTTAACTGTTAAGTTATTAGATTCCCCATTCAAGTACATCTCACTGATATGTTTTCAACAACCAACCACCCAACTTTTTTTTTCGTAATCAACTATTTATTTACCCTAACAACCAACTATTTTTTTTATCCTAGCAAACAAAAAGCTTTTATCGTCACATGAACAAAATTTTTAAGATGAAAGACTTGTCATTTTTAATCGAAAAAACAATGACTTGTGCAATAAATTTTTTCCTTACTTAAATGAAACCTTCGCATGTGTATGGTAAAACTTGGAAAATTTCATTTAATGCACAAATTTAAAGTTAACAGGCAAGGTCTTCACACATCTTTTAGTATTTTACTAACATTTTACCAAATATCTTTAGAAAACAACAGAATTTTAAATAATTATTTTAATAAAAATTCTCTTTTGTAAGTGGCATTACTAAACTTACTTGAAAAATTAACTTGGCAAAGCAGGTTTTCACTGTTTCAACTTAGTAATATTCATAAGTTTTATATCAAAATCAACTTGTTTGGTTATGTCCCAGCATGGTTTTATAAAATGTATCGAAAAAGACCTTTAATATTGTTTAAAAATATGCAGTTAGTCTTTTAAAGATAAATATTTTCACTTCTTTTATTTAAAAACATTTTTAAATAAAATTATTACAGTTGCCAATATTTCTCAGTGTTATGAAATATGCATGCAAAACTTTTAATTATAACTTTCACATTTTAGTATTTCAAATTATTGTTTTCAAGGTGTACTAAAATTTGAAAAAATTAAAAAAAAATATTTAATTTTCATGCATAATTAAATTAAAATAGTTTAATAATAAAGACACATTTAACATTCTGTACTCACCTAATCCATCACCACCGCAAAACCACGTCCAACACACTAAAGGGTTTAGGAAGAAATGAAAAAAATTCAAAGTCCTTATCAGAAAATGTTATCAGATAATCTTATCTTAAGATATGTGACGTCACAGAACATGTGTCAACTGATCACGTGATGTATACCACGTGACTAGCGCTTTGTATTCTAGATTGGTTCTTATAAAAATTCATTTATGAAGTAATTTAATCATTCTTATTATTATTAATTAACTAATTAATTAAACTAATTAATAAGATTAATTAATTAAATTAATAAGATTAATTAATTTAATTAATTAATAAGATTAATTAATCTTATTAATTAGTTTAATTAATTATTTTTTAATTTAATTAAATTTTTTTAATTTAATTAAAATATTTTGAAAAGTTTTGTAAAATTATTTTAATAATTTGTTCAAACCTTTAATAGTGACTTGTTATTTTTTTTAAATTAATTATTAACATTTGATTTTTTTAATTTTTTTAATAACGTTAAAATTATTAACAAGTAATCACACTATCACTGATAAACTAAAATATAATACATTTCATATAAGCAAGTCTTTGAAAATTTAAGCATAAGTAGTGATTCATAAGAAGTGGATATGTCTATTTAACTGATGAAGTGACTCATAAAATCTCAAAGTATTCCAAAACATATGTGATTTTTTACTTTTCTTCGTGATTTTTAACTGATAAGTCACAATAAAAATTATTTTTGCATGTGTGAAGTAATCACTTTCGATGATCTTTCTAACTTTTTAGTTACTAAATTACGGGCTTTAATAGCCCAATGGTTAGCGTCACGTGTTAAAAATGAGAAGTATGATCAGATGTTTGTGGTTTCGAAACCTGCGAGTAAAATTACCGAGAAAATGTTATGTTAATACATCTTTCCTGCAAATAACGCTTATCATCGAAAGGGCATAGGCTAATCTTATTCTTTGTTAACGTGTTCAGACGTTGTGCATCATAACTTTTCAAACTGTCGAAAAACTTCGGTTATAATATTGTGTTAATGAAAATTCAAATTATATACAACATAAACAGCTTCTCTATACTCTTCAGTGATGTGATCGTGATCACGTGTGCGTTTCGAATATAAAGAATGCTTTCAAATATAACACAACTTTGTTTCTTGAAATGCCAATTCTTGCAAGGGTATAAACTTTAAAGACTCTATATTTAATAACTTCTGTCCTAATATATCCTTCTCTCACACCATTTGAGTTAAAAACCGTTCAACACAAACTTTTCATCAATATACTAAGTAATGATTGTTCAGAATAAACACCTATTTGATAAACACTAGTATATATAAAACATTGAAAATGAGAAGTTAGAATTGTATTGTGATTCATTTAATGAAATCGTGTGGTATACATTATATATTTCTCGATAAAGTTATGAAGAGAAAGCTAAATATTCAACTGTGATAATCTTTCATTGAAAAAAAAAATTTAAGAAGACATGCTTAAAAATCATTACATTTGGTTACTAATTACATTGTAAGATGTGAGTGTAAAAAGTGCATATCCATTATTCGATATTTAATACTCAATTTTCTTTGTTGATTTGGAAACGCTTATAATCTTTTTGAAAACTTTAGTGTTATATTTTTACTAACATATGTGTTAATGTTCAAGGGAAGAATTTTTATGAATGATTAAGTATTTCTTTTTATTATTGTGTGATTCATATATTTATATTTATTCATCTCTTAATTATAAGTTTGTTGTTGTTGTTGTTTAATATTTTTAAATGGTGTTATAATTTTTTTTAAAGTATAAATTTTATTTTATTCAGAATTTTTAATAAAATTAAACCTATTATAATTAAATGTTAGTATATTATATAAATAACTTTAAAATGTGAAGTTTAAATCATTGGTAAATGAATAATTTTAACGATAATTAGTAAAGTTAACTTGTTTAAAATGAGTAAATTGCATCAAGTCATATTCTTAAGAGTTAGTTTTTAAATTTAATGTTTCAGAATAAAATATGTTTTTCTTAAAAGATTCATGTTAAAAAGCAATTAAATTTTTTTCATGTTATTAACTA
Organism: Maratus speculifer; assembly: GCA_964019185.1. Lineage (NCBI taxonomy): Eukaryota > Metazoa > Arthropoda > Arachnida > Araneae > Salticidae > Maratus > Maratus speculifer. The sequence goes on along the minus strand of OZ025301.1, from coordinate 219,811,490 downwards.
ATTAAAAAAAAATTAAATATCTATTATTTCTAAAACATCGCAAGAAATTCTATCACGTGATGTGATAATAAATGTATGAAAACTAGCACAGGATGCTTTAGTTAAAATTTGTATGAATTAAACTAAAAGAATTAATACAACACATACGTATAGGTCTCAAATGTTAGTATAAAACTGATAATTATAAACTATATAAATTATATTTACGTGATTAAGTAATGGGGACAATGATTAGTGTGGTGTTTAAAAAAAATGAGAAGTTTGGTAATAAATTAAGATATTTCCAAAATTGAAAACAACCCACAGAAAGTATGACTCATCAAATCACTAGTTTTAAGTCTTTGCAAAGCAGTTAGATCTTCGACACTTTTTGAAGTCTAAATGAGATAAAAATGAAAGGTTTTAATGCTTTTCCAATACAATGTCTAATTAAAAATAAAAAAATCAACCAACGATGTTTTTTATGGTTTTGAATTTTCGAATAAGAACGTATGTGTATGAAATAACATAACCCAATTTTTTAAAAAAAAGATTAAAATCTCATATATATTATAAAATATATTATTCATCAAATATATTATTCATTAAATAAGAAGTGTGTTAATGAATATTAAGATATATGTTTGGTAAATTAAAAGTTAACAGAATAAATTTTTCTTCGAATATTAATCAGTTTTAAGATGAGATTAATTCTACAGGTCTTCGTCACTTCTTAATATCTAAATAATAATAATAATAAAAGCTAAAAGTTTAAATGATTTTCAAATATAATGTCTAACAATAATAATAATAAAATCATTCAAATATGTTTTTTATGATTTTCTATTTACAAATAGGAATGTGCATGTGTGAAATAGTATAAGCATTAAAAAAAAATTAAAATCTTAAAGGTAATTTCACTAAAACATTAATTAAAATTGTCAAATTAAAAAAATAATTATTAAATAACAAAATCTGAAGTTAATTGCAATTGAAATATTTCTCATTCAGAATAGGATTTGATAAGAATGACTTCACCTCTTTGGGGAAATCCCAACGATTACTCATATCATACCTGTCTTAACTTGCTAGTGATTCACAACAACATGCTGTGTTGATAAGAGTTTATTAAACATTATTCTTCAAGAAAATGCGGAATGAAGGCGAATTCATATGTTGGTAAGTATAATTTGAATATAAAATGTATAAAATGACTTAACTTTTAAATATTAATATGTTTAAGAATATAGTTTCAAAACAATTTATTGCGTGGTAATATTTTAAAGTGATTCATAAATTAACTGACTCTTACTTTTTTCACTCGCATAAAATATTTCTCTTAAGAAAAAACAATTTAATTTTCATACTAAAAGTTTTTGAATTGCATGAAAGTTGGTTTAAAAAAAAATATTTTGAAATGATTATTTTCTCAATTGTTACTTCTTAATCCATAAAATTCTAATGTTCTTAATTCATCGAACTACCCATTCGAATATAAATGATTTTAAAACTAATAATATTTACTTATATTTTTTACATAACATGATGTTTGTATGACAGATATTATGCTTTAAGATTTATCAAACAAATGGTGAATCATTGTACTTTGATTTTTCTTTACATGGGTAAATATTTTTGTATTAATTTGATGATTTTATGTTGATACTCCAAACAGTTAGGGCGACGCGCGCGAACACATCTCATTACAAATATTAGTTTAAAAGAGTACCCAAAGTGGGGGTCTTTCTGAAATATCCTTATTGACGCAAGGTTTTCCAAGGTTAAAGGAAAATGACAGACTCCAAACAGTAAAAACCAACGAGCGCGATTAAATGTTAGTACGTAAAATTCCATTTTAAAACATTCTTTCATTTAAATTTTAAAGTTATTTTTTAATTATTTTACAAATTCAATTGCATATTATGTTTCACTAAAAATATCGCTCGAAATAATGTATGTGAATGTGTGCAATACGGGAATCATGTGATCTGCCTCCCCGTGGCGATTCCTGGGTAAAAGTTTTGACCCTAGGTCACTTTCAGCTAAAGATCACACCTATCGACAAAAAAAATACACACATACATTCAACATGCACATACATACAACACACACATATATACATACACACACATACATACAACATACACATATATACAACACACACACACACATACATACATACATACAACACACTCATATACATACACACAAATGCATGCATACAACACACATGCATACATACATACAATACACGCACATACATACAACACATATATACATACAACACACACACAAAATAATAATAATCAATTCAATTAAATTTTCACCAACGTTCGAAGAAAACCACATATTCCGAACAGTTAGGGCGACGAGTGCGATTCAATGCTAGTACTTAAAATTCAATTTTAAAACATATTTTTTTTTTCATTCAAATTTTAAAGTTATTTTTTAATTATTTTAAAATATCAAGCGTATAACATAGTTGACTAAAACTAACACTCGAAATAATTTTAAAGTTACTTCATTCAATAAATATTTAAAATTGTTATTCCCAAATTCCCATAACCAGCATGTGTTATTAATGATATTGGATAGATATAAAAGTGGTGGAAGTCATTCTAAGAAATTCTAAACCAAAATGCACACATGATTTGAAGAAAACTATAAACTCCGTACGGTTAGGTCAACGAGCACACGTCAATCTCATTGCAAAAAAGTTAAAGCCCCCCTATTAAACACTTATGTCCGCAAAATATCCTTCGTGAATGATTAGTCTAAAATAATAATTTCCTCCAAAATATCCGCTTAACTCATCATGTAAGAGTACAGTGGAAAAAAAAAATCAAACTCCCCAAAATTTCTGCTTAAAATCAAAAAAATATACTCTTAAATTAGACCAAACTGAAATTTTAAAGTCCCCACATTAAAATTAAAAACCACTCGTACAATAGTACAGAAAAAAACATTCTGTGTTCCCAAATACCCGCTTAACCCCTCATATAAAACAGGGTGAAAAAAAAAATCAATCTACCCAAAATATCTGCTAAAAATCTAAAAATAAACTCTTAAATTACACCAAACTGAAAATTTTTAAGTCGCCACATTAAAATTAAAAACCACTTATACAATAGTACAGAAAAAAAAAACATTCTGTGTTCCCAAATACCCGCTAACCTTTCATATCAAACAGGGTGAAAAAAAAAAAATCAATCTACCCAAAATATCTGCTAAAAATCTAAAAATAAACTCTTAAATTACACCAAACTGAAAATTTTTAAGTCGCCACATTAAAATTAAAAAACCACTTGTACAATAGTACAGAAAAAAAAAACATTCTGTGTCCCCAAATACCCGCTTAACCCCCCCATCAAAGAACACGGTGAAAAAAAAAAAGTCGCTTCATTCTTTATTTTTAATTACTTTTTAATTACCTTTTTAAATGAACAACAGCAAAATTCAATCGAAAAACATACCCCACGCACTGTAACACGCCGAAAATTTTAAAGTCCCCGCATTAAAATTAAAAAAAATAAGAATCATCGTACTATAGTATGCCGAAAAAAATTCTAACTCCCTAAAATTCCCGCTTAAAATTAAAAAAAAATTCTTATCTAAAACACACTCATCCTCTAAGATGACGTCATCTTAACCTTGCGTGACGCCCGATGACCTTCACCCCACCCCCCTCTTACAGCTCGAACACCCGATGACCTTCAACCCCTCTTAGAGGTCACCACCCTCCACCCGGTGAGCTGGAACCCCCACTACTGTACTACTAATATTTAATAGATTTTACATTTTTTTCATAATACATTATTATTGAATACAAAGGTAGCTAAAAATGTACACATTTTGTGAACTCTTAACATTTTTTAATGGTTCGGATGTAGCGAACAAGGAGGGGGGGGGGAGGCGTGAGTCCCCCCGCCTCCAGTGATCTGCGATTTATTGCGATCTTTTGCCGAAATCGGCGTATTTCCACGTTTTTTTAAGTGAAATCAATGTTTTTTCGACGATCTTTAGACAAAATTTGCATTTTTTACCCGATTTTTTCTCGAAAATGGCGTTTTATTCCCGTGATTTTTTGACGAAATCGGCGTTTTTTTTCAAATATTCTTTTGATGAAATATTTTTAAGCGATCTTTTATCGAAAACGGCGTTTTTTCCCGCGATCTTTTAACGAAATCGGCGTTTGCCCGTGGTCTTCAGAAGAAATCAGCGTTTTATCTGCGATATTTGGTGAAATTGCCGTTTTTTCCGCGATCCGCACAGGAAATTCGCATTTTTTTATCGATCTTTTGACAAAGTTCGTTTACAAAAATATTGACGAAATCGTCGTTTTTCCACGAAATATTGCCGAAATGTATGCTATTTCGGCGATTCTTTCACGAAATTTGCATTTTTACGCAATTGTTTTTTCAGCGCGCAATACCGTACAAGTTGGCAACTATGCGGAACTGATAACCCAATTTCAAATTTTCGGAAGAAGATGCCTGAAATTTTCGGACGAGAATCACCCCTGAAGCGCCCATAGACTTTACAATACGGAGGAGAATTTGGGAAGTGAGTGACCAGCAGCCTTAAGTTAATGTCTGATATTAGAGCAGTGGCTTAGTTAGAATGGGTGACACCTGGGGCGAATCTAAATGTTGCTCCCCCCCCTAACCGTCATATTTTTTCAATCGCAATTCTACGTAATTATAACAAATGACTATATCATTATTTATTTACCTTTCGTCCTGCATTTAAAAAAACAGGAGGTATTTATTACTTATCCCCTAGTATGCATAAGTAATGTCTATATAGAAGAAAAATCTTAAACCAGTCTCTTCGGAGGCGTGGGTTCGGATCCCACCGCTGTCACCAGTTATAACGCCTCCAGTCGGCGTTGTGTGGTAGCGAGACGAATAATAGCGGCAAGAGGCTGGTATCTGATTTCACTAATATTTATTAAATTAGTACAAGGGAATCTGTATCCGGTTATAACAATTATAAATTGTGGGTACGATACGCTAGATAGAAAAGTTCGTCTGAGTTCTTTTTAAAGTGGCCTTACCGCCACTCGTCAGTATCTAAATCCTTATCCGGAGGTGCTCTTCACAAGTTACTTTACCTAGGCATTGCCGGCCTACTGTTTCCGCTCCCGAGAGTCAGACACCCGTCTCCACTCTCTAGCATCCGAAAAGCAAGTCCCCTTCCGTAGCATCTCCTTGCTCTTTTATCCCAACTTCCCTCATCCATCATTCCTCCTGATGACACGCCTCCTCGCTGCTTGTACCGGCGGTTGACTTGACTGGGGAGAGATCTTTCCCGACAGATGAAATCATAGTCAAAGCTGTTTCTCACGCGACTTCAAACGCTCATCACATAGGGGGGTCCTAAGACAGCGTAACGACCATATGCATTAGCTAGAAAGTTTCCTTTAAGTGGTCTAGAATTCGGCTGACTTTCTAATGTCCATTTCGATGAAGGAGAGATGTATCCCTCTGTTTGAGGATTCCGGTGGCTTAGCCGACGTGGGGGTATTTTTAAAAGTGTGGGAACTGGATTCCTCACACCACCGGGGCTACTCTAGTTTAACGAGCATTCCCTTAGAGATATTATGTCTTGCAGCCAAATATCAGGCTAGCGGAAGGGGTGTTGTGAGGAATCCAGTTACTACACTTTTAAAAATACCCCCCACGTCGGCTAAGCCTCGGAATCCTCAAACAGAGGGATACATCTCTCTCCATCATCGAAATGGACATTAGAAAGTCAGCCGAATTCTAAAGACCACTTAAAGGAAACTTTCTAGCTAACGCATATGGTCGTTACGCTGTCTTAAAACCCCCCATGTGATGAGCCTTTGATGTAGCGTGAGAAACTGGAGATGCTACGGAAGGGGACTTGCTTTTCGGATGCTATAAAGTGGAGACGGATGTCTGACTCTCGGAAACGGAAACAGTAGGCCGTCAGTGCCTAGGTAAAGGAACTTGTGAAGAGCACCTCCGGATAAGGATTTAGATACTGACGAGTGGCGGTAAAGCCACTTTAAAAACTCAGCTAACTTTTCTATCTAGCGTATCGTACCCACAATTTATAATTGTTATAACCGGATACAGATTTCCTTGTGCTAATTTAATAAATATTAGTGAAATCAGATACCAGCCTCTTGCCGCTATTATTCGTCTCGCTACCACACAACGCCGACTGGAGGTGTTATAGTTCCCTATATTTTATTTAGACATCCCATTCTGTATAAAATTTCCCATTCTCAAAGAAAAGAAAATTAACTCTGATGGGTCGGGTGTTAAAAATTTCACTTTATTGCAGATTTTTTTTTTCCAAATTCTTATATGTGATCTTATAATATTATTAGCAAATAAAGATTGGGTGTATCCCTTAGAGGGTGACACCCGGGACGGACCGCCCCCACCAGCTATGCAACTGTGTTATAGTTAGGTTTATATTTACCTAACATTGTTATACCCCATTAAAAAAAAGTGTTTTAGCGTTTTTAGTTAATGTTCCTGGTCCTGCAGGCGATGATATTCGCGAGCTAATGCTAAACTTATCCTTTTAAGACCCAAACCACACAATCGTGCGAGTTACACATTCATTTAAATTGTTGTTTCTGAGTTGTATGTAACACAAGCCTAAATCGAACGATCATTCTGATTTGAAGAAAGAGTTAAGTACTTTTTTTTATCAACATATAGTGGTTGTAAGTCATGTTTTACTTTCAGCCGGCATTACTAGCTTTCTCATTAAGTCTTAAAGGGTTATAAGAAGTTATTCTCTGATACCTCATTTGCATTTCGGCATTTTAAAATATTTTGTTTTACAAGATCCATCCATACATCGTTCCTTTTTTTTTTACTTTTTCGATTTTGGTTTCAGATATCTTTTAGAATGACACGCTCATTTTCGGAGCCAGTCTCGAAAGTGAAAGTAACTTTATAAAAAGTATATGCAATCAAAATCGAAAAAGTAGCAACGACTCCAGCTATACTAAACAGGGGGAAAAAAAAAAACCTTTTTTATGAGTTTAGCATTAGGTCGAAAGTGCCATCGCTTGAAAGGAGAGGAACCTTAATGGTCAAATTTTATTAAGTTTTAAGGAAAATTATGAATTGTTAAAAAAGTAGGAAATTCCGGGACATTTTTGAAAAATGCTGTATTTGTACTTTAAAATAATAATAAATACAGTACTACTCCGAACACCTTCTGTATTAATAGGTATGTTTAATGTAGACAGTTTAAGTTATATTATTGTTGAAAATGAATAAAACAGACTCGTTTTTTATTTTATAAAGGTATATATTTAATAACATAATACATATTGATACAAAGTGAAAAATAAAAATGTAAAATTTTGCTTGAGCGAAATTCTAAGCCAATAACATTTTTTTTAGGTGAAATGACTTAGATTTTGTCTCAGGCTTCGTTTTTACTTAAATAATAAATGAGCTTTTTTACGAAAAATTAAAAAAAAATTAAATTAGCACAACAAATGAAAGGCAGAATGAATAACATTCAAAACTGCCACATAAATATTTTTATAAACAAAACAAATGCAGGAATACAATAATATCTACAACAGTACTTTGATTAATGTACAACGTAACTTTTATTGCAACGTATCTAGATACTGGAATGCAAACTTTGCCACAGGAAGTACTCCAATAACAAATCCGTAATATACTAACGTAACATTCATTTGCGATATTCTGATCATTTTAAAAAATGAAATCAGCTGCCATATTTAAACTACTTAAGTCATATTTTTTTCTAAAAATAGTTTGCATTATAAATTTGTTTAAAAGTTTTCAGTAAAATACGATAAAAATTATAATTCACAATCGTTATATTTCCTTTTACAAATCGTCTGCATTATAAATTAGAGTAAAAGTTTCCAGTTAAATGAAATAGAAATTATAATTAACAAAAACTATATTTTCTTCTAAAAATCGTCTGCGTTATAAATTAGTGCAAGTTTCTAATTAAATACTATAATAATTATAATTTACAAACGCTATATTATCTTCTAAAAAAATCTGCATTTAAATTAATGTAAAAAGATTTTTCTAATTGAATGGTGTATGCAACATTTTCTGCTAAAAACCCATATTTGTATTGTTATTTACGTGAAAGAATCTATCTAATTAAATGAAAAATCACATTTAAATAATTCAAAAGTTATTTTGCCTCACAAACTTAAATGTTTCAGTATATTATTAACGCAGTCAAGCCTCTGTATGCACACAAAAAGAACCTAGTTCAATTGGACAGTATATTCTTTTTAATTTATAGCACATAAGTTTACTAAAGCTCAGTAATACAAAAGAGTAAAGCACCTTTTTTACAGAGCTGCGTTCGTGTTAACCTTGGAGTATGTGACCTACTACACAGCATCTAAATTCACAGTTAGCCGTTGCACACAAAACATTATGCAACGAAAATGTGGGGGGTAAAACAAGTAGCAAGAACTGGGGACTTTCGCCTCACGATGATGTTATACATAAACTGTCTAACTATTAAAGGAGTTGTTTATCACAATATGTTTTATTACATCAAAAATAGAGGCAATTAGATGCTAATTTTTCAAAAATTATTTTATCAGTAGTGAAAAAATTCTGATCATTAGTATTTGTGTCTAAATTCCGGAAATATAACATGCGGGAGGTTTGTCATTTTTGACGTTTACACTTAAAACAATATAAATAATTCAGTGTTTATTTTCGGCTAATATTCCATAATACAATTAAAATTTCATCAATAAATAAAACACAAATTTAAGAGATATGTAATCGAACTACCTGCCTAAAAACTAAAATAATCAAAAAGTTTTTTAATAGTGAAATCTTTGGCGATTTCTTTGGCAATGAACTACTGGCACGTGGTACACCGTTTTTAATAAATTTCGAAGTATTAGATAGTCTCAAAGTCGTTTGTAATGTAAAAAATGGTCCCTTTGTAAAATACCTGAAACTACCATTTAAAGAAGAAAAAAATGAAATCTTAAAAACGAAGTATCTGAAAATCAGTAAATTTTCAAGAATTACGGCTATTAATAAAAAATATCAAAAGAAATAATTTTAATTACACATCATACCTAGCTGCTACTTAAATAAAATATATTTTCTCTAAAATCGTTGCGTAGAAAAGCATGTTTGCGACATCATAAGATTAAAATATAAGTAGATGATAAATAATAAAGTCATAAACATAAAAAATTCGACGCAGCTTTAAGTTGCTTAGTAATGATGACAAAGCTGCTTAACAAATGATAATCACACTGAAGTTTTGAAATATGTGTGGCAAAGTTGCACTCAAATATCATAATTTAATAAATTAATATTATTTATATCTTTGTTTTAAATAATAAGTGAAATTAAAAGATCGTTTTCTAATAACAATAACTCATTTTGAAAAACACCTGTGATACATATTAACTGTTAAAAGTCCCATAGTAACTTATTAGTTTGTATTCTAATATTAAATTTAAAATCATTTCGTTAAAATTATATATTTATATAAAATGCAAAACCTGAATTCTATGGAAATGCAAACAATTTAATAAAAATAATAACAAATATTATTTAAGATAATAGCAATTTTAAAAGCTGCTACTTCTGATGGTGAAGTTAAAAGTTCCAAGTGCTAATATCTTTTTATTACGTGATAATTTCTTTATCTTGTAAAAATCTTCATAGAAATAATGATTTAAAAAATTTCTGTGTAAACTTAGGGGTTAAAACTTTTTTTTTACTAGATTGATTTTAAAGAAATTCTGTAAAATCAATCAAGAAAAATGCTGATATAGGCCACAAGTGAAGATACATAACTTTCAAAATAAAACAGATTGCTTCAAAATTGTGAAATTTAACATCCAGTCTGGAGATAAAAATGTTTTATGAAGGATCCCGTTTTAAAGTAAAAATTTTTGTGCATCCTGTTTAAGATTAACAAATTTGTGAAGGATCCTTTAAACAGAGGTCTGTCCAGACTCTTTTGCCAGGGTCCTATTTTTGTTAAATGTTTACATTTTGTGATAATACAGTCATAATTCTGAGAATTTGAAATGATATTTATATAAAGGTTCTTGTTTATGCATTTTTAAGATATACATACATAAAATACATCTATCTTCTTTATGTATCTAAAAATGGCTGATCAGATTTTACTTTTAAATGATTAACTTTGTGAGAGATTCAGTTTAGAAATTAATATATATAAGTTCTCTGTTTAAAACAAAGAATTCTGTTAAGAATCTTGTTTTGAGATGAAAAAATCTGTGAATGGTTCTTTAAAGGACCCAATTTCTTTCTAAACAGATCCCTACTTTAAAGGACCCAAATTTTTCAGACACAGACACCTGACTTTAAAAACAATTCTTGAAACCTTTTCAAGCAGAAACAAGCGTGCAAGAAATGCATCCAAGCCAAGACTGAAAAATTTTTTGAGCATTAAAAATAACCAAATAAAAATAGGTTAGAAGATTTCTATGGCTAAAATTTGATCTCTTACAATAAAAAAAAGTCATTAAAAGTTCTCAGTAACAAAAATTGCTACTATTTAAGTATGTAAAATAGATGAATCAAAAGTCTCTCCAAGACTGAAATCAGTCCTGAGACTGAAGGTCTTGCACCTATGAGCAGAAATAATTTTAACTCTTCATTTTGGAAAATAAATTCTATTGATGAATCCCTACAAATTTAATACATTTTACCACTTTAGGCAAACAATAACACCCTTGATATCTTTTGTTTACAAAACTATAAAGCTATAGATGGCGCCTGTTAGCGTTATTATTAATCCGCTACCTGTATGAACTTTTATTCTAGATGACAATATACTATATTATCTTTAACCGATGTTCAATAACAAATGGTAAATCTGTCTGATTTTAAAATAACTTAAATGACAAATTTTGAATTTGATTATCAGCTACAAAATAGGAAGAACATTTTTAATATTGCAACAGTTAGTATGCATCTGCAGGAAATCCCAAACAAATACAATATATGGGCAATAATGGCAATAATCATGGCTTCATAAAAGAAAAAAAAATCACAATAAATTTAAAATCACTTTCATAAAACAACAACACATAATAATTGCTATACATAAAAACTCAATAATATACACAATTTTCTAAATTACATTTCAGTATATCACGTTTTTTCAGAACAACAATATATATTACTCTTTAAAAGAAAACTATATTCTTTTTATTTTACTTTACTTTACACATTAAAATATATTTTATTGTTTTATAAGTCTTATATACATACATCAAAACAAAAAGAAAAACTGTATTTATACCAAAAGTAAAATGTGCTAACAATAAAATTGTGCTGCAGTAAAGCCATTGCATGGGGAAAAAAATAAAGACAAACTTGTTTTAGGAAATTTCAATAAATAAAAATATGAAAGTTTCTTAATTATCTATTTCACAGGCAACAGAAATGTTTCTATCAAAATACACAAAAAAGATTACCTTAAATAAGAAACAAAATACAAAAATAAATAAAAGATGAATGAAATATGCATTTTAAAAATGGTTCTTTAACAGGGCATTTCTCTTATGGAAATCTGCAAAAATCTCCCGATGATTGTGATTCTAGGCCGTTTTAAAAATAAAATGTATTCAATGCATGGTTATACCTCAAATACGAGTGAATATAATAATAATACAAGACCTTTATGAAGTATACTCATCATACATACATTCCGATTTTTAGTATAAATGCTTGTGAAATAAAATATTACAAAATATTTTTATGTAGTATTATATACTTTATTCTAGACATACAATGAACTAGTTTATTTATTTATGAGTAGCTATTGCTGTTTGTTTTCATCATCAAGTTCAGTTAAATTTTTTATATGTGTATTTAAGATACATTTATTACTTGAATAAAACTGCAATACACATGAAAAATGGCATATATAAAAAAGAAAATGTCTATTACACATGTAACAAAGACGAAATATTAAGCATTAGTGACACATAAAAATGTAATTTCAATGTTAAAAAAAAAAAAAAATTACAAATGATAAATTATACTGAAATTTAGTAGCCAAGAAGAAAATTAATATTAAGAACCATTTTTAAATGCAAGAATTTTAGCACAAAAGAAATTAAAAAAAAGATGCAAATAAGACCCATTCAATCTATATTGAACAAACTTGGCAACTGTAATTTCATTAGAAAAAAAATCTCAAACATTTCTTACAGATTAATTCTTCATGTAGTTTCAGTGGTTCCCAACCTTTTATAGGTCATATTTCAGCAAAGCATCTCAAAAATAATGATCCCCCCCCCCCCAAATACACACACATCCTGTAACATATATTTCTCAGTATTTAAAAAGGAAATCAATTTCACACAAAGGGAGCCTAAAAGACCTTGAATAATTTTACACATTTTTTTAGATTATAATACAAGTATTTTTTTTTTTTTTGGTAATAAATATGTTTTTAACATAACTCTACAAAATATCATGAGAACGAATTTGCTGCTATGCCATAAAGAATGTTGTTTCTTTTTACCAAGTGTTATTCCTTTTTTCTTTTTAAATATGTTTTGGGTATTTATGCGTTTTATAAAGTTTTAATATCTCTTTAGTTATTTATTATATTTTTTAGATAAAATGCGTTTCAGACAATTTAAGTAACACCTTTAAGTAGTTTTACATAAGAAAGTTTCTTACGAGATGCATAACAGAACGAATGAAACGCAAGTCTTATTTAATAAATAGTTGAAAATAAACAATATGAAAAATAATAAAATACAATAATAGTGCAATACAATAATTCAACACATTTTTCCTCTTTTTCAATTTTTGTACTTATTTCTTTTGATATATAACAATAATTTTCCAAAATAAAGCCAAAGAAAAAAGAAAAATTACAGAGTTATAGCTTAGTATAAATTTGGAATTGTAGGGCATACCCCTCCTCCCCCCACGTTGGGAACCACTGATGTAACTTCATGTACATGCTCTACACATTATATGAATATATATATGCTGCAATGCTCTTACTGAAATGTAATTTAACTAAACTTAATTACCATGAAGCATGACAGAAGAGGGGGGGAAAAAAAAAGAAAAAAATAGTATAAAAGAACAGAAAGAAAAATCTGCACTTATTTATGAGGCACTGCTAAGCGTTTAAAACATTGGCAATTTCACAGTCCTCAAAAAAAGGCTGCAATGGCAGCCGAACAATGTATGAAAATACCTGTATTCAATCAGATTTACCCATTCATACATTTTTGGAAAGAATGGGGGAATTTTAAGGTTATATTTCCATGTTCGTTTTTAAATCATCAACTCCCCATAGGGGATAAATATCTATGCACATATGTATGTCTTAATATACATTATTCCTGAATATATATATTTTTAAATATAAAAAGCATACTCTTTTATTTCAATATATATGTAAGTGCGAACACAAAGTGACAGTACATTATAGCAACGCAGTTTTGACTTTTTTTCATTTATGTAAATAATTGACTTTCATTTTTTAATAAATTGATTCAAAGTTAGATTAAAAATAAAACATTTATTTAAATATACAAAAATTTATTTATTTTAGTATTAATTTATAATGTGATGAATTTACTTGTAATAATTTAATATAAATACTTTTGTGGAAGCTATATTTAAAAAAAGGTGAATAAAATTTTATTATTATTGCTGAATGATGTCAATGCATAAAATTACATTAAATTTTAATTTAATAATATTTCATAGGTTTAAAACTAAGTTTATTGCTAACCACAGTTGAATAACTTGCATTTTTCTATAACTTTTGTTTGGCAATAGTGCTATATTTAAGCAGTAATGTTTAAAATTCCATTGACAGTATTGCTATTTTTAAGCAGTAATGCAGAAAATTCTATTTGCAGTATTAATATTGCTATTTTTGGCAGTAATGGTTCTTATGCATACATTTATATAAAATTTAATAATCATCTATAGATGATGATTGTTTATTTATAGATGTTTGTGGTATGTTTAGAGGAAATTGCAACTGCACCAATTAATATTTTTAAATAATACCAATTACACAAAAGCATTTAATTTTTAGATATAACTTCCATAAGAAAAATGAACACTTTTTTTCTTTTTTACCAGAAATTTCATCTAGTAAAAATGTTTTTGAAAAAATTATAGGCTAGAAATGGTAAGAGAAAATTAAAATGTTACTATCATTTAATAATAAGTTCCTTACGCAACACTTACTTTTTAGTTACATTTTACCAGTAATGTAGAAAATTCCATTGGCAGTATTAATATGGTATTCTCTTTGCAAAAATGGTCCACACTTCTAAACAAAAATTATCATGTTTACTCGCATAATAGTCACACTCCCGTTTTGTATTGAAAAAAAATTGTTAGTAACAGTCAAAGACATTTATTATGAGAATTTGTCAAATTTTTTACAAATATTACTTGTAAATTTTATATGTAAAAAAATATTAGTATAAAAAGGAAAAAAAATATAAACAGCATATAACCTGAAAATATTTGATAAGTAACAAATTTTACTATAGTGTGTTTATCTATCTATATATATATACCAGTAATGTTTTAGCATTATGGTATACAATATTATGTAGTGGATTTTCCTGCATAATAGTCACATCTAGACTTTCACAATGAAAAACTGGCAAAAAAGTGTGACTATTATGCGAGTAAACAAGGTATTACGTTTATTTATAGTTTAATAACTTTCACAGATGTTTCTGTCATGCAGCTGCAAAAAATCAGGGTTTTTTTAAAATGATCTCAAACAACTATTTTAATCTTATAGACACAACTTCTTCATTAAAAACATGAATAAATTTTGCACCAGAAATTAAAGAGTATGCAGTACATTTTTTTACTCAGTATGCACTTTAAAGATAGGAAATAATTGCCCTTAAAACTCCCATAAGGATGTAAATAAACACTTTATTTGTACGAATAAATAGCTATCTAATTCTAGGTACCTAACATAGGAGAGATTTGTTTATTATTAAAATCTGCTGCTTTGTCAACAAGTAGCAATAACATCTCGATTAATGTATAAGCTGTGCCTGTACAAAATTAATTTACAAACCATGCATCATGGTTAACAATATGTACAATATACAATATTTTCAGATGCCAGCGCTTTCTTTGGCTCTTGTATTGTTATAGTTAAGATTCTCTCAAATTTTATTCAATCAATATAATTGTATAGTTACATCATTTCTCATAAGTATAATACATGTACACCTTTGTTTCTCTATAAATGTTATCTAAAATTGCTAGGGTCAATAACAAGTACTTTAAAGAGCTCATTCTTTTACGCTTTCTGATACTATGCAATATGTGAAATTCACATTACTTTCAAATGCACAACATTTGGTTAAAGGAAAAGAAATTTTACACTGGTAGATGAGAAAAGCACTTTAAAAACATGTACAGCTATCCATTGTAATACGGATTTATTTTTTTTTAAATAAGACATTTGGATTTATTTAAGTAGATTGGTTATTAGTAACATACTAAACGAAAAATGTTTTTAACACAGTTGTCTTCATTTATAAATTAAGTAATCTAAGTAGGGATGGGACGAATATTCGGCCACTATTCGGTATTCGGCCTATTCGGCCCTTTTGCCGAATATTCGGTTGGCCGAATATTGAAGGCTTGTTGACCGAATACTTCGGCCGAATACCTGTAGCCGAATATTTAGAAATATCTTGCCGAATATTGCTAAAATCTCGCCGAATAGTGAAAGATATCTTGCCAAATAAATTTTGGATTTAAAGAATTTCATTCTTGCAATTTTTTTTTCTCTAATCCAAATTGGCTATTTCATTTATGAAATCATCCTCATTTTTACTTACAAAATATAGAGTTATTCAGATACTAAAAAATATATAGCCTTTCTGTATTTCCTATAAAAGTTAGTGATATTCTAGAAAATGCTACCCAAGTTGGAGATTTAATTATACGGAAATGTCATCATTAGAGAATGATATATTACAATTCAAGATATAAAAACACTGCCTTATTCTAAAAGGCTCGAATATTTATTAATGTCTGCAAATTCCATGCACATATAAAAAAGGCTCTTATGAAATTCATAACTTATTTTCTTTAAAGTGAGAAATGAAAAAATTTATTCACTAGGTGTGTTAACGAAGATTCATTTTCAAAATTAGATATATCACCATCCCAAATAATACGGTACATCTGAAAGCAGAACTGGTGCCAAGCTCGATACACATTAGATGACACAACTTGCTTTTTGAAGATGGTTTTATAAATATTTTAATATAAATTCTAAATACTCAACAAAATAATTTTTTCATTCTATAGTTTTCATTTTTAAAAATTATTTGCATAATTACTGACTTAAATATGTAACATTATTATGTATATATTTTTTATTTAATCTTCCTCCCTTCATGTTGTTATCAATTTCTCTTTATCCTTTTAATGCTTGTTGTATAAGTGGAATATTGAAGTTGAATATTGTATGTGCCAATTCAAATGTCAAAGACTTTGTTAACATATGCATTCTACTTTAAACATAACCTTTTGCTTTAACATAAGTTGTAATTTAGAGCTTGGCATCTGATTTCAGAACAGTAGTCTCATTCTTACAAATTTGCTTATCACTAGGGACACAAACTCTAAATGATCAAATTTATTTCATTAAAGGTTATTTCAGAAAATATGTCCTTGTGAGTTCTGAGAGAGAGAGAGATTAAGAATATTATTGATTTTGGATGCAAGAAGTATCAATTGATAGTAAAAGTGAAGTACATTCTTCATATTTTAATGGGAATATTTTCCCATCTTGACTTATTACAAATCAATTTGATGAACATTAGAATAAAGGATATAATGCAATTTCATAATTTTTTTGCGTTAAAAAAGGTTTTTCAAATTTAAAAATACATTTAAAAGCACATTCAAGAGTAATAATTATTAATGAGCTCCTATTTTTTAAATTATATATAATCAAAATTTATTTTCTTTATTGGAATAAAAAATTTACTATTCGGCCAGCCGAATATTCGGTATTCGGCCTAAAATTTGGCCGAATATTCGGTATTCGGCTATTCGGCCAAATCACTATTCGTCCCATCCCTAAATCTAAGCAATTCTCAAATACAATCAATTCTGTGAAATCCACACATTTAGGGATTGAAGGTTTTGTGGATTATAAATTATCCCATTTCACAAAAACTAGAAAAGGAAAATATAGTGCAATACTGGTTTAATATTAATATATTTAATAACTAAGTTAATTTATTGAAAAATTAGACTAAATACAACACATATTTTACTGATTATTCATGATTTTAAATACTGACACAGCACAATAGTAGTTTCAATTTTTTTTTTTTTTTTTTTTTTGGTCAATGAACACACATTACTTTTTGCTGCAAGCTAAAATTTTGTTACTCAAGGAAACTTAAATATTTATTATTCAATTTATATTTAGACATTTTTTTCATTCAAAAATTTATTATTGAAATATATATATATATATATATATATATACCAAATTTGAGTTTAACTGTTAACAACAATTTTCATTGTTTACATTCCAATGGATAGAGAAGATAATAGATCTTTACAGAATATACATTGGCAGATTTCACAGAATTGACTATATTAATAATGTCAAATTTATACAGTTAAGTAAGCTGTTTAGAAGTAAGTTGTTTGTTTTCACAGTTACGTTGTTTACAAGTTCTGTAAAAGTAACTGTATACATCAAGATTTATGCAGTTACTTTTACAGAGTAATTTATTGAAGTATAGCTGGAAAAAATTTGCAAATTATGATCAATATTTTAATTATATGTTGTTAATTAAATTAAATCAACTAAGCAATTTTCATATATCACTAATGTCAAATAAAATATTAAATCGTACATAATTACTTTCATGAAACAATTTATCAAATAATTTTTAAAAATACAAAATTTAACAAAATATGTTGTTTAAGTAATTGCCTAACTAAATAACATTGATTCTAGATTGCATGAAATTATGCTTTTAGAATTTAGCGTACAAGGGATAGCTGTAAATAAAAGATACTACTGGTTGTAACACTTAAAACAGCAATAATAATATATTTGTAAAATAATTTTAAATCACTTTTTTTCTTTTGTTATTAAACAAGTAAATTGAAATAAAACACAAATAATTATAAATTCAAAATTTCATAAATTCTTAAATTATTCAAAAAGTATGTATTATTGGAGTGAACTTATCATAAGGTTTATGGAAAGTTGGTTTCATTGTCCATTTTTTTTTTTAAACTGAATTTGTTCGGAATAAAAGTTAATTTTACTCTAATTGAGCAATAAAGTGCTTACACAAGCACTAACAAAATGTTTTTAGATTGAGCAAATTCTAGATATAAAGCATTCAAATATATTTGTTCAATAACAAAACAATAATTAAATTTTATAATTTCAGTTCTTTATATTGTTGACTAACTATAAAATAATGAACAAAAATAATAAACTTCTGATAAATTAACCATTATCATTGAAAATCTGAACTAAAGCTTTTTTGATAAGACTAGTAAAGTTCAATGAACAGCAAACAAAATTATGAATTTTATGGAAAAAAAAAAAAAGCATAATAACACTTTTCATAACTGACTTTTTTGTATTAATATGCAATACATCACAAAAAAAAAAAAAAAAAAAAAAAAAAAAAGAGGAAGAAAAAGAAGAAAATATATGTAGACATACAGAGAACTAGCATATTTAAATCCTACTTTAAAATAAACTTTGCTTTATGTATTAAAAAAGGAAAAGAACTTTTAAACAGCATGATTATTGCTTCAATGATTATTATATTTTCTAATTATTAAAAGATTTGTTAAAAAAATATGCTGATGACAACTTTCTTTTTATTGCATATAAATAAAGGGAAATTTTTCTTAATTTTGATAATATAACCTTCAAAAAATTAATCCCCCCCCCCCCCCAAAAAAAAAAAAAAAAAAAAAAAATTTCCTAATAATGCAAAATAGATACTGTTAAACTAATAAATTGTTAATAAAGAATAAATTGTTAATAAAGAAATGCTTACATACATATAAAAATTATAAGTAACAAAATACATATTTAAAATATTTAATAAATAATATTTAATTGAACTATTATTTAAAAATATTATTACATTTTTAATTACCTCAGTAATGGGTAATACAAATCCCCCCAAACCTTTCCATGTTGTTAAAAAGCCCTAGCAAATATCGAAGTATTTTATTTAAAAATGATTTTTTAAAAAAATTACATGATTTTTTGAAGAATTAATATAAAAGCTACCAATTTTGCAACATAATTAGAGAGATAGTGTACATAAAAGTTGAAAAGTTTTAAACAAAAACAGCAGTTGTCCAAAAATGAAAATGATCTAACAAATAATGCTGCTATTCTCAACCATTAGTCAAATTATTAAAATTATACGAATGACTTCTGCAGAGGCATGGCAGGTTCAATTGCCCCATGGAAATAATTTTTTTTTTAAATATACATCGCTACTTCCTTTTTTTCCAGAAAAATTTGGACAGATGCTGTTTTTATTAAAACCCTTCAATGTTTTATTAAATTAGAAGAAAAATCAGTTTAAACATTCACACTGAAAAACTGATTAAAATTTTTTCATCTTACAAAATAATAATAATAATAATTCTAGTATGATAGAAAGGACAATTCAAATTGTATTTAGTTTATTTTAACACTGAAAATAAAATTCAAACTTATAAGCAACAAGGACATTCAGTTTAATAGTACAGTGTATTTTCTATTTCAACATTTTTGTATTGTAAATGCACAATGAGGTTGTATACTAGTTAGTATTTTCTGATTTGGTCCCTTACAATGCCAATTATTATAGGCATTGTTGTCTGCATTACATTTGAATATGTTGTTTAAGTCACATCATTATAAAGTTTGAAAAATGTCAGATGTCTATAATTTAAAATTACATAATAAATGTGATAAGAATTTAAAACATTGCTTAACCTATACTAATAAAATTACTATTGAATTATTGATGCTTTAAAAACTTCTAATTTCATAAAAACGAATTATATTTTCAATTTTGCATCCTTTTTACATTTGAATGAAGTTCTACACTTTTTTTTTAAAATAATAAATGTTCAAATAAAATTGTTGCATGGAAAGCTTGCTTTTTCGCAAATATTAAAAAAAAAGAAATAAATAAATAAAAGAGCTGTGTTTAATAGTTTTAAGTTAATTGATTTTAAAAGAAAATTTAATAACAAAACAATTTCATAAAACCTTTAGTATAATAAAATGGCAACTTAATAAAATCGAGCATTTTAATGTGACATAGTTTCCAAAATGTAAATTATCTTTAAATGGCACAGAAATCCATCTTTTTTAAAGAAATAATCAAATCGCTCATTTTTTATTTACATGATTAAAAAAAAAAAAAGTCTATGAAATAATTATTCAACTTCAACATATTTATGAGCATGTTTAATTTTATTACATCAACATTAGTTACCATGGCTTATTTATTATACCTGCTAAGTTATCAGGATTAATTATTAATACAAATTAATTAATTTTAACAAGGGAGGTTCACAAGTTTTCACAATCAGAAAACAGATGTCAATTGTTGGTGGGTAACATCATTCATTAAAAAACTATTTAAATTTTAAAGATTTAAAAAATGATAAATTATAAACATTTTTTTTTTGTGAAAAGTTTTATTTTTTATAAAATACATAAAATTTCAAGAAAGCAAGTTTTAAAAATAGACTAGATTGGTAATTTATATCTACTTTTTGATGGTGAAAATCCTTTTCTAATAATTAATACTTAAAAATTAATTACATTTTCCAAATTGCCAGCACTTTTTGCTGTAAAATTATAGGACTTTTTCTTACAGTAATCTCTCGGAGCGACTGATTTTTACTGGAACAGAACGCTGTCGCTTTAGGGAAGTTTAACATTTCAGATTTTTAATTATTTTTCATGTTATGCTGTAGTAACATACTTTGCATAAATTTTACATAAAAATTTTAGATTGGATTAATTTTTTTTTTTTTTCTATTTGTGACTATGAACAAGATTCTGTAGGAAAATAGTAGTACATAAAAAATTCTCTGACCACTTGATATAGTAAAAAATTTTCCCTGACTTTTTGCCTATTTTTTTTTAATTTCCAGACTTTTCCCAGGTCTGTAGCAACCCTGCAGTTAGTACAAAGTTTAAATCAGATAATCTTAATGGCAAATCAAGATAACTTGGCAGGTATGTAGTGCAATTGCTGCTTTGAAAGTACAACCTTTTACAGTAATGTCAAGTGATAAGCTCAAAGGCTAAATCTGGCATCTTATGGACTGCCATGAGAAAATTATTTGTATCCTGAGTTAACTGCCCATGAAAGCTTTATAATACACTCATTAAAAAACAATTTAATATTTAAATTACAAAACATCTTTGAATTAATTTTTATATTCATTTATACATACAAATAGAGGATAAAGGAGATTTGATCCAAAGACGAGTATTTAGGAGCTAACCATAAAAACTCAAATTGTTAAATGAGACCAAAAAAAAAAAAAAAAAAAGAATAAATAAATTTTAACAGAAAATTATAAAGAGATAATAAATAATTACTTCATTCAGTTTTAAATATTTATATATTAAAAACTAATAAGTATAAAATATACATAATAAACTATTTTCAGAAAGGGAAAAAAATCTTTTAAACAGTAAAACAAATCTTAAAAACTGCCACATATATTTTTTAAATGAATAATCACTTTGATATGCACAACCTGATTTTCAAAAATCACTTGATTATCACATTGCAAGTTAAAAAATTAAGTTACATTAGTTTTTGAGTTAGACTGAAAAGAAAGTACTACTTTTTAGAAAATAAGATTTGAACTACAAAAAACTAGCTTCATAGTAAAATAATTTTTAATAAAACTTTTCAAAAAGGCTTAAATAAACTTATTCATTTAAATTTGAATTAAGAAATAACATTTTAAAATATAACAAACTTTCCTTTTAAAATCTTTAAGTACATGAAATGTAATAAAAGAACTTAACCATTCAGACTTTGTGCAATTCTTGCAACCAATGAGATATGACGATGGTTCATGATGTGGCATTTTTTAACATGGCAAAGTAAAAAAAAAAATTTACATTTGTACAAGTTTCAGTGTTTGATAAATGAAAACAGAACATGAAAAAAAAAAAAAAAAAAAAAATAACTTTGTGAAACTCTTCAGGGGTGTCATGTACGAACGGATGTAAGATATTCTATATTATCAACCCTTTGGTCACTGGAAAGCGACTGCATAAGTTCTTCGGCACTGACGGGGGCCATTCTCACATTGGGCGGAGAAAGTGGCGTAAAATCATAGTCATATAATGCTAAATCAATGTCCCCAAATATTTCATCCTCACTGTTTGGAGGGGAAGAACCAGACTGGGAGCTGGAGCTTCCCAGTGCTGAAGTTACTCTTGGGCTGCTGGATGCACTGGTATTACTACTTGCACAGACAGAGTTTAAACCTGTTGGAATTCCAGTTGTGACTGGCATTAACGTGTGAAGGGACGTTTCTGAACTAGACATGGCATCATCGGACATGGAACAGTCACTGCTGCAACCACTACTACTGTTGCTCGAAGCATCAAAATTGCAATTTGTAGCAGAGGATTCGATAGTAGTCTCTGAGTAAAACGAGCTGGCAACAATTGGATTACCGACATCGACCGAGCAGAGTACAGAGCTCCAGTTAAGACTAGTTAACCTATCACTATCTTCATTCCATAAGGCACACGATTCAACATCACTCCGAACAAAAGGTGTCGCCCTCCCTGACGATGGACCATCAAGGTCCAACAAATACCTATCGTATTCCGAAGAATGTGTTGTACTACAGCTCACCCCGCCAAAAATGTCACTCGGAGCTACTGATGTATTTATCACAGAAGTTGTAGAAGTTCTAGCAGAGGTGTCCATTGTGTAAGAAGACGTGTAACTGACTGATGTCACCACATCCTCTAAATTATTTAGGTTAGTCCTAGCATCATCAGGTGGAGGAGGACGAGTGGGATCGAATGGAACTTGGTGATTTACAGCCGGTATAAAATTGGCGCCCGTCGGCCACAATCTCACACCTTCCCTCAATAGTTCTTGTTCTAACGTGCGAGCAGTGTTCAACATGACGACATATTGGCAAAGGCTGGAGTTTGGTGTGTATTTGACTTTTTCGAGTTTGCACTGAGTGAGGTTAAGCATTTCTTGTTTTGTCAGCGTGCGAGGGGGCGGCCTTCGAATGGGGTCAGGCGCAGATGGCGGATCCTCATCTTCGTCTTCATCATCGGGATGCTTTCTTTTTAGGCCTCCTGGCTGGGGCTGTTGAGACATGGCGCCTACATGAATGTAGGGGATGTATAAACTCTTCTGTGGAAAAAAAGAAAAGAAAAAATCAATTAACTATACAGCAGCACACAAATTATGTAAATCTAAGATATTGAAAGAAAAAAAAAAGTGAAAAAAGTACAATTATTTCTTAAGGGTGTTCCAAAAAATACACATATTTTATTCCCAAAACTTTCAGACATAGATATGGAACAATTTTTAAGCATAAAATCATGACACTTGCAGGCATAAGGTATGACTGTTGAACATAGGCGTAAGAAGTGGGGGAGCTAGGAGAGCTGTGGCTCCTCCTGGAATATTTCAGACGGGCTGAGCTCCCCGGGAAAAATTATCGCACCACGTCTGTTTACAATACATTCTTGAATTAAAAAATAAAATCTGCCTTTTCTAAGAAATCCACACGATAAACAACAACAAGAAGAGAGAGAGGAGGTGGTGGGCCCAATTGGTTGTGCATTTATCCTTTTCTCATCGTTTGCCAACCCTCTTGATTCCCATAAAAAAAAGAGGCTTTAAAGATTTACTACAAAATATTCAATTACTTGATGCTACTATGTATTTATAAAGAGCAGGCCTTGAAAATTGATTTGGAAAATATTTGTAAACAGGGGTGGGGAAATTTTCAAAAATCTTACCAGCCAAGGATTTATTTCACCAGCCAGCAAGATGCAACATGCACACAGCTGAAAATAGTTATGACAAAATCGCATATGAAATTACTATTGCTACAATACAATTTCATATTTCTTTTTTCCCCTATAAAAATAAGAAATATATGCAAAAGAGGTAACCTTAATATAAGATAGAACTTAGTACCATATTTACACTGTAATAATTTGGAAAGATAAAATATCTAGATTGAAAAAGTGTCTCTGATAATGTCTCTATTGCATACAGTTTTTAAAAAATTAAAAATGCACTCGCCTTGCCAGAAAATCCACTCACCACTGGCGAGCAAAATGATGTATTTCCGCAGCCCTGTTTGTAAAGAGTTTGTAAGCAAACAAACAGAAAGAACTTTTACCTTTTGGCAAATGAGAGGGGGAGAACCCTCAAATTTGAATATTGCATTCGGGATCGTCCAGAAATTAAGTTTCTATGTATCATGTATATCTAATAAAAATTATTTTAACCAGATTAGAGAGTTGGTGATCTTTTGATATGCTTATATTGTATTCCTGTTTATGAAAAATGCAACACTATGAAGGATTCCTTCTAAATGAATGAAATGGTCCTCGCCACTGACTTTACACAATATGCCCTGGCTCCCCCTATTTATACAAAGTTCCAACGCTACTGCTGTTGAAGTGATTTGGAATCAAACAGTGTTTTTCACTTTTCGATAGATGAATTGCATATTAAGTTATAAGTAGTTGTTCGAACTGCTATGCTGGAAAAAATCAGCCCAAAATGCCCACTTTCACAAAAAAATTTTGTAAGATTTTCTGCCTTTATCAAAAAATGGAATAAACTATTCAATTTCATAGATTTTGGACAAAAATACATGCCTATCTCATGGATTTATGAACAAAACTGAATTCTAAAGTGCATCAAAAAGTAGACGGTCTGCATATGTAAAATTTTACGGGGGAAAAAAATAAATATTTAATGAAAAGGCAAAATAAATTTAACATTAATAAAAAAATCAATAAAAATAAGCATAACAATTAAATCAACCAAATTGTGGAGTTATAGTTTCATCTGGGGGAAATTTAATTTTGAAGTTATTTAAGTTTCATCTGGTACAATAAAAATATTTAAACTCACTATAGTTTGAGAAATAGTTTTTAGATCACTATTTTTTTCATTTTGCATAACTCTTTCTTTATATATACACTCCTGGTCAAAATTATAAACTCAGAAATTTTTTAATTTGTTTACATCATAATATAAATAAGCTTAGCTTTTTATTAATAAAATAATGATAAATATTTATAATAAGACATCTAAATTTAATATAACTTATAAATAAAATGGAGAAAGTAATTAAATAAGAAAATACATAACTTTAAAAAAATAACATTATGTGAGTCCTGGACAAAAATATAAACTCAAAGTTACGAATTTCAATATTCTGGCGCATTTCATATAAATAACTGCATTTTATGATAAAAAACAAATAAATGGAGTCATTATGGATGAATACATTTCAATACATCAATACACGTTTTAATTTTTCCCACAAAATAACATTATGTGAGACCTGGACAAAATTATAAACTCAAGGCGTGAATTTCTATACTTTGGTATTTAATATCTAAATAATAAATGTGTTCTGTGATAAGAAACTAATTCAGTGAAAGTATTTTTCACATTTGTATTAACGCAAATGACATTTATTCATATTTTCAATTCTCTCCATGATTTTATTAAAGATCTGTAATGGTGTGAGCTGGTTCTTTTCAGAATGGTAAAACTGCTTTGGCTTTTCTTAATGGAAAACAAACAGCAGAAGACTGCGAGTTAATGCTGGCAGATAATCTTTTGCCATATGGACCATTGATCGCTGGAGTAAACTGGGTATTTCAGAAAGATAATGTAGAAATACACACAGCAAAAAATACAAAAGAGTGGCTGCAGCGCTGGCATGTAAATGTCTTGAATTGGCCGGCCCGCAACCCTGATCTAAACTTCATTGAAAATTATTGGTATGCAATGGATCGAAGAGTCTATCGGGATGGACGTCAATATCAAAACACAAATGATTTAAAAGTGGCTATATTTTCAGCCCGGAACCAGTACTCTACGGAGTAGTTGGAAAATTGCATATTCGAAGTCATTCCGAAAAATGGCGATTAAACACATTTTTGAATGTATGCGCTAGTACTTTGCACCAGGATTCAAAAGTACGTTCACTTCTTAAACTCTATAATTTTATGTTTTCAGTTTACACATGTACTATACTCAGGCTGTACTATATTACTCATCTTTTTTAAAGAAAATCTGAAAAATGCATTCATGTATTGAAATATATTCATCCCTAATAACTCTATTTATAAGTTTATTATCGCAAAATGCATTTATTTATAATAGAAATTCATAGCTTTGAGTTTATAATTTTGTCCAGGTTTGATATAATGTTATTTTATGAGAAAAATTAAAATATGTATTGATGTATTGACATGGATTGATCCATAATGACTGCATTTATTAGTTTCTTATCATAAAGTGCATTTATTTATATCAAATATACCAGAATAGAGAAATTCATAACTTTGAGTTTATAATTTTGTCCAGGTCTTGAATAATGTTATTTTTTTTAAGTAATGTATTTTCTTATTTAAATTATTCGCTTCATTTTATTTATCAGTTATATTAAATTTAGATGTCTTATTAGAAATATTCATCTTTATTTTATTAATTTAAAGTTAAGTTTATTTATATTATGATCGAAACAAATTACAAATTTTCTGAGTTTATAATTTTGTCCAGGAGTGTACTATAATTAAAAAACACTTTTTAAATACTTAAGTTGAAACTTTAAAAAGAGATACACTAACACAAACTTTAAATTAAATTTGTTATTTGGTAAAATATTTATTTTAAAATTTTCATGAGATTAGTTTTATAGAATAAAATGTTGCAAAATGTCTCCACCTGAGTGCCTTTTTTATTCCAAATTCGGCAGTGTAAAAAATGTGTAATGTGAGAATGTGCAAAATAGCTTCTTAACCTCCTTAGTCCTGATATCCAGTATCGAATTCAGGGGGTGGCCTGCGGAGGGACTCCCCCCCCCCCCCCCCCACAGAAAATTTGAGATTTTGTGTTTTCAATAGTAAAATGTATAATTTCACCTCTGAAGTACATTGTATCCCCCCCTCCCCCCCACGGAGCCACAGAAATCTCTCCCGGAGAAAAGTGTCTGAATTCAATACTGCTGATATCACCTGGAGGAGACACTAAATAACAATCTTTAAACTCATTTAAATGCTCTTAGAATTGTTAAACATACTTTTAAACGTTTTTAATAAATGCATGCATATTACATAAGAATCGATATATAGAATGGTACATTTTTAGAGATGTTGTATAGTAATTTTAAACTGTTTTTTGCAGTCCCTCGTAATACTTTTATCATGACTGAGCAAAAGGTGTAATTTTACCTTTTAGAGAAACTTTTTCATACCTGCACATTTAAATATACAGAGAGATAGAAAATCAAAATTTTGTTTTTGCATCAGGATAAATTGCAGTTCTGTATCAGAATTTAAGCATTTTGTAGCAGGACAAATTTATACAAGGGAGTATCAATAAGTTTTTGTCCTCACACAGAATTAATTAAATGAAATTGCTATACATTTTATTAGTCCTTTTCTATACAGTTACTATGCACAGCAACGCTCTCTGCAAATGGTATTGCAAACAGAGGGGCAATGGGGTATGATAGCAGATCCAAAGGGGGAATACTTATGAGGAGTGTCTGCAAATCCTTCATATTGAAGTACTCAATTCGAATAACATTTTTCAATAAGAATAAAGGATATTTTTTTATATGTTATCAAAATGGAAATTTTTAACTAAATTTCAGCGCAGTACAGTCCTGGAAAGGTCTTAACTCGAAAGTGTGACACTCATACCAAAAAATTGAAAAATGCTATTCAATTCCAAATTATTTCATTAGTCATGCTTTACCAATTTCTATCCTTAACATCAAAAGAAAATTTGTGAATGTGTCAGAAAGCTCTAAAATGTTAAGTGGGTAAAAATATTTTCTTTGAACCCAAGTGTTATAAAACTTTTCATTAATATATATTTTTCCACAAAAAGTACATCATCTGGGTTTAGATGATTTACTTATTTTAGATTATGAATTTTCCATTTTTTTAGCAGATTGGAACAGATTTTTGTTTTTTTAATGCTATTTTTGTAGCAGAATGTAGCAAGAATTCAAACTTGGAAGAGGTTTTCCCTCCATGCTTAATTAATATGCTATTTTTAATAGATAAAGGCTAAGTTTTCAAGAAGTTTTGTGTATTTTCAAAAAAATATATGAATTTAGAAATTCTCATTTAATAATGCCGTTCTGTTGTATTTAGGTGGCTTCAGAAGTTTTGTAATTATTGCTCAGTGAACATTTGCGAAAATTAGAAAAAAAAAAATTTTCCATTTTCTAGCAAAAATCTTACAGACGTTACTTTCAGAACATACGAAACCGTTAAAGAAAAAACAACTAGCGGAGTTTAAATCCTAGTCGCATTGGTTTAACTTTTGCTAAGAATAGTGTAACTAATATGGCTGCCTCAATATTTTTCCCTTTTAAACAAAATTTGCACTTTTAGCAATTTTATACATATTAGTTTCATGTAAAATTTGTGTTATTAATTATTCTGAAAAAAGCCTATTAATTATTTTATTAACTCTTTACAATTTTACTTCAATATGTAACTTCATTATTTGAGATTAAATGGAACAAAAAATGCCAGTTGTTGGATTATGAGGATTTTTATTTATTTTGTCTAAAGCTAATTGCATTTAGTATACATGTGTGCGAGTACATAATTAATAGTGATGATAAAGCCTAAATTTTAGTTACCGAGAGCGAGGAAGGAAATTTTTAAAATAGTTTCTTCAAATTACAAAAGGTAATATTTTCAATGTTCTCTATGTAAAATGTTATAAAAATTTTGTTATGCTTCAGTTGGGAATTAATTCCAAATTTTGATACATTTTATTTCAATAATAAACTTGTAAAGAATAAGGGAAAATGTAATGTGTCAATGTCATGCACGAATAATAACAATAAAATCTTTATTAAGGATAAAATGCATAAAACATGCATAAATCCATAGAACATTTATTTCATTCCAACAGTGCGCCATTTTCCGAAATCACAAAAGCTGCTACTCTAACGCCGTCTACCGGCTAAGAATCTTCCTGACCGGTCGATTGCTAAGTTATTCGCTCGCGAGGGAGAACTGTGTCGAATCATACGACCATACGAAATAACCAGGATATCGGCCAACTTTATTTTTTTTATTTTTATTTTTTTTTTTTGTCACCAAAATTTAATAGAAATATTTGCCTTATTTAATCGCCGAAATCCGATTTATTAAGTTTCTATAACATGTTAATGGTAAGAAGAGAGCAAAAGTGTTGGGAACTATGAAACAGGCATATAAAAATAAAATTAGTAGCTGATTAAAATAAACTTTTAACTGTCAACTAGTGACCACGGATGTAGTGTAAGGTAACGAGGGTATACGCCGTATACAATCTGGATTTTTTTTAAACACCGTATACCCTCTGCTTCTAAAGAAAGCTTTGTTGTATACACGAGTGTATACCATCTGCCTGGAGCGTATAGTCTCTGCTTACAGCGTATATCCTCTTATTTTTATGACTACATCTCTGCTATAATCCCTGACATAATTAGAAAATTAGGAGTGAATTGGATTAGGATTAGTAATGAAATTTAATAAACCAGAATGCATTTAAGCTAAAAACAAAAAATGATATTCTAACATTTATTTTATAAAATCAAATCTGTATTGTGAAGTTTATTTAGAATTAAATATCAATGCAAGTTGAGATTTGTGTTTAGTCTGGAGTTATATTAAAAATATTTGCGACTATAATAATGAACTATTTGCGAATTAAAGAGAGGATTCATTTAAAGGAAAGAAAAAATATGAATCGGGAGAAATTCCAACATATTCCAGGAAACATTTTGAATTCTGATGTTCCGGCAGGGTGGGAAGGAACTCTAAGGAATTAACCATTGCAAGTTTCAATAATTCATATTTCGGCTTAGATTCCGTGCAAACGAGGCCTCTTCAGACAAGCGAAAAAACCCGTTCGCAGATGCTAATCCTATGGAAGAAATTTTATAAAGATATCTAGTTTGCATTTCAATGTTTTTAAATGATTATTTTTGTATTCTGAGTAACTAAGATTAATCTAAGCATAAGCCTTTTTTTTTTTTTTTTTTTTTTACTTTTTTGAATTTGATTGCAGTTTTTTAAGATGATTTCATTTTCGAAACCGGTTCCGAAAATGAATGTTTTATTCTTATTAATATCCATCTGTAATCAAAATCGAAAAAGTAAAAAACGGCCTACGAACAGATCGGTCTCGGATATCCAATGTAAAGAACCATTAAAAATATTGAATTTCAACCGAGATATCTTTATAAATTTCTTCTATAGGATTAGCATTAGCGAACAGGTCTTTTCACTTGACTGAAATAGCCTCTCAGCGTGTGGCATCAAGAATTAAATTTGAAGTAATCCTATAATTTTTCTTTTGTTTTCCCCTGTAAATGAACGATAAATCAATGCACATACATCATATCCTATAATAAGTATCTTGAAGAGCACTTGACTCCCGTTCTTGTCCGAGAAGATACTAGCGAGCCAATGCTATTCCTATGAGGAGGCATTTTTCTAATAAGCTCTTTCGCATTTTGACATTTTTTTTTTCTTTTCTGTATTAGATAGCTGAAATTTCTCTCAACATCGCTCTTTTTTTATTTTTTCAATTTTGGTTTCAGATATTTTTTAGAATGACACTTTCACTTTCAGAACATGGTTCAGAAAGTGAAAGTAACTTTATAAAAAAATATTTGCGACCAAAATTGAAAAAAAGTAATCAAGGAGCGATCTTGAGAGGGACCTCAGCTATCCAATGCAAAAAAAGAAAGGAAAAAAAAAAAAAAGATTTAAAAATGTTAAAATGCAAAAGTTTTTAGCAAAATGCCCCCCCCCCCCCATAGGATCCCCTCATTAGCTCCCCATTAGCTCCTGAGTGTCTTCACGGAGAAGGAAGGAGCCTTAAGTGAGGTTATGTCAATCTCAATATGTTCGAAATAGTGTAATAATACATTGCAAATTGTTTCCTCGCCACGAACTTTAACCTCCTCAGTTCTTATTACAAAAAGAAAAAAAAAGTTTCTATATGTGAATTTTTGTTCCTTACCGTTTTATTAATAATATACGGACCTATTTCAAGACTATTAAAACTCTTGCTTTGAAGTCATATCGGAGAAGAAGTAATCAATAAATATTACATTAAATACTCAAAAGCAGATGATAATGTAACAGAATTTTCTTTGGTGTAAACGAACTATAAATATGACGTTATTCATTTTCAATACCAAAAATGCCATAGTAAATTTCAATCAAATATATGAAATATACATCAAATGTATGGAAATCCGTGTAGTATATTACCCAAGTTAAAGCTCTGGTAAACAGATAAACAAATCAAAGTCATAAGTACTTTTTCAATTGTGCTATAGATGATAGAAATGTAAAAGTAACAACGTTAAAAGCACACTTTATATTAAATTAAAAGCATACCGGTTTCGGAAGCATATAGCTTACCGTCCTCAGGGTTGTTACTTTTACATTTCTATCACATTGCCCCAAGCTTCATCTCAATAATTTTGCTATGTATGCTTTCTTGTGTCTGTGTGTATTTATTAATTCACACGTACATAAGTAGCATATAAGAATTTTAAAGTTAGTGGTACATAGGTAAAATGAAACTTTCAAAATTAATTCTTCAAAATTGGCAACGTTACGAACTCAGTGTTTTTTATTTTAACGATCTTTTTTTCCCCAAAAACAAACATTGCTTTTAATTTTATCATATTCGTTAATTCAAATGTCACATAGAATTAACTTAGACTGGCCAAACTCTTTAAAATTACTTCTTTAGAGTTGGCAACAATATTCGAATTCAGTGTTTTTTCCGTCGAACCTCTTTCGAAAACAAACATTACTCCCGCGGCCGGCAGAAAACGCTGTCAGATGATCGGCGCAAACATGCTTTTTTCCTTCGAACGCAAGGTAGCTGTATACAAACCGAGCAAGCGAGTCCAACAACGAATTGGGAACAGAGATGTAGGTCAGACACTACGCGAGGGAGGTTTAGCTTACTCACAGAAGAGAGAGAGAGAGAGAGAGATACGCAGTGGAGTGAGTTTACAAACTTGGGTTTTGCTGGCCGATTCGCCAGAAAAGTTTTTGGCAGTGAAAATAGTGGGAGGCAGGTATGGATTGTCGGAAGAGTACGAAGATGCACTCCGAAAAAGGCGTAAGATTATGGTCAGAGGAATTAGATTAGGGTTTTTAAAACTTTCTTTATCTCACGGCTCACCAGAACGCATAAAATTTTCGCACCATACTTAAATAATTGTAATTAGAGAGAATGCGAAGCAAAAGTGCCTTTTAATTCTTAGTGAAAATAGTGGGATGTTAGCAAGAGTTAGGTTGTCAGGAAGAGTTGGAAGATGCGTAAAGAAGGTATAAGATTCTGATCAGATTATAATAAACGGCGCTCTGTAAGGCGGACTCTGCGTAATACGGAAAGCTGTCTAACTCAGAAAGATTTTCAATTCCCTGTGAATCGAAAATCTTTTATTCAACACCCTTTGACATGGTGTTGAATCCACTTTTCTCCGGGGGGACATGAGAGAGTTCCGGGGGAAGGGGGGAAATTTAATTGCTACGGGAGAGTATGTCCCCACCGGACTACCCCCTTAATTTAACACTGCATAGACAGAGTAAAATTTGTCAAAGGCGAAATATTATCTACAACGGAAAAAATTCTCGGTCCGGATCGATTCTACCTTAGACAAGTTTTCTGCATTAGATTAATATTTTTAAAACTTCTTTTCTCACGGCACACAAAAAAAAAATCACTTGAAAATTTTCAGGGATATAATATATATATATATAATTGCAGATTACTTTTCCAAATTGTATAAAAATGTGGATTAATTTTTTCCCTTGAGATCGAGTCGGGGTTTGAATATTTTGGATTCAGGTCTGTTTCAAATTGAAGTGTATTGAGTTTCGTGTAGAATTTTTTTTTGCTATCGGATTTCAGGATGGCTTTAAGTAGAATTTTCGTTTTTTCTCTTCTTTAACTTTTTTTTCCTGTCGAATTTTGAGATACAAATTCATATCTTGAATTGATACGAATCAATTTGAGGTTATCGTGTACTAATTTGAGGATGCTTAAAGCTAATTTAAGCACAGTTCTCAGGTTTTCTCTCCGGGACTCCAACTGTTGAAGGCTTTTTTTTCTTTGGGGGGGGGGGGGGGCGGGGGGGATAATATTGAAATATTTTATTTTAAAATTTAAAATCTAAATGAGGCAAATGTGTGGTAAATAAGATTTTTAACACTCAAAATATAACTAAGTATGATAAAATATTTTGTCAAATAAAACAGAAAGAAACACCCTCAGTATACAGAGAAAATTTTCGTTGCTATCTCACAGGTGAATAAGGGAGAGAGAGGTCCGATTTATAACAAGTCTTAAACCAAGTCAAGCCAACGCTAGTTACACAGCAAAACTCATAAGTTAAATATTAACCCTATGAGGGTGGTTTTTCCCCCCTTTCAAATTTCTCGTTTGTATTTTTATTACTTTTAACCAGGATAACCGAGGTCAAAATCCAACCAAGCTCCTTTTAATTTTTTTGAGGGAGTACTTTTATTTATGAATTGATTTCAAAACTGTCCTCATAAGAAATCTTCAATCAAAAGAGTGGGGGGGGGGGGACCTGGATAGAAATCGACTGAAGCTATCCCATAATTAAAAAATATACTAATTAAATTTATTGAATTGCAAACGAGAAATTTGAAAAGATCGCTTCAATGGGTTTAACGTCAGCTAGTATGTGCCGTCACGTGATTAACGTAGGTTCTTAACTCAATTTCTACGTAAAAAAATCTATTCGCATACATGGAAAAAATCTTGACGAAAGCGCTTTTGAAAATGTAGAAAAGTAAATGCACATTAAATCTCGGAGGTAAAAAAAAATAATAATAACTACGAAATCTTATTCACATTTCTGGACATTCAACATCCGAGTTCATTTACGGCAAACTTTACCGCAAAACATTGTCTTACTACTTCCGCCAGAAACACTTTTGACGTATGTAGTTGGGGAAATTTCTGCAAAAACCGCGATTCTTTCCCTAAGCGAAAAAGTTTGGTTCAAGAGATTTTAGCATCCAGGTATCTTCAAATATACATTCGGATTCTTTCGATCAGTACACAATTCTCGCATTTCAAACACAGTAAGAGAGAGAAAAAAAACATCCTTGATATAAAGGATTTTTTTGACAGCTTTCGGGATAAATTGGAGCATAAAGTTAGTTTTTCTCCGGAAAAAGGGAAATTCTCTTGGGAAAGAAACGAATTTCTTAGCAAGAATTATTTCCGAATCCGGGATGAATTTTCTTTGACTTTTTCTGCTTAAATTTTCCGAACTTGGATTTCTATCAATGAAAAAATATAAAGAAAATATTTGCTTTGTATGTACCTTTATGTTTGTTTGAATTTGAGTTAGAGGCTACTTTGTTGCTATATGTGTTGCTAATTTTTTTACACTTTCCAGCATGCCAATATAGTTAGTTTTAGTGTACTGCTACTTGTGTTGCTACTTTTTATAACACTTTCCAGCATTCCAGTATAATTGAAAATTATTTAAGACAAAGTCTCCTGTTTATCTGTTAGAATGCTATTCACCCACACATGGTTGGTACTCCCTTTTTTAACACTTTCCAGTAGAGTTAAAAATTGTTTCGTGTTAGTTTAGTTAATCACACGTGTTGCTATTCTTTTTTTAACATTTTCCACAGTAGCTGAAAGTTGTTTATGACAAGTCTACATGTTTGTCAAACTCCATGTGTTGTTACTCTAACATTTTTCACCATAGCTGAAAATTGTTTGACTTTTTTTTCATCCTTACTTTCTAAATAATTTCTTCTATGTTTTTACTTTCTCAATTTAAATTTTCTCAACTTTGATTTCTATCGCCGAAAAAGTAAATGCCCGTTGAAAAGTAAAAACATTCGTCCCCTCTCTGATCCCCCCCCCCCCCAAAAAAAAGCTGCTTTTAATCATTTTAAAAGCATCATGTCATATACGATAAAATCTCTCCAATTATGGAAAACAAAATATGTATTTAAACCGTATTGAGTGAACAAATAAAGTCATAAAATCTGCAATAAAGCATTTTATAAGCCACAGATTTTAGTGATGTATTTAACAGCTGAACATGATGACTGCTTGATTCATAACTCTGCGTTTACTTGTAAAATTCAATTTTGATCCCTTTTGAGTAAATTACCTTTTTTTTCATACCAGAAAATTTATAATAATTTGTAAAATATATTAAATTTGATTCCATTTTACTTAATTGCTTTTCTTTTCTTTCTTATATGGGGTGTTTCTAAATCGGTGAAAATCAGTGTTTTAACGCTTGGTAGTATTTATTACATAAAACTTATAATTAATATATGAAAAAGAGCAACTAAAACAGCTTTACCTACAAGATTAAATGTTCTATGTGAGCATCTTTCGTCACACGGCACACATCAAGTCGATAGCTCAGTTCAGAAGCTCACGCGATCTAACGCTATGCGATTTCTACCTGTGGAGGTTCATGAAAGATCCTGTATTTGTGTTTCCAATACCAGTTGACCATTGCAGCTGCTGCAACAATGACCCCACAAACATTTGGGGACGTTTGCGAAGAACTGAGCTATTAGTCCAAGAGCCGACCGCACAAAACCCTAAGTCATCGAGCACAAGAAAAATTCCTTTATTTTATGGAAGAGTAGTAATAGGGGAACCTAATGATCCATGTCTGCCGAAAGCGAAGTGGTGCATAAGCCAGAAATTAACACCACTAGTGGTTGACTCGTAGGCTTAAGCATCGTGTTTGCCGTACAATCAAAAGTATGAAAACATAGAAAACTGGGTGCGGGAGAACATAACGCTAAGCCCATGAATCAATCACTAGTGGTATTAATTTTTGGCTTATGCGCCACTTCGCTTCCGGCAGACATGGATCATTAGGTTCCCCTATTACTACTCTTCCTTAAAATAAAGGATTTTTTCTTGTGCTCGATGACGTAGGGTTTTGTGCGGTCGGCTCTTAGACTCGACTTGATATATGCCGTGCGACGAAAGATGCTCACTTTAAACACTTGTAAGCTTGTAGATAAAACTTTTTTGCTCTTTCATTTTATGCGCTAATTTTAAGTTTTCTGTAATAAATACTACCAAGCGTTAAAACCCAGATATTCATTTAGAAACACCCCGTGTAATGAAGTATTTTTCGCATCGGAAAATTTATACAGGGATGAGATTGACCAAAAAGCAAAAAAGCTGAAAACTGCGCGAACGACTTTTGAGCAATGACAGGAATGTCAATCGCAACAAATATAATTGTATTAATATATAACGTACAATTTAGCTTTTGGTAAATTAAATTAAAAGAAAATTATTAACGTGAATTGCAGAAATTATTTATACTTACTCTAATGAAAATTTAGCTTATAAAGATACAGTACATTAATAAAACCCTGTTATTTGCATGAATATTTTTTTTATTGAAATTTTCTAACAGTAAGACACTTTTGGTTAAGTATTAGGGAAAAGAAAATAGAAATTTTCTTTGTTTTTTAGCTTTGCTCTTGCACAAGGTAAATTTCTTTCTCCTGCTTTTTTCTTGGATATTACACATTAAAGATATCTAGTGATGTCGCTGGACTTTAAAAATCCTGGATCTCCAGGACCCAGAACTAAATTCTGGGTCTCTTTTTTACAAAAGTGGGTCCTCACTGATAAGTCATTTTTAGATGCAAAACTTGAACTTGTTCATTTGGAAAAGACTAAAATGCAAAAACCGGTTATTTTGAAAATTTTTGGGTTAGTTTTTTTCAGAGTTCCTTTGATGAAATTTTTAGTTTTAACACTCTCTTTGCATGAAATCTGTCATTTATTGGAATCTTTTGGCAAAATCTAAAGTTTTTTTTTTTTTTTTTTCAAAAATTTGCCATTTTTTGCGAATATTTTGACGAAATCTGCCATTTTTTCGCGATCGTTTTACGAAATCTACGTTTTTTCGCGATCGTTTGACGAAATAAACCAGTTTATTGCGATCGTTTGACGATATCTACCGATTTATCCAGATTTTTGGACAAAAGTTGTGATTTTTCGCAAAACATTTGGCGAAATTCGCCGTTTTATCGTGATTTTTGGACGAAAATTGTCGTTTTATCGCGATTTTTGACAAAATCTGCCGTTTTTTCGGTATTCTGTGTCGAAATTAACCATTCTTTCGCGAATCTTTTGACAAAATTGGCCGGAAATTAGTCGTTTTTTGGCGATCTTTTAAGGAAATTTGCCGTTTTTTCGCGATTTTTTGACGAAATTACGCGTCCTGTATTTTTTTGGTAAATCAGAAAATTTGGAATTTAAAAATAACAAAAAAGCTGAAAACCGCGGAAGAATCTCATCCCTGTTTATAATACTTGTAGATTATATTTGATTTTATCACGTTGATTACCACGGTGACCGACAATGTAAAATACGATATAAAAAACTAAAAAATATATATTGTTTTGAGTAATTTATTAAATAAAGTATAATCCTGTAACAATAAAAGTTAAGTATAAGTAAAATTTAAATAAAATTTCCATAATAACTTAAAACAATACATTT
The DNA here is from genome assembly GCA_964019185.1 of Maratus speculifer. NCBI lineage: Eukaryota > Metazoa > Arthropoda > Arachnida > Araneae > Salticidae > Maratus > Maratus speculifer. The sequence continues at coordinate 219,773,602 of OZ025301.1, read as the reverse complement.
TTTAAAAGTTTTATATCATATTTTAGACTGTCACTGGTGACTTGTATGGCACTGAGCGTGTTAATCACAAAGCAGTGGGACACATACAATACATGCAAAAATTATTTTCTTTACCAGAAAATTTATAATATTTATAGAATTATATTTAATTTTAGTTTTTTTTTCCATTATATAAGAATACTTATAATATTTTTTTATAATATTTGGTGAGTACATTCATCTTTGTTCACATTTTAGTCAAATATTCTTTTTTGTTTCTTCTTTTCTATGAAAAAAGAGTCTTCCGTACCAGAAATGTTAAAATACTTGTAGAATATATTTAATTTTGATCACATTTTAGTCAATTATTTTTCCTTCTTTTTTTTTTCCATGAATAAAAAAAATATATTTTTTATGATAGAAAATGTGCTTTTTTTTTTTTTTTTTTTTTTTTTGGAAGCACAATTTTGAAACTTACACTTTTTCTATACATAAAAATATCTTCCTTTACCAGAAAATGTACAATACTTGTAGATTACATTCGATTTTAACCCCTTGGGGACGAGCAATACATATACGTGCCACGAAAAGTCTTAAGAATTCTTGTTTATTCCCACCAGTAAAATTTTACTGCAAAATTTTCCTTATTTAATCGGAGCATTTTCTCGATTTAGTTAAGCACAAATTTCTGTTTTTTTTTTTTTTTTTTTTTTTTTTTTTTTTTTTTTAAATCGGAGAGTAGTCACAATTTTGTAACTTACACTTTATATACTTAAAAAAAAATTTCATTTACCAGAAAAATTATAATACTTAAGGGTGTATTCGAAAAAATTCGACTCATTTTTAAAAGTAAAAACATGAAACTTGCTGAGGGGATTTTTGAAGAGACATATAAGATGCCGTGTGATGTCATTTACCGCTCCATTCATTAGAATTTAATTTATAAACAATTATCTTCTCAGTATGACCCTTTTTTTCGTTTCCAAATCTCTCGCTTCGGAAAAATCGGTTTAAAATGCTGTTTTTGATTGCTTTTTTGAAATATTTTCTGCATTTATCAAAGAATCGACAATCACAACACTTTGTGTACTTTCTATATAAGACAATTCGCCAGTTTGATGCATATGAGAACAAAAATGAATTTAAAAGTAAATCGGAAAATAAGCAGTTTGAATTGAAATACACCCTTAAGTGTATTGCATTTTGATCACGTTTTAGTCAATTGTTTTTCAATTTTATTTTTCATGCATAAAAATATATTTTGTAGTAGAATATATTTCATATTGGTCATATTTTATTCACTACCCCTCCCCCCCCCCCCATATATAACAATAATTTTCAAAGCAGAAAATTTGTACTCGTAGAACATATTAATTTTTAATCAGTTACTCTCATGTATATATTTATCAAATTAGATTTTCTAAGAAGGCTAATTTATTAATAATAATGGCTAATTTATAAGTACCTATTTGCTAATAAGGCCATTATTTTGTTTTGTTACACAAGATTTTTGGGGATATGAATTTGCAACACATCTCCCTCGTCCAAATAAATATAGCACAAATAATTACCTTTAATCCCCCCCCCCCCCAAAAAAAAAAGCAAGTGACAGGAAACAAATTTATTCACGATATATATCTTAAAAAATTACTTCCTTCCAAAAACATTGAAACGTTACGAGGAAACTTTGCACCAATTTACGCATGAGAAATAAAAATGAATTAACATATCTAAAAATAAAAACACAGCTTGGACTACGGTTGCTTGTTTTCTGATAAAGTAATTTTAAAGAATTTAATAAATCAAAGAACAAGGTTAAAAAACTGACCGGCATTTTTTTTCTTTTCTTTTCTTAAAAGAATTATTTCAAAGTATTAGAAGTAATTTTATGCTTCAGAAACAGTTTCAAATTCAGCAAAGAGTTTGTTACACGATTAACCCTTTATCTACCGACGATATTTATAAGTACCATTAAAATTACTTATTATAAAATTCTTTTAAAACGTCAGTTAGTTGTAATACTGTTTAGAATGAGTTACAGATACATTATCTTGTTCCAAAAGCATTATTGGTTACACAAAACAAAGATATTTTTAAAAGGATGATTTCTTTTGCCTTTATATCTTTTCAGCTTTCTTGGCGCTGAGGGAGGAAGATGGGGATTTTCAATTGGGAAATATTTCTGTATTTATATTGTAAGAACATATCATTTGTACATTTTATAATTCTACAAAATACTAAGAAAACAATTTACAATTAAAAAGATTTGAGTGGGGTTATAAATATTGCACAAAATCCCTGTAAATTCAAATTTAATTAATCCTTCTAAATCCTACAAATATTTATTAAATGATTATGTAAATCTTTTAACATAGCTTAAACAATTTACGTAAAATGCTTTAGAATGTAGAATTTTCATGAAATCATAAGGCGGTAGATAAAGGGTTAATATAGAATTTTCTCCCTTATCCAACAATTAATTTTTGTAACATCCATTTTAGATGCATAGCTCTAATTACAAGTATCATGTTAATTATTTATGAAAATTCATTTACATCAAATCTGTTTTAAGTGAAATTTAAATTTTTACACGGTCGTTGTATATTATAAATTTAGAAAAACTTTCTTCATGATCGAACAAGTAAACTAGTAACAATTCTATTCTTGATCTTTACCCAGTTATGATACTTCGATTTATAAATTTTCGCCATTTTTACAGCTGGAAAGCGAGTTTTTGATGCGAAAAAACGCTAAAAATTAATTATATTTACACTATCCTAATTAGATAAGTTTTGATGATAGAAAAATGGACATATTTCAACTTGTTAGAGAAGGTTTTTCTAAATATAGTTTATAGAACCCAGCTATCAATTTAAATATCGCAAAAAAAAAAAAAAAAAACAAAAGAAAGAAAAGAAAAAGAAAGGGGGGGGGGGGAGAGAAATGTTTTTTATTAGAATTATATCTCTATTATTACAATGAACGCATATATTTAATTTTGCTACAATTCTAGTTACTTAAAAAAATAGGATTAAACAATTATTATATACGCTGGTTATTTGGATATCTTAAAACTAGAATTTGTAATGTATACTATAGTAAATCATTTGCATTAAAATAAGCAAACGCTTGCTTTAATGCATTAAAAGAAAGTCATGCGATTATTTTCAATTATTTCCACTGAAAAAATATCGATTAAAAACAAAACCTTAAAGTCGCTAGCTTTGGATTATGTATTTTTCCACTCGAAAGAAGCCGATAGCGGAGTTTCGTTAGGGAAAACTAAAAAGTGTTCGAACACACAATAAACCTACATTTTAATAAAATCATGAATACCTAGAAAAAGTCTCAAAGTTTTGATAATTCGGGGAAGACCGAAAATTATTTAGGATTTTTAAAAAGTAAATAAATAGAAATTAAATATATGCGATCATTTTAATAATAATTTTAGTATTCTAAAAATACAGTCAAACCTCGTTAACATGAACACGCTTAACGTGAATTACTTTTAACATGAACTGTTTTCACAGTACCCTATAAAGACGAATACAAAGATATGATACTGATAACATGAATTACTGTTAACATTAAACAAAATTTTGATTCCCTTTGAGGTTCATGTTAACGAGGTTCGACTGTAATAATTTCGCATTTTTAAGCGCATTGTTAATTTTTTACTTATTTAGTTTAATCAGAATTTTTGGCTGGAAAGGATTTTGAGTTAATTCTACTTTAAATGAAGTATTTTGTTGTTTTACATGTTCAAATTGTAGTTTTTGGTAAATATACGATGCGTAAAATCCAATATAGTGAAAATCATAATCAACCCAGAAATTACAGTATCACGTAATGCTTTGATAGTGTTGTTTCCCATTGTTCTACATTCAGTTAATACTGCAGAAGGGACTTCTATTAAAAAGAATTGAAAAAGTAGCATTCTAAAATTCTGTTGGCCATTTATACTTTCATTATGTTGTTTTCCCCCCATATCGTCTATTCCTTTTAGGGATTTTATATTCCTGTTACCAATTTTACGTGCTCCCCCTTTTTCTTATACATACACAGTGGCGTATTCAGGAGATGGCCTGACAGAGCTGCAGCCCCCTCCGAAATTTGTAAAAAAACATAAAATGTAATTACGTCAATTTATCAAAATATAATGTAATCTGCTTTATAGTTAATAGAATAACATTCTGTTTTAAGCAGGTTTTCATTTAAAAAAATATTTCGCAGGACCACAAAATAACTATTTTAGCCAAGCTTCTGTTATACGCAGGTTCTCTTTACACGCATAAAAACTATACCAATTAAGAAGAAAACCTGCTTAAAACGAAATTTTTTGCAGTCTCGTGCGATTCAATCTTAACAGGTTATGTATAATAGACGCATTACCTGCTATGATAAAAATTTATTTAAAGCGGAAAAGTTAATTTTCTTAAGATTCCTTCTTAGAAACTTTTTCTATATCTCAGCGATAATTCTAGATACGCCACTGCATACACAAACACTTGCTGTGCTAGCTAAAAAAAGTCCCCCCTCCCCAAATAAATAAAATGAAATTGTTTAGCATCTTATCATTCTATATGGAATTTACTGACTCCGATCTTAAATCGCTCCTTCATAAATCCTACTTTGGTTTCCTATTTTGGTTTAAAATGCCAAAAACATCGAGATTTTTATGCAGTGAACTGTTCAGAATTAAATTGGAATCCAAAATTGTCAGCCAAGCAAATCATTTTTAGCCCATAAGCTAAAAAAGAAACTATGTTGGTTAAAAACTCAACAGATAAGATTGGAGCTTAAAAAATCGTTCGGTTTTTAACTTATTTTTCAATTTGATTAAATCCAAAACTTTCCGAGCAATTACGGAACAATGTTCTGAAAACTAAACAGAGGCAGCTGATAGGAGCTACGCTTATTCCTTAAATTTTTAATTAAAATATTTATTAACATGATTTTTATTAGATCTCAAACAAAATGAAGACTGAAAGAGTCAAAGAAAGAAGGCCTAAAATAATATCTTCATAAATAAAAATCTCATTTCATAACTATAATACTGCTTCTATTGTAACATCCATTTTAAAATCGTCAGCAACTTTAATGACGTCATTTTGAAACAGATAAAAGGAAACTAAAATTGCGCGCGCTCTGCGATGTTGATGTCACACGTGCGTTCGCAACTACAATGCACGCATCGCTGAACATGGAATGCTGCTGGGCGGCTCCCCATACCGTTAAAAAGTTCGACATTGGCTGCAAAAGCTTGAAAAGCAGAGGTTCATAAAAATGATTATTTTTCACAACAGGTGGCGCTACCATAGCAAATCGAGTTAGAGAATTCGATCGTAGGAGTTGCGTAATGGCAGAAGATTTTTCTGTAGCAATGAAAGGAAATTTTGGACCAATTAAGCAGGGTGCGTAGCGGTGCTTACAGGTGCTTACAAGGTACTTATTTTCTAAGCAAATTTGTAAGGTCCTTACAAGGTGCTTCTTTTTTTTCCCAGAGTGCTTATTTTTTTTTTCTCTCTCCCTTGAAATGCCTATTTTTGAACTAACTTCTTGTTTTAATTTTCGCGATCCTGAACCGAAACTATTTCGATAAAAGCGAAACAACAACTTTTCCTTATCTAGAACGGCCGATGGTACGTCGTTCGTACCCCAGAAATGTTCGTATTGTCCACTTTTAGCTCCTCCCTCATCTTTCAGCCTTTGATTCTCGGAACTTTGAACCCAAGTTCTCCGTTCTGCATGGTTTTCTGGAATTCTGGCGTTGCATATTTTTTTCTTTTGTGACTCTCGTGTGAGCGTGTGATTATTCATTATTGCCATTTGAGTTTTTTATTATACCAAAGTAAGTTGAATATATCGTCGAACGATCGATCAAAATAAGTTGCGAACATAAAACAATAAAAAAAAATATCTATATCAATCAAAAGACTAAGAGAAAACTGCGCGCGGAACAAATTGTAAATTTGACGACCCCACTACCAAACTTTTTCTTGTAATAGACGAAAAATGACATTGGTAGTATAAATTTGGTACCCCCTAAATTTCCGTACCCGGCGCGGCTCCCCCCCCCCCTTTTCGCACAGTGCTGTCAAAAGATCATGAAAATGCTCAAATTTTTATAAAGAATCGCGAAGAGACCTAAAAATATCATAGAAAAATTTGAAAAAATACGTCGAAAAACCAAAAACATTCATCAAAAGATTATGAAAAAAAAAAACAAATTATGTCAAAAGAATGCGATCAAATCACAAATTTTACCGAAAAATCTCGAAATAAAACCACAAATTTCCTCAGAAAAAAACGATGAAACCGCAAATTTTGATCAAAAAACAGCAATAAAACCCCAAATTTCATCAATAAACTGCAATAAAACCACAAATTTCACCAGAAAACCAAAAAAACTGCTGAAATTTCGCCGAATAATCGCGAAAAAATTGAAAAATTCCGTCTCAAAGTTTTATTAAAGAACGCGAAAAAATGCAAATTTCGACGAAGAAATTTGCATCGCTAAAAAACACTAAGTTTGTTAAAAATTTTGCAATAAAATTGCAATTTTCGTGGAAAGATCGCGACAAAACTTATTTTTGACAAAAACTCGCGAAAAAACCACTCATTTTGTCAAAAGATCGCGATAAAATCACAAATTTCGCAAAAAGATATCGAATAACTACAAATTACGTCGAAAAAACCAAAAGATCGCGAAAATACAGAAATAGCTACAAAAAATCGCGATAAAACCGCAAAAGATTGCGAAAACCAAAAATTTTCTGCAAAAAAATGAAAAAAATTGTCAAAATATTGCAAAAAATCAAATTTCTTCAAAGGATTTTTAAAAAGACTTAAATTTCATGAACCCCAGGAGAGAAGAGAGAAAAAAAAAAAAGAAAAACCCTGAAAATTAACTGATACAAAGTAAAAAACCCTGAAAATTATCAAATGCAAAATATATTAATTTCAAAGGTCATATTCACCCAAAATTTGAAACAAACAATTTTGGAGCAGAAAAAACAGCTTTAGAAAAAGCAAGGAATTAAAAAAAAAAAAAAAATAAATGCTGCTACCCCGGGAGCAGAATCGGCGCAACGCTGCGACGTACGTCGCCATACATGCTACTTTTCCGCGGAAACGCGGAATTCCGCTTTTTCGGCGACGAATTTTATTATCCCTGGGTTCAATGCAAATATGCATTAAAATTTGTTGACATTTATATATAGGGGGGGGGGGGGGTGGTAACGATGAAATACAACAAAAACGCGAGTCAAACGGCGCTAAATTAAGAAATTTTTTTCAAAGGATTGCAGAAACAACGCAAATTTCTCCAAAGGATAGAAAAGAACTATAAAATAATCAAACAATCGCGGAAAAAATAGTATTTTCTTCAGAGGATCGCGAGAAAAAACACAATTTTTGTTAAATGATCACGAACAAGACGCGATTTTCGTCAAAAAATTGCTGCGAAAACACGATTTTTGTGAACAGGTTGCGGAAAAATACTCTAATTTTGTCAAATAATCTAATTTTATCGAAAGATCGCGAAAAATGCTTCAATTTTGTAGAAAGATCGCAGAAAATAAGCAAATTTTGACGAATGATCGAAGAAAATACGGAAATTTTAACGAAAGATCGCAGAAAATACACACATGTTGACAAAAGATCGCAGAAAACATAAAAATTTTGACGAAAGATCGCGAAACATACCCAAATTTTGACGAAAGATCGCGGAAAATATGCAAATTTTGACGGAAAATCGCGGAAAATACGCAAATTTTGACGAAAGATCGCGGAAAATACGCATATTTTGACGAAAGTTCGTGATAAATACGCATATTTTACGAAAGATCGCGGAAAATATACAAATTTTGACGTAAGATCGCGGAAAATACGCAAATTTTGACGAAAGATCGAGGAAAATACGGAAATTTTAACGAAAGATCGCAGAAAATACACATGTTGACAAAAAATCGCAGAAAACACAAATTTCGACGAAAGATCGTGGAAAATACGCAAATTTTGACGAAAGATCGCGGAAAATACGCAAATTTTTCACGAAAGATCGCGGAAAATATGCAAATTTTCTCGAAAAATCGCGGAAAATACGCAAATTTTCACGAAAGATCGCGAAAAATACGCATATTTTACGAAAGATCGCGGAAAATATGCATATGTTGACGAAAGATCGCAGAAAATATGCAAATTTTGACGTAAGATCGCGGAAAATACGCAAATTTTGACGAAAAAGCGCGAATTTCGCTAAAGGAATTTGGAGAAATGCAAACTTCATTAAAAAGGCTGTGGGAGAAAAAGTGCAATTTTCGTCAATTGATCACGAAAAGCACTAATTTCGTTACAAAAATTGCAGAAAAACGCAGGTTTCGCCAAAAGTCTGTGAGGCCCTGAAAGTTCAGCTTTTTTCTTGCTGAGCCTGTAGCATGTCTGCGTCGCAGACTCTTAGGAATGTCCGCAGATTATTTTTCAACTGTTAAAAATTTAGCAACAATTAAAAAATTTCGGTCCTAAATCCAAAAATTCGGACATAAAAAGTATCGCAAATTTCGACACATAGTCTTCGAAAAGAAATCAATTTTGCGGAAAACACGTGAATTTCGTCGAAAAATTTGCGAAAAGAACGGCAAAATTCGTCCAAAAATCTAGAAAAGCAAATTTCTTAAAAAGATCACGAAAAAACGGCAAGTTTCTTCAAAACATTGCAAAAAACGGCAAATTTCTTCAAAAGATCACCAAAAAACAGCAGTTTTCGTCAAAAAATCCCGAAAAAAGGCAAATTTCTTCAAAAAATCGCAAATAGGGGCAAATTTTTGCGAAAGTTCACGACAAAAATGGTAGTTTTCGTCAAAAAAAATCCCCTTAAAACGCCAAAAAAATCGTGAAAAAACGGCAGTCTTCGTGAAGAGATCGCGGAAAAACGGCAGTTTTCGTAAAAAATCACGAAACATCGTCGAATTTCTTAAAAAAATCACGAAAAAACGGAACATTTGTTCAAAAAATCTCGAAAAAACGGCAAATTTCTTCAAAAGATCGCGAAAAAACGGCAAATTTATTCAAGAGATCGCGACAAAGCGGCAGTTTTCGTCAAAAGATCGCAAAAAAAGCAGGTTTCGTCTAAAGATCACGATAAATCGGGAAATTTATTCAAAAGATCGCGAAAAAACGGTAAATTTCGTGAAAAGATCGCGAAAAAACTGCGGTTTTCGTGAAAAAATCGCGAAACATCGTCGAACTTCTTCAAAAAATCGCGAAAAAACGGCAAATTTTATCAAAAAATCACGAAAAAACGAAATATTTCTTCAAAAGATTAAAAAAAACGGCAAATTTCTTCAAAAGATCACATAAAAACGGCAGTTTTCGTTAAAAAATCATAAAAGAAAAAAGAACTGCAAATTTCCTCAAAAGATCGCGAAAAACAGCAAATTTTTTCCAAGAGATTGTGAAAAAAACGGCAAATTTCTTCAAGAGATCGCAACTAAACAGCAGTTTTCGTCAAAAGATCACGACAAATTTCTTCAAAAGATCGCGAGAAAACGGCAATTTTATTCAAAAGATCGCGAGAAAACGGCAATTTTATTCAAAAGATCACGAAAAAAGAAGTTTTCGTCAAAAAATCGGAAAAAACGTCAAATTTTGTCATAAAAATGCGAAAAAAGGTGCAAATAGCGTCAAAAGTTCGCAAAAAATGATATTGCGTCAAAAGATCGTGAAAAACCCATGTCAATTTTTGTCAAAGAGGACCCCCCCCCCCCACCTCCTCTTTCAGAAAATGTATGAGGTGTTAAAAATTCTGAGTACAAAGACAATTTCTTTTTTTTTTAAGTCTACTTTTTTTTTATGTCTATCACAAATACTTGGGAGGTTTGAGTGCATATAATGTAATGCGAGGGATTTGTCTGCAGACTGTTTTTTAAGTTTTTCAGATTGCAGTGTTGCAGACCAGTGTTAAGTGTTGCAGACCGCAGAAAAAAATTCTGCTGCTGGGGCTCTATAATCAGTTTTTAAAGCAGTAAAAACAGTTTTTGTACAGAAAATTCCACTCCAGCAATTTTTTTTCGCAGTCTTTTGACAAAATTTGCGGCTTTATCGCGATCTTTTGAAGAAATCTCCTTTTATCTTGATCTTTTGAAGGAATCTCGTTTTTTTTTTTGCGCTCTTTTCACGAAATTTGTCGTTTTTGTGTGTCTATTTGATGAAATTGTTTTTACGTGATTTTTTGATGAAATTTGTTGTTTTTTCGTGATTGTTTCAAGAAATTTGACATTTTTTCCCGCTTAAATGACAAAAATGATTGTTTTTACGTGATTTTTTGTGAAATTTGCTGTATTTTTGTGACCTTTTTTCTAGAAATTTGTCGTTTTTTCGCGCTTATATGACGAAATCGATTGGGTTTTTTTGCTATTTTTTGACAAAACATGTTTTTCTTTTCATGATTTTTTGATAAAATTGATTTTTTTTACAATTTTTTGACGAAATTGATCGTTTTTTCACGTTTTTCAACAAAATTTGCCTTTTTTTAAAAACGAATTTGCATTTTTACCCCTGATTCTAAAAAGAAATTTGTTCTCTGCGCGATTCCTTAAAGAAATTAATGTTTTTTCTTTTAATTTTTGACAAAATTTGCAAATTTTTTTCAAAATTTTGTGATATTTTTTAATGTTTGAATTTTTTACTAAGTGTAACGATATCATAAAACTGAAAGGATCAATCGAAAAGCTCGGAAATCTGGGGTACACCAGGAACACAATCACCCCTGTAATGCATATATGTGCATAAATGGGTGCTTCTTTTTCTCTAAAAGTGTGTTTACAGGTGCTTATTTTTAAAACTAAAATGTTGCTACTCACCCTGCAATTAAGGCAAAAATTACGATAAACATGAAAATGAATTTATATTTAGCATGTATAATTGGGGAAAAAAATATATGACGTTACTTCTTTAATTCACTAATTCTGGATCTCTTAAAACGATTCGAAAAATCAATACGACTATAAAACCACGGAGAGACTTACGGATTTTAATAATCGCGTGAAATTGAGAAATGTTTTTAATTACTTAATGAATAAGAATTATTGTTTGGCAACAGTAGTATGTAAAGATGGCTAAGTGTAAAAGCTGGAAAGAATATTGAATTCTGCAAGTTTGGAATTGGGTAATTTATTTTAATTGAAAATTTAATAATTCTTGCGAGATAACATTTCCATTATACATAAGATGTCATTTATGTGTTAACATCCAAATCTATATTATGCTTCTGCAAACTCATTTCAATAGAATGAAGTTTTCTTATAAACAAACTATATGAGCTATATAAATTGAACTAAATTTTATTTTTCAACTGGTAAGTTAATAATGCAACAATAGTATGATATCCGCCCCTCATTAAGTTATTAAAAATCAAATATTTCTCTTAACAATTTTTATTTTTAGCAACTCTTTCGCGATGAGCGTTAAATGCAGCTTTGTTTTTTTACTCGTAAAATAGTAATAATTATTATTAATAAGCAGCATTATTATTAATAATAATGCTGCAATGACATAATATCCCCCCTCCTTTAATTAAATTATTTAAAAAATCAATTCTTTCTCTTGACAATTTTTAGTCCCCCCTCCCCCTTTAATGCGAGGAGCGTTAAATGCATTTTATTATTTAATCGTTGAAATTGTATAATTGGAGAAAGCGAAATTTTCTGATATGCAAATTCAAGGGTTTTGCACATATAGGTGTCCGGGGGAAGATTAATAGATTGTTTTTGAGGAGGAAAAAAAAAAAATAATAAATAAAAAATAGCTACATTTATTATGAATACCTCTATCATAATGCTCACTTACATTTTTAAAGTAAGTTTTAAAAAATACTAAAAATGATTTTAACTTAATTTAAACCATTTTAAGTGATTTCCATACAGAATTTTATATATTTATTATTATTTTCACTGTCAAAAGTATTATTAAAAGCTATTTTTTTTCTCATTTTTGAGTATTTTTATTTTTCTAAAAGTAACGGACTATTAATTTTTTACTACACCATTTAGAATAAGGATATTTAAAAATATCTGTGGATTGTTTAAAGAATTTAGGCTAAGAGTTTTGACAAAACATGAACGTCATTTCTTTGTTAGATATAAACCAAAATATTGGAATAATGTACATAAACTTTTAAATGTTTATATGTTAAACAATAGATTTGTAATAAAATACTTGTTTTTCAGCTGATTATATCAGGTGTGAAAATTTTTTTTTCTAACTTTTGGAACTTTTTTTTTTTTTAAATTCTTGCTTAATTGCTGCCATTATGTAAAAGAGCGACAAAGAGAAAAATGCTCAATTTTTTCAATTTCAATTAATATTTGTCAGATTAAATTATAAAAAAATAACAATAATTGCTTTTTTATTTTATTTTATTATTATTTTTTTATTTATTTATTTTTTTATTTTTTTTTTGTTAATAATTAACATTTAGTTTTCTTTACTAGACTTTATGTAGGGGAAAAAAAAATCAAAATTTTTTTTTTAGAGGATAACACAAAAATATAGAATGCCAACTTTCTGACAGTGAAAATCGAATATTGAAGAATGTATTAAGTTATCTATAGTTTGGGTTCGTTTTGATGTGTAGTTACTCCCATAAGCAAAATTTATCTACATCATTTAAAAGTAGACTTTATTTTGAATCGTTTGGTAGCAATAACTTTCTTCTATAATAATTGTTTTAGTAGGGCATGTTTGCTTTGTATTGTAGATTGGGAAGAGGCAACGCAGCACAGACAATCACCTCATAGAGTTCATGGATGAAAATCTAAGATTAGTTAAATCTCGATTCGCATATTAAAACGCAATCGGTCTGCCAAGTCATATCTAGGTGGATAACACATAAAGACCCGATTTTAGCGGTTGACTCATAGGTTTACTATTATGCTTTCCTGTTCCCAATCTTCCATGTTTTCATACTTTTGGGTGCAGAAAAACACAATAGATACTTACCAGTCAACCGTTAAAATATGCGTTTTAATTAGGGCTGGGACGAATAGTGATTTGGCCGAATAGCCGAATACCGAATATTCGGCCAAATTTTAGGCCGAATACCGAATATTCGGCGGCCGAATACTAACTTTTTTTTCCCAATAAAGAAAAAAAATTCTGATTATATGTAATTTAAAAAATAGGCACTCATTAATAATTATTACTCTTAAATGTGCTTTTAAATGTATTCTTAAATTTGAAACATTTATTTTAACACAAAAAAATATGAAATTGCATTATATTCTTTTATCTTATTGTACATCAAATTGATTTTCAGTAAGTCAGGATGGTAAAATATTTCCATTAAAATATGAACAATGTATTTCACTTTTACTATCAAATGATACTTTTACCTTTTCTTGCATTCCACAATTAATAATATTCTTAATCTCTCTCTCTCAGAATTCACAAGGAAATATTTTCTGAAGTAACCTTTAATGAACTAAATTTGATCATTTAGAGTTTGTGTCCCTAACAATAAGCAAATTCGTGAGAATGAGACTGTTTGGAAATCAGTTGTCAATCTTTAAATTACAAATTACGTTAAAGCAAAAGTTTATGCTTAAAGTAGAATGCATATGTTAACAAAATCTTTGACATTTGAATCGGCGCATACAATATTCCACTTATTCAACAAGCATTAAAAGGATAAACAGAAATTGATAACAACATGAATGAAAGAAGATGTAAATTAATATATACATAATAATGTTACATATTTAAGCAAGTAATTATGCAAATAATTATTTAAAAGTGAAAACTATAGAATTTTTTTTTTTTTTTTGTCCAGCATTTAGAATTTATGTTTAAATATTTATAAAACCATCTTCATAAAGCAAGTTGTCATCTAATGTGTACCTAGTTTGACACCAGTTCTGTTTTCAGATGTATCGTTGTATTTGGAATAGTAATATTTGACTTTTAATTTTGAAAATGAATCTTCGTTAATACACCTAGTGAATGAATTTTTTCATTTCTCACTTTATAGAAAATAAGTTATGAATTTCATAAGAGCCTTTTTTACATGTGCATGGAATTTGCAGACATTAATAAATATTCGAGTATTTTAAAATAAGGTAGTGTTTCTTTTTTTTTCGATAAGTGTTTTTATATCTTGAATTGTAACATATCATTCTCTAATGAAGACATTTCCTGTACAATTAAATCTCTAACTTGGGCAGCATTTTCTTGAAATATCACCAACCTTTATAGGAAATACAGAAAGGCTGCATATTTTTTAGTATCTGAGTAACTGTATATTTTGCAAGTAAGAATGAGAATGACTTCATAAATGAAGTAACCAATTTGGATTAGAGGGAAAAAAATTGCAATAAATGAAATTCTTCAAATTCGAAATTTATTTGGCAAGATATCTTTCACTATTCGGCAAGATTTCAGCAATATTTGGCGAGATATCTCTAAATATTCGGCCGAAGTATTCGGTCAACAAGCCTTCAATACTCGGCCAACCGAATATTCGGCAAAAGGGCCGAATAGGCCGAATACCGAATAGTGGCCGAATATTCGTCCCATCCCTAGTTTTAATATAAGAATCTATGTTTAACTAATCCTAGATTTTCTACCATGAACTCGATGAGGTGATTGTCTATGCTACCGCTTCCCGGTCTATTGTTTATAAATACAAATTACGTAAAAGTAGTTACTTTTTTCCTTTCATTCGCTAACCTGCTTTAAGGGTGTTCTTAAATCAAAAAGGGTAACTTTGTGATATATGCTTTATTTTTGTTCGAAAATGCATGAAACTAGCAGGTGTTGTTGTCAGAAACTGTCTAATTGCATTCAATTTTCTGTTTTTTCAAAAACACAATAGATCTTTCATAACAAGCCTTCAAAGTTGACGTTTTTAAGCACATTTCCCGATGAAAGCAGAAAAACCTGTCGGAAAGCAGGAGATCGTGTGATCGAAATAGCTTAGATCTGAACAGATAATTTAATTATCATAAAATGGAAAACTAAGTTCGATTCGAAATCGCTTCCATAGTCAGGCCTTCCAATTTTATATCTTTCTGCTAAAAAATGAATTTGTAAATGTGTCAAAACGTTTTGCGCTTGTTGAGCGGAGCAGTTGAGAACACCCTTAAAACACAATAAAAACAATCCGAGGGCAATTTTTCTCTTACATTATTGAAGATCAGAGATAAACAAAACGAGTCGTAATTTTACTTAACCAAACGACACTACTGAAATGTTTTCTTTCCGTCTGTGCCAGTATGTCATTAACGCTACTTTCTCACCTACTTGGCAAAGGATCAGCCAATTTTACAACAGGTACATCTTGTGAGCATCAAAAGTCTGCTACGCAAATAATTCTCGGAGGATCACCCATATTCTTGGTACCCGAGACAAGTTCATAATGGTACTTTAAAATTTTAAAATGTCATCATCGACATTATGACAACGAAACTGTTTTGCAATTTCTGCAATAATTTTTATAATGTTCTTCAATGAGATAAAGTGCAGAAAGTACAGTGCTCCCGAATTCTTTTCAAGGGTCTTTCAGACTTTATTTCACAGGGTCCTGTTTTTGTGAAAAACTAGGGCTCGATGCAGGATTTTTTTTTTTTTTTTTTTTTTTTCTTTTTAGGGCCAATTTTGTAAAAAATAACGTTTTACAATGAAAGATGAAATTTAAGTTCAAATTCGAACCAAACATTTATTAATAACAGTTTCTTTAATAGTCCTAAGTTTTTTTCTGGCAAACTTGTTTTATTTACAAATTATAGATTTTAAAACTCAACAAACTAAATAATAATAATAATAATAAGTATCTTTTAATGGAATGGGATTTTGTGAAGGAACCCATTTTAATACAGGAAATTTTATGAAGGATCCTGATTTATTAAAAGGAATTGTGTAAAGGCTTTTTTTATGAAAAGGATTTTTGTTCAGGGGCCTGTTTTATTAAATGAGGTTTTGTAAAGAAGCCCTAAATAGGCCCCAAATTTTGCCTGGATCGACCCCTGAAGACATTTTAGTTTTATATTATTATTTATGAAAAATCAAATTTTAATTTTGTGAATCTGAAATTACCATTACATTCAGGTCGCTATTAAGATAATTGAATTAAAACGAGTTTCTGTTTAAATGGACAAATATTTATATAAATGCATCAATAAGGTGATTACAGCTGTTTTGGGACAAATACAAAATTTGATTTTAAGATGATTAGATTTGTGAAGAGTACATTTTTGGTATGCAGGAAGTGTCCTTTTTGAAGACAAATTTGGGAAAAGTCCCATTTTAAAACAAAAAAAAATTATAGGGTCCTTTGAAGAAGGCAAATTTTTCCTAAACAGACCAATATTTTTTATACAATGATTAAGGAGTTTTTAAGGAACAAGTACTTTTTAGAAAAGCACTATGATTAAAAAGGGCACTATGATTAATACCTTTATAGAAAATAATAATAATCAATTTACTTGTATTTGAACATGAATAATTGCAAATTTCGTGTATTTGTAATTGTGAATAAAAATTATAATTTTGCGGATGTGTCAGAAATTATAGCTGAATTTGAGAGAAAATTTTAAAACAGCATACCTGATTGCAAATGGAATTGCATGAAAGATGGAAATACACTTCACAGTAGCTAAAAAGCGCCATTTTAGATTTTCATTTTTTTTCCTAAGATACTTCAATTTCAGATCTTTAGTTTAAGTTTTCAAATTAGAAAATTCTAACTTTTTCAAACGAATTTTACATTTTCCGATTTTTTCGTTCCTTAAAAGTTCCTTGGCTTTTCCAGGTAGTAAAAAGCTTCAGCTTAAAATGACATATACATAAGCTTTAAAAAAAAACATCAGCGATATTATCACAACGAAACTGTTTCACTCTTATTGCGTAAGTATAATAGCAGTTAGATTTATCTCGAATAATAATATCGTCTGCAAGATAACAGTTGATTTCAATAGAACGTTTTAGACATCAAGTGTAAAATCCAGATTTTTACTGCTTTATGTTTCATTTTTAATGGAAAATATTTGGAGAGGTCGATGCAGATTTCCGCCCCCCCCCCCTCTTTCTCTCTTAGGGCCAATTTTGTGAAAAATAAAAGTTATTTTTGTGAATTTTCTTATATTTGAATAAAAATTAAATTTTATAATGAATGTTGAAATCCAATTATTCAAATTCGAACCAAGTATTTATTAACAAAAACCTCTTTGAACTATTTTGCTGAAGTTTTTGTTCCTGATGAACTGATTTTATTAACATATCGCAAATTTCAAAAAAATGCTTCAAACATCTGAATTGAACAAAGACAGAATAGATTAAAAATATTCAATGTTTAGTATAAAATATTTTAACTTTTAAAAAAATGCAAAATTTTTAATGCAATTAGTAACGACGATCTTTAAGATTTTGCTCAAACTGTAAAAGAAATTTTTCTTGATTGGGGAGATTATCTTGAAGAATTAAAATCAAAATATGAAGTTGAATAAGAGAGTATTCAAAAATTAGGTGCAAGTTACAACATTTAAATAATAATCTCATTATTTTTTCTTCATGTCATCTGCTAATCTAATGACCAAAAATGTTGACTTCAAATTGCCACTCAAAAAATAAAATCCCAAGAATATTTGAGATTTATTATTTAAAAAATTGTGGAAAAGCCTATTATATTCATCAAACTACATCCAAATGTTTATTATTAGCAATCAAAAGATTGTTTAAGGATTTTCTCAGCATCAATATTTCACTGTGTAGAAAATTTATTGTTTGTACATAAGACTGTTTGCTAATACTGTTTAAATTAAAATATGAACATTTTCCATTTTCTATATAAATTCACTTAAATTATTTAATTTAAATTATTTTTAAATGAAGTTACACTATTTATAATCAAACAATGTCTATTTTTATCAATAAATATGCATGTATATGTAATAAGAAAGGGTGTTTTAAAAAAAACCCGGTTTAAACCAAAACCGGTTTATTTTCTCAAAAAAAAAAAAAAAAAAAAAAAAAAAAAAAAAAAAAACAGGTTTTTTGTTAACCCTGGTTTGCAGTGGAAAAGGCACCATGAATTGCAATTTCCCGAGTTATATCTTCAGTCACTGTTGATGCTCACAACGTAAAATTTAAATCTCGCAGTTTTGCAGAGTATCAAAAAGAATGAACATAAAAACATTAAAAATATTTTCTTGGTATTTTTGCAATGACCCGTAAGTACCCTAAATTGGTTTTAAAACGGAGAAATTCAAGCTGAAGTGTTGGATCGAATATTACTACTCTCTACTCTGTAAATATATATTACCAAGAAGAAAATAAAACACTGAAACTTAGAACAAAAATCTATCACTTAAATATTTTCTCGAAATAATATTTTTCTCAGGTCTACAAGTTTATTTCATTATTAAAAAATTGTTTATTAAAAATTTTTTTTCTTCGTTAAAAATCAATTTTTCATACTTTATCGCTAAAATTACTGTCCGCTATTCGGAATGTCCGTTATTCAGAAGTTAAACATACAAAAATTTAGATTTTGGGAGTGGGGATCGGTAAACTGTCCGTTAAATAGAGGTGTCCGCTATTCGGGAGTGTCCGTTATGGAGGTTTTACTGTATACATAGATTTATTATAGTTAGCAAGTCTTCACGAAACCAGACATTCGAAAGTAAAGGGCTTTCGGAAATGTTGACAAACATGCAAAATTTTGAGCATTAATAAACGGAAATGAATAAATCATGAGTTGTCAAGATGCCTACCAATTTCCGGCCAGCACGCATTCATTGTCAACAGTGCATGCGAAGTTTTAAGATGCGCGAGGGGGAACCTCTAAATCAATTATTTGAAAATTTAATCTGGTATAAATGAATAATATATTTTTCTAATAAGGTTTTCAAGCATATCACGGTAATGGCTACATAACTTTTAATGGAGGTAAAACACGGTGTCTACAGATATCTAAAGAAAAAGTTCCTTGATTTTTCCCAGGGCTAGTCGGGTTTATTTTTGAGCAAAAAAATCTGAGTCGCTAAAAAACTATTTTTTTTTTTTTGGGGGGGGGGGGATAGTTTGAAGTGAAATTAGACCAATTATAAGTAATTTTAAATTCATAAAAGAATTTGTTATTTTTGTATGCTATAGGGCTACACAAGTTAAAGATTCCCACTATATTGCCTGGCGTACATTTTAGATGAAAATTGTTTTGAATTAAACACTCTCGTAGATCGCGAATTATTCCCTAACTAGTAGAATTTTCAACTTTATTCTTTTATTTTCCCTCAAATTTTTTTTGCACTGGAGGACACGAATTAACATCAAATTGTAACAATATCCATTTTTTAAAGTCCATGGATCCGAAATACTAAAATTTCTGTTTTGCTTTCCTCTTTAGATTTTGATAGTTAGATATTTAAAAATTTGTGGAACGTAAAATTGAAAAATTAGTAACACAGAAAAAAAAAAAAAAAAAAAAAAAAAAAATTGCCCTTTTTTCTTTCAAAGCTCCAAGAACTGAGTTAATACCAAAATAGCGAAATTTTCGGCTCATTTTTCTTGCGTTCTTTAATAGTTTTAACCAACAACAACACTAGTATTTTAACCAGCGAGGAGTCGGAGTTGAAATCGTTAAAATTTCTGGAGTCTGAGTCGGCCATTTTCCCCACCGACTTCGCAGCTTCTTCTAGCAAGCTAGGTGTTACTACATAAAAAGAACTTGCAGCAGTAATGTACCAAATAAAAACGAAAATAATTTTACTGAGCGTTAAAATAGCATTTGTAAAATCGAATAGTAATAAAACAAATATTAGATGTACATGTATATTATTTTGTTTTTAAATGTTTTTGCAACGCAAAAAGTAAATTAACCACTTAACTAATCAATATTAAAAAACTTTCAACAAAATTTTTTTTAATGTTTTTTACAGAATTTTTTATCTTTTATCAAAGGTTTTTCTAAACGAGATTTTTGACTAACTGGATCAGAAAAATACTCGGATTAAATAATGTAAAATTTACAATAAAAATTCACTGGTGAAAATGATAAATCGTGTTTGGAATATTTGCCCATACGTGGTACAGGCAAAACATGATTCGCAAAAACATGTCCCCTTTATGATGTACGGGCTAATCAGGGAAGCGGTTAAAATTGAAAAAATCCCAAAAAGTTGAAGAAAAAAAAATAAATAAAAAGAATATTGCCCAGTTAAACTGATGGCATTGAGCTCACAGGCTACGCATACTAATTGTACATTACAGCCTTATATTTTCAAGGGTTAATTTCGTTCGATAAAGAAATTAAAGGAGAGGGGATCAACTCCCCCCTTTCCCCTTTTTATACTTAATCATTGAACCCTCTAAATTGATCAGGGACATGCTTTATCATATAAAAAATCCATAGCCAAAATTTAGAGAAAATCGGAAAATTCTTAATAAAAACCCATTTATATAATTTAAGAAGAGTTATCCTTCTCTTTTATATACTGAGCCATTAAACTTCCTAAACTAGTCAGAGATTTGAACGAAATCTGACAATTCTGCGTGAAAAACCCATTTATATAGATTAAGGGGAGGGGCATTCGAACCCCCATTTCCCCTGTTTATATTTATTCCATGAACACCTAATACCAATCACGGAAGCGCTTCATCAGAATGATCCTATGTGTAAATTTTGAAAACAAAACTAATATTTCTACATGAAAAACCCATTCATATCAATTAAGGGGAGGGACATCAGCCCCCCGTTTCCCCTCTTATACATATCGAATGAACTCCAAAAACTAATCAGGGAAGCGCCTTATCAGGATATACCTATATACAAAATTTCAAGTGGAAGGGATATTTTTATCATGAGTTATCGTGTTACGCACGTACATACAGAACGGGCGGGCACATAAGCTCTCAGGCTATGATAGCCTGTGAGCTAAAAAAGCACTTTCTGAATTTTTATGTATCAAATTTGGATGATTTTTCCAGGTTGAAAAATTTCGCTGATACCCAGATTCTGTAGACACTCTGTAAAATTAAATTAATACTGCAATCAGAATGTAAACTTGACACTTGGCTGCTGAAAGATTAATGTGAAATATTTAGTTTCCCTTACTCAGTAACAAGAATCTTGAGATATTCGAAAACTCATTTATGTCCTTATTTACCTGAAACACCCAGGTATTCCCAGTTGATTTGACTAATAATCGGAAAAAAAAATTCTGTAAAAAATATAGAACAAGATCGTTTTTTCTATGTAATGAGTTCTCTACTCATTATATGGAGAAAAAACAAGTTCTTGTTCTATATATTTTTCTTATCTGCAGTTTAAAAACATTTCTTGATTTTGAACGTCTTATGTTTACTTAGAAATTTGATATATCTTGAGTAATAACTGACTGACATCTGATCATTACACTACTCTGATTGCTTTATGCCTAAAATTGATTCAACTTCAACTTTGACTACATTTTCAGAATTATCCATTATTTCTTATAGGGAAACCAGGATTCTGTTTAGGAAGAAAAGTCTTTAAAAGACCATTTACAAGTTTTGTTACTTTCAACCAGGTTTCTTCACAATTATTTTTACCAATTTCAAAACTGATCTTTCACGATTTATTTTTGCCTCCCCCCCTTCCCCAATTTTTAAAGAAAATCCTTCACGATTTTTTAAATCTTTAAATAGGAGCCTTCACATTTTCCCCCCTTTTTTTATTTACAAACAGGACTCTTCACTTTTTTTTTCCCTATCTTCAAAGAGAATCAATTCTTCACAATTTCCCCCCTCCCATCTTCAAACAGAACCCTTCACGATTTTTTCTAACTTTAAACAGGATCCTTCACGACTTTTTTCCCCATAACCAAACAGGACCCATTAAAAAAATTTCGCTTTAAAATAGGACTTTTCACAAAAATTTCCCATCTTCGAACAAAACTTTTCAGAAATGTAATCATTTAAAAATAAAATCTGGTCAATTCCAAAACAGATGAAGTCGACAAAGAACTATTATCTTGCTTTCATAGTATTTTATTAAAATAGATAAACAGGAGGTAAATATAACTATTTCAAATTCACAAAATTGTATTGTGACCAGGGTTGCCGCTGTTGCGCCAAATTGCGACTAAATTCTTCATTTGGCGAGTAAACAGCTGTTAGTTTCGCTAAATTGCTATTGCTCAACTTTTGCTTTTTCTTTTTCGTTTTTCATACATATACATACATATTTTTAATATATTTGTAGCGTGTAGTTGAAATTAGATTAATAACAATCGTTGTCGCAATTATAAAAACTTAGGTTATTTTAGAACATATTGAAAAAAAGGGGGTACATTATAGAATTAAAGATAATTATTTAGTGCTACACGGCGAATCTGTTTGGCTAATACTTTTTTCATTTGGCGAATATTTATTTTTTTTTTAATTAGCCTAATTACTAACATTGGTCAAATAACTTGGTCAAATGTCAGCGAGAACACTGATTGTGACTATCATTTTTACAAATATAAAGAACTATTTACA
This sequence comes from Maratus speculifer, assembly GCA_964019185.1. Classification (NCBI taxonomy): domain Eukaryota; kingdom Metazoa; phylum Arthropoda; class Arachnida; order Araneae; family Salticidae; genus Maratus; species Maratus speculifer. The sequence goes on along the minus strand of OZ025301.1, from coordinate 219,751,114 downwards.
ATTTCACTAAAAGCAGAACCTTATGAAGTGTCACCAGAGACCTCTAAAAACGAAATACGATGTTCGATTTCATGGTATCGGAATAATATTACCTGCCACCCTTATTGAATTGTGATGACTTTGTGACTATATGAAATTAGTGAGTTTAGACAGTCTTAAAAGATTAGAAAAAAGTGCGAGATATTCTAATGAAATTTATGGGAAAATAATTCATGATTAGAGAATAGCACTTTTAGTGTGCCAAGATTTGCTTTATTTCAACAAAGAATAGAACTGTGCTCATACTGCAAATAGAAACACAATCTGAAGCTCATGCAGGGCCACCTATTTTTTTTTATCTAGCGCCACTTTATCAAACAAAAATCTTTAACATATACTTTGACAACATGTACAAGAGACATATACTACAAAATTTGTATTTAAAAAATAATGGTGCGAATAGAATGTAAAAATAGTAGCCTATAGAAGCCTTTTTCACGGTTTAAGGTTTCTTATCAGCGTGACCTTAAATTCTTTTACAGCCATGGAGCGCATTTGTATCCTTTAAAATTCTCTTCAGACAATTTTTACTTTATTCAATCGTTACAAGAAAATATTGAATTCGTGAAAATTTTTGAATTCCGGTTTTCCATAGATTTATACGTTTAAGGAGGCAGAGAGCCACAAAAACATGTTTTTACAATATGTCTGTCTGTGGGAAAATAATTTATGGGAATCATCATTATATCATTGAGTGTGTGACAAAAATTTTGTGGGCGCCTTATCTCAACAATTAATGCACGGGATTTAACAAAATTTTAGATTTAGTTAGGCCTTGTTATAAACTGGATCCGATTAGTTTTTGGTGTATATCGCCCAACAGGTCGCTCTGCCATGCAGCCATTTTCACGGTTTCCGAAATAGCTGTATTTCAAGAACTAATGGACGGATTTTCATAAAACTTTAAATTCTGTTAGTACTTGATATAATATGGTGCTGATTCTTTTTAGTGTAAATCGCCCAACAAGTGGCGTTGCCATGCGACACTATTCATGATTATCGCACTAGCTCTATATCTCAGGAACTAAAGCATGAATTTTCAAACTTCAGATTTAGTAATTTCCGGATATAAATTAGAATTCTTTAATGTTAGGAGTAAATCGCCCAACAGATGGCGCTGCTATACGGCATTATTCATGATTATCAGACTAGCTCTATCTCAGAAACTAATGTACGAATTTTCATTAAACTTCATATTCAGTTGTCCCCGATATAAATTAGTATTCTTTAATTTTTGGAGTAAATTGTTCAACAGCTGGCGTTTTTATCCAGATGTTTTTTCGATTTCTGCAATGATTCTTTCTCAAAAACTAATGCACGGATTTTCAAACTTCAGATTCAGTAAGTATTTTATATAAATTGTTGCTGACTACATTTTGGTGTACATAATCTAAGCAGTGGCACTGCTATCCTTCAATTTTCTGAAAGTTATTAACATATATGAGATAGAAGAATGTTTTTGGCATTGCCACATCCTATTCGTTCTTGTATTTTCTTCAAAAATTGTGTTTGTTTATTTATTTTGCCAGATACATACAGGGTTCCCAGCAAAATATGACTGACAAATTCTCTGACTTTCCATGACCAAATCTCGAAAAATTCCCTGATCAAATCTCAAAAAATTCTCAGATCAAATGGGCATACAGCAAAATTTGCTACTTATTTTTGCAATCTTTTGTCAAAATTAAGAATTTTTTTTTTATGAAATCATGCTTCAAATTTCATTTTTTTTTCTTCAATTATTTGATGAATTTTGCGAATTCCCCCAAGGCTATTTGATGAATTATATATTACTTTTCATTTTTACCCCAAGACTTTTCCATGATTTTTTAGAAAATATTTGTAAATTCCATGACTCTTCCTGTATATTTTGAAATTTCCCTGACTTTCCATGATGCTGGAAACCCTGATTATATATATATATATATTTCAGTAACTTACTTTAATTCACAGCTGGTCAACGTTTAAAATTTGAGAGGGAGAGAATATGTATCTTTGATAAATATTTTCTTATTTATGCAATAAATATTAAATGTAAAAAAGAAAAAGTAAAAAATAAATAAATACATATAAAATAAAAATCTCAAGGGAAATTTTGATATTTAAATTGTTTTTTCAAAAATATCGAAAACTAAGGCTTTTTTTTTTTATTAAGTTTTAAAGTATTCGTTTAATACGAACCATTCATAAAATAAAGTTACGTTATACTTGCATATAACTAACGTACTTTAAGCTCTTTTACACTGATATATTTTTACACAAAAGTTCTCTCGCATATCTCGATTATAAAAGCAACTTACACAGAAGTGAAATGCTTAAATATTCATCACCCATAAATTATCCATTAAGTATGTACTCCTATACGTTATGAATGACCATTCTATAAAAAAAAATTATTCTTACATATACTAAAATACTCCTTGAAAATGCTTATTAATATAGTTGTTTCATCGCGCTCATACAGATAAGAAGAAGTTAACGATCAATTTTATCCTACTTAGCACCGCTAAAACTCACAGGCAGAAAAGAGAAACTAGCATAATTTTAGGGGGGAAATTGGAAAAAGGAAAAAAAAAATTGCTGCGCATAAATTTTAACAGTACAAGAAGCTTGTGTAAGCGTGCAAAAAAGACAGTGCAATAATAATAACAAGTATAATTATAGTTCGACCCCCCTTTTTTTTGGGGGGGGGGTTATTTGTGAAATTTGTTTTTGAGAAAAACAAGCCTAAACTAATTCTTCACAAATTTAATTATTTAGAAATAAAAGTTAGATTTTTAACAAAACTGCTTGCCAAAACCTATTATCTAATTCTTAATAAGAAACTTGTTATAAAGTTCAAACAGGTATCTAAGTATAAAGTGATTTTGGATTCACAAAATTATGATCAGATATTTTTACAATTTTACTAAAGCAGGACCTGAGAAAAAAAGCCTGCAAAAACCTCTGATGAAAAAACGAAACATCAAAATTTTCCTCAATGAGGAGGAAACAGAGAAAAGGGGAGAAGTAAAAACTTCATCCGAAATTAATTTTTAAAATTTAAATTGATTGTAATTATCTTCAAAAAATGCTTTTTAAATGTCATTTTAATTTCTTTCTTAGCTTTCGAAATACGAGATTAGTCCCTAATACCAGTCGTAGCGGATTACTTTACACTTTTAATTATTTAAAAATAAAGTTAGACCTTTAACAAAACTGTTTACCAAAGGAACTATTATCTAACTGTAATAAATAAATATGTAAAAAGCTGGTTAAAAAAATTCTAAAAGGGTATTTAAATATAATGCTCATTTCAGATTCACAAAATTATGATAAGTTTTTTTAACAAATTTACGGAAAACAGGACTTGCGAAAAAAGTCTGGAAAAACTTCTGATTAAAAACAAATCAAAAATTTTCCTCAACAAGGAAAGAAAAAAAAGTAAAGGAAAAAAACTCATTCGAAATTAATTTTCGAAATTTAAAATGCGTGTAATTATCTTCAAAAAATGCCTTTTCGAATGTCATTTTAATTTCTTTCTTAGCTTTCGAAATACGAGATTAGTCCCTGATACCAGTCGTAGTGGATTACTTTACACCAGGGCTGTCCAACGCGGCGCCCGCGGGCGCTATGGCGCCCTTTGAAGATTTTTTTGGCGCCCTTTTGAAAGAATCCTATTATTAGACTTTTTAGAAGTAAAATTACATTATATAGAATTTTATGTTTAAAATAGTTTACGTTTGCACCAGAGATATTTTCAAAACCTGTGAAAAAACATTAAAAACCAGAAACATACTTTGAAAATTCAGCCATGCATATTTTCACGATTCGCAGTTTTTTGTATAAAGTGTAATTATGATTATTAAATTTGATTAGAATTAGAAATATCAGTTTTTAATACTTAAGGAGTAACAGAAAAAGAAACGTTTTTCGCTTCCCCTCCTACCGCTCTTTTGAAGGTGTTTATGGATTTTCAGCTTTTTTATTTCTGCTATTGTCATATTATTGGGCCATTGGCTGTTTTATACGAATAATAAATGGTGTTTAATTTTTCCTCTTGATTTTTTTTTTAATTTTTAGTTCTTTTTTCAATTTGCTTAGAAAAATTCACAATTTTCATTTATGAAAACACTTTTAGACCATCTCTATGAAATTAAAAATATAGATATGTTTTTTACATCTTATAAAACTAAATTCAGGCTTTCAAAATAAGTCAAAGCTTGTTTTAATATCTTAAAAGAAACATAGCAATATCTCTCATTTCCATAATTATTGTTGTTCTTATTATATTCGCGATTAAAGTTTCTGGCAGCTTACCTTACGAACATTTTTAGATAGGTCTCTCATAGAAAATGCATAATTTGAAATTTAATACAAGTACCTCCAGAATTATAAGGGTCTTTTTAATATTGCTGTAAAATTCATTTACATTATGCGGAGATGTGTGTATATACAAAAACTGTGCAATAATATTGACGTATGTTTTTAGTCAGGTAGTTAATGGCGCCCTTCGTTTAATGCCAATACCTGAGGTGCGCCCCTGTTCACTAAAAGGTTGGACAGCCCTGCTTTACACTTTTAATCATTAAAAAAAAAAAAAAAAAAAGAGAGAGAGACCTTTAACAAAACTGCTTACCAAAGAAATTCTTATCTAGCTGTAATAAATACATATATAAGAGGCTGGTTAAAAAAAAAAAAAAAGAAAAAAAAGAAAAAAAAAAAGAAAAAAAATCTAAAATGTTGCTTAAATATAATGCTCCCTCCAGATTCACAAAATTATGATCAGTTTTTATAACAAGTTTACAAAAAACAGGACTTGCGAAAGAAAATCTGGAAAAACTAATGATTACAAATAAATTAAAAATTTTCCTCAACAAGACAAAACAGAAAAAAGGAAAAAAAAAAAACAATTGAAATTAATTTTTGAAACTTAAAATGGGTGTAATTATCTTCAAAAAATGCCTTTTCGAATGTCATTTTAATTTCTTTCTTAGCTTTCCAAATACGAGGTTAGTCCCCGGTCCCAAACGTAGCGGATTCGCGAGAGAATAAAGACAGCGAGAAAGATTTCAGAAAAGGTCAATGCCATATGTGTCTGGGTTCGAGCAGTAACATCAGCATCGGAAGATTCTACTTCTCACCCAAGCGATCTGCGCAGGCGCGAGAATAAATGAGACGGCGGTTAAAATGGCACTGCAATAAGCAAGAAAGATGCAGAAATTATTAGAAATCTCTTTTTAAAAAAATGGAATTTCAGACATGGGAGTAGAATTTCCAAATTACTAAGTGACTCTTTCCACTTACAATGATATGCACATGAAGTACAAAATGGAGAACTATTTAATAATTATTTCTAAATCCTTTTTGAATGAAATTAAATGAAATTGTATTTAAAAAATATTTTGCAACTAATATGAATGCTATTGATATATAAAAACATTCAGACCACGCAGTATAAAAATTTGAATGATAGATTGTACACTGCAAATAAATATATCTTAATGTGGGAATCTTTCTGCACTGTTTTTCCCGGTGAAAAAAGAAATAAAATTCATTAATGGATCAGAAGATAAAGGCTATATGTGACGGAGGGGGGAGGGGAGAGAAAGAAGATTCGATCAGATGATGGACGATGATTCATGATCCTCTAGCATCTGTTAAAAGTTGTAACATTAAAGTTTTAAAAAATTGAGAGCAATAACGATCAGTTAATTAAAGGTCGTTTTAAAAACTTTAAGTAAAACTCTTGCTTTAATCTAAAGAAAAAGAAAAGAAAGCAATCTCAGTTGATTTTAAAAAATTAAATTAACAATTTTACTTTCTTGGGAATAAAATCTTAAGAAATTAACAATGTTAGCACACAACTTAAAAACTTAAAATTCTGAGAGCAACGTGAAAAACGACCACTTAAAGATTGTTTCAAAATCTTTCTTAACTAAAACTATGTATTTCTCACGATCTTGAAAACTAGAATTTCAGTTTTGAAATAGATTTGGAAGCAGCTTTCACTTTATTTGAATTCAACTGAAAATTTTGTCTTATAGTTTTACTTTTCTAGCATCATAAAATAAGGTCTTAGTGTTAGGGAAAAAAAAAATTAAATTATTGAGATTTACTTTAAATTTATGGGGATAACTTAAAGAACGATCAATTAAAAACTATTTTGAAAACCTGCCTGCCCTTTGATTTACAAAATAGCACACTTCTTGCACTTCATCCAAAAAATTAGCACCTTACTTGCCCTTAGTAAAAAAAAAGTGTTTTTTCTCCTTTCTGTATTTAAAAAAAAAAAAAAAAAAAAAAAAAAAAAAGATTCAATTTTAATGCTGTTTTGAAAAATTGCTATGATTTTTAAAGTTAAAAAAATTATTTAAAAAATAAAAATGTGCCCTTATCAATTAAAAAAATATGTACTTTTCTCACGGATAGCACTCGGTCCTTTTTTTTTTTTTAAACCCGTGGGAAATTCTACAAAACTCATAAAATCAACCCTTTCTCAGTTTTTAAGAAATTAAACAGGTGGTAGGAGTAACTATATATATTTTTTTAAATATGTGAATTTTTTTTAATAATATGAAATTTTAAAATAAAAGTTATTACACATTGCTTAAATGAACATAATTTACATTATTGAAGGAAATGTGAAGAAGAAATATTAAACTACGTTTAGGAATGTAGTACTGATTTTTGCTGCACAATTTCTCTTGTTATCTATTTTTATAATGACATTTACTTTAAAACTTTGAAAAAAAAAAAAAATGTAAAATTTTTAGCATTTGCCCCCCCCCCCCCACACCCCCTACAAAAGAGGGAAAATTGTCAAAATTAAGTCAAAAATTCACATTTCCGCAAAACGTGATAACTCAAAAGTAAAACAATGTATTGACATTTTGTAAATTGCACAATAAACAAAATAACCTTCTCTAGGACTACACACATTATAATCGCATCTCTATCTTAGATGATATGGCAGTTACAGTACTAATGTATTGAAAAATTCGCTAATGTCTCAAGTTTGTCATTTATACCAATGTAAATATAAAACTATTTAATAATGATATCTAATAATAATGATATTATCATGAGTGTAGTCTATTCCCCCAAAAGACTTTTGTAAAAGAAGTACAGAAAATTTTTTAGTGGCATTTCGTGTATAATCTTTTGTACTAGGATGCTTTGCGTATAGTAAAAATCTAAAAAACTTCATTTTGAGAAAAAAGCTAAAAATAGCTTTTAAAAACAATTCAAAAGCCGTAATAGCTGTAATTTTAAACGGCTGTAGCTTTAGTTATAATTAAGATACAGACACAATTTAGAGCAGAACTCGACAAATAAAAGAGTCGATTTTTATATTATTGCATAAATAAAAAAATCGATATTTTCTTCAAAAATTATGTTTTAAAGGTATTCGGATACCTTAACCCGTTCGGGTCTGGTGTATTATTAACAGTACATGTCTTTTCATTGAGTATTATTCTGTCTTAACATTTACTTTTGTTATTAGCTACATGTAGTAATGACAATATATGTCAATGCATTTCTTATTATAATTTCATTTATGTTTTGATATTTAATACAGTAAAACCTCTAAATAACGGACACCTCGGGAACGCAAAAATTGTCCGCTATTCGGAGGTGTCCGCTATTGGGAAAACCTCAGAGATTCAATAATCGCTAAGAAATACTCAATGTTTCATTAATTGGCTTTTATATGTCCTAGAACTACCATTACATGATTAATCAGAAATTAAAATTATTTTTTAAGCAATAAAACTGAAATTAAATTGTGTACACCTTCATCCACTGTCTAGTACACTCTTGTGAAAAAAACTGTTACAAAAGTTTACTTTTGCTTGTGATTACATGTAGTTTGTTTTTAAATGTGACGTTATTGGACATTATAGAGTTCCGGGACGGAAAGAAGAGGGGTGTTGCACTTTTAGAGCATTAAAAACATAAAATCGCAAAATCATCCGGGGAAAGTTTCGAATGCTCTGGGAGATGTCCCTCCCGGGCAACTTCCTGAATTTAACATTGGACGCGGGAGGGGGGGACTTTCCCCAGCCCATCCTCTACATATCTGTGATCACACATTTTGTGATGCAGTTTACCAATAAATTTAGACGCTTTTAACTTTTTTTTTCTCGCTAAAAGATATTTTTTCATTCTTTATCGCCGAAAATAGTGTCCGCTATTCGGAATGTCCGTTATTCAGAGGTTAAACATAGAAAATTTTAAGTTTTGGGAGTGGGGATTAGAAAATTGTCCGTTAAATAGAGGTGTCCGCTATTCGGGAGTGTCCGTTATGGAGGTTTTACTGTAATAATAAATATTTGCTTATTTCTCTTTGCATTGATGGCAATTCTTTTAATTTAAACACTATTCCACTCTTTAAATTAAAAATATTGGTCAATTTTGTGAAGGAATAACGTGTGATAAAACATACAAAATATTAGAAAATTGTAATATCTGTTAAATTTTGTTACAATTTGATATTTTCCAAACATCTTCAAAAAAACTCCTTTTTAGAATCTTTCTTGATAGCTAGTATCAACATTATTTACGTAAATGTAATTTTTCTCTCAAAATTGAAAAAAATTTGGACCCGAAAGGGTTCAGACTAAAATTTTTGTTTACAATTTTATTTTTGCAGTGAAAATAGAGAATTATAGTAATTATAAATAGAACGGAATATAAGTAGCAGTTTTAATTATATATTTTAATTACATTAAATTTTAGCACATAAATCGTTAAATACTCTTTAGATGAATATAATTTACATTACTGTAGGTAATATAAATTAGGAGGAAAAAATTCATTTTTTAATTTATCTGAATACTTCATATTTGCTTCATATTTTTATTTTTCTATTGATTATAAAAATTTAAAATCACAATGCTAAAAATCTTAAAATTTAAATTTCTAAAAAAAGACTTAAGGTAAATGTAATACATAAAACATGCAACATCAGGTAAATATATGATAAGACAATTTTAACAAAATATTTATTTTTAAAAACATGTTTACAACAAATTACATTATTTTTAAAACTCAACTAACTTAACATGGTATTTAAAAAAATAATATAAGCTCAGTAATAAATTATCACAGACCATCACAGTTTCTGTATCATTCTGATTGTTTAATACAAAATTTACAATATGTTGATATCTAACAATGGTGTACAAACATTGTCAGATAACACTTTTCAAACCTGCTTTCGTTTAAATGATTACAATTTAATTTATGAATGAAAAAGCATTTATTTAAAGAATTCTGTAAGATAGATCGATTATTATTATATTGTTATTTTTGTTTAAAAGATTACATTGCAGATTTGTATGTGACATTGCTAATAAAAGTCTATTATATTTAACTTTTCAATCGATATAAAAATTTCATATTGAGAGCAAATTTTTAAAAGAGCAAAAATTTCTTAAAAATATGTAGACATTTACGCAAAAAGTTTTACATAAAATGTTTTGTTGAATTTAATCAACTGAATTGAAATAACTTTAAAACAAAATATGAATAATGAATAAAATATGGCAAATACAAAAAATGAAGTAATATGCCTTTTGGAATACCTTGCATCAACAAAAATTGTCTGGTATTTTTCATAATTACTTTCGTTTGAAAGATTGCATTGTAAGATTGCATATTTTTACTATATGTGTGTGATATCACCAGTAAAAGTATTATTTCATTATTAAAGTTTTCATTTTGAATCAATATATACATTTCAAATTACGAATAAATTTCTGAAAGTGCAAAATTTAAAATTATGCAAAAGACACAAAATGCGCTAAATCTTCTCAAATGTATTGAAATTATTTCAAAACAAAATATGAGGAAACGAACATGAACAATATAAAATAATGTACACAAAAAATAAATTAAACTGCTTCTTAGCATAATGTGAAGCAGCTATTGGCTGATATTTTTCATGAATATTTTTGTTTGAAAAATGACATTGTAGATTACATATTTTTTTTGCGCGACATTGATAGTAAATGTCTATGTTAATTATTTGATTACACTGTAGATTACATACTTTTACTATTTTTGTATGACATCACTAGTAAAAGTATTATTTCATTATTTACGTCTTCATTTTTAACCAATATATAAATTTCAAATTACGAATAAATTTCTATAGGTGCAAAAATTAAAATTATGCAAAGATTTACATAAAATACTTTGCTGAATCTTATTAATTGAATTTAAATTATTTCAAAACAAAATATGAATAACGGATATGAACAAAATGTAAAATATTTTATAAAAGAAATAAAAATAAAATTCTTTTTAGCATAATGTGAAACAGCAGATTTTACTGATGTTTTTCAGAAATACTACTTTTTTTTTTTTTTTTTTTTTTTGAAAGATTACATTTTTACAATTTGAGCGCGACATTGATACTAAAAGTCTAGTTTAATTATTTAATTACATTGTAGATTACATATTTTTACTATTTTTGTGTGACATTTCTGATAAAGGTCTATTGTTCAATTATTTTATTTAAATTTTTAATCAATATATAAAGTTCAAATTACGAATAAATTTCTAAAAGTGCAAAACATTATTTATATATATATATAAAAAGAATTTAATCAGCTGAATTGAAATTATTTTGAAACAAAATATGTATATAAAAACAATACAAAAAAAAAAAAAAAAAAAAAAAATGAAGTAACATAGTTTTCAGCATGGTGTAAAACAGCAAACTGGCTGATATTTTTAATGATTATTTATTTCTGTTTAAAATATTCTTAATTTATTACATGATAATGTCATTAAAGATAATTTTTTGATAAGGACTTTAATAGATTTTTAGAATGGAAAAGCTATTTTAAAATTTTACCCAAATGGATTGAATTAATCAAATAAACATACAGTAAAATTACAAATAAATATATATCTTTTTTAATTATACATCATAATCTCTTCAGTTTAATTTTTTTTTATTTAACTTTTAGAAATTTTAACAGTTTAAGTTTCATGTTTTTGACAGAATTCATAAACTGCATTATAAGCTCAGTAGTTAACAGCTAAAAATAATGCTTATAGATAGCTAAATAGAAGTTTTAAAATATTTTGAACACATTAAAAATCTGGGAAACAAGTTTCAAATTATAACAGAAAACAAAGAAATTTTAATCTATAAACAGACCAATAAATCCATTAACAACTTTTATTTAACAAAGAGACTTGTAATCAGTTTGAACAGCATAGCTGTGTAATACCGCCAATAAAATCTTTAAGATTTTTAATTGGAATAATAATAATTCACAATGAATCAGTTTTGATACAAAACAAAAGATAAATTTCTGAAAGGAAATACATCATTACCAGAAACGTATGTTTATGAAATTGCTTATAAGAAATTTCCAAGTTTATAAGAAACCATAACAACTGACTAGAAAATAACAAATACATAACACCAAGAATTTGTTTCCAGCTTAAACCAGAAGTGATTCTTAAATCACAAAAAAGTGACTTCACAACAATTTAGATATATACACAAATCTTTACGTCAATTTAAAATTATGTATCACATGATACAAATGACTTACTTATTGAACTTCTGTTTGGCTAAAAATGATTGTGAAATAACTGTTAAAAGCAAATTATGCTAAATCAGAATGTATACGCCTCAAAAAAAAAACAATGTAAGGGTACAAAATACTGATATCAAACATGTTATTAAAACAACTCATACACAATACATCTTGGCAATTTAAAGAGATTGAGAAACAAATTATACTTTTATTACATACAAATGCTTAATTGCATGTGAAATTTATGATTAAATGTGGATTAAATTCTTGATTTGTTAAGATTAAAAGCTGTCTTCTTAGTTTAACAAAATGTAAAAGTTTTGATTAAATGTACAAAAAATTTTAATGTGACAAATTTCAAAATAAAAATTTACCAATGAAAATGCTTAAAAGTTTTAACTTACAAATTTCAATATTTATATTTTTCACTATTGTTGCTATGCTTTTATTATGTCTCAGTGAAATAAACTTCATAAAAATAACATAAAATTTATAGGTAAGAACTAATTAAATCTTTAATTTCTCATTGAAAATAGCAATTTTTTAAAGAATTAAAAACTTACATATATGCTGAAATTTCTTTAATTTTTCAATCTTAACCTTTAATTAACAACGAATAACAGTTTCATATTTTTATAATACTTTTTTTTTCTTTTTTAATAAATCAAATTTATGATTACATGTACACACAAAAAAAAAAAAAAAAAAAAAAAAAATCAACAGAGATTTTTAGTTTACTTTTCTTTTTCTACTTAAAATAAATACGATTTTTTTTTTTCTTTTCTTTAAAGCATAAAAATTTCAACTTCACAATTGAGGTTATAAATAATCCAACTCTTCCTAAATAACCTTTTTTTTTTCTTTTTATAGTGCAAAGCACAAAATTTACAACACTTTACTACCTTTGTTGTTTATGAATCTGTTGTAAACAATATTATAGGTACTATTTTTTTTTTTTTTTAAACTGCTCACAACACTTTTAAAGGCATATCAGTTAGACCGCAACCTCCCCTCTCTCATATCAAACCTATAGATTTCGTATGCATCCACACAATTCATCCTCTAAAAATTTAAGCTTTTATTATTTTTTTTTCCATATATCTACTCTATCTCTTCCATGTTCTTCTACGTACGTTTCTGTTTTATTTGCAAAAACCTTATTTGCAATTCTTATGTTTTTCTTAGATATTAACATTTAATATAAAATTAGGTATATGCAGAGTGATCTCGAAAATCCAGCATTCAGAAATCCGACAACTTCAAAAGTCTGGCATCAAATTCTTATTTCTGCTTCTTTTTACATTTCCAACTTACAGGAGAAAAATAGCAATTGATAAATAATTAAATTTTTTTGAGATTGAAAGTGATAGATTAGTTGACAGTGAAATTGCAGCCGCAGCCGCTATACTAAATTGAATCCCTGATAACACTGGTAACAGCTCAGTACAATATTTCGATTTGCAAATATTGTATGCAAAATGAATTTTTTCTGTGGAAAAATCTCCAAGTATTAATATATTCAATAGATGCTGGATATATTTGAGTTTCATGTTTGATCCATGCCTGTGGCTCTCGGAAAATATTCCATCTTGTGCGGCATTTGTAGCCATGCCAACATGTAATAGTGAGAAGTTTCAGGCTGGATGTCGTTCCATGTGATTAGTCGGTAAAATGTTAGTGCACTATACTGATGGCGAGTCCCGGCATGGAAACTTTTTTCACATTTGCGTCTCTTAAGCAAGTTGAAATTCGATTTTCAGTTGAAATAGAAATTTTTAATTATATTTTTTATACCACACAGAAAAAAGATGCGTTCCAAACCCATAGGTTTAACAATATCAGAGAAGAGAAATTGCAGTCTGCCTGAAGAGGAGCCTTAACATGATGAAATCTAATTTATTAACACCTTATCTTTACATGTAGAGAGGCATGCAGTTACATAGCATTTGGTGTGTAAATAGCTAAAAGCTTGCCAATGTTTTTAATACAATGATTCACTAAAATAGCTAAAACCTTATTCCATATTTTACTGTATTTACAAACTCACATTTAACATTTGCAATAATACATTATGTTAAACATTTTGTAAATATACATGCAGTTTTTAGTCCTTCTTAAAGTGTAAAAATGTTCTGAATTGTCACACATTGTTTTTTAAAAACTTAAACGCAAAACCCTGACTTGCACAATAAAGCTGAAAAAAGTGTTGAAAATTCTATAATTTTAAAACAAAAACTGTTGTTGTTTTACAACGCTACTGTCTCGCACATTTACTAGTCCACGGCTGTGGGCAGATGGCTTGAGAGCGGGCACTTTCTGGAATAAGAAATTTTAGCATTAAAACTTCAAGCATAAAAATAATCTAACATTTTCTATGCTTAAGTATGCTAAAATATTCAAGAATATTTTAGATAATAATAAAAAAAAAATTAACAATTATTTAAGAAACACAATCCATATCACATCAATATTGCACTCGTTTTTAATACTTACTGTCATTCTTTATTATTATTATTATATATATATTTTTTTTATTTTATAATACCAATATCTAAAAACCTTGAAAGAAGAAATTAGTTAAATTTTAAAATGATGCAGTTAGGAGTTTGATCTAAATAAAGAAGTCCAACATTTACAAAAATTAACATTTTCAATTATTTATGCGTTTTAAAAAAGAAAAAAAAAGTATAATGCTTTATGCATATTGAAAATAGTTAATCTATATTTCTTTACTTTGCAAGCTATAAAATAGCACATTTTGTTTTTAAAAAAACATTTTTGACATTATTAATGTTATTACTCAAAAATAAATCAGCAACTTTCCTTGACAGTTTAATGATTTACAAAAGATAGGAAAAAAATTCAATTACAGGTTTCTTCGCTTTATGCGATTTCAGTCAGTATTTTTTTTTCTTTTCTCTCACAAAATAAATTTTAACAATTATTTCAAAAACACTTAATCCAAATGCATCAATATAGCCCTTGGCTTCAAAATACTTACTGTTTTCTTTTTCCTAATTTATAATACCAATATCTAAAACTTCAAAAGAAAGTAAAGAAATCAACTTAAAAGTGATGGAATCAGAACTTGATCTAAAGTGAACGTCCAATGATCAGAAAAATTGACATTTTCAATGTTTGGTGTGGTTTAAAAACAGGCTTTAATGCCGACTTCGGGCCGGATTTCAGGTTGACTAAAGGAAAATTTTTTGGGTTCTGTTGTTCCTGAGCCTCATGTTGAAGGCAACGGCGCGAAATTGTTATGAAAGTTAAATAAAAATTCGTCAAGAAATGTGACTAATTACGCGAAAATCGGACAAAGGTATATCTTTTGTAAACTTGATCTTAAAATGGACGTTTTAATTTTTCTTGATTGTCAAAAATTAAATTAGCCAACGTGTTATTGGAAATTCGTGTAATTTAAACAACTTTTATTTGAAAACTTATAAATGAACCAGTAATATCTAACAAAGCCTATTCAAATCAATAATGAAACACTCTAATATACTGTTTAATGTAAAATTGGAATTTAAGTAAGTTAGCTTTGACTATGTTGTAGTTTGGGGTGCAGAAAACGTTTTTACTTCCAACATTTCCCCCAATCCATATAAAAATTTCTCCAAAATTTCGCAATTTGTTATAGGCTTACATACTATCTGTATTACAGTAGGTATAGAATATATATATTTTTTTTTCCAAAAAATCTCAACTTAGGCACAAATATATAATACGGTACATATGATTCTGAGAGCGAACTTGTGAATGTCGTCATACTGATCTTTTTATTTGTGGTGAAAAAAATATTTATTTCAGGGAATTGTGCAATTCCTAGTTAAAATCAATTGTTTATTTTTCTGTAAAATTCCTCACGAGCCTAAATCGCCGAATCGGACACATTTTCCACCCGTGGTTTCTCCTTAGTGAATGCATGTTCCAATTAATGCGGATAAAACATCTTGTGTTCAATTAAGAGCACTAATCGAGGGAAACTTGAACCCTTTTTTTTTAGTTGTTTTCCGATCTATTGCAGGTTTTCCTAATGAAAGTATATTTCGATTAGGATTAGTGTTTGTAATATCGAGATCAATTAATAGCACTAATCGAGGGACACCTGAAATTTTAAACCCTCTCAAGGGCGATAGTCACATGGCTTATTTTAATTCCAAAACTGACAAACGCCGCCAAGAACAATTTACTTTTAAAATGAAAAAATAGAAAAGCAGTTCTTCATTTTCTGAAAAATTCGTTTATTCTGGTGCCAGAAAATTATTTTATCATTTTATGAACAGAATTTTCTACCCCTGAAAGGGTTAAGGAAGCTTTATAAAAAGTAGAAATATGTATGTAATATATCAAAATATAATGTTAACCCTTTGTATCTCAATAATTCCAATCTCAAAAATATTTATTCAGACTTAAGGGTATCAAACATGCAAATAAAAAATAATAATAATAAATAATATAAAAATTAAAAAAATTACTAAAATGTACTTGTTAAACATCTGTAATAAACAGATAATTGCACACTCGTTATAAATATTGCCAGTTTTCAAATACAAATCTGTGAAGTACACGAACTTACCTTTGTAAAATATACTTTGGCAATAACGATCAGAAATTGCTCAAATGATAAATAAAACTTTGGAGTGAAACATTAATTCGCTACTGCCGTCTGTCTAAAATTCTATGAACAATTTATAGAAACTGTTCGAAACGTATAAGTAGTTTTGGGATACATGGCAATGGCAGATGTGCAACATGGTTGTATAAAAAAAATGTAAAAATATAAGACAAAAATATAAAAAACACAAAAAAGAAAAATACGATAAAAAATATTTTCATTAAAAAATATTAAAAAGAGACGGTTTGGTTTATTTCATGTCGGCCGATTATTTATACGTGGGATATAGGCCCTAAAGGAGGGGTCTTTCTAAGGGAACTTAACCCGTATTTACGCAAGGAAATCCAAGGTTCGAGGAAAACTCCGAACGGTTAGGCCGACGGCCGAAATTGGGTTAGAATCCAGCACCTGCCGTCTTCCAGTTTCGGAGGCAGAAGCTATCGGCCCTGGTCGGGCAACTAGAACGACGGAAACGAAAGATATAAGATGCAATTAGAATCGGTAATATTTTGCAAAATAAAAACCATTTTAATTATGAAAATAGTGTTAAACATATGAAATTGTGAAAAACACCCATATAAAGAAAAGAAAAAAATTCCAGAATTTAACTTGTAAAATTAATGCAGTCTCCCTAATGGAGAGAAATTCCGCTGAGTGCACCAGAAAATAGTTTTTTCTTAGAATGCGGTTGCTGATTTCCAATAACTATATTTTTTAACGAGTTAACTTATGAAATTCCCAGTAAATATAAATAGTTACCAGAAACATGTTTATTGACTAAGTAAAGAATAACGGAATAAAACATATAGTACTACGCAATTCTTTATTTTTACTGAATCTATTTTGAGATAACGATCAGTTTTCTTTTAAAAACATACTAGATGGAACCCGTCAAGATTTGACGATAAACATGTTAAAAAAATAATTAGAACCTGTAAATAAAGTTTTGAAAACTTAATTTATTTGAATTTTATCTATGTGATTAGAACAGATTCAAACCGTTTCATGGTTCTGTCAGTTTAACCTACTCAAGTAATCACCTGAAAGAATTTAAGCAAAGTTTTAAGAATTTTAACAGTGCCTGCTTTTAAAGCAGAAGGATAACTAAAATTAATTGAACTGATATTTATTTTGGTGAATTTTCTCAGTGTTTTACAAAAATAGCAATGTTTAATATTTTCTAATTTTTAAAATCATGTTGAAAAATGTTTATTAATTTTATTTTTATCAGCCTCATTTGCACATGACAGGAAAGTGAAAAATTGCTGCTTCTACCTACCGACAAAAATAATGTTTAAATATTTACATTTTTTAGAAAATTAGAATACATTTTTTAAAAATATTGCTAGATGCTAAATTAAATTTTACGACCATTTTTACAATTTTTATTTGTGTGTGTTGTATTTATTGTTGTTTATTTATTTATTAAAAATCCAATTTGTAAAGATTTTCAATAATTTTATTCTTACAAATGTATTTCTAAAGCCCTGAATTTGAAATTGGCTGTTTATACCTAATAATTACTATGTTTCAATTACTTGGAATATTTTTTAAATAAAATTGTTACTTAAAAAATCATTGTTGCGTGTTAAATTTTATTTAATTGTAAAGCATCAAAATAATAATAATAATAATAACAAAAGAATAAAAATCGTATAACTTCCCATCGTAGTAAAATGTATCTTTATTTGGGAAAAAAAAAAAAAAAAAAAAAGTTGCCGAGCGTTGGGATTGAACCCTAGTCCTCTACAAAAGCTCAGAGCTATAAATCCGCGCCTTAAGGGTGTATTCGAAAAACGGTTTTTCATCTTCAACAGCTCGAAATTTTCCGATACAATTTCAGACATATTTTTAAAAGTAGAGACATGAAACTTGCTGAGAGGATTTTTGAAGAGACGTACAAGGTGCCATGAGAAGTCTTTCTACGCTAATTTCATTAGAATTGGATTTATAAACAATAACCTTCTCAGTATGACCCTTTTTTTTCGTTCGCAGACCTCCCGCTTCGGAAATTTCGGTTCGAAATGTTGTTTTTGATTGCTTTTTTTGCAATATTTTCTGCTTTTATCAGAGAATCGATGATTACGGCGCCTTGTGTACTTTCCAAATAAGAGATTTTGAAAATTTGATGCCTTTGAGAGCAAAAATGAATTTAAAAATAAATCGGAAAATAAGCAGTTTGAATCGAAATACACCCTTAAACCACTGAGCTAACCAGACTTGCTTCGACTTACCTCTAAATGGAAGCGCTAATAAGTTCAACTTCGCGCGTGCGCAAAGACCAATTTGAGTTGATCTTAAAGAGATAGCCTACTGTTTTAATATATATGATTACAAAACAACTAAATAGTATAATTTGAAAATTCCATAGAAAGAAATATTCGATTTATTTAACCCCTTAACTGGTTTGCCCGAACTAAGACGAATTTGCTTATTTAATCATTTAAAGCCTTTTGACACCACTATTATTTTTAAGAAAATTTTCATACTATTGAAAAACGGAATGTTTAGACGAAGTTTTGCGAATATTTTATTTAAATAATAGTGGTGTGAGTCCGCTATTTTCAATTTATTGAACGGAAAAGAATTAACCAATTAAGGGATTAATTAGTTGTTTAATGAAGTATCGAAAACTTTTTATAGTTCTTATATAGATATTTCCTTCTTTGTTTGCTTTAATTCTCAAAAAAAAAAAAAAAAAAAAAAAATTAAGCTACAAGACAGTGCCATCAGTTAAGGTTTTATTTTATTTAAACTAGAGGTGCACAACCTGTGGCCCGCGGGCCAAACTCATACCACTAATTTTATGCAGAATAATTTCCCTTATAATAGTGACAGAAACTTTGCCATGTAAGAAAACAAACGCCACTTTTCAAATATTCTGGTGGCAAACGATTTTCTAGCAAAAAGGTTGTGCATCACTAATTTAAACATTTGTTTAAATTTCAAAATACTGATCAACACCCCCCCCCCCTCCAAAAAAATTTTTAAAACATGTTTTAAAAATAGATATTATGCAAATAAATTATATCAAATTATACGATAGGGGTCGTTGTTAAGGTTTTATTTTATTAACATTACTTTGTTTAAATTTTAAAGTAGCTGACAAAAGGAAAAAAATAAAAATATTGTGTTAAATACGTTTAGAAGTAGATTCCTTAAAAAATAGAAACATGCAAATAAATTATCTCGAACTATATGACAGGGTCCTTAGTTAAGATTTTATTTAAATACTTATTTTCATGCGTTCAAAAGCTGCTGATTAAAATTATATATATATATATATATATATATATATATATATATATATATATATATATATATATATATATATACATATATAATAAAAATAAATCAATATTTTGTTAAATATGTTTAGTATGTTATGTTTCCTTAAAGGTAGAAATATGTAATAAAATATATCAAACTATATGACAGGTGTATTCATTTAGTTTTTGTTTTATTTATTTAAAGATTTTTTTTTTCTTTTTTTGCTTAAATTTTAAAATTGCTTTAAAAATTGATATTTTGTTAAAATATACTTAGAAGTTGATTCCTTAAATGTAGAAATATGAAAACAAATTATCTCGTACTATACAGCAGGACTCTTATTTAAGATTTTATTTTATTTTTTAATTTAAATATTTTAAAATTGCTTTAAAAAATCGATATTTTGTTAAAATATACTGAGAAGTTGATTCCTTAAATATAGAAATATGAAAACAATTTATCTCGAATTATACAGCAGGACCGTTAGTTAAGATTGTCTTTTATTCTTTAATTTAAATATTTATTTGCTTAAATTTAGAATTTTTGAAGAAAAAAAAATCAATATTTTTCTAAATAAATTTAGAAGGTATCCCTTTGAAAACAGAAATACGCAAAAAAATAATATCAAGTTGTAGGGCAATGTCGTTAGTTAAGGTCTTATTTTATTTGTTTAAACATTTATTTGCTTTAAAAGAAAAAAAATCTATATTTTGTTAAATGTTTAGAAGGAGATTCCTTAAAAATAGAAACATGGAAATAAATGATGTCAAACTATAACATAAATCCTTATATAGTTTTTGTTTTATTTATTTATCTTAATGTATTTTTTGCTTAAATTTTAATTTTTTTTTTTTTTTTTTTTTTTTTTTTTACATCAATATTTTGTTGAATATATTTAGAAGCTGATTCCTTAAAAATTGAAACATGCAAATAAATTATCTCAAACTATACGGCAGGATCTTTAATTAAGGTTTTGTTTTATTCATTTATTTAAATATTTATTTGCTTAAATTTTAAAAATTCTTAAAAAAAAAAAAAAAAAAAAAAAAAAAATCAATTTTTTGCTAAATAAATTTAGAAGTATTCCATCAAAAACAGAAATACGAAAAAAAAAAAAAAAAAAAAAAAAAAAATCAAGTTATAGGATGCTAGTAAAGATTTTATTTATTTTAACATTTATTTAAATTTTTAAATACTGATTTAAAAAAAATACTATTTTGTTAAATATGTTTAGAAGCGGATTCCTTAATAAAAATAGAAATTTGCAAAATAAATAATATCAAACTGCACGAATGGGGGTCTTAAGTTAAGGTAAGGATTAAACAAAATTAGATGTTTCCCGAAATGAAACTTCAAAGAATATCTGCCTTATGGAAAGGAGAATACGAGACCGATCGATAATCCACTTTTAAACAGAGGGGGAATCTGGCGCCTTGCTAGCAGAGCCGATCGATAATAACAGGAAAATAGAACAGGCCGCGTTTTATTGCAGCAGTAGTCTACCTTAGAACACTGATTATGATTTTGCCTCCTTACATTTTAAAACCACAATAAATAAATTCATAATTTTTTAATATAAGAAACGATAAATATTTATTGATTTTTAAAAATTCCATTTGATCGATCGATTTTTATTTTTACCGGTAATTTCTTTTTATTCTGTTTAGAATGTGATTAAGCATACCTTAGAATGTTGATTATGATTTTGTTTCCTTACACTTTAAAATCGCAATAAATTCCCTAATATAATTATTAGAAACGATAAACATTTATTGATAGAAAAAAAATTCTATTTGATCGATCGATTTTTGTTTCCACCAGTTAGCTCTTTTTATGCTGTTTAGAAGTTTATATTTAATTTAGTCTTAAGCATGCCTTAAAACATTGATTATGATTTTAACTAAATTATATAATTTCATATATATTTTTTAATTAGAAACGATAAGCATTTATAATTTTTTAAAAAAAATCATGCGATCGATCGACTTTTATTTCTACCGGATATTTCTTTTTGTGTTGTTTAGAATTTGATATTTAATGCAATCTTTAGCATACTTTATAATAGATTATGATTTTGCCTCCTCTCGCAATTTAAAACTAAATTAAATAAAAATTAAAAAATATATATTACAATTTATCGGACATACAAGTAAAAAAATACATAAATACATACATAATTAAAAAAGGCAAATGTTTCGGGATAACTTTTAGCCCCTTATAAGTGCAATAACATTTAAATGACTGATATATATGTAGTTTTCTGGTCGTTTAAATGCTATTGCATGGATGGGGGGGCTAAACGTTGTCATTTTTAATTGTATATTATTTAAGCAATTTTTTATGTGTATGCCTGATAAATTGTAATATATTTTTTAAATTTTGTATATCAGATGTTAAACAATGTTTAATTATTTTAAATAACTTTTTTTTTTTTTTTTTTTTTTTTTGGTTATTTGAAACGATAAACATTTCTTTCTACTGGTTATTTCTTTTTATGCTGTTTAAAATTCGATATTTAATGTAGTTTTAAGCATAGTACTTAGCAGAAAATACAATTGTTTAAAGCCTATCCAGCAATTAAATGCGATGATCCTACGGTTTTCCTCCGAGATTTTTTGAATTTCAGAACTATCGGAATGCTAAAAAATGCCGATAATTAAAAAAATAATTTACATGCCAAAAACATTTAAAAAAAAAAATTATTAAAACATTCTCGACGTTTTAAAATTAATCAACAATCTTGATAGATAGTTTTATAGCAGCAGTAGTGTATCTTAGAAAATTGATTATGTTTTTGTGTTCTTATAATTGTAAATAAATAATTTAATAACTCCATATTCTTTTAAACGGAATAAAAATAAAATAAGTATTCAGTGATTTAAAAAAAATCGATTTATTACTTTCTTTCCTTACCATTTAATACTTTTTTGTATCATATATTACATTTTTTTGTCAATTTAATACTTTTTTACCTATTTTAATTTCGGAGCTCCCAAAATATCTAAATTATTATTGTTATTTTTAACAAAACAACAGTTCTGATTTTCAGAAAATCTGCGATAGTAGACCTTTTAATAGAAGGTCGATTTAAAAGTACGTTAAATAACTTCATACATTTGTTAAAAAAAAAAATATATATATATATATATATATATCGATTTTATTTATTTTTTCCTTTGCTACTTGCTATTTATTTTGTTTTTATTCTGTTTACAGCAGTTATATTGAACAAAGAAAATTTTTGAAGCATGTAACTGCAATATTTATGTGTTTTCTGGATTTGAAAACTTGTGGAATGTTTAAAAAAAATCAATAACATTTGCGGAAGTTCTCAAATTCCAAAGAAGTCCAATTAAGTCATAGATAATGTTTTTCTTCATACGTTAAAAATTATTTTAATTTTAAATACCTTCATAATATTTTTACATGATAAAAGGAAATAAATAAACAGTACTAGGGAATAAAGTTTGTTCAATCAAAAACGCATATGCTTGCTCAATCAAAAATCAAACTAGAAACTAATAGCATTAATAATTTAAATTATTATCAACAACCATTCTAAAAATTCCTCCAAATTCAGATAAATTTAAGAACATGGCTGCGACAAATTAAACTGATAAAATATCAAATTGATAAGATCATTTATTGCAACGAATTTAATGCGATAACATGATTATGATATGTTTCTCTCTTTATGCGAAAAATTAAACAAGTTTTAAATAAATATCCCTAAAAAACTAGTAAGTAAATGCAGACTAATACGAGTATATTATAGACATAGGTTTTGTTTTGTTTTTTAAATAGCATTTTAATTGCTTGCATTCAGAAAGGCTCAACTTTAGTTGCCTCAGTGTGTATTAATTGCGATTTTGATTTCTGCATTTTAAAATAAGATGGATAATGGGTCATTCCAAGCCAAATCAACCAGTGACCCAACCTGACCCTTTCAAATTTCGATGAAACTCTCAGGAATCGTTCTGGCTGATGATATGAATTTGAACATATTTTTATTTTTTTATTTATTGCTTTAAATTTTCATACAATTATATTTAAATTTTGAAAACCTATCATTTTTTTGGCTTGCTTACATGTTTTTAATTTCCAATTTCTCAAGTTCTATCAAACATAGAAACTTTTATGACCACTCATTTTAAAGAGGAGTTTATGAGGTTTAATTTGATATGCAAGTTGACTAAGCATAGTTAAATAATATATATATATTTTTAATTGTTTAGATAGTCACTAAAAATAAAAATAAAAAAAAAAACTGAAAAAATTGTATGTTTGTTGTAATATTGTAAGCTTAAAATTTTGAAATTTTTAGAGTGGAATCAGGATTTATGAAATAAAAGCTGAAAATTACCATTAAAATAACTATTTATATCTATTTTGTTATTTAGTTATAATTTGTATGGTAATTTTCAGTTTTTACTTCATAATTCTTGATCCCATTGAGATCCCACTCTAAAAATTTCAGAATTTTAAGCTTATATATAACAACAACCATACAATTTTTTCAAAATTTTTAAAAATGATTATCTAAAAATTTTTTAAATTTTAAACTTTAAAAAAGATTAAATTTGACTGTGCATAGTCAACTTGCATATCAAATTAAACTTTATAAACTCCTCTTTAAAATGAGTGGTCATAAAAGTTTCTACGTTTGATAGAACTTGAAAAATTCAAAATTGAAAATATTTATGCCAGTCAAAAAATGATAATTTTTCAAAATTTAAATAATTTATTTAATGAAAATTTAAAGCGATAAATAAATAAAAATGTGCTCAAATTTATATCATTATAGAGAATAGTGATCCCTGGCAATTTCATTGAAATCTGAAATGGTCAGGTTGAACATTGAATATTTTTGGTTGATATGACATGGAATGACCCTAATGTACGTTAACGTTGCAAATGAGGTGCCTTCGTACTATAACTAGTTTTATAAGAATTCAGACCTTGATGCAATAGCTGTTGCACTCTTATGCAAAAATGCATTAATACGAAATTTATTACAGTTATCTATTAAATTCAATTATACAGATATGGGTGATTCTCAAAATAAGGGACAATTTATGTCTTTCGGCATACAAAAAAAATTGAGAGGTTTTCCGTCATGTTTTTATATTTAGATATGTTTGTCTTAATATTATTCATTATTTGCACTCAAGAATTACTCACTTTTTAGTTAAAAACACCTTAAAATAACAGAATAAATGTTCAAAATGTCATTAGCATGGATGTCCACAGCAGCTGAGCCTTGTATATACTAGCTTTTTCAAGAGTTAATATGATGTTTATAAAATAAAACAAATGTTATTCTTTCTTTAAATTAATCAAGGAGAGGATTTATCCAATAAATTTCTTTTTAAAAATAAAATTATAGTATATAAAAAAAGAATTAAAGTTTGTCCTCCATATACTATATTCAAAACAAGGTCATACTATAACAGCTGGTTATTAATAAAAATTTCATTTTCACATATGACAATAGTTTGAAATTATAAAGTTTCTCCATGGCAACAAGTAGCCATTTTATCCCAGCCTGAAAATAGAAGCATGTATTGTATTTTAAGGATAGAAGTTGAATATTAGGGGCGTACATCAATTGTACGTCATTAGAATGGATAATAATTTTCATGTTTATTTTATAGTTAAAATTTTTATTTTACTTATTTGCATAGAACTTTTGTGTTTTAAAAAGCCCCAGAAAGGACTATTGCATTGTGATTATATTATGGCTCATAATCTTATTTAAATTAAAATTTGTCATTAGCACGGACAAATATCAGTGTCATTAGCATGGTTTTTCTGTCCATGCTAAAGACTCCTATGTGCATAAATGTAACCATTGCTTATATTTTATCTTTTATAAAGTTTAATTTTACATATAAATTTAGATATTACATTTATTATCCCTAAAATATGCATTAATTCTGTCAGAAAATCACTAAGACAGCTTCTTACATTGTTAGTGTCAGAATGTTGTTCATGTAAACAAAGTTTGCTCTTTGGCAATGTTTTTATTCTCCTTATATGTATGTTTGTAAAAATGGAAACCATTTGCTGAAAAGGAAGGCTAATAAATAGAGAAAAAAATATTTAAACAGGAAGAAAATAAAAATTTCTTAATATATTTATTCCATGCAATTTGTTTTATCATTAGCATGGCTCAAAAAATACTAATTATTTTTTTTTTAAGTTAATTTTTAAATATTTATTTAGCTCTGCTGACTACATGTAAAGTATACCTAATACTATATTAACAACACCTATTTTTTTTCAGAATTTTTGCTAACAGTAATTTTTTTAAGATTTCACTTTTGAAATTGTCCCCTATTTTGAGAATCACCAATATATGAACATCTTCTTAAATAGGACATAATCACCATGCAACTTAGAATCATTACCTACCATGGGAGATCATGGAATTAATTACTTGGTAGGATTTAATAGAATGAAGAGAATACATAAATAGACATTAAAAATGAACTCTTTAATCGTATTTTAGAATCGCATTAGCAGACAATACAAAGGGACTAATTATTTGTAAATATTGGTATACAATGTGGTATATTTATTATGAGTTGATGCGCTTGCCTTACGTGAATTTTTGTAAACTTTGTGTAAATGAAACGGTTAAAATTGCGCCTTTGTGTCTTATGGTCATGGATAAAATTGTGATTTTATGCAGAACACCTCAAAAAGTTTAAAAAGCGATTTTTTTTTTTTTTTTTTTTTTTTGCTAAAGATATTTTAGGTAATGTAAATTGTAAAAAGTGTTCAAAATAAGGCAAAAGCTGAGATAATGTCAATAGTGTTGCCGCAAACTTTTAAAAAGTTTCACTTAAAAAAAAAAAAATAAAAAAGTGCTGAATCATTTAGGTTGCATTTAGATTTTTTCGCCCTTCTATTCTCTGAGAAGTCCGACAATAAACATTTCAATATAATCTCCCCTAAAACTATTTTAATTTTTATAAAATTTCATTACTTTACGGCATTAAAAACTGACAGGCGATTTCTTAGTGCCGAGACGCTCTGAAATTTTATATAATTCAGATCTCACAACTCGATGAGTTTTAGCCTTAGAAAAAGGAATATTTACAGTTGTACTTGGCAATATGAAGGGAGGGGGGGACCTTTAAATAAAATACAACTTATTACAGGACTCAGGATAGCAATTTTTCGTCTTCTTTAATGGCTTGACTATTTTATCGACATAATTTCAATCCCTACCTTATTTGAAACAATTTTGGAATTTAAAATTTGGCATTGTATTTCCGACATGTAAAAAATTAAAATGGGTTTATTTATTCAGAATTTGTTTGAAAAATATCACAATATAAATCAATTTTTTTTTTTTTTTTTATGTTTTGTTCGTTTTTATTTATCTTTTGCCATTTTAATAATTAAAAGTATAAATATAAAATTATTTGATAGTCATCCAAAAAAATAATGAAAAATATATTATTGAATTAAATGCTTCACGGTCCATTTAATTACTGAAATAATGATTAAGTTATAAAAATAACTTTATAAAACATCATTTTTTAAAAAAATCCAATTTAAATAAAAAATAAATATTTGAAAAAATAAAAAATAAATAAATAACCTTGGATTATGTAATGTAAGAAATCATATCATAAGAGTAAAATTTAAGAGTATCAAAACAGACATTCAACATGTCACAATCAGGAAACAGAGGTCTGTCCAAACTTTTAATGTAGGTCCTGTTTTTGTGTAAAATCTAGTCAATTTTGTGAAAAAATCGTTAGGTTCTTATTTATACAGTTTTAAGAAGATATTGTTATGTAAATTACATATATTTTCTTCATACATGTAAAAGTAACAGGTCAGATTTTACTTTTTTTACTTTTAAATGATTAGATTTAGGGAAGGTTTAGTTTGGAGTAGAGATGTAAATTTTCCGGAAAAATATAAGTGGTGGAAAAAAACTGGTTTTTTACCGGTTTTTTTCGGGAAAAAACGGAAAAATTGATTTTTCATGACTGTTTCTCTCAAATAAATTATATTTTCTTAGAGAATATTAAATAAACATTTTTTCCCATTTATATGTATTAAATGAAAATTATTTTCACTTTATATTACAAAATAAAAAGAAAGTAGCAAAGCCTGCTTTTAAAAGTTTAGTTTTTTTTTTTTTCCACAACCTAAGAAATTTTATTAAACGGTATTGTTTGTTATGTCATATCTCTGTTGAAAAATTTTTTCAGTTATATGTGTAACTACCAATTGACTTAATGTAAAAAACCTGAGCCAATATGTCTGCAGTTTGGAATGAAATAAATTATGCATTCCATTTACATAAGTATAGTTTTTAAGTAAATGACACTAGTTTAAAGAAATTATTGCAGTTTTGTCATTATTATGAATATCAGTATTCAAAAATTCCATTGTTTGTTTAAAAAATGTATATTTTTACATTATTACTTTTTTTTTTCTCCTTAGAATTATAATTTTATTTCCTTTATAAAATATGTTTAGTTTTGGTATAGCTTTCCAATCTCAAATCAAAAAAGTTTTGATTTAGTTTTATAATCTAAATTCAAACAAAACTAAGTTTTACTTTGGCTTACTCAGGTCTCCAACTAAAAAATAACATAGGATTTATTGACTGTCAGATTTTTACTCCCTGAAACCAAAAAAAATTTTTTTAAGTTTAATTAAATGTAATTTTTTTCCTTTTACCCTGAAATCTGGTATTCTATTCTTGAGTCAGAAACCATATTCAATAATGTTTCCACATGGTAATTTTATATTTCTAAGAGTGGAACTCAAAAGTTATGAAAACAGAAAATCTATGTCAAGATTAACTTAATCTGAAATTTTATAAAAATACATACATTAGCTTGAGATAGAACTATTGTGGAAATTATGAATAATGCAGCATAGCAGCGCCATCGGTTTGGCGATATACACTAATAACTAAACATCTCCAGTTTATATCAAAGTGTAACTGAATCTAAAGTTTTGTGAAATTATGTGCATCAGTTCTTGAGATAGAGTGCCCATAAAATTTGTCACATACAGACTCACAGAGTGACAGATATTTTCCAAAAACCATCAAAACGTGTTCAGGACCTTCTAAAACGTTTAAATACACCAAAAACTGGAAGTCAAATTTTTCACCAATTCAATATTTACTTCTTGAAAAAGATAGATTAAAGTAACAAATGCATACTTCAAAATTTTATGTTGAATTTTTAATTTTATCATTTCCATTAATTGGCATATTATTGCAATAATTTTACACATGAATTAATTTTTAAAAAGAGAAGTTGCATTTAATTACATATCTAGATTTTTTTCATGTAATCAAGTTTTTGTGAAATTGTGAACTTTTTGTGTATACTTGTACAAAATATATTCAGAATTTCTGAATAAAAAATTATTACTATATTTAGGTTCCTATTTAGACATTTTTAATAAAGTTATTTACATACATATATGCAACTTAATAAGATTCAGCTGCTGTATGGCATGAGATTTTGTTTTCTTCAATCACTGCACTTGCGAAAGATTCAATTTGTTGATTAAACTTTTCTGAAATGTCTATTTTCAAGAGAAATTTTCCAAAGGGTCTTGTGTTTCAAACAAGAAAAAAAATGTGAAGGACCCTTTCAAGTCTTCTCAAACAGATTTCTTCTCAGAGATCAGATTACCCACATTAAAATTTTCATGTGAGACACTCAACTTAAAAATAAATAAAATAAAAAGTATGAGAATGTAACTATTACAAAATTTTCACTATATTATTTCACAAATGAAATTTCAATTTTTCCAGTTCGGAAAAATTGAAAAATAAGCCTTCGGAAAAAAAAACCGTTTTTTCCCCCAATTTTTCCGGTTTTTTTCCGAGCATTCCCATCTCTAGTTTGGAGGCAAAAAAAAAAAAAAAAAAAAAAAAAAGTGAAAGGTCTATCTAAAACAGAAAAAAATTCTGAAGCGATCTGTTTTAAGGTGAAAAGTTCTGTGGCGAATCTTCTTTAGAAATAAAAATTTTTGTGAAGGGTTCAGTTTTGGAATGAAAAAATTTGTGAAGGGTCCCTTCAAAGGACCCATTTTCTTCCCTAACAGATCCTTGAAAATGACGTCTAGTAAAGTAACATTTTGTTTATTTTTTAATGGATTGAGAATTGATTAAAAATTTTGACATATGACATACTGCATCAAAAGTACCTGATTGATTTCTACGATAGGACTCTCTCAGT
Source organism: Maratus speculifer (assembly GCA_964019185.1). NCBI lineage: Eukaryota > Metazoa > Arthropoda > Arachnida > Araneae > Salticidae > Maratus > Maratus speculifer. The sequence goes on along the minus strand of OZ025301.1, from coordinate 219,721,409 downwards.
CTGAAGAGAGTATAAAGTAGGTGAACATTGTGTAAAAATAATAAAATTGCTTATTTGCAGGGTTTTTTTTTTCACATCTTTTTTCAGACATTTATTTTATTTTTATTTTTTGTATGACAGATTAGAGAAGTAAAAGTATGAATAAAATTTGCTATTAAATATCATTTTATCCCTTTTTTAATGTGTCAATTTACGAATAAATGGAAGAATCAGTGGCGTAGCTAAGGGGGGGCAAGGGGGGCGTCCGCCCCGGGCGCCGAGGCCTAGGGGCGCCAAATTGTTATATATCTATATTGGGGTGGGGGCGCAAAATTTCTTGCTGGCCCCGGGCGCCATAGGATAGGCCAAAATATAGCTACGCCACTGCAGTGGCGTAGCTAAGGGGGGGCAAGGGGGGCGTCCGCCCCGGGCGCCGAGGCCTAGGGGCGCCAAATTGTTATATATCTATATTGGGGTGGGGGCGCAAAATTTCTTGCTGGCCCCGGGCGCCATAGGATAGGCCAAAATATAGCTACGCCACTGGGAAGAATACTGAAGCAACAATGCAAATCAAAATACTTTATATCAATGTAGTTATAGTAAACTTATTTAAAAAAAAAAAAAAAGAAAAGAAAAGACTAAAACTATGTACTCTTTTTTTGTACTTTATACTTTACTATGTACTTTACCCCCCCCCCCCCCACACACACACACACATTCCAGCCTTTTTCTCTAAGGGTCCTTTATTTTGTGAAATTGTGAGCAACTTTTTAATCTGTTAAAAATCTAATCATAATCTGTGAATTTAAAATTATTATATAAATGTTTTTTCATACATTTATTAAAAGATATATATATATTCTTTATATATACAAAAGTTTTAGGTCAGATTTTGCTTTTAAATGATTAAATTTGTGAAATGTTCAGTTCGGAGGTGAAAAGGCTTTGTGAAGGATCCTGTTTAAGTATTGTGAAAGGTCCTGCTTGAGATGAAAATTTTGTGAATGCATCTTTAAAGGATCCAATTTATTCTTAAACAAGGAACTTAAAAACTTGAGATTCTAAACTATACATAATTTTGGAATTGGAATAGTAGTTCTCCGAATCTTATGTTAATAAAATAATGATCTGCTTTACTTTTCATTTTGATTAAGAAGCTACTTTAATCACCTGAAAAGACCCACTCACTAATGCTAATCCTATAGAAAAAAATTTTAAATATAATCTCGTTTGCATTTCAGTATTTTAAAACTTTTTTTTTTTTTTTTTTTTTGCATTGGTTAGTTGAGATTGATTTGTACAAATAGCATTTTTTTTTTACTTTTTCGATTTTGTTTACAGATACTTTTAATTAGGACACTTTCATTTTTGGAACCAGTTTTGAAAGTGAAAACATGTTCTTGAAAAAAAATCTGGAAACATTATCAGAAAAGGGTAGAAGTAGAGATCAATCTCAGCTGTCCAATGCAAAAAAATTCATTTAAAAATATTAAAATTCAAATGAAATATTTTTACAAATTTCTCCCATAGAATTAGCATTAGTAAGCATGTCCTTCCAGGCTGAAGTAAAAACTTAACTAACTCACTGTAGTAAGGCTTCTATAACCCGGGCTGACATGGGTGAAAAGATGGCGAAGCAGTGACAATTGTGAAATCTATCACTAGTGTTGACTCAAGAAAAAAGGGCTGCCAGGCGGTAATTTTTCAAAAAAGAGAACACAATTCTAAAAAAGGGTACTGTTTTCAAAAACAGAAGAAAACTATTATAAAAAAGGTTAATTTTCAAAAAAGGAACAATATTCTAAAAAAAGGGGCACCCTTGTACATCGTTCATGAAAAATATTTTGAACTGGTTTGTTTTAGGGTTCCCTAGAATTTGCAGTATTTTTACCGGATCAATTGAATTACCATGGGGCACATAAGAGGTGTTAAAAGAGCCACCGTTTGCGTTCAGCTAAAATGACTTAGAATCAACAGTAATCACATACTACACACATGCTTTTCTTTTACATGCTCCATAAATGTAAAAAATCCATATTGTAGAAAAGTAACTTCAGTTTGGTTACAACTAATCAAACCACCTTAAAATGAGACGAGTGTACCTTTAATTTTTCCTACAATTTGAGTTTACATGATGCATTGTAGAAAGTGATTTTCAGAATGAATTTGACATGGTTCTTACAGGATTATTCTTTTGTTTTTGTAAGCAATTAGAACCTTGCCATTTCAAGACAGTGAACTGATCTTCTTTTCCTCCCCCTTTCATGAATTATGATTCTATCCTGAAGGCAAAAATATGCACACACAGCTGTAATTTGTCAAACACATTTAAAAAATATACATTTGATTAGTATTCTTATAAGATACATTCTGCAAAATATTTCCCACATAATGGTCAAACAGTAGGCAAGGATATTGAAGGGTATCCTACTTTCTTTGCGGTAGGAATATCTTCATAATTCTAAATACTGAGCATAGCTATGAATGAGTTAAAATAAATCTCAAATTTAAATCTTTAAATCAAAATTATGTACATGGTGACCTACTGATATTACAATTGGGTATGTTCACAAATCACGTTATAAAGAAAATCAAATTTTGGGAAATTTTGAAAAACATTTAACTGCATCCATTGTAAACCAGGGGTCTGTCCTGACTTTTCTCACAGGGTCCTTTTTTTTTTTTTTTTTTCCCAATACTTAATAAAGCCTTTTAAAACATATTTTTAAAAACTTTTCACAATTTCTACTTTTAACTGCCAATTTATAAATATATTTAAAATAATTAAAAATAAAATCATATTTAAATAAAATAAAATGTTTTACATTACTTATTTGCTGTTTGTGAAGTTTAACTTAAGAAAATTAACCATGAGAAGTATTAAAATTATGATTTATTAGGATTCTCCTTAAGAATAAATGATGCGAGTGCAGATGCAAGTTCCTAAATTCTATTTAGTAAATAATCTGTTTCTTGCTTTTCCCAAAAGTCCTTAAACAAGAAAGGAAAACTTTTGAGATTAGTAATAGCTATCAAGGCAGACAATTTTTTGTTTATGAAACCATAATCATAATCAACTTATTGAATCATAAATGCACTCTTTATGTTTGCCAACTTTTAACATATGAAATATTAAATTACACATACATTTCAGAAATACATTGACAATTAAGAAAAAAGAGGCACCCTTTGAGTACAGTATAAAGGAAAAAAAATGAAAGAAAGAGAGGGATTTAAAAAAAAAAAAAAATCCAAAGAGATTTTAAATATATGATTATATTCTGTGCTCATAGGTCAAACTAGTGTTTTCGTTTGTTGCATTAACAATAAATAAGATACCATAACTATATTTTCAACTCACATGCTTTGATTTCTGTAAAATATATGATGGGAAAGGTGGAAAATGCCACTATTCATAAGAAAAGAACTATGAGCTAGGCATTCCTTTATTCAGAAATAAGTTGAAAGTATTTATACTTTATATTGAAAAAAATCTGCTATTTAAAAAAGAAGAGTTATTTAAAAAGAACAAATATGAGACCGTACAGTTTTTCTTCAACTATTTTTTCATTATTTCTCTTTGATTTCAAAATGTTTGTTTCAATTCGTAGAAGAAATGAAATTTAAAATTTTACTAATTGAAAAAGTCTCATAATTATGCTTCGTAAATAAAAAACTATTTTTTTCAATACTGAATGTTCTTATAAAAAGCTCTTGTTTATCAAAATATAAGTTTCTCTTATTAAATATTATGTAAAATTGTTTTAAAAGTAACATTTTAATACCTTTAAACTTTGAAATATAAAAAGTATTTGGGTCATTCCATGTCAATTCAACCAAGCCATGACACCCACCGACAGGGATTTTGATGAAACTTGGTGAGTTTAGTCTTTTTATATAGATAAGTATCCACATCAATTTTTTTTTCTCAATCTGGTTTAGTTTTCATTTTACAGCCAATCGAAATTTTGAATGTTTGGTATTTTCCAAATTTTGATGATTCTGCTCTTTGATTGAAAACAATTTATATTTCATTTATTTTTCAGTCAATTTTTATGAAAATTTAAAATAATATTAATCGAAACATGAGGATTCCAGAAAAAAATATGAAAAAATTCTAAATAATATTTAAAAAATAGAAAAAAAATAATTTTCATGGATTTTTTTCTGAAAGTGTGTAATACGTTAAAGTCAATATCAACCAAAGGGAATATAATAACCAAAAAAATTCTTTTTTCCTAATGATACTAGAAGTGTGTTCATTCATTAAAAAAAATAAAATTAATGGCTTTTTCATTTCTTTATAGTTTTAGCTTCAAAATATGTTTTTTTTTATGTATTATTTTTTAATTTATTTATTTTTGTTTATTTTCCCACACTATTACCAAATAAATAAATGCATTTAAAAATATAAACATTCTCAAAACTTGCCCATATAATGCTTTTAATTTTTATTTTAATAACAAAAATGCTCCTGCTTACAGAACCCATTACATAGCAGCCTATTCAAAAGTGTTCTCTTGTAATCTTTCTTCTAGCTTATAAAATGTTCTCATATTTCAGAAGTGAAACAAATCCCCCTTTTTCTACACCAATCACAATTCAGTAAAAAGGGACAAAGGAGAAGGGGGGCTTCCCTTTTCCTTTCTACTCTCATTGGTTGAAAGCATTGCTTGTTCAGTGGTCAGTCAATCTGATAATATCAGTGCTATCTTGTGATTTTTTAGTGTGCATCCAGTTATTCTGTGTTAAAGCTGTTTATTTTTATGAGTTTTGGTGGGAAAAAATGGAGGATAAGTTTAGTGTGGGAGAGTTAACATTAACTGATTGTCACCAATTTAGTTATGGAGCACAAAAAGCTGTAGAAAATGTTAATGATTTGTCTGAAGAAGAACAAATTCTTCTAAAACTAAGAACTGAATCTGAACAATAATTGCATACTATTTGTCTGCATCACAAAAATATATTTCTAAAAAAGTTTGAATTTCTACAAAAACTATGTTGTGATCCTATCAAAAGACATAAAAAACCTATTAAAAAAGCATTACGTGTAATAAATATTCAACAGAGTGAAATCATAATGTCAAAAGGATACAAAATCAAACCAGGACAGAAACTCTGTTCATCCTGTAGAAATCTTTTATTGAAAAGGAAAGAAAGTAATGCTGCAAGTAGTGATGAAAAGGAATGTTTAAGCCAAGACGATAGTGATGAAAAGGAGGCTTTAAGTCATGATACTGATGATTTAGGATTACCACCCGAAGAATTTTCTGAATTAGAAAAGAAAGAAACATTAAATCTGTTAAATGCATCTTTTACAGAAGCTGGTTCTTCTCCTCTAAAATTACATGCTCTCGGTGAACACAGTAAAAAACATTATGGAAAAAGAAAATTGGAACAGTTGCAAGAAAATGTGAAACAAAAAATTGAAAAAGTACTTGAAGTAGAACTGCCAATGACTGAAAGTGAATCAGAAGCAACTATACAACAAAAAGCAGCTGATATGGATAAACTTACCGAAATTATGAAAAAAGAATTAGAAATAACATCGAAGAAAAAAAAAATTCAAATATTAACAATTCCTGCTTCTCTTAGCTGGACAAGAAAGAAAATGAAAGAAACTTTCAATGTATCTGATTACTCAATTCGACAAGCTAAAAAACTTGTTAAAGAAAAAGGTTTTTTGTCAGAACAAAGTCCTAAATGTGGGAAAAAATTAAATCCAGAAACTGTTACTTTAGTTCAAAATTTTTATGAAAGCGATGACCATTCAAGAGTTTTGCCTGGAATGAAAGACATTGTGAGTATAGGAAGAAAGCAGTATGAGAGGAAACGTTTGATCCTGACTAACTTGAAAGAGCTTTACTCAAATTTTAAGTGTGCTTATCCTAATGTTCAAGTGGGATTTTCAAAATTTTGTTCTTTACGACCAAAATAGTGTGTTTTGGCAGGTGCTAGTGGTACCCATTCAGTCTGCGTATGTACAATACATCAAAACGTAATATTGCTTATTCATGCTGCAGAGATTAAAGAACAATATAAAGATCTAATGAAATTATTATTATGTGAAGAACCTAAAAGGGAATGTTACCTGAGGCATTGCAATGAATGCCCATCAAATCAAAACCTTATAAGTTTTTTAGAAGAGAAATTTGGGGATTATGATGAAAATGACACTATCGAATATAAACAATGGATTTCTACTGATAGGACAGAAATGATAAGTTGCACATCCAAAATTTATGCCTTTATTGAAGATCTGACAAACAAATTAGAAAAACTAATACCACACTCGTTCATTGCCAAGTCCCAATCTTCATATTTTAAAAACCTTAAAAAAAGTTCTTCTACAGATATTGCCACAGTTTCATTGGACTTCAGTGAAAATTATTCCTTTACCATACAGGACGAAGCTCAGGGGTACCATTGGACATCTGCTTCGTGTACTGTCCATCCTGTAATAATACACTGCAGAAACGCTGATGGAGAAAAAGTGATGTCATCACACTGTGTGATATCAGATGATTTAAAACATGATGTTTCCATGGTGTATGGAATTCAAAAAACTATTGTTGAATTCATAAGAAAAAACTACTCACATATCAAAGAAATTCACTATTTCAGTGACGGTTGTGCAGGACAGTATAAAAACAAATTCAATTTTATGAACCTTTGTCTACATGAAAAAGACTTTAACATAAAAGGACAATGGTCTTTTTTCGCCACTTGTCATGGCAAAACTGAATGCGATGGGATTGGAGGAACCGTGAAAAGATTAGCTAGAAAAGAAAGTCTCCAAAGACCTTTAGAAAAACAAATAACGACCCCAAGTGATTTTTTTCATTTTTGTAAGGATAATATTGCAAATATAAATTTTTATTTTATTTCTAAAGACTCTGTAGACTCCATTCGATCTAATCTTGAAAATCGTTTTAAAGATGTTGCAACAATTCCAGGGACAAGAAGTTTCCACAATTTTAAGCCACTAGACAGTATAGGAACTGTGGAGGCTAGAAGAATCAGCAGTGACGCCAAAAGCAGTTTAACTTACAAATTGAAAGACAAATGTACAACATATGTGACAATAAATGAGCTATACATCGCTTGCTATGTTACTTGTATATATGATCATTTTTGGTATTTTGGGATTGTCACAGACATTAATGAAGAAGAAGGGGATGCTACAATTAAGTTTTTGCATCCCCAAGGACCCTCACCATCATTTTACTGGCCAAAGCAAGAAGATATCTGCCCCGTGCCAATTCCACATCTGCTTGCTGTTATAGACCCCCAGCAACATCAACTGGAAGAGTTTATCAATTTCCTACAGACTGTATGAACATGATCCAAGAAAGGATGAGTCAGATTAAAGAACTTAAATAGTACTATATCGCCGGTACCATGTCAAACTATCCAATGTGAAAACAATGGGTTACTTTTTTTAAATTCAGGTTTCTTGATTTGCACCACTTTTTTGAAATAGTAAAATTCAACTTATTTAATAACATATTAATTAAGGCAACAAAGGATAGTTAACAAAAGGAAGTTTATTATTTCAGAAAAGTGGTGCCAATCAAGAAATCAGAATTTTAAAAAAAGTAGCTCACTGTTTGACATGGTACCGACAATATAGGAAAACAACCAATAGAAATTAACAGCCAAAAATTTATGTTATGGTAAGATCATAGTTAAATTGTTCTGAAATATTATGTGTTGTAAATAAGAATTTTCTATTTGTAAAATCTACTTAAACTGGAATCTATAAAGGTTAATAAAATATTAATAATCATATTGCATAAAAGAAGTTGGAAAAAAAATTAAATTGAATCAATATTTCAGAGAAAAAAAAAGTAAATAAAAAAATATTTTGTAAATAATAGAAATAACAAGCCGATATGATAAATGCTCAATGCTTAATGAAATAATACATTAAAAATTGTGTTTGCAACTCTTTTTTTTCCAACAAATGATATATAGCTATGTAAGGAAATTGGATAATGAAAAATTTTTAAAAATTACATTAAATTTAAAAAATATATAAAGAAATGAAAAAGCCATTAATTTTATTTTTTTTAATGACAGAAGACACTTCTAGTATCATTAGGAAAAAAGAATTTTTTTGGTTATTATATTCCCTTTGGTTGATATTGACTTTAACGTATTACACACTTTCAGAAAAAAATTCATGAAAATTATTTTTTTTTCTATTTTTTAAATATTATTTAGAATTTTTTCATATTTTTTTCTGGAATCCTCATGTTTCGATTAATATTATTGTAAATTTTCATAAAAATTGACTGAAAAATAAATGAAATATAAATTGTTTTCAATCAAAGAGCAGAATCATCAAAATTTGGAAAATAACCAAACATTCAAAATTTCGATTGGCTGTAAAATGAAAACTAAACCAGATTGAGAAGAAAAAAATGATGTGGATACTTTTCTACATTAAAAGACTAAACTCACCAAGTTTCATCAAAATCCGTGACGGTGGGTGTCAAAATGTCATTTTTTTGGTTGAATTGACATGGAATGACCCATTTGGAAAGCCGAATATTCAATATTCGGACGAATAGTTACTATTCGGGCCAACAATTACTATTCGGCTAGCCGAATATTCAGTATTAGCTGTCAGCCGAATATTCGGTATTCAGCCAAAATCACTATTCGGTGCATCCCTACTTGTGACTATCTTCACTTGCACGGACAAGAGACTTAAGGCTCTCTAGCCAATCAGCTTCCAAATTCCTCTACCTATGAGAGTTTGATGCATTTTGTAAATTTAAAATATATCCTCGGGAAATTAATATTTTAACCTTAAGTCATTTTTTGCTTTTAAAATGTATAATTTTATATAATGTGTTAAAATCTTACTTATGATCGATTTGTCAACTTTTAACATATGAAATATACACATACATTTCAGAAATACATTGACAACTAAGAAAAAGAGGCACCCTTTGAGTAGAATATAAAGGGAAAAAAATAAAAGAAAAAGTGAGATTTAAAAAAAAAATTCCAGAGATATTTTAAATACATTATTACATTCTGTGCTCATAGACTTAGCATTAGCAAGAGGAATTTGGATGCTAAGTGACCTTAAAATACAAAAAAAAAAAATGTTATTTAGTCAGATAATTTATACATTTTTTTATAGTTTGAAACTGTTGTTTAATTATTTCGTAATCAATGCAAAATAGTTTGCAATGTGGGTACTTTAATCATAATTAAAGTACTATACAGAATGAGCTGTAATTGTGGATTCAGAGGCGTGCAAAGAGAAAGCTGCACCAGGGGCAAAGTTTCAGTTTTGTGCCCCCTAAATTTCTGAGCCCAGGTCAACTGCCCTCTTAGCCCCCCTTTTGAAAGGCCTTTAAGTGATTTACACCAAAATCTAATTCAGCAACAACTTGTGTCAACTTCTAACTGAATCTGAAGTTTAATGAAAATCTGTCCATTAGTTTTTGAAATAGAGCTATTACAAAAATTGTAACTAGCGCATCTTTTGGGTGATTTATACCAAAAACTTATCAGGACCAAACAATCTGAATTTGATGACAATTCATGCATTAGTTCTTGAGATACAGCTTTTATGGAAATTGTGAATAATGGAGCATAGCAGCGCCACCTGTTAGAATTTTTACACCAAAAACACTAATTTATATGGGGGACTAAGTGAATCTGAAATTTGATGAAAATTTGTGCATTAGTTAACTAGTCATGTTTATAATGCTATTTATGTGAGAAATTGCCTTGCAGCCTTACACAGTCTGTATGTGCCCTAGCTTCCAATTTGAGTTAATCAAGCCCTGCTGGCAAGTGCAATTAAAAAATTAAATTTTGATTACTTTTTTTAGTTAAATCAAAAAAGGTTTTATGCTGTATGACCATTTTTGAAATTACATTTTTTGCAATGGCCACTTGGGTTATCAAGTTGATTAACACAGCATTTCAGTAATGGACAGTTCTAAAATTAAAAAAATAAACGAATTTTGTAAATACCTTTAGATATAAAATTTTTAATTTTCTACTACTATCAAAACAAAAAGAAGAAAATTTTGCAACAAAAAATACAAATTAAATAAAACATTGCAAAGCAAAATTTTAAGTGAAAAACTGAATATTTTCTTCCTCCTGATTAGTTTAAAATCGCCAAAAATAACCCACATTATAAAAACAAACAAAAGAAAGGAACAGTTATAAACAAAGTAATTAAAAGCTTAATTTTTGTTAGTTATATTTTTATGAATCAAAAACTTGGAGGGCGTCCGTTATAAGCACATTTACCCTAAACAAATGCTTCTAAAGAACAGAAGATTTGAAATTAAGAATAATTCAACATAAATAATTTGAATGGAGAGCTATAGAGAATCTTCATTCGATACAATTCATACTTATGATATAAACTTTATTTAAATACATATAGATTTAATTTCATAGATTAACTTCAAAACAACAAGTTATTGTCATTTTATAATAAAATGTTAATTTTTTTTTTTAAATATAATTTATTCTTAGTTCCAGCAGATTATTAACAAAAAGATTCTTTAGGGAAATTCGATATCAAAATAATTGCAAGAAAAAAACTTGCGAAATTACGCAAGTGACTTTTACTTGAAATTTCGTACGCATTGCTCTGCGTACGAACGCGCATTTCAAAATTTCAGTTTCTACTTCGATTGCTCAATATCAGATAGCAGAAGCAAAATTGCCTCAGTGCTGCCATCTATGAACGAAAACAGAATTCGGCGGCAAATATGTTTTGTGGAAGTAAAGATCAAATGTTTTATGTAAACTAGATAATTATTGACTGTCATTTAATGACTAAATTTAAATTTAGTTTAAATAAATATCCTTTTAGAGAAACAAGTGTTTTGATTACACATAAAAAAAAAATCATACAGTGATCGATAAGAAATCAATCGGAGAATTTTTTTTTTTTTTTAAATAACTAATGAAATCAACATAAATATAAAATAAGAATAATATTAAATCAAAATTTAAATATGAAACAATAATGATAACCAGTATTTTCAGGTAGTAATAAATGAATTTTAATAATAAATGAAACTTTTATCATGGAGTTTAATTGTAAGAAGATTAAACTTGACGCATTCACTAATAAAAACATTTTTCTTAGTGAGATTTAAAATTATGTGGATCACAATTTCGAAGACAAACAAATCAAAAGAGTTACAAATCAAATACATCTTAGTTTTGGCATCAAATCTGTGATAACATTCTTAATGATTATTTCTATAAAATAAAGTATTTCCTTTTCCAATAATAATTCAGATTTAATCAGTAGTCAATAACACCAAAAAAGTTTTCAAGTTATAACTTAATCAAAGTTATTACCACTTATCAACATAAACTTCTCATTAGTAAAAAATATAAATACTATAAAATGCATGACTAAATTTCACTAAAGCAAACACAAAAGGATCAATGAAAGTTTAAAAAACTAGCGCTAATAGTAAATAAAGCTTGTCAGCGAAAAGTAAACACAAGAAAAGTCAAGACAAACCTTGAACTCGGCTCTATGGACGGGACAAACTTCTACACCCATGCCATCGATGTAAGGGCCACAGCCTCCAAATTTTTCGGGTTTACAGTCACAACTGTCAGTCAAATTAGCAGAAGCACACTGTCAATCAGTCAATCGTCAGTCTTTCATTAGTAAAATCTTCGGTACGGTGGAGCTTGCTTCTCATTACGTGTTCTAAACATAGAAACAACTAACCGCACGCCACCATCAAAACCGCGCTCCGTATGAAACAGCGGCTACTCTGAAATCTCGCGAATCCTTGGCAGAGGGGTTGCTACAGCCTTATCTCTTTGTTTTTCTATTTCGTTTTTCTGGCGCCAAATGAAAACTCGCCAAGATATCACATTGTTCATTTGGAACTTATCCCTATGCGGGTTTGTTGGAAAATTCCCTTATAGCTAGAGATTCTGAAAAATATTCCCCATGCTTGCGTCTGCTTGTACGGGATTTTCTTTTTTTGAAGCAAGAATCGAAAACAAGGCTCTGAATGTCTCGTTTTGGGGATTAATATCTAGAATATTTAAACGAAACTTAAACTAAAACTTATGGATTTGCATTGTATGTCGTTTTATATTTCAAACAAACTGTACTTCGAATTTTCATTAAAAGAGAGATTACCGAAAATTGAAATTTGTGATAATCTCTCTGCTAGATTGAGAATGAAAAACTGATTTAAAATCCCAAAAAATCGGAACAAATTCGCTATATATATTGAACAAACGAAAAAAAAAAAAAAAAAGCCTAATGGATTTTATCGCATTTTATACCCCATATTCATGATAAGGTTTCTAATCTTATTGTTTCTGGTAGAACTGTCCGATGTTTATTTGTATGACATTGCTTAATGTTAGTTGGTTGATTGGTTCGTATTTATTGGCACGAGTCCATCACAAAATAGGTAGTTCATTTCTGTGTGTGCAACCGGACGCAAATGCGTGGGTTGTATCTTGTGTGAAACAACATGAAACAGAAACTCTGCGTTTCAAAAAACAGCATTTGTAAGATTTTAATTTTTTTCCCGAGCTTCAAATATGAACACTTAAGCGTTCGAAAGGCAGCTTGTTAAACTTTCAGTTTCAATTTTAGATGTAAAATATCCGGTTAATTGGGACTTTGAATGAACATTATTACATTTCTACAATTCTTTGTCTAGATTCAAATATGTATAACAACGAATAACGACCTCTTATTTACTCACCTCTAATTTATACGATTTTCTCTGCTATGGTACCTATCTATACATCGATTCCCTCAAGTCTTAGCTATGTCTTGCGAAAAATAACGTAAAACGACTCTCGGGTTTGCGATGTTACTTCTTACTTATACAATTCTTACTTAAATTTGCCATAAAATCGTTCAACTCTTTCTTGTTTTTTCTTGTTTTTTTTTTTTTTTTATTATTATTACTACATCCCCCCCCCCACACACACACACACTAACAGTAAAAAAATAATAACTAAAGCAAACATAAAGATGTCAACTTAAACATTTTTTGATTTTAAACGTTTATTATTTCAAAATGCCAGTTTTTTTTTTTTTTTTTTTTTTTTTTTTTTTCAGGGAGCGCGTTTAAATATTAAAAACTATCGTTTTAGATACAGATTTTTGACAAAGCCTGGGATAAATATTACTTATTTAAAATAAAATTTCAAAATTGTCTTACTCTTATTTTCGGATAGTAATTTCAACAAGTAATCTACCCTATATTCTTGCTAATAAGTTATTTGGGGGAGCCGCGCTCAAATATTTAAAACCGTTTTCTGCAGTTTTAGATGAGGATTTTTGACAGAGCGCTCGGATAAATATTACTTATTTAATATATGGTTTCAAAAGTGTATTTGCCACTATTTTCGAATAGCAATTTCAACAAATGTCTTAAATTGTTGCTGAAGTCCGCCACCCCCTACTGGTAGATTGTTTAATGGAATTTCATTCACAAACAGTTTTGTTAAGAATAGATTTCATCTTCTGGCGGTGGAATGCAGCACTAAAAGATTCGAAATTTGTTTTTTCTTGCAAGATTGTGCAGTGCGTGCGCAACACTCCTGCTAAAAGGTGCTATAGGCAGTGGGTAGCCAGTTCAAGATTCGATCGGCTCGAGATTGGGTCTTTTTATGCGATTTTGCAGTATAAGTTTTAGGTTCATTTAAAAATATTATTACTGACGGGGCAACGCCGGGCGGCTCAGCTAGTATAAGAATATTTTCCATCTTCTTAAATTTCAGGCCGAGTAAAAAAATAATAAAACAAATCATAGTGACAAATTATGGCGCTCCTCAGTTTTCTCAGAATACTAATTAATTGTCATATATACAGAATCCGAGATAACTTGGGATAATCAGGGAAGTGGTTAACAGAGTTGTACAACATAGACGCACGCGCGCACGCCGTGCGCAGCAAATTTTATGAAATTTGCAGAAAATTTTCTAGAAAAGAAACCATTTTTGTTTTTGTAACTTTTTTTAGTACCAAAAAAATTAAAAATATTCCACCAATTTTATGTACGAATTATTTACTGTTAGCGCACAATTAAAAGCAGGGCCTATTTTCGAATTTTCCAAAAAATTAAGACATTTATGCCGAAAACTTTAAAAACTCATCAGTCTGAAATTTATGACGTGAAAAATCACAAATTTTCACAAACGTTTGGTTATCGTAAAAAATCGATTTCGTCAATCGTTCGCAGAAAAAAATCTCCAATTTTATCAAATTATCACGGAAAAAACACGGATTCGGTCAAAGTTCTGCGAAAAAGTGCGAAATATCGTTGAAAGATCACGAAAACACGCAACTTTTATCAAAAAATGGAGAAAAATTTTTGAATTTCAATTAAAAAAAAATTGCATAAAAATGCACACTTTAACAAAGAATTAAGAACGCGCATTTCAACAGAGGACCGCGTAAAAAATTCTTACATCGACAAAGGACTGCGCAAAAAACCCGAATTTCGTCCAAAGACAGCACAAAAAATGTGAATTCCATCTAATGAATTGAGTATAAAACGCGAATTTCGTCCATGAATAGCATATAAAATGCGGATTTCGTCTATGAATCCTGTAAAAAACTAGAATTTTGTCTATGAATTACGTAAAAAATTTAAATTTCGTACATGTCAAAATAATATAACACATAATTTTATTAAACAATAAATTAATTTGCAGAAAGTTTTGGATATAATATTTATGTGCGCAGAAAGTTTTTGGTTTTATACCAGTCTGGTGGTTAACGATACATTGGCAATCGATAGAGCAGGCATCAATTTTTATACAAAATAAAGCTGCTGGTGTGCTGTTTCACATGGAATCAGTATGTGATTTCCCTGTTTTTGCATACTGGCATTTTGTTATAGAAAATTTTGTTTCATTTAATCAGGACAGTTTTACAATTTAAGTGTGTATTTCGATTCAAATTGCTTATTTTCCGATTTTTTTTTTTTTTTAAATTTATTTTTGCTCTCAAATAAATCAAACTGGCAAATTGTCTTATTTAGAAAGTACATAAGGTGCCGTGATTATCGATTTTTTGATAAATGCAAAAAATGCAATCAAAGTTGGCTTTTTGAACCAATTTTTCAAAAGCGGGAGGTCTGGAAACGAAAAAAAGGGTCATACTGAGAAATTAATTGTTCATAAATTAAATTCTAATGAATTGAGCTCAAAATGACATCACACGGCACCTTATACGTCTCATCAAAAATCATCTCAGCAAGTTTCATGTTTCTACTTTTAAAAAT
Organism: Maratus speculifer; assembly: GCA_964019185.1. NCBI lineage: Eukaryota > Metazoa > Arthropoda > Arachnida > Araneae > Salticidae > Maratus > Maratus speculifer. Next base: position 219,706,149 of record OZ025301.1, on the reverse strand, counting down.
GAGTTTTAAATTGTATCAGAAAATTTTGAGCAGTTGAAGGTAGAAAAGCATTTTTTCGAATACACCCTTAAGGGAACATTTTATCTAGAAAAGTAATAGTGTACAAAACAGAAAACAGCAGAAATCTCATCCCTGGCTGGGATCCTTTCAGCTATCTCGGCTGATCAAGACAACTCTTCCTCCTAGAGTTGAATTCAAGCATTTTTCTTGCGGAACCCTAAAACCAACACTGTTCCGACCAGTAGTCGAACTGGTTTTCAGACCACTTTGATCACGTGATGTCCAAGTATCATAGACACTATATTTTATTATCTCCTGATAATTACTGTACATAAACATGGGGAGTGCTGCAGAAACTGTATCTGGCGTAAAGTGCGAAAAAGAACCGCCAATAATCCACCAATAATCGAACTGCTTTTCAGATGTGCTTTTTTAGCACTTTCCAACAAAGTTGAAAGGTGCTCATGCATTCGATTTGTCCGTGCTTTTGTCCACAATCTAATTGCCCTAAATATACTCGGATTTTCATGCAATTGATAAAACTTATTTAGGGTCGTCGAAACATATTTGGTATTGCATATGAAGTATGTACGATTAATGGTTCATTTACAGGTATATTCAAAAGAATTCGATTATATTATGTTATATGGGGGAAATGATTTTGAGAGTATTTTAATGACATTACGCTATTTCAGATGCATCTGAAATAGCGTAAAACTGATATAAATCACTAAGAGTAGTATCACTAATGAGTTGCGTGAAAGAAGTATCCTTATAACTCCAAAAATTTAGTTAATTAACAGTTTATTGCGTTGGATTAAACTTCTCATTTCAATTAATATGTATCTTTGAATAAAATACAGGATCATGAAAAATTGAAAAGTGTGGAAAATAGGATTACAAATTTCTCGGCAACTTATTATCCGATCGATTTCATTCTTTATGCAAAATTTATGTTGTTTCATTGTCTTTTACATTCACTCTTTACAAAAAAAAAAAAAAAAAAAAAAAAAATCGAAAATTTTTATATCCTTTTTATTAGAATGAATATTCGAGAGTTAAAAAAAAAAAAGTTCCGGATAATCGAGGTTACTGATATTAAAAAGGCTTCTTCCTATTCTTACATACTAAGTACATACCAAATTTTAAGTTTTTAGCTGAATTTGTTCGGGAGATAGAGCGTTTACAGACACATAGACACACGGACGGCATTTTTAAAAAATGTTTTTCAGAATATCCAGTGTCTGAAACGTGTAAATGCGTCAAAAAATTTTTTTTCGATATTGAAATCATTGCTAGACTTACCCTATACTACATATGATGAGTAAGTAAATTAGTCGTTGGGGGCCACCATAATACTTACCCATCATGGATATGCATAATAAATGAAATATGAAAATAAAATACGTGTATACTATTTATAAAATGCATTGTAATTCCAAATTAAAATTTAAACGTATATATTTTTAATATACATAGTAGTGCTCTATTAACGAATTCTAATGAACCAATTTCGACAAATTATATAAAACGCCAAACTACTCAGGTATTATTTAATTGTGTAAAAGAAACATCATTATAACTCCAAAAGTAATAATCCTATTAACTAACAGCTTACAGCGTCGAATGAAGCGTCTCATTTCCAATTAAAATATATCTTTGAATTGAAATTTGAATGAAATACAGGGTCATGAAAAAACGAAGAATGTTGGAAACAGGATTAAAAATATCTCGGCAACTAATAATTTGATCGACTTCGTTGTTCATGCAAAATTTGTGTTATTTTATTACCTTTTATGTCCACTCCTTAAAACAAAAAATTTCGAAAATTTTTATATACCTTTCATCAGAAGGATTTCGAGAGTCCTAAAAAAATAGTTCCGGATAATCGAGGTTACTGATATTAAATAGGCTTCGTCCCATTCTTACATACTATGTACACACAAAATTTCAAGTCTCTATCTCACAAGGAAGGTCTCCATACTGGGCATACTCAGATTTTTTTTGAAAAAAAATACTAATTAAACTACTCATGTATGTATTAAAGGATCAGTGAAAATTAGCGGCGGAATTGCATTAGGAAACATGTAAAAAAATAAAATAGTTTCGAATATTTGGCGTAAAAAGACGAAAGTGTCACACGATTTGGCGAGCAGTAGTTTTCCCCGCCAAAAGCAAACGATTTTAATGCAACTGAAAACTTTGGGATTTTTAGAATCCGTGTAAATGAATTGAAACATAAATGAATTTAAACATAAACAATGAGCGAGTTTAATATATTGTATACATATATGTACATTAAATTGCATATATATATTATTTGTTGCTATAGTTTTTTAATTTACCTCTGGAAAAAATATTTTTATATATAACAAATTCTTATTCAGTAAAATTATTTTCATACATTTAAGCATATTTAAAAATAAAAGACAGGTGTTCCCATAGCAACAAAACGAGTTGACAATGCTCAATTGGACTTTGAACTAGAATTAATTTTAATGAATTTAAATTTGAAATACGTTTTAAATCTCAAATTTTGATGGTTAAATTTGAATATAAATACATATAAATATTAATATAACGAAATTATACTTAAAACAAACTAAAGCTGACAAAACAAAAGTTATTTAATTTATCTAAACACGTTGAACATGAAACTTTTTTCCTTTAAAATGCATTTGACATAAAAAAAATCATACTTGAATTTGCTTTTCATCGCCAACCGATGATAAATCGCCAAATAATGAAATTTTCATTATTTTTTTACGGACAGGGTAAGGAGGTTCCGTCGAAATTTTTTTTTTTTTTATAAACGTATATATCCTCATGAGAAGAACATTCTGTAATTTTTTCAGATTTTTTGGAGTATGCCCGTATATAGACCTTCCTTGTCAGTTTGTTTGGGAGATAGAGCGTTTATAGATACACAGACAGACGGACAGCATTTTTTTTAACATTTGTTTTTCGGAATCTCTAGTATCTAAAGCGAGTAAATCAATCAAAAAAAAAAAAAAAAAAAAAAATTAAACGTTTGGAAGATTTTCCCTGTACTACGTATGATGGGTTAATAGAAACAAAGAAATTTTTAATGCAACAAAATGTTTTTAGAAGATTTGAAGATTAATTTGTGTTCCGGAAATTATGGAAAGGCAACATTTATCTGTATCTCAAAAACTAATTATTCAAATGAGCAAACTTATACATCTTTGTTTTTAATTATTGTAATTTGTTGAAATGCAAAAATTAATTCATAATTTTTAATATAAATCTATTTTATAGTTTTCAGAATTAAAAGTATATCTTTTTGACGAGAGAAAAAAGTATGTGTATGGATCTATTCAGTGTATCTCTTTATAATTAAATTAATATAAAATCAGACACATGACTTTATGAAGATTAATGTTTCTCTGATGGGCTTAACTTTAGCATCCTGAAATTAAAACTTTTACGTTTTATGTTAATATACAATGCCTTTTTTCGCGCTGTCTCAATAAAAGAAACTCAAATAAAGTGTCTAAAATGGATGTTATTTTTTGAAAAATGATGACATATGGTTGAATTTTACGAGAGGTATACATTTTGTATAACTGTTGAAGTCGATTCTTTTTATACAGCTTTGTTTATTTGTTAGCAGGCATAGTTAAACAATTTATAATATGCGTTAAATTGTACAGTTCTAATGTAATTTTATATCATATGTAGCTTATATCTGTTAAGAAAACTAAAACCGCCGAAGTAAATATATAGTGTTAGTTATAAATAATTATTTTTTCACAGAATTATTTTAAAATGTGTGATCATAATGTTTTTACGTTCTCCAACAAAAAATAGTTTCACAAAAAATTCATTATTAATTTTTTTTTTTTTTTTTTTTTAAGCTTATTGGGTGCATTATTAACAATTAGAAAAATTTCAATAATTTTTATTTCATTTTTTAAATATTGATATTAAAAAAGTGAAAGTAATTGTCATACTTTTATTCTTATGTTTACATTGGTAAAATGTACATGAAAGTATCAAGGACGCCCATTGGATTACATTTAATGGGTAAATTCAACACTTCCTTATACAAGGTCGGGAGAAATGTTCATTAAGTAATTATCTTTTAGATGCATCCAAAAATGCTTAATTTTAATGCTAAACATGTATAATGAATTAATTAATTTGCCTATACCAAAATTTAAAGGTATCTAACTCCATTTTGCTCCCCCCCCCCCTTCCCTCTCTATGTGGGACTTGTGAAATAGATATTTTTAAGCATGTAAATAAATAGGAAATTACGTTGTTACCAATTAATATGTTTAAAATCATGATATAAAAAATCATCATAATTAAAAGAAAGTTTAGCACAGCCTTTTTGCGTGAAACTATTTATGTTAACTTATACTTGTATTAGATTTTAAATGTTTTCTTTAATGTATATATTTTTATTTTACTGCTAAGGGGACAGTACACCTTTATTTGAGCAAAATCGTCTATATCAAAATTGTGGCAAAAAAGTTTATTTCTGTGGTATAATAATACCAAAACAGTTTTTTCTCATTAAAATATCATTTATGAAGGTTTTAAGAAGTAAATAATAAAAGTAAATGTATTTATATACTTTAAATCGTTTTTCTCAAAACTAACTTTTCAGCGTTTTTAAGATTTTTGAAATGCTTCTTGCTACGTAATTTTTTATCAATATTTGTGAAATTGATAAGGAAGTATACTGATATTGTTTAGAAAGAAATTGTGTTAAGCTTTTTAAAATTCGTCTTCATTAAGATAATGAAATTTGATTTTTTATTTATTAAAAGGTAAAATTTTCATGGAAATCGATATGGAATTTAGAAAAAAAAAAAATGTAAAATCAAGGCCCCCTTATCACAATATCAAGGCCTTGCATTCAGGAGAAAATCTATTGTTGAAATTGTCCCTATAATTGCCAACTTATTATATGACTTTGTCTCGTATGTAACGCCACCTGGTGCATACTACTGCTAATAATCCCATAGGAAATAATGGAAAACATTTCAGTTTCTAACATTAGATGGCGCTACCAACGTGAAAATCATGTAGTTCAGCGCCCCCTGCATGGGCGCCCATATGGGGGGGCAAGGTGGGGCTTGAGCCCCCCCCCTAGATTTTGATTTGTCATACTTTTTTAAAATATAAATCAGTTGAACGATATGAAAATTCTAGCTTGATTCTGTAAAGAAGGCATCGTAGAAATTTCCGTTTTAAACAGTTTTCCGTTTAAGGAGGTATAATTCTGTGGAATTTATTTTCTTATAACCATGAATTTTATTTTTTTTAAAGCTAGATTCTGATTTAAACAGATTCGGTTTTGGTAAGATTTAAATTAGTCCTCTCGAATAGTTTGCTTTTTACAAAGAGGAAAAACGTGATATAGGAAACAAATTGTATTTTATACAATTTTTATTTAAGCAGGTGTTACTGTGTGCTTTTTTTCTTACAGGAGTATAATACTTTTTCTGCATAAGGAAGGATTTCGTTACTGACACGATCCATTTTCATATATAAAACTTATTTTGCGTGAACAAACCGCTGAGAATTTAGACACAGATTTAACAATAAGATGTGAATGATACAGTGCTATTTTTTAATTGGAAAATTCCTTTTCCCAAATCTAATAAAGATTAGATCCCGGAATGTGTCAGATTGTAACCAGGGCCCAACGTATGCAGGGGCATGCGGGCAATTGCCTCAGGGCCTCCCTTATTAGGGGCCCCCCATGAGAGTAATTAGGATTTTCACTAAAAAGTACCAAATGATTAAAATTAGCCTTCCTCTCTTTACTTCCAGTACCCCATTCATCTATGCGAAAAACAAACTGCATTAGAAAATTAATAATTAATGTTTTATTATAACGACTTAGTATTCTATTGTTTTCAAAAGAAATTCTTTATTAACATTTTCATTGTAGAATTGCAAGTTAAAATCATTAATTATGACCCATTTGGGACATTATCTTTTAGCCATTTTATGTTACGTACATAGATAATCAAAGAAAAAGTTTGCAAAGTGATACTTCTGTCAACCAATCTATCTTTTTTCTTTCTTTCTTTTTTTTTCTTTTTTTTTTTCTTTGCTAGTACTTTTTCTTAAAGTTGTGACAATCTTTTTGTGATATCTTGTATACAAATGTGAACTGCACAGAGAACAAAATTTACATATACATATATCTATGAAGCTTGGTATTAGCCACTTCCACATTATTAAAAAAAAATCTATCGATAGACAGAAGGGGGCCTTCCCGAGTGATGCTTGCCCCTCCCCTCCCACAGACATAGTTGGGCCCTGATTGTAACACAACCCAAAATCGAAAATTTCATATGAAATCAAACAGAACGGGACAGAATAATTTTAGTTGGTTGACTTAAAATCTAATAATTCTTATAAATATCATTGAAGAATTTTTGCTTTTTATAAATGAAATAAATATTGGGTTTGAATTTAGATGTAAATTGTAAATGATCTTCATCAAGTTCTAGAGATAAGAAGCACAAAGCAATAAAATGAGTGATAAGATTTTTAGGGGGAACACTCTTAGAATTTTTTTTTCCAAATGTTCCTGGTGTATGTGAAACAATGTGGTCAGAAAAGTAATGAGTCCATATCACATTTTTCTATTCATTTTGCCACTGCCAAAGAAAATCTCTGTAATCTCTCTCTAAACAATAGTACCAACATACAACAAGAAATATGCTCATAAGTCTTTAATATATCTTCTGGCAACGTAGTGATTATTGCTGTAGTGATTATTGTATGCCTCAAAATAGTTTCTACATATTCTTTTTATCTAGAGCCAGTTGTAAATGAATTGCATTCTGTAGATTAACATTTGCGTTCGGTTTATTAGCACTGACAGAAACTTCTTGAGATTTTTCTTTTGCACAGATAAAACCAAAAGAAATTATCAGCATTTTTCATGGAGCTAATAGAAAATTGCATTTTTAAAGAATCAATATCAAGATGTGCAGATAGTTTTTCTAGATAATCTCACCATCGGAAACGTCATTTGGCCACTCCTCTAGAATATTAAAGACAACCATTTTTTATCCATATTTAGACTCTTTAATTATATCCCTGTTGTCGAAGTTTGTAAATCGAAATGAAACATCATTCAAAGCGATTTTACTTTATTCCTATCTGATGAAAAATACGGAAAAAGTTTTTCCAAAAGAAATCAAGGAATTATCTCATTTTTATAAAATTAGGAATCTGGAGTTGGAAGGAAGAATATGACTTGATTTGTGGAAAAGCAAGAACTGGTTAGAATGTCATGGTAAATGGTCTAATCGCAGAAATTACCTTTCCCATTTCCGCCAAAAAATTTCACAACAGAAGGGTTATTTAGCACACCCATACGAGTGATGATCACAAAAAAGCGCGAATTTTGATCAAGAACCACAGGAAAAATGCAAATTTTGCCAAAGTAATGCAGATAAACGCAAATGTTATCAAATAAGAGCGAGAGAAACGCACATTTCATCAAAGAATTGCGCAAAAAACGCAAATTTCGTCAAAGAATCGCGAAAAGATCTCCAATTTTGTCAAAGAATCGCAAAAAAATCTATAATTTCGTTCAAAGAGCATAGAAAAAACGAAAATCGTGGAAAAAACACAAATTTCGTCAAAGTATCTCGAAAAAACGTATATTTTATTCGAAAATCACGAAAAAATTGCAAATTTCACCAAAAAGTTGCAAAAAAGTAATTTTTGTCAAAACATTGGGAAAAAACATAAATTTCATCAAAATTCTCAGAAAAAAGCACATATTTCTTAAAAGGATCGTGAAAAACGCATATTTCGTCAAAAAAAACGGGGGGGGGACTCAAAAGTCGCGAAAAAAACACTAAGTACCTTAAATATCTACAAAAATATAATGTGATAGATTTGGGGGAGTTGAGATTTTCCTCAGCCCCCCCCCTAAAATTAGTCATATGGACGCCCTTGGCCCCCTGTACTGCAGTCAAAGGAAACTTGATGAATGACAAACCTTTATATTATGATAAGTTAGCCTTGTGTAAAATATTAACTATTCAAGAGATTAAATTTTTTTTTACACAAATTTGTTTATAATAAAGTTTTAAGTGATAAAAATGAAAAAGCAAGAAAATATCTCAAAAATTAAAACGCGAGGAGCATTTTAAAATTTTGTTTAAAAATTTAAATTTTTTGAAAAATTAAAAAATTTTTATAAGATTGGAAATTTTTTGAAGGTGTTCTGTATGCTTTTGGTGAAATGCATATATGCACAAATTTTCATATTGCTATGATAAAAAAAAAAAAAAAAAAAAAAAAAAAAAAAACGTCCACCGTTTTTTTAAAGTACACAAACAAGCGGTAATGTGACTTCACACCAAAAATGATGGCAATTAAGTTGCCACAAAAGTAGCGTTTGTTTACTCCATCTCATTGCTGGTGTTTTATTACATCAGTTTACTGGTGGTGTATAATTTCACTACTTTTGGTTGCAACTTAGTTGCTACCGTTGTTGGTGTAAAGTGACATTAATATTTTTACAGTGTGATAGTAAGGGTTAACCTTTTTTATTTTATTTTTCATCATCAGCGTACTGGAAGTTTGTAGAAAAACGAAGAAGATTTTTGCACCAAGCCCTAAATAGAGTTGCTGCGGTGCTCATAATAGTTTCAAACTTTTCTTTGAAGTATATTTTTTTACGCAATAGAAATTAGTTATCAGTCAGTTAAAAATAAGCAAAACTCCCTTTTTATTACCTGTCTGCAAGATAATATTGATGAAACTTACAACGTTTGAGATAGTCAGCTACTTTGTATTCTTTAAAAAATGACTTTCTGTATCCATAAAATACTGAATTGACATTGGATTATTAAAAGGATTTTACAGAAAAATTTCACAGAAAAGTGCACCAAAAAAGTCGCTTTGTAGTCTAAAATCACTAAAATAATTTATTAAATTTACTAGTTTCAGCATACTCTTTTTTTTTTATTTGTAAAATTTCTATCATAATAAGAGATCCAGGGGAATATTAAGTTTTCATTACTGAAAGAAGTCTCCCAGTGTTTATTAGTTTCCAGGGGTCAGCCCCAGCCAATTTATGCAAAATTTGAGAATCCCGTGGTTAGCAATTTTTTATCCAAGAAACCTTACTATAATTTCTAGATAATAGCCATTACTTTATTTAACCCTTTATCTACCGTATTATTTATCAAGAAATGGTTTCACGCCAATTATTGTCTTCTTTAATATCTGAAGATATACTGCAATTTTTAAATAATAATAATATGAAATTTAAAAGTGTTTTTTCATCAAAACTGATTAAATATATCAATGTTTATAATTAAATTGTTTAGTAAAATATTTACAAAAATAATCAAATTAATTAACCAAAAATACTCTGATGGAAATATTATAATTCTTATAAAAGCAATGTATTTAAATGTATTATGATTCTCTCTGTAAATGGAAAGGCTTTTACCGTCGAAAATATTTCATATAACTTTTTTTCAAAGAAAAAAAAAAAAAAAAAAAAAAAGATATACCTACGAAAATGATTAAGAATTTTTAAAATATTTAACTTCGACTGTTTTTCTATTCAATCTAAATTAGATCGAGTAAAGTATATTGTGTGGTAAGAAAAAAAAAGTTTTATTAATAGACTGATTAAATACGTTTTTTATTAAATTTTCCACAATGTTAATTTATAAGTATCGTCGGTAGATAAAGGATAAATGGCAGATTTTTCCGTGATTAAATTAAACAATATTTTATTCAAAATGCATACTACAATTTTCTAATAGTTACCGTATTTACTTGTGTATAGGGCGCACGCATGTATAAGGCGCACCCCTACTTTACAAGTAAAAATGGCGATTTCTTAAAATCTCGCGTATAAGACGCACCATAAATTTCATACGCAAATGAAGAATGACCAAATGAATTTCAGTAAAAAAAAAAAAAGTCGAAACAAACATTACACCAGAACAGAAAACAAGACGAAAATGCATTTTTAGACTTTAGGGTTGTAAGAGAATGACGGGAAATAGGAATGAGTGACGGTAAAGAGAATTGCTAATTAGCGTTTAGAGAATGTCATTAGCTCTGTTGTATAAAAAACTGCAAGGAGTGAAATAAATGTGCAGTAATACTTCAATTAAGTAACATTTTCCGAGTTCTAATATTTTCTTTGAATAATTTCTTGTTTCATATGTATATCGTTCGACTGCTTCCAACAGTAAAAAATTATTCCGTGTATAAGGCGCATCTAGGAGTTTTGCTCTAATTTTTTGGAAAAAAAGTGCGCCTTATGCACGAGTAAATACGTTATTTAACCACGGAATGTTTGTAACTAAATAAAATTAAATTAACAAAAAAGAATTGTGGTTCATAGCTTTTGTTAATGAAAAAAAAAAAAAAAAAAAAACTAGTCGTTGGGGGCCACCGTAATACTTACCCATCATGGATATGTATATGAAAATAAAACATGTGAAACTATTTATACAATGCATTGCAATTCATAAACAAAATTTAAATATTGTTAATATACATAGTAATGCTATATTAAAGAACTGCTGATGTACCAATTTCGACAAATTATATAAAACGCCAAACTACTCAAGTAGTACCGAACTGCGTAAAAGAAACATCCTTAACTCCAAAAATAATAATTCTATTAACTAACAATTAACTGCGTCGGATTAAGCGTCTCATTTCCAATTAAAATATACTTCTGAATTGAAATTTGAATGAAATACAGGGTCATGAAAAATCAAAGAATGTAGAAAACAAGATTACAAATATCTAGGCAAGTAATAATCCGATCGGCTTCGTTCTATATGCAAAATGTGTGTTATTTTATTGCCTTTTACGTCCATTCCTTAGAACAAAAAAATTCGAAAATTTTTATATACCTTTAATCAGAACGAATTTTTCGAGAGTCCGAAAAAAATAGTTCCTGATAATCGAGGTTGCTGATATTAAATAGGGTTCTTCTCATTCTTACATACTAACTTCATACAAAATTTCAAGTCTCTATCTCAATTTGTTCGGGAGATAGAGCGTTTACAGACAGACAGACAGACGGACGGCAAAATTTTTTTTCTAAAAATATGTTTTTCGGAATCTCCACTATCTAAAACGTGTAAATCCGTCAAAATTTTTTTTTTCGATTTTCAAAACGATTGCAAGACTTACCCTATACTACGTATGATGGGTAAGTAAAAAACGGAATGTTAAGGGATATCACAAGTTGCAGAATTTTAATCTGGAAATGTCATGAAGTTTGTATGCCTGAAAAGAAATAAAGTGTTTCCAATCAACAACAAACAAAATTCTTGCAAAAACTATTTTGCCTTCTGATATTTATCCCTTTCTTTTCTCCAGCTTTTTTTAAAAAGGACCATTTCAGTTAAGAAGAGGGTTCATGATTTTTTAAATAAAAAACAAAATAATCGATTTTTTTTTTATATTATTTTTAAATCTCTCACAACCTTATTGTTTCACATTACTTTTCATCAAAAGTATAAACTATACATACTAATACATGCATTATCAATATATATTAATAATATTACACAACTTATATGATTTAAAGGTAAAATTTTAGGCTATGGAAAAATCTTTAGTACACACAAAATGCATGGAAAATTACATGTCAGGTGTCAAAAACTAATTCACTAAACTTCAATATTTTAGTTAAAATAAAAACATCTGCAGCACATAAAAATTCTAAACAAATTTGGAAGCAAACTTAGTTGTTAACTTTTTTTTTTTTTTTTTTTTTTTTTTTTTTTTTTAAATGCTGATTTAGAAAAATGAGTTTAGCAGCTGATTTCTAATTTCTGAATGGCGGAAAATATTTGATCTATTGAAGCAGATTAAGCTAATGCTGCAAAGAGCAAATTGATCATGAAGTCTGTAAAAATTTTTGTATTAGCCTTTTCGATAACTCTAACAAATACCTTTCATCATTCTAAAAAAACTGTGGTTCACTATGTTAAATTCAAGCGAAAATTCATTAAATGGCTCAGATTTTGCTCAAACTTTAATATATAATATAGGCATCCGCAAAGTAGAGCTCAAAAAGTCATATAATTTTATTTTACCTCAGCTTGCAGAAGTTTTTCTAAATACTAACTAGTAAATATTCAAATATTAATATATTTCATCTTAGATTTCCTTACCGTTTCAAGGCTATTTTATAATTTGATTCGAATGAAATTTGACATTTTTTTCTGAACTTTGTATTGTATTTTACTTTTCGATAAAGATTTAAGCTTTATCTTTCTAAAAGCTGTTTGATTTTCTGTAGTAATAGTTTGATTTTCTATAGTAGTAGTTCTACTAAATTTTATCAAAATACAATATATTTTTTTTCATCTTAAATTTATTTAAAAATAACTTAAAAGGAAAACTGATTTAAGTCAATGATTTAAAAAAAAATCAATTGATTTAAATCAACGAACCCTGATTAATAATTATTTCAGAACTGGTTTTAAATGGGGTAGAGAAAGGCAAAGCACTAAAAGCTAAAGGACGAAAAATATGCAAAATATATTTGCTTAAAATTTAAAAAATGTCATTCAAAGAAACGATGAAAAAAAAATCTTTCCCAGGGTTCCGCGGCTACTTGTTTTCCTTGGGTGCATGTTTCGCAGTCACATACATTATGCCCAATTAAATTTCCGATCTTGAAATTGCTACCGTGCATCTTTAATTTTGTTTATGATAATAAAAATAACTCTCTTGTGCCGCATATCTAAAGGAGATGGTGAACGTTAATTTTTTCTTTTTCTTTTTATTAATAGCAATATGAAATTTTGTGCATGTATACATTTCACCAAAAGCATATAGAATACCTTAAAGAAATTCCAGTCTTATTAAAGTTTTTTAAAAAAAATTATTTTTTCTAACGAAATTTTAAAATGCTCCTCGTATCGTAATTTTTGAGATATTTTCTTGCTTTTGCATTATTACAAACAAATTTGTGTAAGATTTTTTTAATCTCTTGAATAGTTAATATTTTACAGATTTTTTTTTTCTAAATTCCATGTCTATTTTCATCAAAATTTTGCCTTTTAATAAGTAAAAAATCAAATTTGACTATCTTAATGAAGACGAATTTTAAAAAGATTACACAATTTCTTTTTAAATAATATCAGAATACTTTCCTTAAGAATTTCATAAATATTGATGAAAAATTATGTCGCAAGAAGCATTTCAAAAATCTAAAAACGTTGAAAATTAGTTTTGAGAAAAACAGATTTAAAGTATATAATTACGCTTACCTTTATTATTTACTTCTTAAAACCTTCATACATGATATTTTAATGAGAAAAAACTGTTTTGGTACTATTATACCACAGAAACAGGCCTTTTTTGCAACAATTTTGCTCAAATAAAAGTCCACTTTCCCCTTAACTGGTGACTATTCCTAAACGAATTTTGGAAAGTTATTATGCTAGTTAGAATGTGTATGTGTATAACAAGGGGATATAATATTGGAGCGGCTAATGTACGTAGGGGCGCGAGGTTTTTTCTGGAAGAGGGCGCACCAGGCCTCGGACCGATAGGCCGGCGGGTCAGTCTGAGCCTGCATAAGCCGACACCTTTATATAATTTAAGATATGAAATATCAAACATTGCCAAATGCTAAAGTTTATTTATATAGTACTACAGTTTTTAGTGCCACACTTACCGTCAGGGGGCGTATTCTTATCACGGCTTTTATGGGCACGATTTCAACAAGGTTTGGCTTATTCAATTTGGTTGTTTATCAAATTTGCCTAACTGATCCCTATCTTAATTATTTAGCCTCTATTACTCATATCTCTTTGAAATTAATTCCAAATTTCATTTATATTTTAACTATCATCTCTCATAATTTAAAGTTAATTTATGAATAATAGTTATCACTTTTCCTGAATACATTATATGGCGAATGATAGCCAGTTACTTGCGTAATTTAAGATGTTTTGTTAAATATCTAGAAAAATACCAGAGAAATAATCCTAGAACTTCAAGTGTGTAAACAGCACTATATTATATATGTTATATATTATTTCTGCGAAGATTTTCCCCGAAATCCTATAGGAGGCTGTAAGCAAATTGAAGAGAAATAAATATCTTTTGAATTACCCTGTAAAAACAAATCTCTTAGAAACGTTCAAATTTTAGCTCGTGATTAGCAGGCTTCTTGTAATCAGTGTTAATTCAGACACTTTTCTCCGGGTGGGACTTCTAAGGCTCTGGGGGGAGGGGGACATTATAGAGTTCCGGAAGAATGCACTTTTTGACCGTTGAAAACACAAAATCTCAAAATTTCTAGGAGGAGAGGACACGCGAAATCAACACTGTTTGTAATAAACTATGCTAATTTATACGAAGATAGCACGCATACTCGTGGAGAAATTAAAGTTTTTATAAAAACAATCCCAAATTTCACCAAGTGTTTTGCTTCTAATTTGAAGTTTTTAAGGGGCTACTTCAGTCAAATGAAAAGACCCGTATGCTAATGCTAATTCTATGGAAGAATTTTTTAAAGATATCCCGGTTGCATTTACATACTTTTATTTATTTATTTTTTATTTTTATTTATTTGTTTATTTATTTATTTTACATTGGATAGTTGAGATTGATCTGAATGCAGACCGTTTTTAATTTTTTCGATTTTGGTTCCAGATATTTTTTATGAGAGTACTTTCGTTTTCCAAACCGGTTCCGAAAAGGAAAGTGTCCTCATAAAAAATATCTGTAAACAAAATCAAAAAGTAAAAAATGACCTGCATGCAGATCGATCTCAGCTGTCCAAAGAAAAAAAAATATTAAAATGCAAACGAGATATCTTTATAAATTTCTTCCATAGGATTAATATTAACGAACGGCTTTTTTTCATTTGAATGAATTAGCCTCTTAATATAAAAGAATGTTCTTTTTAGGAGCCATGACAAACGACATTGTGTACAGTACCATACTCATCAGAATTTAATATATATATATAGGTTGGACGAATCTTGACTCAAAATAAAAAGTAATTTCTGACGGACACATACATTTATTAACAGACGAACAGGACAAAAAATAAACAAAAAATAAAACAGATTAATTCTTCGTTACTTTTCTATACAATCTTTAAAAATCATATATCAATTCGTCGGAAATGTTTTAAAGTTCTTTAAAACAATCGTCATTTTTATACTTCGAAATATCCGTCTTAGTTTTAATCAACATAGTTTTCCGTCGTTGAAAAACGTTCTATTTACTTCTACTTAATTCACTCCTGGCCACACAGCTTCGCTAATTCACCTTTTTCTATTTAATCTCGAGCCAGAGTTCCGGAGAGTGGCGGAGGAAAATACAGTCCGATGCAGGTGTAACACAGAGTGTAGCCCACATGCGAGAGTATATCCCACATGCGGCCGTCCTGACATCTGGAGCTGCCGCAGCGACATGTGATCTTACAGAATCTGAAAAGAAACAAAAACAAAAACAAAAACAGTAACTTTTCTTAGAGGAAAAAAAAAGAGTTCGTTTGTACACTAGAAAGATCAGTCGTCTTTTTTCTGAAATGGTGTAACATCTTATGAAAATTTTCTTTAAAATCGCTGACTTTTAAAATGTTCACACATGCACATTAAAGATAACGGAAAAAAATAAAGTTTCAGTTATCGTCATGCCAAGGCTTCATGTATTCATCACAGTAACTAGTACTGATCGGTCCTTCAGTTGATGAGATTTTCTCTACGTCGTAGGTGTCGTTAGACTTCACTTTGGTTACTTTATATGGACCTAGGAATTTAGATTTCAATTTTAGCCCTGGTCCTTGTTGGGTTCTTTTAATTGCTACGAGGTCTCCAAGGTTGTATTTCCGGGGTTTCTTACGTCTTAAATTATAATGCTTGCGATTTTCTTGTTGAATTTCCAGAATATTCTTCTTAGCTTCTTTTCGGAGTTCTCTATCTTTCATGAATTGTTCTTCGACTGCACAGTTTAGGAGTTCAATAATTTGTAAATCTTCTTTCTGTTTCATTTTTGTACCAAATAGTATTTCAAACGGTGTTCTCTTAATGCTTCGTTGGTAAGTTGAATTAATAACTTGTTGAACTTTAGGAACATGTTTAAACCATTTGGTCGGTTCGTCTTTGGACATTTTAGAGATTACTGAAATTATGATGGAATTAAGTCGCTCTACTTGACCATTAGCACGGGGAAGGCCAGTTGCAATTGTCTCGTGTTTTATATTTTCATTTTGGCAATAATCAGCAAATTCTTTACTTGTAAATGCAGGACCTTTATCGCTAATAATTTTGGAAGGGTTGCCAAAAGTATAACTTTGTTGTTGCAGCTTCGATATGACTTCGGCAGAAGAAGTAGTTTTACAGGGATATAGCCACACGAATTTGGTAAATGAATCTATTAAAGACAAAATATGTTTATAGTTTTTGTTAGTTGATTGGAGAGGACCTAAATGATCAATGTGGTAGGTTTGGAGGGGAGTCTCGTCTTTGTGTAAGGGATGCAACTCACCTTCTTGTTTCCCACGTTTCCGATTATATAAAAGGCATGTTACACAATTTGCTATAACTTTATCAATCTTATTTGCCATATTAGGGATAAAAAATTCTTCATTAAGGAGTTCTTCAGAACGTTTGCGTCCGAAGTGTCCTTTGTCATGAACGTGTTTAATGACGTTTAGCTGCATTTCATCCGGCACAACTACCAGATCGTAACCTTTATGATTTTTATAAAGAACGTTATTTTTGAGGAAATAATTGTCATATGGCTTTGTTTTCAAAATTTCCTTGATGGCCTGTATATGTTCGTCGGTGTTCTGTGATTGTATGATTTTGGAAGTAAAACTGTCTTGAATGGTCATACATACGGGATTTCTGCTTAAAGCGTCGACGTGGCGCATACGTGTACCTTGTCTGTGTTCGATTGTATAGTTATAATCAGCTAACATTAAAGCCCATCGAGCTATCTTGGTGCAAAGATCCTTTTTATTCATAGTTAGGGCAAATGCGTTACAATCTATGACTATCTTGAAAGGAATACCTAAAATATAAACACGAAATTTTTTAAGAGCCTCGATGACAGCCAAAACTTCTAATTCATAACTCGAATATTTACGCTCAGCATCTGTGGTTTTTTTGCTCATAAAGTAGACAGGGTGAAATTGATTATCAATAGAAAGACTTTTGAAGGAGGACTGCTCCGTAACCATCAATAGAAGCATCGCAATGAACTTCTGTTTCATTACTAGGGTTATAAATGCTTAAAATAGGACCTGGAGCAAACATGTGTTTTAACTGATTAAATGCATTCCGCTGTTGGTCACCGAAGTGAAATTTAGTGTCCTTTCTAAGGAGATCTGTTAAGGGCTTAGCTATTAAAGAATAATCTTGAATAAATTTACGAAAATATGAGGTTAGTCCGACAAATGAATGTACATTTTTGACACTTTTAGGTTCTGGAAAATTTAGGACAGCTTTGGTTTTTGAGGGAGATGGATGCAGTTGACCATTTTTAATGTAGTAACCCAAAAAATCAATTTCTCGTTGTAAAAAGTGGCATTTTTTGAGATTCAGTTCTAAACCATATTCGGATGCAGTTGTAAGAACGCGTTGTAATTTCTGGAGTCCTTCGGCTTCGTTTTCAGATGGTATTATGAAATCATCCATGTAGACGATAAGTACTTTTTCATTAATGAGATCGCGAAAAACATTATAGATATGTTGCGGCCAATACCCGGAGCCTGGCCAATTCTAGAACTGGCCGGCCAATACCCGAACTGGCCAAGCTTCCTGGCCAAAACCCGAAATACATGAAATGAATAGCGTATTTCGGGTTTTGGCCGGCCAATTCGCGAACTGGCCGGGAAGCCTTGGCCAACATCCGAACTATGATGCATAGGTACCAATATTTTTGTAATTAAGATAATGTAACATTAAAATGTATAGTAAAAAAGATTCCAATTGATTATATTGAAACGAAATATTTTTGTGTACCCAACTAAATTAACCAAAAATAGCACACAATTACCTTTCAATACCGACATTAATTGATAAATCACATATGATGGCAATTACAAGTTAACCGGAAACTTTACTCGAGTTAGATCACGGACAGGCTGACGTCTAGACTATTTGGATTCATAGACACTTTCAACTACGTTAGAAATGATTAAGACGAGTGCTTATATCTATTTCGCGAATTCGCCAATCGCTTCTAGCCAGTTCGCGAATTGGCCAATCGCATCTGGTCAGTTCGCGAATTGGTTAGCCAATTCTAGAATTGGCCAGTCATTTTTTAACGTTGCTGGCCAATTCGGGAATTGGCCGGCCAGTTCTAGAATTGGCCAATTTCGGGTATTGGCTGCAACAGATATATCTCTGAAAAACTAAGGGAGCATCGCTAAGGCCATAATTCATGTATAGAAATTCGAATTGACCAGAATGTGTCACAAAAGAAGTGTATTTTCGACTATTTTCTTCTACTTCGACATGAAAAAATGCATTTTTAAGATCAAGAGTAGTAAATAGTTTTGCAGAGTGCAACTGATCAATAATGTCATCGATTACTGGGAGGGGAAAACGTTGTTTATGTGTTTTAGCATTTAGTTTCCTATAGTCAACACAT
The DNA here is from genome assembly GCA_964019185.1 of Maratus speculifer. Taxonomy (NCBI): domain Eukaryota; kingdom Metazoa; phylum Arthropoda; class Arachnida; order Araneae; family Salticidae; genus Maratus; species Maratus speculifer. Next base: position 219,687,522 of record OZ025301.1, on the reverse strand, counting down.
AACCTATATGAACCATCTTTCTTTTTTACGAGGTCAATGGGTGATGAAAAATTACTGGTGCTTTTTCGGATAATTCCCTTTTCAAGCCATTCAGAAATTTGTTTTTCGACAAATTCTTTCTCTATAGGAGCTAGGCATCTGGGAGGACAAGTAGCAGAATTTCGTCTTTCAAATGAATTGATAATGTAACATCGGTAGTCTTTACTTTCCGGGGGGAATAATTTTGAATAAGTTCCGTAATTTTTGAACGTATAGTTGTATCGGTAATATGAGATAAATCAAGATTACTATCGTCTAATACTTGAGCAACATTAATCAGAAAATTATTTGACATATTTTCATTTTGCTTGATTTTTTGCATCGAAATATTATTTTGAGAAACTGTTAAAATACTTTGCTGTATAATATCTGTACCAATAATAAGATCAAAAGATATAGAATAATCTGGTACTACATAAACATTAGTGGTGTAATTAAAATCATCTATCGTAATATCCGTAGAGAAAAAACCCAGGGGTTTGATCATGGTATTTCCTAATCCCGTTAATGTGATTGTTGAGTGTTCGAGGTTCGAAACCGTTGAGAGTTTGCGATAAATACTTTCTTTTAACAGACTTCTTTCACTTCCCATATCGATCAAAGAAAGAACATTTACTGACGAAATAATTACTTGTTTGGTCATAAAAGTATTCGACGTAATGGTGGAAATATTGGATGGTTCAGGCTTATTTCTAGATTTCCTTGGTTGGTCACATTGAGCCGACTTATGGCCAAAATTCGAACAATTAAAGCAGCGAGGGCCTTTGTCTTTATGCCTACATTGGCTACTTTTATGGTTGGCTAAACCACAATTAAAGCAGAGAAGATCAGGTTTTGGACGAAAAGATTTCTCTTTCAACGGCATTTCTGGTTTAGATTTACGAAATTTAGTGTTCTCATAATCATGCCGAATTTTATCATAAATTTTGAGCTTTTGTTTAAATTCTACTATAGATTGGCAGCCATATAATATTGATTTTTGAAAAACAGGGTCGGGTATACCGTTAATAATGTAATGCATGAGTGCTGAATCTTCGATGTTACCGCGCGAACATAATTGTTTCATTACGAGAAAATATTCTTCAAGGGATTCATTTTCTTGTAATTTTCGTTTATTTAACATGTCATGTAACTCAGCAGAATTATAAGTAATGCCAAATTCGGAAATTAAGAGTTCTTTAAGTTTTTCATACGAGTTAATGTGAAATTCTGTTTGTACTAGCAGCTGGGCTTTTCCTCGTAAGGATCGTTTAGCAAATATAAATTTATGAAATTCTGATAAATTGAGCATGCTAGCGACATCGTCAAAATTACTTAATCAAATATTTATATCTTGAAAAGAACTGCCATCAAAAGGCGGTATAACGCTTTCAACATCATTAAAATTAATAGTAGATGGCAAAAAACTTTGAACTGGAAATTGCTTGCTTTTATCAAAATTTGATGATTCAGTATTACTTGCAGTGTCCTTATTCAATGTAGTATTATGTGAAGATATTTCAGGTTCCGAATCGGTATCACTTTCGTTTTGGATAATGTTAGCTTGGAGTGAATTCAAGTCTGAAAAATATGTAACTAATCTGGTTGCAAGTTCAGTTAAAGAACCTTCGTTAGAGATGCAGAGTAAATTACAAATTGTGATTAAATCGTTTAAAGAAAAATCTGCTTGAACTTTCGTAACTTTATTTTTGAATTCAGTGCTGGTCGTTTCGAAATCGAAACCAGTGAAGTCACGAATTCTTTTTCGATTTGATCGATCACCATCAGTGTCGAACAATAATTTATGAAGTAGTTTAATTTTATTAGTACGTTCATTTTTAAATGCAAGTTCCAGTTCTTTGATGTCGGCTAGCTTCATAGTAAATATAAAATATGGAATAATTAACTCACCCGTAAAATGATATCCGACTTGAATCTGAAGAAAAAAAAATAGTTCAGGGCAATATGAAGAAATATGGGTAACCACTTCTGTCACCACTTTATGGGATGGACGAGTCTTGACTCAAAATAAAAAGTAGTTTCTGACGGACACATACATTTATTAACAGACGAACAGGACAAAAAATAAACAAAAAATAAAACAGATTAATTCTTCGTTACTTTTCTATACAATCTTTAAAAATCATATATCAATTCGTCGGAAATGTTTTAAAGTTCTTTAAAACAATCGTCATTTTTATACTTCGAAATATCCGTCTTAGTTTTAATCAACATAGTTTTCCGTCGTTGAAAAACGTTCTATTTACTTCTACTTAATTCACTCCTGGCCACACAGCTTCGCTAATTCACCTTTTTCTATTTAATCTCGAGCCAGAGTTCCGGAGAGTGGCGGGGGGAAATACAGTCCGATGCAGGTGTAACACAGAGTGTAGCCCACATGCGAGAGTATATCCCACATGTATATATATATATATATATATATATACATATATAATGAAAAAGGGATCTGTCCACTAAATCATGTTTCACTGCGCATGCACGAACGCAATCGAAATGCAATGTGTATAATATATTAGCGAAATGCATAGGGCAACTTTTGTGAAAGTCTCAAAATCATAGCTTGAGCATTCTGAAAATTATTGTCTATAGAATAAACTCGAAATATATTGCTCCCAAAGCAAAGCAAAAAGTCATAAGGTTTTAGAAAAGATATTTTTATGGATACCCAGACCCACACCAAAAATGTATTAAGCACTGCGCAGAACACTTTTAAGACTGCTTCTGCTCAGGGCCATAGCTAGAAATGCGCGAGGGAGGCTCAGGCCCCTTAAAATTTTTGAAAACCCTTCCAGCCTGTGAAAAATTCCAAGCTCACCAAATGAAACAAACAACTGTTCAAAATGAACAACTGTTCAAAAATTGAACTTCATTTTGGGATCATTTACTATTTTGCACAAACATTAAATTGTAATATTTGTAACGACATGCATACATGTCATATCACAGCACCCATCCCGTGACGAGGTTGGATAGTTCGCCAAAATGTTCGTTGAGGTTTAGGTGTTGCACAATGATACCTACTACAACTTGCTAAAATAGATCTTTTATTATTTTTTAATGTTTTCTTATCATATAAAACACAACTTCAGCAACGGACTTTAAGGGCAAGGAATACTCAGAAAAAAGTTAAAGGTTGCAACTGTTATTTAGTTGGTGATATCATTACTTATTTCACCGGTATAATTATGTACTAGTTATACACTAAAATTTTCCATTCTGCAGTCTTTTGTTTTCTTAGCATAAAACTAAGTTATTATAAACAATTTAATAAGAAAGATTCTGCGTACAATACTAACATGCACTAATTTATCTTTCGATATATAATACTTTGATTATATAGCTGTGTGTGTATGTGTGCGTGCATATGTCATAGAATTGAGAAACAATATGAGCCTCCCTTACATTTTCTTGAGCACTCCCTATTATTCACTCACTTCTAGCTACAGCCCTGCTTCTGCCTCCTTTGCTTACTAAAGAGACCACGAATAAGAGCCATGATGATCTAGAAATAAAAAATCTAAAAATTTACAATTATCTCTTTTCTCCCTTCCCGATAAAGTAGAAATGCACCACTGGAGGGGGTGTAGGATGCGGTCTATATTTGAATTTAATGCTGCCTTTATTTTTTTTTTTTATAAAACTTATAACAATTGTTTGAATAAACATTAAATTTCGTAATTCGCTAAGTCTATAAGAAGAATATTATTCATGCACAAGCGTAGAATATTAATAGCAGTAAATAAAATCCGTGTCTCGGGCATTGCCCCGTACAACAAAAATCAGCAAAGCCAAACGAAACGTAAAAGTGAAAGTGAAAGAAAGCCTTCTGCTTTTTCATACAGAAATGTGAAAATAGATATTAGTATATAGGAAGATAATATTCTGAAGCTTTAAATAAATTTAAGATGGCCAGGTTAAGACACTGAGTAATAACTGAATAAGTGTGGATTTGATTAAAATTGTGAATGAATTGTGTCGTGACAACAAAATGACGACGGTTTTCCATCGACATTTCCCTCTCTATCCACAAACCAAAACGCGATCATCGAAGAGCCTATCCCCGCAATCTATTTCATTACGCAGACGACAAATAAAACCTTTCTTTCGACGGGAAATGTCAAATGCGAAATTCCCTTCGAGAGGGAAAAAGTGTAATCACCCAATCGCCAAGGTTTTCGTCTTCTACCCGTACGTGCTTGGCGACTGAATTTCATGTTCGTTTGAGGAAAATGGCACGGTGTGTTTGTAAGACTGGTTTTTTTCTTATGTCCGGTTGCTGTTGCTTGCTCGCTGGTCTGACTGACAGCAGATACGAGCTTAGAAGGAAAATATTCGTTCGTTAGATTTCGGGGGTTTGAATTCTGCAATCAACAAGTGGCTACAATGCCAGGGTTTTAAAGTATAGGGGAAAAGCGCGGAACGGAAACTTGCTTCTTGTGAAGCGGGATTGGGATGCTCTGACAATTTGAAGAAAGTGACTCAACAGTACAAGAACGCACTCTAGTCCGAAAAAGCAAGTGACACACCTGCGTATTGCGTTGCGTTGCGGCTGAATTGAAATATATTTGATTCAAATGAAATTCTTCCGACCTAAATATTGTTAAAAATTAATTGGTTTCTTTTTATTTGCTTTTTGAATAACAAAGATTCTCGACTACTTAAAAAAAAATCCCAAAATTATTTGTTACTTAAAATTAAGAAACATTTTAACAAAAGTAATTTTCAACGGAAACCTGTTGGTCATATTCACACTCATTCTTTAATGCCTTTAAAACATTAAATTTTCAATACTTTGAAAGTTAAAATGCATTTGAAAGCTGCCCTTCTCAAAAGTAATTTTTAACGGAAACCTGTCTGATACATTCACTCATTTTATTAATACTTTTAAAACATCAAATTTTCAATACTTTGAAAATTTAGAAACATTTGAAGGCTGTCCTCTCAAAAGCAATTTCCAACGGACCAACTCAAAAGTATTTTCCAAACCTATCTGATACATTCACATTCATTTTTTAATGCTTTTAAAACATCAAATTTTCAATATTTTGAAAAAAAAAAAAAGTTTTAAGGCTGCTTTTACCAAAAATATATTTTAACGGAAACCCGCCTGATAAATTCATATTCATTTTTTAATGTCTTTAAAACATCAAATTTTTAGTACACTTCAAAAAAAAAAAAAAAAAAAAAATAACATTGTTTTTTCCAAAAACAATTTTCAATAGAAAGCTATTTGATACATTCACACTCATTTTTTAATGCTTTTAAAACACCAAATTTACAGTACTTTGAAGTATTTTGTACAGTGCTCAATCAAGTGGTATAGTCGTAAAAAAATAACAGATGGAGGGTATGCTCTATAGCAGACTGGGGGTATTCGATAGATAGGGCTGCCACAGGCGAGTATTTTTCTATTTTGCACCACTATTTAAAAAGAAAAAAAATTAAATTTTGTAGTATATTTCTCTTACAAATGTTCACGAACAGTATGTCAGTAATGTTTGTTTTAAGAAAATGGTGTGAGGTAGAATTATAAAACAGTCGTTGGTTGCGGCTCTTGATAGAGAGTAAACGATATAGCACATAACTTTATTTATGAAATGAGATATACAAAATTTCTCAAAAAATCAAGAAGTTACACACCCTTCATTATAAAATTGCCACAGAGCTCTGCATCAGGTCGGAAAATTCGAATCCGACCCGAATCGCGATTGGCCCTATGTTTTTTTTTCATTGTAGGTCGGTTTTTTATTAGAGGTTTTACTATATTTGAATATTAAAGAATATAAATTAGTTCATTCTTCTGCTTAAAACATAAAAGTGGTATTAGAGATGCAATTGTTGATTATTAGTATTAGGTGCGTTTGCAATTATACCGGGCGTTCACTCTCAACGGCTAATTCCTTAACCATAAGTGATAGACATATAATTCCAGTTACAAAAAATAACCATTCTTAATATTTATATCATACTTTGAACTTAGAACTCATTTTTTTAAAAAGATGTGAGTTGATAAGCAATGTTTTTCCTCCTTTCCCCCTTGCAAGATATGCTTTTTTTTCAAGGTGCTATTAATGTTTAACCCTTTCGGGTCCGATTTTTTTTTTTTTTCAATTTTAAGAAAAAATTACTTTGATGTTAATAACATTAACACTAGTCATCCATATAAATTAATTAATGTTTAACATTTTTTTTTTTTTTTTTTTTTTTTTTTGGAAAGATAACGAATGTTGCTGTTTTGCTTATTTTTCAATTAATATTCATATGACAATGAAGATATTCTAATGAAGAACTTTTTGTGATGTTTAGAAAATATTACATTACAATAAACTTTAACTTAAATTAGAACTTTTTAATACTATTTGCACTTTATTAAACACGATTCTTTCAGGAAAGTACAGTGGAGCATCGTTTATACGACGCCGAAGGGACTACCGAAAAACGTCGTATAAACGATAACGACGTATAATCGATTTTAACTTCTAAAACTAGAATTAATGTTGTTTTCACTTAATTTTAATGTTTAAGTTGCTGATTTACATAAATTTGTAAATTAAACAAACAAAAAAAGGGGGGAGAGGGGAATTAGTAAGCAAATTCAATTTGCGTACCTTTATTTATGTTTCACTTATGTTTATGTTTCACCGAAAGGTTCCTCATTTGCAGTACATCATTTCCTTTCCATTTAAAGTCAAAGACAAAAACCCCGCGTTGCCAACAAAAAGTCGCTAATACTGATAACAGTTAGAAGAACAGTCTATTTGCAATTTTAAACAGATCGGGAATGGTGACCATCCTCGAAAAAAAGAATGACCCCTCCCAGTGTAATCTGTTTCACGTAAGCTGATTTTTCAGACTAATTGAACAGCAGCCCACATTTTTATAGTGTGGAGTGCATTTAAACACGCTCTTTGGTGTCATCCATAGCTGCAAAATTCCACTCGTTCTTAAAATATACAAGAAAAATGAACAAAAATAAACCTATACAAAATCGAAAAATCGACGTATAAACGATTTTGGGCGTCGTATAAAAGATATATTTTTACATTGAAATGAATAGGAACGAATTGGGACCACATTAAAACGTCGTATAAATGTAAACGTCGTATAAGTGATCGTCGTATAAACGATGCTTTACTGTAACTTGTATTTTAAATTTAAAGGGTGAAATGTATGTTTAAAATAAAAGAATCGCAAACGGTGCAAGAGATTTAAGAAAATAATAACACTAATTATTATTACTAAATGCCTAAACATAAATGAAGTCTCATAGCAAATGCATAGATATGTATTAACATTACTGCATGTAAATAGTTGCAAAAGTATCTCTTAAAACAAAATAATACTTAATTTAAAGACGCTACTACACTGCATGGCCATTGATGAGCGTCCACTTCCGATTTTAGACATTTTGTTAAATATCTAGAAAAATAAATGAGGCATTATCCCGAAACTCTTAGTGTATAAATTTAATAGTACAAGTCATACATTTCCGTGAAGATTTTTTCTCGAAACTTCAAATAGGGGATCGTCAACAAATTAAAAAAGAATGAATATCTTTTGGATAACCCTATCAAAACTAAAGTAGCAAAAGCGCTCAAACTCTGGATTATGATTAAGTGGCTTACTGTAATAAACTGTGTTCATTTTTATGCGAATAACATGTATACTCGTAGAGAAATTGAGGTTTTTAAAAATATGGTCCAAAATTTTGCCAAGTTTTTTTTGCTTATAATTTGCAAGAGTTCTTAATATAAAGTAACATTCTTTTCTGAAAATATGACAAATAATTTTGCACACAATACCCTGTAATTATAACAATAACAATAATAAAATTGTATGAAAAATGAGTAGGTTTACTAAATAATTTTTCACTGCGCATGCGTAAACGATATCAAAATTTCATTTGTATATTATGATAGCTAAATGTATAGAGCAACTTTTGTGAAAGTCGCGAAATCATAGCTTGAAAATTCTGAAAATAATCGTCAATAGAATAAGTTAAAAATCCGTTTTTTACAAAATGAAAAAAAAAAAAAAAAAAAAAAACAAGAGAGATTTTATCCAAATGTAGTAGTACGTCCAATATTGTGTATTCTATAGTGACACTAATCAATCAATATATGGATACAACCCCTCTTGTTTTTGCTTCATTTTAGGAATAACGGATTTTCAACTTATTCTATTGACGATTATTTTCAGAATTTTCTAGCTATGATTTCGCGACTTTCACAAAAGTTGCTCTATACATTTAGTAACATAATATGCAAATGAAATTTTGATATCGTTGACGCATGCGCAGTGAAAAATTATTTAGTAAACCTATTCATTTTTCATACAATTCTTATTATTTTTTAATTCTAATTACAGGGTATTGGGTGCAATATTATTTGTCATAGTTTCAGAAAAGAATGTTACTTTATATTAAGAACTCTGCTCAAGCAAACAATTTGGCAAAATTTGGGATCATTTTTATAAAAACCTTAATTTCTCTACGAGTATACATGCTATTAGCATAAAAATGAACACAATTTATTATTATAATAAGCCACTTGATCATAACCTAGAGTTTGAGCGCTCTTGTTACGCTAGTTTTGACAGGGTTATGCAAAATATATTCATTCTTTTTTAATTAGTTGACCATCCCCTAGAGGTCTGCACGGGCCGGAATTTCTAGGCCCGGGCCCGGCCCGTAAGAAAAAAATTTTCGGCCCGACGGCCCGTTGTAAAACTCAAAAGTTCAGCCCGTTTTGGCCCGTTACAATTTCTACGATTTCTAAAAAATTCAGATTTTTATCATATAATTAAGATTTTTTTAAAGAGTACTGCATACATATCTATGGAATGATATTGCGGTATATTTTACAGGAAATACACATTAGTAACATTAATGATTACTAAGATTCTTAGGCTTTCAACATTCAAATAAAGATTCATTAAAAAATTAATATGGCTTAGAATAAAAGAAAAAAAAAAAGAAATTTAAAAACATCGTAACTTTTGAAGCTGTTTAATAAAGGAAGATTTATAAAAATATTTCTATATTATTTTATTAAAGATTTTAAATCCAAATTCATACGTTAATTCAAAGAAGCTCCTTTCTGATACATTTCTAAACTAATTTTTTTCTCAGAAATGCATAAGATTAGCAGGTGTCTTTATTCAGAAACTATATAATCGAATGGCGTTATCCATTTTTTGATATAAGCAATTTAAGAACACTGCAAGCAAATAAAATATTGTCATAGTTAGCGTTTTGAATAGAATTTCCAGAAGCAATAGCATGGAAAGGGAGAAAAACCTACAACCATTTGAGAAACTATTGTATCTCAACAAGGTTATAGAAGTATTTTATTTACCAAAAATGAAAAACGCTATTCCATTCCAAATCCTTCAATAGTCAGGCTTATCACTTTTATGTTTTTACAATTAAAAATTAATGTAAAAATGTGTCAAACTTTCACGTTATTGAAAAATTAATTTAAAAACCATCAAGAAGTATACAGTCGAACCTCTATATAACGAAACTCCATACATCGAATTCCTCCATATAACGAATTTTTAGTAAGAACGGTCCCCTTTTCGCATGATTACATTAAAAACAGACTCTATATAGCGAAATATCTATCTCCATATAACGAATTTTTTCATAAATTGATCTTAATTTATTCAGTTTTAAAAAAGCTTCGAAATCATATGGAATCAATTTTCCATCACTTATTTTTGATTTATCGTTCAGTGGAGAGGCTTTTTTTTTTTTTTTTTTTTTTTTTTTTATAAATATTACTTCTCTCCTTATTTTTTAAATCTAACAAGTTCATCCCACCTCCCACACACCTTTCAACATCCTTCTCAAAACACAGTCAATTGAATTGTTACACATATAAGAGAAGAATCAATGAGAGAACATAAGAGAGACCTTCAAATGGAGGAAAATATCAACTACAATTTTTCATTCCTTGCTAAAATTTGAGAATTTTTTTTTTGAGAGCGTAACAATTGTAATTTTAAAATCAAAACAACAAAAAATTACAGATTTCTTCCTCTGAAATTTATGTAAGTCTTTCTCATTTGATTTTCATTAAGCTTTCTAATAAATGTCTTTTCTCTTTTTTGAAACTGCTTAAATAAGTAAGAAATAAAATGTTAGGTTAATATATACTTTTAAACAGTTCAAATTCTTAATTAAAAAGATCAAAAATAATATTTGTTCAAAATTTACACATTAAATACTATTTTTAACATCATACTCTATACATCGAATTTCTCTATATAACGAATTTTTTACTGGAACGATGGATTTCGTTATATAGAGGCTCGACTGTATATCCAAAGATTAAGCTAACATAAGTTCTTTATCACTGTTCATAATTTTACAAATTATGTTGTCTGCCCTACAGATCTTGAGAACAATTAAGTATTTTTTCGGTCCGGCAAGTTTATATGTAGAAAAGTATTGCCTTGATCTCCAATTTTGATCTTGGTCCTGCACGACTCAATTTAAAAAATATTAAAACGGGTTACACACAATTTAACTGTCCGATGCCGATCTCTACACTGCACAAGTTACATTTTTATATTGATGATGTCAAACTAGTATGGCTCGTGACGTACATTTATATTTATTCTCGTTAAAATCATTTTCGTTGAAAATAGGTTTATATTTTATCGTTTATGTTCAAAATTTGAAAACGGGCCGGCAGGCCTGAAATTTTTTTATATCGGCACGGCCTGGCCCGTACGGCCCGTTTATTTTTTTTGTTTTTGTCGGCCCGGCCCGGCCCGTTGAAAAAAACGTTCTAATTCTGCCGGCCCGGCCGGTTAGCAAAATCGAAACGATTCCGCCGGCCCGGCCCGCGGTCCGGGGCCCGTGCAGACCTCTACCATCCCCTATGGAGTTTTGGGAAAAAATCTTCACGGAAATGTATGACTTGTACTATTATATTTATACACTAAGAGTTTCGGGGCCATTCCTCATGTAAGTTTCTAGATATTTAACAAAATGTTTAAAATCGCAAGTGGACGCTCATCAATGGTGTATTAATAGTACTAATAATGTAGTGTATTAATAGTACACCAGACCCGAAAGGGTTAATGTACTTTCGGATTTAAATTTGCCCTTTCTAGGATTGACGTTCTTTTAAAGGCTGCTTGTATCGCGCCATACAAAATCAGAAACTTAGGTTTATTAACCGTATTGTAATTACCTCAATTTGAGAAGTTTTATGTAGCACAACCTCGTATTACGATTATATTTAAAGCCCCATAGAATCATCGTATCTTTTCTTATATATTTTAATATGTAAAACATAGTGTAAGATATTTATAACAACAACAGTGTTATTGTAGAATTAAACTATATTAAAATTTATTAAATAAACCTAGGTTTTTTATCTTGAAAATTATCTTCCAAATAAAAATAACTCAAGAGACCGAAAAAATTTCACTTTAAATTGTATTAAAACAGTTAGAACATCTTTAAGAAAGCAAAATACTTTACCTATGGAGAAGAAGGTGGGGTTGGAGGGGCAAAAATCATTGCTTCATCAACATTTCATAATTTACGGTTGTCAAACATTTCTCGAATTTACGCTTACATGTTTTACCAATTTATGGTTCAACGCTTCACCAATTTATAGTTCATCTTTTGAACCATCTAATGGTGGCAGTTACTGCTGCATCAAAAATTGGTTCAACGTTGTACCAAATTGCTAATAATGTACAACGAAATTTGCCATTTATTCCAGGACCTGACGTGCAAATTTTTGTGCCCAAGGGCACTTTCAATTTTTCGTGCTCCCTTAGATTGGTTATTTATTGATACTAGGTTTATTTTACATACTTATTCATAAAGTGTCAAACTCAAACAAGTGTCTATTATTCATTGAAATGTGCTTTTAACCGTATATTATGATAAATTTTTATCATTTCATCGTATTACTATTACAAATATCACATTTCACAATTATGATTTTTTTTTAAATGGAAATTTAGATTCAATTTTTAAAAATTTGTGCCTTTCAGAAATTTTATGTCCAGGGCACGGACCCCAGGTGCCCGTGCGATAGTCAGGGCCTGCATTTATTTCTGCAATCCTTCAGCACAATTAGCAATATTTTTCAGAAATCACTCTTTTCTCAATTACTTTTTTTTTTTCGTTTTATGAATTTTGCATAATTTTTCATCTCTTCTCTCCCCCCTCCCCCAAATTTTTCATAAATATTTGCAAATTCTCTGACTTTTTCTACATATTTTAAATTTTCCTGATTATTTTGAAATTCCCCGACTTTCCATGTCGCTAAGAACTTCGCTACAGTAGCACATCTACCAATAAAACAGTTTTCTTGCATATTTTAAAATAACATTTTACATGTACTTTTTTTTTTAAAAAAAAAAATGTTGTAATTTTATGATGAAATTCAAAAATCGCGATAAATCATCAACCACAAGGGATTAAAATTAATTCGTCGGGATTAATACCACTCTAATGATAGTGATTTGTTAGATAAATAAACAACGTAAATGCTTAAAAATAAAACATTTCAGTCGTGTCGCTTATCGCTGGTTAGTCAAATTTAAAGATTAATCTGAAATTAATGACAATTAAAGTAAAGTATAGCGGAGCATTTACTATTATTATTATTATTATTATTATTATTATTATTATTATTATTATTATTATTATTATTATTATTATTATTATTATTATTATTATTAAGCGTTTTAATTTAATATGAATCAGAATACAGTAAACATAGATCGAAAATTGTACTGCAAATGTGGAAAATGAGGTGCTTTTGTAATATTACTAGTTTTATAAATATTTAGATCTGGGTGCAATAACTATTACAATCTTATGCATGAATTGAATACAAAATTTATTGCAAATTATTAATGACGACCTCAGAAGTCAATGGCTACAAGAGACACAAATTCGATTTGGAGTAAATTGAATTTAAAGGAAATTGATGTTAAATTTGAACATCAATAATAATTGACTCAATTGAAATAGGAAAAATCGGCCGCTTGTTTCATTGGGGTCTTTGATTTTGAACACTTATTTCAATAACCGTAAAAAAAAAGAGTACAGTTTTCTTTACATTTATTATTAATCAGTATTAATTATATTATTCAGCAAAAGAGGTTTATCTCTAGAACGCAGCACATAATTAAAAAAACACTTATATTTCTTTACCTGAAAAGAAAAAAGCATATTTCCAGGTCGTCTGTGTTAAATTCAGTTTTACGAAAATAACATGATTCCATCTTAAATAATTTCATCTCAAATCATTACACCTATCATACCTTGTGGCAGAATGTGTGCGACACTGCGAAGGGCGTCGCAGACTTTTAAGGACCCTTGCAGTCTCAGCGATGCCACTGACACGCTACAGTGTAAAATTAAGCAAAAGATGAGTGATAGGACGCAAAAAAAAGCTCTTATGTGTCCCGCGGGCCGCGTAATTTCGTTAAAATATCACAGAATAAGCTCGAATTTAGTCCAAAGATCACAAGAAACGCAAATATCATCAAAACATCGCGAAAAAACGGCAATTTTTTTAATCGCAACAAAACGACTAATTTTCTTTAAAGAAATTGTGAAAAGACGACAAATTTCATCATAACATCGCTAAAAATGGCAAATTTCGTTAAAAATCCCACTTAAAATGACAAATTTTGCCAAAAAATCCCGCAAGAAAAAGAGAGATTTCAGTAAAAAAAAATGCAAGAAAACAGCAAATTTCGTCAAAAAATCCCGCAAAAACGGTAAATTTCGTCAAAAAACGCGAAAGAACGGCTAATTTTGTCAAAAGATCGCGAAAAACGGTAAATTTCGTCAAAAAATCGCGAAAAAACAGCAAATTTCGTCAAAAATTTGCGAAAAAAACGACAGGTTTCGTCAAAAGATCGCGAGAAAACGACAGATTCAGTCAAAATATCTCGGAAAAACGATAATTTCCGTCAGAAAATCGCGGAAAATGACATATTCAGTCAGAAAATTGAGAAAAAATGGTAAATTTTGTCAAAAGATCACGAAAGAACGTCAAATTTCGTCAAAAGATCGTGAAAAACGGTAAAATAATAAAAAGATCACGAAAAAACCGCAAATTTCGTCAGAGGTACAATATATTGCCGAAAGTGGATTTTTCCTCTTTTTGTATAAAGGATGGAAATAATTTACACACACATATATATATGTTGTCAGATTAATTAGTACAATAGCTCAAAGAATATATTTATATAATACGTTGCATCTTCCAGACTATTTTTGAAAATATTATAAATGTTGCAGACATTTGAAGATAGTTCTGCCACTGGACTATCATAGAATATCATTAAATTAATTATTTTTGATAGGATTTAATAGAATAAAGAAAACATTTATTTATATCTTTTATGAGTTTTGATTTTATTTTCATAAGTTTTGAAATGACTCGATAAAAATCTCCAACGATTTTATAAAAACTGTTTCCGAAGAAATTCGCACAAATTTTGCAGTTCTGCAAAATGGCAAAGGAATATGAATCAGGAAAATCTTGCGCGTGAAGTTCTGCGATATAGTACCATATAAAGGCACGCCGGTTACCCGAGACTGTATTAAGTAATCTGTATTTTCTGAGAATGGAATTGAAATAGGGGTGTCTGCGTACGCATGTGTACAAATATTACGAAGGCAATATTCATCATGGGAATAGATTCATTATGATTTTTTTTCCGAAAATACCCCGAAAAGATCTATATACTACGATGTTCTACAATTTTACGAGAAAGGAATCCTGGCCAAAAGACAAAAGGGATCGGATAGGAAGCCCCCAAAACTCGCCAAACCGAAGTACAGTAGTTGAAATGACTGTTTGGCAAACACCCGAGTATTAATCCATCCCATGCCTGCCAAATTTAGTGTTTCACCAAGAACCTACATAAAACAATCGCCAAGAAGCTTAACATCAAATATTGCACGAAAAGGTTAGTACCAAACGGTCAGAACAGAAAGCCAAATGATTGCCGAGAAAAAGAGGTTTGAAGTCACTTGTTCAGAAGATTTCCTCTTCGAGTTTTCATATTGAATGACGAGTCATATTTTATGCTCATTTACTGATAATGGTGTCTACGCATCTGATATCGCCACGACACAACCTGTCAACAAATTCATTACCAAGGAAAAAATCGAAGATAAGATCTTCGTTTGGATTGCGATAGATCCGAAAGGTTTGAGTCATCTGTTCATCCGAAAGTCTGGGTTCGCTTGTCAGTGGGCCAACGACTTTTGAATAAGAACATTCGCCACCAGCTTATTCCCTTCATCCGTCGCAATTACAACGGCGTTGATTATGTCTTCTGCCCCGACTTGTCCAGCTGTCATTACTGAAAAACTGTTCACAAGCACTTCTGGCCGCAAAAAAATCCTTTTTGTAGAGAAGTCCAATAAGGCCGGTAACATTCCCGAAATACATTCAATTAATAGTAAAGAGTATACATTAAAAGCTAAATAGTTTTCCGATCTGGAGCCGAGCGGCTTCATGCGGTCTTTCCAAGGAGATCGTCCCAAAAGGTACCATGTGACTCCAGACGCCACGACAGCAAACTGTCAGTCGAGACAGCTGAACAAGGGACACACAAAGCCAAATCACAACAAAGAACTTCGTCAAGTCCATGTTGCAGCCTGATGCTATACCCTCCATGGAATATTCTGATGGCACTGAGACTCAAGGAAATGTCTGTACCATGAAAGCGAGTCGCAACAGATGCGACGTGAACAAGAAAGGCAAGGCTATCCTACAACAGATTAAGGTTGTATTTCGATTCAAACTGCAAAAACGGCATTTTGAACAGATTTTTCCGAAGCGGGAGATTTGAGAACGAAAAAAAAGGGTCATACTGTGAAGATAATTGTTCATAAATCAAATTCTAATGAATTGAACGTAAAATGACATCACGCGGCACCTTATAGGTCTCTTCAAAAATCCCCTCAGCAAGTTTCACGTTTCTACTTTTAAAAATGTGTCTGAAATTGGATCGGAAAATTTCGAGCTGTTGAAGGTGGAAAAGAGTTTTTTCGAATACACCCTTAAGAGCCCACAATAGTCACAGAAAAAGTACACAAAAAGACCCGGATGACCATGTAAAATCTATGGGAGCGTTCTTTTCTAATATCTCGCTCAAATTTTAATATTTTTGCATGATTTTTTTGCACAAGATAGCTGAGGGCAATCCACAACCGGGCTAGTTTTTACTTTTTCAATTTTTGTTTCAGATTTTCTTTAAAAAATTACTTTAACTTCGGAAACCGGTTTAAACCGGTTCTGAAACTGAAACTATCGTAATATAAAAAATCTATAACCAAAATCGAAAAAGTAAAAACTAGCCCGGTTGTGGATCGTCCTGAACTATTTTATGCAAAAAAAATCATGTCAAAATATTAAAATTTGAACGAGATATTAGAAAAGAACGCTCTCATAGACTTTACATGGTCATCCGGGTCTTTTTCTGTACTTTTCCTGTGACTATTGTGGGCTCTTAACAACAGATACTGTGGAATCGACCAGGGCTCCGAGCTCCGTGTTTCAAAATACAGGGGGACATAGTCGATTCAACGGTGTCAGTTTGACGATATATGTTGCTGAATGTTGATTATTAAGTCCAAAGTGTATGTTCAGGCTGGAAAGTAGATAACATCCAGAAATTTATCAAGCAAATCAATAATCTTAAAATTATGGACCTAAATTTTGTACTACGCCGAACAAAGTACTACCAAAAATGCAATACCAATCTAAAATATGCGCTTATCTAAAACTGTTTGAGTTATTCTTTATTTGTGGCCTTGAACTAACACGGAATAACACTTATACTTGATACTATTGAAATTTATAATTGGGACATTCTTTTATTTCTTGTATTTTAAGTGTTGAAATCTTATTTACAACTTGTCTGCTTTATTATAGATTTTAAGTTGAAAATATGAAATTATGTACACGCATATATAGCTTAGAAATATTTTCTCAAATAAAAAAGAAAGAAACATTCTTCAAAATAACATGTAATATGCAGTGGAACCTGCTTAAAGTGACCACCCTCGGGACCAGCTTAAATGGTCACTATATAAAGGTGGTCACTTTATGAAATGTCTTTGAAAATGGCACACTAAATTTTTTGTGATCTCAAAAAATAAAACAAAATAAACATAGAAAAAGTGCACTGTATTAAGTAATGAATTGATTAATTAACAAATATAATTATTGAATTACTAATTAAAAATATACTATAAAGAAGAATTAACTTAAAATTCATCTTCCTTTTGAATTCCATTGAAGAACTACGGTTTATACATTTTACATTAGATTCCTTATTCTCCATATTTTAAGCAGAAAAATAACTGTATTAAAAATAATAGTTTGAAAATACTACCAAAGCAATAAGAAAACTACAAGTTTATATACATCTAAAATTTAATGTTAAATGTTACAAATCTTACAAGCAGTACCAGAGCAATGAAAGAGCATGTACAATTTTATTTTTAGAATTTCTAAGAACTTATGTTAAAAAAAAAAAAAAAAAAAAAAAAAAAAAAAAAACTTTTTAAAACAAATTCGAACAATTGCCATTTCACTTCCTCATATAAACATACTAACTAAAGCTGTTATCAGATTCATGGACTTTAGGCGAGGCAAACTTTTCAGCCGATTTTAACCCCAACATTTTTCTGTTCAAAGAGAGAAAAAGGTTACAATTGTCTTTGAAAAAGTTGGAGGAAAAGCCGGAAAATCAGTCCTACTAGCACCAGCCGTTAATGTTTATCTCCTGTTCGTATCAATCGCTTATCCCTGGTCCGTTGAAATGTTCGATGTTGGATGAAAAGTATTGACTAGGGAAGACTTTTTTTTAACAGCGGAAAAATGTTGGGGGAACATTTCTGTTTGCTATCACACTGGATTTTGGGACGACATTTCGCGAAAAGTTGAAGGAAATCAAGTGTTGGCTCAAAAGTCTCACGAAATGTTGGTGAATCTGATACCAGCTTAACACGACTTAATTAGCAAATCGGTAGCAGGCACAAGCATTCCTATCCTAAAATCCGTCAAAATGTGTGGCTGATATATTCCTCAATCTTCTCTCAATTTTGGGGGAAAATGGGAAGGAAAGGTCACCTCAAAGAGGTGCAAATATCTTTAAATTGAAGGACAAATTAATCATTTTGCAGGGGGTATTATAGGAGATAAATTCCTATGAAATTACGATTAGATTCAGATAAAAATAGAAATTTCGGAAAAGGGTCACTTTAGTGTTTTAGTTAAAAAAATTTCGGTATGCAGAAAAATGGATGGTCACATTTTACAGATTCAAATAACATTGACAATGACAGGCTATGTGGTCACTTTATACTATCGACAGGTGGTCACATTACCGAACAATTCTCTTATTATTTGACATGAGTACGAATAAAATTTTGCAAAAGTGATCACTTCAGCCAGGTGGACACTTTACCAAGGTGGTCACTTTAATAGGTTCCACTGTATATACATCTTTCTGAGGATGAATTTGAAAAATATGGATTGATTCCATGCCAATTCTTTTTAAGATTAGGGAGGGATATTTACGGTCTGACTGAAAAGGAGCCTTAAAATATTGTCATAAAATGTAACAACGCTTAATGAGAAATGTAGTGGGATGGCACATCTAATTAAAATTATTTAATAAAGTTATAATACCACTTTTTTTTTTCTTTTTTTTTTTTTTTTTAATGTCTAAAATATATACCGTAGAAACAACACGAAACCTTCAGACTAAAAGTGAGCTAAGTCGCCAAACTTGGCGCTACAAATTTTTTGTCCGATTTATTTCTAGAGTATACTTACGGTACGTACTGGAATTAAATCAGGTTGCGATTTGTTTGATAATTGATAGTATAAGAAACACGAATCAGCTTTTATATGAAGACGATAAATGTATAAATAGTAAATATATTTTTGTTATAAGCTTTTAAGATCACTAAAAACATTTTTTTTTTCTTTTCCCAAGAAAAACATAATAGACAAATTATTTTCGTTTGAAGTTGGATGGGATAAAGTTTCAAAAGATTGTTGTGTTTTAATAAAACTAATCAAAGTAAATTAATATTTTTATACTGTTTGGGAAATTTGTGCCTAATTAAGTCGGACCTTACAATTTCTAGTTAAGTCCAACCCACTGCATACACATAAGAAGCACATGTAACATTTGGCGTGGATTGCCGGAAAACTCTACTTTTAAAGGAAACTAGTTGGATGTGTCAATCCCAAAACTTTCTTCTATCTCATAAATACATTTTAATATTAAAAAAAAAAAAAAAAAAAAAAAAAAAAAAAAAAAAAAAAAAAACGTGGTGACCCCAAAGTTATTCACTATCGAATTTCCTCGAACATTTGACCTAGCCTAATGAGATTCTGGTATCCGAAAAGCCTAAAACGCAAAATTTAATTAATATTCTGAGAAAATGAGCTTATGTTGGGTAATTTATACTAAAACCTAATAAGCATCTATTTATGTCAAGACCTAACAGAATCTGAAATTTGATGGAATTTCGTCCATTAGTTCTTGAGATGTAGTTATAACAAAAAATTTGCAAAACGTAGCACAGCAACACCATATCTTTTACAATTTATGCCAAAACGTAAAAAAGCGTCTAATTATGTTCTGGTGTAAAAGAATCTGAAGTTTGATGAAATTCTGTGCATTAGTTCTTGAGATATAACTAGTTTAAAAAAAACCGTGTAAAATATAGCACAGCAGCCCCATCAGTTGAAGGATTTATAACAAAACGTAATCATCGTGTAATTATGTTATACGTCATTTTGTAAAAAAATCTGAAGTTTGATGAAATTCTGTGCGTTGGTTGTTGAGATATATCTATCGAAAAAATCGTGCAAAATGCAGCATAGCTGCACCACCTGTTGCAAGGTTAATACCAAAATGTAATCAGCGTCTAATTATGTTATATATTCTAGTGTAACAGAATCTAAAATTTGATGAAGTTCTCTGGATTAGTTCTTGAGATATAGCTTTCGTAAAAATCGTGCAAAATGTAGCATAGCAGCGCCACCTATAAGACAATTCACACCAAAACCTTATCAGCGGCTATGTATCTCAAGGTATCGCGGAATCTGAAGTTTGGTGAAATTCTGTGCATTAGTTCTTGAGATGTAGCTACCATGAAAATCATGAAAAACGTGGCATAGCAGCGCCACCTGCTGGCTAATTTACACCAAAACTTAATCAGCGTCTATGTATATCAAGGGGTCACAGAATCTGAAGTTTGGTGGAATTCTGTGCATTAGTTCTTGAGATATAGCAATCTTGAAAATCATGAAAAACGTAGTATAGCAGCGCCACCTGCAGGCCAATTTTCACCAAAAACTAATAGGCACTAATTCATATCAAGGTCTAACTGAATATAAAATTTTATTAAATTTCGAGCATTAGTTCTTGAGATAGAGCGCCCACAAATTTTTTGTCACATACAGACAGACAGACTCACAGACAGACACACAGACTCACAGACAGACGGACAGACTCACAGACAGACATTTTCTAAAAATAGTCAAAACGTGTTCAGGACCTTCTAAAACGTATAAATCCGTCGAAAACCGGAAGTCGAAAATTTTCATGAATCCAATACTTTCTTCTTGTAAAGATAGAAGAAAGTAAAAAAGCTGCCCAAAATGGAATATAATGTAATTTTTCAAAATCAAATTGGTAGGTTCTTGAAAGAATTTGTAAATTTTTTTTCAATATCTTATGTACTTAATACTGATTAATTTGCATTTTTAAAGGTTTTTATTTAAAAAAAAAAAAAAATCCTATTTTAATAGTCCAATAAGTGGTTTCGAAAATTGCATTTTCAGCAAATTATGCTGTTGTAAAGTCAAAAAACGTTGTTTTAATGCATAAAATTTTATCGATTCCTAAACTTCTTAATATAGAGCTTTAAAATGCACCAAGTCTGAATGATAATGATAGATATGAACTGCACCAAAAGTGGTTCCCATTGGATAATATCTCTACGATACAAAAGGATTATTACTTCATTTCCAAATAAAATAGTAGTAACATATTTTGAATCTCAGAGTGAAAATCTATGGAAATGTTCAACAATAAATGAGAAGCAAACGAACCTTATCTTTTCGAAGATAACAATCGCCGATTGGAAACAGTTCTGTAGAAGAAGAATGAACTGCTTTTATAAAACCACTGAAAGACGGGAAAATCTTCGTCATAGATAACCTTATCTTTCTGATAAGAAACTATTTTAGAAGATGAAATCACAGAGTGCACCACATCTAAAATCATATTTTACATACACATTTATAAATGTTAAACGTTTTTATAATTCTTTAATAAATGCTACAAATGCATTTGGAATTTTTTTAATGAATCATGTGTTCGACAAAAGCGATCGAAAAAGATTTTTAAGGACGTTACGTTGCTTACATTTGGAGATTTTAAAAAATGACGTATCAATGTAGCTAGGTAATTGCATATTTTTAAATATCATGATACAAAAATACAGAAATAGATGATATCTGATTTTTATATACTTGAAGAAATGATAATTTTGAACAAAAAAATATTTCATACCGTCGTTAAACAATATACACATCGATACCAACTTTTACATTTCATTGTTACCATTTTTTTTTTAAATAAAATTTTCGCTTTATTTAATCGGGGAATTTTTGCGATCAAATAAACTATTTTTTACAATAATAATAATAATAATAATCTATTCATATAAAGGTGTATAAAAAAGCGTAAAAGTTGGCAGCTATGTTACTGAATGCTGAATATTTTTTCTTTCTTTTTTTTAAACACAGTTTTTCTATTTACAATAGACAAAAAGAAGAGCTTTATGCAGAAGTATTTATTTTAAAAAGTCTGTTTTAAATTAATTAACGTAAAAATATGTTAACGTACGTTATTAACTTAAAAATAATTTCTTCTAAAAGTTGGAGAGAAAAAAAAAAAAGAGCCGAAAGGGTTAAACAACATAATATACAAAATGCTTTTTAATAATTAAACTATCTTTATTGCCAAAAAAGTACTATTATACTCACAAACACGTTCAATACTTGAAAGTCATGAAATTTTGTAATAATCCCATAAAAGAAGGCAGAATATTTTGGAATGAGTATAGTCCTAACTCTAACACCTAAGAATAAAAACTTGAACTTAGAACAAATATGAACACGTGAATTACCGGTTTTTTAAGTTTCCCGTCCCCCTAGTACATTTTTGTACAGGTACTGTTCATTGATAACAAAGAGCACCTGTTTGAATTTGTACCTGGCAGCCTTTTCTATTCCTAATTCGTTTTTGCGGGGGAGCCAGGTTGGAGAGTTTCAAGGTTAGCAACTGTCCAGATAACCTGTTATGGCCTTTGACCTTCGGTAGGTTTCAGCTGACCTTTAGAGAGTGAAAAAGTACAGTTAGTTACCTTCAATTTGAATCGCGTGCCCCGAAACTCAGAATAAGAGGGTGATGACATTTTTTTTTTGCGCCATTTTCCTTTTCATTGTATCACAGAATTTTCAAAAAGGTGTTTATTTAGAAGAAAAAAATTGACCTTTAGTCATAAAAATTACTTTCTTTGGAGTAATTGAATGGTACATTGTCCTTATAATCGACATGCAATGTATAACGGAAATGACATGATGTGCATTATTCTAACCAGTGTTCTCACAGACATGACCAACGTTAGTAATTTGGCTAATTAAAAATAAAAAAAACATTCGCCAAATGAAAAAACTATTAGCAAAATAGATTCGCCGTGTAGCACTAAAAATGTATCTTTAATCTTTTAATGTACCCCTTTTTTTCAATGTGTTCTAAAATAACCTCAGATCTTTTTTATAACTGCGACAACGATTGTTATTAATCTAATTTGAACTATCCGCTACAAATATATTAAAAATATGTATATATGCATATGTATGAAAAACGAAAAAGAAAAAGAAAAAGCAAAAATTGAACACTAGCAATTTGGCGAATCTAATCGCTTGTTTACTCGTCAAATGAAGAATTTAGTCGCAATTTGGCGCAATGGCGAACGACAGCGAGAACCCTGATTCTAACTTATGATTTAAGGAACAAATTTCTCTAATTTAAGGCTTCTCAATAAATCCAAATTGGTCCTGTCTGACTTATTTTTAAATTAATTTTTGTACGCAAACGTATCTAATTGACAGATGCTTTTATTCAGAAAACATGCAATCGATTTTTTTAGTAATGATAGATGAAGGTGGTTTTTCAAAAAGAAAAAGAAAAAAAAAAGTTTTCTACACTCAGCAACGCTAAACTTTTAGACTTAAGCCTTTACGGATTCATTTTTAAAGCAAAAGCTTGGCACTTCCTGGCCTGAATATTGGAATTACCTGGAATCAAAAGATATTTTCTATTTTTTTTTTGATAAAATTATTACTTAACAAGTTAAAAGATATTTTTGTCATGCGAAGATTTTTTTTTTCCTTTCCAGCTCTGTCGTGATCGGAAGTTCGGTTTAAAATGACAACTTTGGCAGAGTTTTCTGATAAATCTTCTAATTTTGCCAAAGCATGGAAACACCATCGAATACACAAATTTTTAAATAAGAACAGTTGAAATGATCATGTTTTCCGAGTAAAAATGAATAAAAAATACGTCAGAGAATAGCTTCTTCAGATTTGAGAACATCCTTAATCCTTAAGAATGTTCTCTAGGTAGATATTAAGGTTGTTTTTAATCTAAATTGATTACTTTATAAACAATTTCTGAATTAATATCTGTTCCTTTAAAGAATGTCTGACAGGTGTTTCTGATTTCTCATTCAGAAACTGCGACACCCCCCCCCCCCCCATCTTTTTCGAAAAAGGTAAAGAATCCTTTGGAGAATGCTGTCAAAGTTGACTTTTTGAGCCATTTTTTTACATCGAACATTCTGATAAAGATCGTCAGGAGAAAAACAATTGCTTATAACTCAACATGCATGCATTTATATTTTAATAAAAAAACGTTTAAAACTTATGATCAAATTTTATCAAAAAATTAAAAGACTCTTCGCTTACAAGTTATTTCAATATGCTAGCGTTATGCTTATAAGGCTATTCTCAACTGCTCTGCTCTACATGCGCAAAGCGTTTTGACACATATACAATTCATTTATTTAGGAAAGATATACTACTAGTAAACCTGGAAGGCCTAACTGTGGGATTGATATGAATTTGAACTGTATTTTCCATTTTTTTTTATAAATAAATTACCTATCGATCGAGTTATAAGCGCCTTTGATCAATTGACAAAGACTTTTTTCATCCTTTCTTGAATGGTTGTTCTGTTTTCGAGCGGAAATTCGGTTACAAACGCCCACTTCTGAAACGTCTGCTGCGTTTGAAAAAAAAAAAAAAAACAGTCTTTGGGGTAAATTAGCCGTAATACTTACCCATCATGGATATGAATAATATAATATGTGAAAATAAAACATGCGTAAACTATTTATAAAATGCATTGCAATTCCAACACAAAATTTAAACGTATATTTAAATATTTTTAATGTACATAGTAATGCTCTATTAATGAATTGCTGCTGAACCAATTTCGACAAATTATATAAAATGCCAAACTACTCAAGTAGTACCGAATTGCGCAAAAGAAACATCCTTATAGCTCCAAAAATGATAATCATATTAACTAACAGTTTACTGCGTCGGATTAAGCGTCTCATTTCCAATTATAATATATCTATGACTTGAAATTTGAATGAGATACAGGGTCATGAAAAATCGAAGAATGTGGAAAACAGGATTACAAACATCTCGTTAACTAATAATCCGATCGACTTCTTTCTATATGCAAGATTTGTGTGTGTGTTTATTTATTTATTTATTTATTTTTTTAATCTTAATAGCTTTTTACGTTCATTTCTTAAAATAAAAAAAAAATCAAAATTTTTATATATCATTCATCAGAACGAATTTTTCGAGAGTCCGAAAAAATAATTCCGGATAATCGAGGTTACTGATATTAAATAGCCTTCGTCCCATTCTTACATACTACGTAGATAAAAAATTTCAAGTCTCTATCTTAATTTATTCGGGAGACAGACACACAGACGGCAAAATTTTCTTTCTAAAAATATGTTTTTCGGAATCTCCAGTATCTAAAATATTTTTGAGACTTTTACAAAAATTACTCTATACATTTAGTTAACACAATATGCAAATGAAATTTTAATAGCATTTACGCATGCGCAATGAAAAAGTTTTTAGTAAACCCGTTTTTCATATAATTTTTATTATTTTTTAAAAGGATGTTCGTCATCCTTCCTGAAAAGAAATTTTTATATTAAGAACTCTGCAAATTATAAGCAATAAATGTTGCAAAATTCGGGACTGTTTTTATAAAAACCAATTTCTCTACGAGTATACATGCTATTCTCACAAAAACGAACTCAATTTATTACAATAATTCACTCAATCATAATCTACAATTTGAACGAATTTGCTGCGTTAGTTTTGACAGGGTTATCAAAAAATATTCGTTTTTTTTTTTTTTTTTTTTTTTTTTTTTCCAATTTGTTGACGGTCTTCTATAGAGTTTCGGGAAAAAAAGTTCACGGTAATATATGATCTGTACAATTATGTTTACACACCTCGAGCTTTAAGATAATTCCTCATATATTTTTCTAGATATATAACAAAATAATATAACTTAATCGCAAGTGGCCTGTCACCTTTGGCCATATAGCGTGTTTGTGTGTATATATATAAGGTAGACGTGTTAGTAATGGACATCCCTCAATGTTTTTAATTTGTAAAAAAATAATCAATAAAAAGTTTAGCTTTTGTTATTTTTTTTCACAAATCTTCCTTTCATATTTTATAATCTTGTATTAATGTTGACATTCTGTCTTAATCAAATCAATCAGGATGAAGAAAATAATGTTTGGAAGTTCCACCGTTTTTCTGCGAAAATCTTAATAAACATGCTAAGAGCTGGCTTCATTTAAAATAAGTTGGTATATTCCTTATTTTCTTGCAAAATTTGACGATTTTTATTTTGGAAGGAGCACAAAACTTTGAATTTTATATACAAGTAGATATTTATAAAATTTCATTTATTTTTTTAATTTTAAGAGGTAATGTCCATTAATAAAGTGGTGATTTAGTAATTTTCCTGTAATGGACACTCAGTGTAACCTCATTTAAAAAAAATCTGTGGGCATTTGGCCCAAAAATCTGTAGTAAATCTGTAGGCAGTTGGCCTATTCTGCAGATACTTTTAAGAAAATCATAAAAGATTCTGCAGATATTTTTTAACGTAAAGCTAAATCTTCAAAATTTCTGAAGAAAGTGGAGATTTCTTCAGATAATCTTCAGATTATTTTTAGTGGTTAAGACATTGCTAAAAATGGAATTTCATTCATGTTTATAATCCATAAAATATTTTCACTTAGCTAAAAACCTGAATAATAAAGTTTATTTTTTAAATTGCACTTGTAAAAATGTATTAACACCAGAACTTTTATAAATAGCTGCTTTAAGAGCCCTTTATTTTGAAATTCAGACAAAAAAGTGATGTTTTGATAGCTGTATTTTTTAATTGCCTTGTTATTTTTTTTATGCTGAAGTAAATCATATTTAATGAATAATCTGCAATTTTGAAGCCCTGAAAAAATTTCCTCTTTTCTATAGAAAATGTCAAAGTTCAAAGTTGTGAAGGCCATTTTTCATGAAAAGTGAAATGCTGGTATATTTGAAGCACTATATCTCTCGCAAGCAACAACATCCTAAAATTATTTTGGCATAAACTTTTAGTATAACCCTAACGGCTTATTAAAATCTATTTGTTTCCTTTGGGCATTGTTACTTTACATTGTTATGTTGCCAGAAAGTACTGTCAAAATGACGCTTTTTTCCATTTTCCGTACTTAATATCTTATTTAAGCAATAGTACCCCAAATGTTTTCTTATAGAATATGAAAGTACACTACTAGGACAAACTAAATAATATAGTACTGAATGGAGATATTGTTGCTGTTAGTAGATATAATCTGTTAAATATGCAAAATTTTCAAAATCTTCAACAATTAAATTAGCTTTATCTAAAAAAATCGCCACGTTTGAATAATACAAAATATCTCACACAATAGTTAAACATATGTACAAAAACGTGGAAAAGAAAAAAAGTGGGGCCTCGCGATGTTTTCAGGCAAAAAAATGACAAAAATGAGATGAAAAGCAATATCCATTATCACATTTTTCCCCTAAGAGAAAATGAAAAATCCTATTTCGCTGTCGGAAGCTACGGCAAAAAAGGGATATTACATTTTCTCATAGGGAAAAAACATAGGAAGAGGAAAAAGAACTAGGATTTTTCATTTTCTGATAGGGAAGAAATTTTATCATCGACATTGAAAATTTTGTCATTTTTTGCCTAAAAATATCATAGGGCCCCACTTCTTTTTCTTTTCCGTGTTTTTGTACATATGTTCAACTATAGTGTGTGATAATTTGTTTTATTCAGACGTGGCGCCTTTTTTTTAGATAATGCTAATTGAAATGTTGAATATTTTGAAAAATTTGCATTTTAACAGATTATATCTACTAACAGATACAATATCTCCGTGCAGTACTATATTATTTAGTTTGTCCTAGTAGTGTACTTTCATTTTCTATAAGAAAAAGTTTGGGGTACTATTGCTTAAATAAGATATTAAGCGCGGAAAATGGGCAAAAACGTCTTTTTGACTATACTTTGTGGCAACATAACAGTGTAATGTAACAATGCCCCATGGAAACAAATAGATTTTAATAAGCAGGTAGGGTTATACTAACAGTTTATGTGAAAAGAGTTTTAGGATGTTGTCGCTTGCGAGAAATATAGTGCTCCAAATATACCAGCATTTCACTTTTCATGAAAAATGGCTTTCACAACCTTCAACTTTGACATTTTCTATTGAAAAGAAGAAATTTTTCCAGGGCTTCAAAATTGCACATTGTTCATTAAATATGATCTACTTCAACATGTAAAAAAAAAATCAAGCAAATCAAAAAATATAAATATGAACTTTGTCTGATTTTCAAAATAATGGCTCTTAAGCTATTTTATGTGATTAATGAAATTTCAATATTTTATTAATTTTTTTCTTTCTTTTACTATTTCTTCCTTAATGTACATAACTCTAGTTTGCATACTTTATAATCTGGAAATCAAACGAATCAGGAAGAGAAAATATTCTTTAAGGGCACGGTCATCTGACTCACACAGAAAATCTGACTTATTTAAGAAAATATTTTGATTTTCTTTCTTTCTTTCTTTTTTTTAGAACTTGGAACTGTTGAACTGTTATATTTATATTATTATATTAATACATTAAATACTTACCGTATCGTTAATACATTCTTACTCGAAATATCTCAAACAAAATGTAAGCAAAAAATCTTACACCGTTATTTCTAAACAGCAATCTTCGGAGCATAGTTCTACATCATTTTGGATAGAAATCTACCTCGAAGTATAGTTTGGAAATAATGGTTTTAAAATTATTTCACTGAAATTTCTTCCACGACAAACATTCAGTTACGCTAATTATACTAATTATATCATTTTCTTTGTCACGCTACTTTTCTTTTACCTTATTAGTTGAATAACCTATTTTTAAATTGTTATATAAGTATGTTGCGGCCAGGGCCGTAGCTAGAAGTGACTAACAAGGGGGGGGAGGGGGGAGGGTCAAGAAAATGTAGAGGGGCTCATATTTTTCCAATAGCTCTCTTTCTGAAACAGAAAGATAAATTAGTGTTTATTCACATTGTAGGTACTATGTTTCTTATTAAATTATTGTAAAAACTTCATTTTATGCTAAGAAAAGAATAGAATGATGAAAAATTCGAGTGTATGACTAGTGCAATATTAAATATCATATTAGCTACATATGTGCAAATAGGACGAACGAGTGTCGGAAACACATACTTTTGTTATAATTTAGTCTTTCTGCAAAACTGTGAAAGGGCCTCAAAACTAAATTAAATTTTTGAACAGAATTTCCTTTGGATTTTCGGAACACTAATTCATATAGTGACCATGGAATCTTTTCCAGCGGAAGCTCAAAATGTTCTAGGGTAGGGGGGGGGGGGCTGAGCCGCCCACAGCATGCCCTTAGCTACGGCCCTGGTTGTGGCCCACCTAACGTTGCAAACATATGATTGTTTAATATTGTTTGACCGCCAGTAAATCAGTCGTTGGAGGCCATCTTAATACTTACCCATCATTGATAAGAATTATTTAAAATATGAAAAAAAGAAAAAAAAAACATGTGTAAACTATGTATAAAATGCATCGCAATTTCAAAATAATATTTAAATAATTTTAACACATAATGATTTTATTAATGAATTGCTGATGATCCAATTTCGACAAATAATATAAAACGCCTAGCTACTCAAGTAGTACCGAGTTGTATAAAAAAAAAAGTATCCTTATAATTCAAAAATAAAAAAAATCAAATTAACTAAGAATTTACTGTGACGAATTATGCGTCTCATACACAATTAAAATATATTTTTGAATTGAAATTTGAATGAAATACAGGGTTTTGAAAAATCGAAGAGTGTGAAAAATAGGATTACAAATATCTGGGCAATTAATTTTCTGATTAGCTTCATTTTTAAAGCAAAATTTGTGTTATTTTATTGTCTTTTGCATCCATTCCTTAAAATAAAAAAAATAAATAAATGTGTGTGGCACTCGGGGACTGCCGCGGTAAAGCTATTGCATAGTATGTTTTATCAACTTATGCAAAAATACCGCGACAATGTCTGCCGAAGTCTATCGAAGAATACCGTGCCGAAGTCTGCCGAACTGAAACGTCGTCAGCCGGAGTCTTAGGATTTTTTCTCGTTACGGAATACCTAGATTCGGTCGTCGCACTCAAAGCCCGCGATTAAAGCTATGCAATATCTTAATAAATTACCAAACAAAATTTGGTCGCGCTACGAAAATTAGATCGCGAGTTATAAGCATTTTAATTTTTCGACCCTCACGGTGGGGGGGTCTCCTGTCACGAAAAATTAACACTGTCTCATAATAAATTACCAAACAAAAATTGGCCGCGCTACGAAAATTAGATCGTGAGTTATAAGCATTTTAAATTTTTCGACCCTCACCGTGGGGGATCTCCCGTCACCAAAAATTAACAATGCTTCATTATAAATTACCAAACAAAATTTGGCCGCGCTACGAAAATTAGATCACGAGTTATAAGCATTTTAAATTTTTCGACCCTCACCTTGGGGGGGGGGGGTCTCCTGTCACCAAAAATTAACACCGTCTCATAATAAATTACCAAACAAAATTTGGCCGCGCTACGAAAATTAGATCGCGAGTTATAAGCATTTTAAAATTTTCGACCCTCACCTTGAGGGATCTCCTGTCACCAGAAATTAACACTGTCTCATTATAAAATACCAAACAAAATTTGGCCGCGCTACGAAAATTAGATCGTGAGTTATAAGCATTTTAAATTTTTCGACCCTCACCGTGGGGGTCTCCTATCCCCAAAAATTAACACTGCCTCATAATAAATTACCAAACAAAATTTGGCCGCGCTACAAAAATTAGATCGCGAGTTATAAGCATTTTATATTTTTCGACCCTCACCTTGAGGGGGGGGTGGGGTCTTCTGTCACCAAAAATTAACACTGTCTCATAATAAATTACCAAACAAAATCTGGCCGCGCTACGAAAATTAGATCGCGAGTTATAAGCATTTTTAATTTTTCGACCCTCACTATGCGGGATCTCCTGTCACCAAAAATTAACAGTCTCATAATAAATTGCCAAACAAAATTTGGCCGCGCTACAAAAATTAAATCGCGAGTTATAAGCATTTTAAATTTTTCGACCCTCACCTTGGGGGGTCTAATGTCTCCAAAAATTAACAATGTCTCATAATAAATTACCAAACAAAATTTGGCCGCGCTACGAAAGTTAGATTGCGAGTTATAAGCATTTTAAATTTTTCGACCCTCACGGTGGGGGGTCTCCTGTCACCAAAAATTAACACTGTCTCATAATAAATTACCAAACAAAATTTGGCCGCGCTATGAAAATTAGATCTTAAGAAACATAAGTTTGAGACTTGATATCCTAATATCTGAAAAATACCGCGTCAATATCTGCCGAAGTCTACCGCAGGATACCGTGCCGAAGTTTGCCGAAGTGTTAGGTTTTTTTTTTCCGTTACGGAAGTGTTAGGTTTTCTCGTTACAGAATTTCTAGATTCGGTCGCTTCGCTCAAAGCCCGCGATAAAGGCTATGCAATAGCTTAAAAATCGAAAATTTTTATATACTTTTCATTAGAACGAACATTTCGAGCGTCCGAAAAAAATAGCTCCGGATAATCGAGCTTACTGATATTAAATAAACTTCTTGGCATTACTATATACTAAATACACACCAAATTCCAAGTCTCTATCTCAATTTGTTCGGGAGATAGAGCGTTTACAGTCACACAGAGAGACAGACACACACAGACAGACAAACATATAGACGTACGGACAGCAAATTTTTTCTTCTAAAAATATGTTTTTCGGAATCTCCAGTATCTGAAACGTGTAAAACCGTTAAAATTTTTTTTTCGATTTTCAAAACGATTACAAGATTTACCCGATATGTATGATGGGTAAGTAAAAAGGTTGCGTACGTTTGATTTAGACTATTGAAGTAAAGTAAAAAAGAAAAAAAAAGCGCGGATAAATAAATGTAAACTCGTATTCAATATTTTGTACTTAGACTAATTATATTTAGTATTTTAATCTAATGCCAAAAAATTATTTTTAAAACGTTTGCTATAAAGTGGAAATTACACACTACGGCGCTGCAAGTCTTTCAATAATGTGATAATTTTGTTTTACGATTATAACTATTATTATCATTAGTGTTGTTGTTGTTTTAAAATAATGTGATGCAATACACGTGATTAACCAAAATATAAAACGCGACAGAGTGGTAATCGATCGTCCTCAAAATTATTGATTGATATTCTCAAGCAGTCGAATGTTATGTAAGTTAAAATTTTAAGAATCTGCTATTTCTGAAAATGTGTTTTATAGAAACAAGAGCAATAAAGCTAAAAAACCTTCCTTAAGGCCTACCCTCAAATCGCCGTTTTTTTTTTTTAAATTTCATTTTAGTTTTTATTGGCACTTTTTAACGAAGTGGAAAAGTGTTTATGCATTCGGTTTCTCTATTCGTCTGCCCACGCTCTAACTTCCATAAATATACCCAGATTTTCATCAAATTGATAAAGCTTATTTAGGACCATCATACCATTTCACTACGATCACGTTAAAATAGTGCATTCATAGCATTTTTTATTAATTTACAAGGACATACAAAAGAAATCGGTTGCAGTACTGTCTTTGAGTAATAATTGTTGGAGAGTATGTTTTAAAATTCCCGTGCTTTTAAATTTAATTATTTTTTTGCATATTATTCTTCATATATAAATCGATATCTCATATCATATACAGGGTTGCACAAAAGTATTCTCATACTATTCTCTTTACTTGAGGAAATTGCTGAAGGGAAATTTTGAATTGAAATATCTGGATCTCTGAAATGAACTAAATTTTGAAATGCATGGCGCTAATAAATACAAATCTCTATATCATATTCAGGGCTGTTAAAAAAATCGGATAATTTTCCGATTGTAGATGGGAACAGCTGAAATTCGGTTTTGAAATACGTTATACATTTCCATATGGTGAAATGGGACGTAATATTTTAATTTTTTTAACACTGCAGTTTTGTTACATTATTTTGAAAGTGTTGTAAAGTGCTTCATAATCTATGCTTGACGCATAACTTTTTCTTGTTATTTTAAATTAAAATTTAAACATTTGGGATTCCAAAAATGCCTTACTTTTGGTTCAGCGATAATTAGAAGAAAAGGTATAGCCCGAAATGTAAAAAACTTTTATAAGTTTTTGTGCTATGCAGTCGAACCTCATTAGCATGAACATCAAGGAGAATCAAAATGTTGTTGTTCATGTTAACAGTAATTGATGTTATCAGTATCAAATCTTTGTATTCGTTTTTATAGGGGATTGCGAAAACATTTCATGTTAAAAGTAATTCATGTTAAGCATGTTCATCTTAAGGAGATTTGACTGTATTAAAATTTTCATTTCCTGGAAAACTGTGTTTTTCATTGTTTATGCATACAAGAAAACCTCATTTCTCAGAAAAGTTCTCAAGATATTGAAATAAAATTTGGTCACAAGCTTCTGTTCATATATTGGTAAGCAAAATACGAATTTTAATGGTTTGATGTAATTAAAACGCACATAATGTACCCCACTCCTCCATATCATTATGTAATGGAATACTTTTGTCTGGTCCTGCAAATTAATAACAAATATTCCTTGTATCACACATTATACAGAATATATATTTTAGCATATACTTAGATTTATGTAAATTTTATTAGGTTCGAAAAGTGTAGAATCATAAAAATGCACTTGAAACTATTTTTTTCCATTGACCGTAATGTGACAGAATACTTTTGATTGTCCCTGTAATTGAACTATTCATCCGATTTTCATTGAATTTGAAATGACTCAACAAAATTATATATAATTATATATTTGAAATTTCAAACGATTCGGTTGTGTAGTTTTTGCGTTTTTATATGCAGACAGACGAACGTGCGTATACTGAACGACGACGATAGGGCTACATGTTTACATAATTACAAACACACCTAAAAAGAGTGAAATATTTTGTATAGATTTTGCTATAGAAGGTTTGACATAAACCCAATTCTTTGCTGAAAATTCCCTAAAAATTGCCTGCGTCTGAAAATATATTAAAATTCCATTAAAAATTTTTGAATCCATAATTTTATTATCTGTATTAACCCTTTATCTACCGCATTATGAAATCATGAAAATTTTATATTCTAAGGCATTTTACGTAAATTGTTTAAACTAAATTAAAAGGTTTACATAATCATTTAACAAATTTTTACAGGATTTTAGAAGGATTGAAGCATTTAGAAAGATTAATTAAATTTGAATTTACAGGGATTTTGTGCAATATTTATAACTCCACTCAAATATTTTATTTTAAATTGTTTTCTTAGTATTTTGTAGAATTATAAAATATACATATATGATGATCTTACATTATAAATATAGAAATATTTTCGAATTGAAAAATTCCCATTCCCCCCTCTCTCAGCGCCAAGAGAGCTGAAAAGATACAAAGGCAAAAGAAATCATCCTTTAAAAAATATTTTTGTTTTGTGTATCTAATAATGCTTTTGGAACAAGATAAAGTAATGTACCTGTAACTCATTCTAAGCAGTATTACAACTAATCGACGCATTAAAAGAATTTTATAATAAGTAATTTTAATGGTACTTATAAGTACCGTCGGTAGATAAAGGGTTAACTAAAAACACATGTCTTAAATAAAAATTTCAGATTTTTTTTTTCCTTCGAAGGCAGGCAATCCCCATCCCTCCAAACAGGAGCACATATTGCATCTAACCTCGAAATAAGAAACTTCCATTTTAAAGACGGTAAAAAAATTACTCCAAATACGCGCTTGTGTGAAAACATAAACAAATAAAAAATTTAAAAATAATACTAAAAGCAGGAAGTAGTACTTCTTTTTCAGAATTTAAGAATCGCTCCGAAGAGGAAAAAAATTGTTATTACTAATTTTGTAATTTTTTTGTAAGTTTATTACATTATTATGGATGGTTTGCGATGTTGCGCCTGCTCTTGAGTAAAAAGCTTTTAGTGATGTCTTTAAAACTATTCATAAATAGGAAAAGAAAATAACGAGAGATATGTCTTAAGAGGGGTCGTATTAATGAGAGTCCACGTATGTAAAAAAATAATAATAATAATAATAATAATAAACCTAAAAAATTAGTTTTTTTTTTTTTTTTTTTTTTTTTTTTTTTTTTTTTTTTTTTTTTAAGACACTGTAAATTTTTGTAAAACTTTGCGTTCTATCATTCTGTGATTTCAATTGCGTTATTTTCAAAAGTGGAGCATTTCGAAGTCGCTCGAATAAAAATAATGCACTTCTACAAAGCATATTTCAGTTTTGTTTTAAGACTTAAAATAAAGCCTTTATATAATTGATAAGGCTTTATTTTGAGTGAATAAAATGATATCATTTGCATTCGCTGAAGAATTCGATATTTACGATCCAGTCTTAAACAACTGCTATAGAAAAGTATGTATATAATGCCTCTATTACGGAAAAATACGCAAACCAGTGTGTGTGTGGGGGGGGGGGTGGCGTGGGAGGGGAGATTTCGCCTCACCCGTAAAATTTGAGATTTTGTGATTCCAATGGTCAAAAAGTGCAATCTCCCTCCTCCCTCCCGAGCCACAGAAGTCTCTCCCGGAGAAAAGTATCTAAATTCAACACTTTCACAAACTCAGTAAGAAGTAATGTCCGAGTATCGAATAGAAGAACCGGCTGTCTAACGATTCAAATGCCTTCATTTGTTTGGAATATTAATATGGATACTTAAATTAAATATAGTCTATAATAGTTTTATCAAATATTTTTTTATAACGTTACCTTCACTTTCAAAACCGGTTCCAAAAATGAAAGTGCCATTCTAAAAAATAATTTGCAATTAAAATCGAAAAAGTAAAAATCCCTTTAGGTATGGCCTATAGGCGGAGGTAGATTTCGCAAAGTTTTCATCTCAACAACAACAAAAAAAAAAAAAAAAAAAAAAAAAAAAAAAAAAATGATTAGAGATAAACTCAGTTTAACTACTTTATTCAGCCGCTTTAAAAAAAAATTTTAATTTCATTTTTCTGTAAGAACTGGTTTTATCAAAATCATCTTAAACGAAATTCTACTCAAATGCCCATTTTGGCAACATATTTTGAATTATATTCTTACTTTATTTAAAAAATTGATCAATATGCTCATTATATAGTTCCTAAATAACAAAAAACTGTTAATTAAATTCGTTTGGCAGCAAACTTGAATTTAAAAATGAGTCATAAAATAACCAATTTATTATTTTAATACATCCACAATTCTTTAATCAAGATCGCTTTGAGAAATTTTGTGCGAAGTGCCCACTTTGACAGATTTTTTTAAATATATATTTAGCCTTTATCAAAAATCTCACCAATACGGCACATTACACAGTTCCTAAATAACAAATAACTGTCAATTGAATGCGTTTGAGAGCAAAATTGAATTTAAAAATGAGTCATAAAATAAACAATTTGTTATTTGAATACAACCTCAATTCTTTTATCATGATAGCTTTCGGAAATTTTGAGCGAAGCAGGGGCCTCGCTAAGGGGGGGGACAGGGGGGGAGCCTCCCCCCCAAACATTCCCAAAAGTTGTTACACTTGGCAATTTTCATTAAAATTTTAGTAAAAACTGTAACATATTTCCTATTTTTGATAGAAATTGCAAAAGTTACAACTCTAATTGGGAATATTATTGAACTTTTTACAAATAAGAACTGTATTACATTTTCTAATTGTGGTAACTTGGCAAAATTATAAAATAAGTTGGCAAATATGAAAATTTGACTTGGCAATTTAAGGTCTTCTCCCCCACCAATAAAAAGTCTTAGCGATGGCCCTGGAGCGAAGTGCCCATTTTGCCAGCCTTTTTTGAAATATATTCTGCCTTTATCAAAAAACTGGCCACTCCGTCACATTATATAGTTCCTAAATAAGAGAACCTGTAAATTGGATGCGTTTGAGAACAAAAAAAGATTTAAGAATGACTCGGTAAAAACGCAATTTCTTAAATTTCCTCAAATTTCAATCACGATAACTTCGTGAAATTCTGTTCATAATACCCTTTTTGGCAGCCTTTTTAAAAATATATTCTGCCTTTATCAAAAAACTGGCCAATACGTCAAGTTACATAGTTCCTAAACAATAGGACCTGTAAATTGGATGGGTTTGAGAACAAAAAGGAATTTAAAAATGACTCAGAAAAAACGCAATTTGTTATACTTAATCAATTTTTTAATGACGATAACTTCGGGAAATCTGTTCAAAATACCTTTTTTGGCAGCCTTTTTAAAAATATATTCTGCCTTTATCAAAAAATTGGCCAATACGTCGCATTATATAGTTCTTAAATAAGAGAAAAATCAAAAATGAATTTTAAAATGAGTCAGAATATAAGCAGTTTGGATTCGAGGTTTTTTCTCCAACTCCTATTTTTGTTTAATTTATTTTTGCTATAAGAATTGGTTCTATGAAAACCTTGTCAATATAAAAGTTGTAGATATTATTGTGAATATGTAAAATAAATTTAATTAGATTTGATTGCTTAAGAATTGAGTAAGTTATGGGTTTTTTTCTTTTTCCTCCCCCCTTTTTCTTTTCGTTTTTATTTTTTTTTTTCATCGGTAAAAATTAGTCTTATCAAAAACTTGTAAATGCAAAAGTTTTAGATAATATTGAGTACATTTATATGAAATTTAGTTGGATTTGATATCTTGAGAATTGACGAAGTTATGAATTTTTTTCTCCCAAAAACCATGTTTTTTTCGCCCCTTGAGCCCATTTTTAACTTTATCAAAAATCTGTCATGCATAAACTTTTTGCCCATTTTTTAGAAGTAATATAAACTTTAAACTGATTCGATATCTATTTTAATTAAGAAGTTATCGAGTTTTTTCGGTTTTCACAAAAACCCTATTTCCACCCCCTTGGTCCGATTTTGCCCATTAACGAACTCGACCGAGATTTTAAGCTCCTTGATTTTATGTAAAAGTTTGTAGAAGATCTGAGCATAATTATAGAAGTTCAAACTCGATATTAGAAAATAACCTCTCCATAGGATTAGTATAGCTCATGAGTGTCTTCACCTGCAGTAGAGATCTGCAGCGAGCTGTAATATCCCAGCTCGGCCAGAACGAAAGCTATTTTGGACCGGCCCGGTGTAAAAATCAAAAGTTCGGCCCGAGTCTGGGCCGTTTATCTTTTTACATTTCTAGGCCGGGCCCGTACAGAAATCGGTGAAAACAGGCCCAGTCTGATCTTGGCCGGCACAATTTTTACTTTTTCGGAAAAAATCAGTACATATGGGATGATTTTACAGTATATTTTACAGAAAATACACAATAACAATATTAATGTGATTACTTAGATTCTTATAGGCTTTCAACATTCAAATAAGGATTCATTAAAAAATTAATATGGTTCAGAATAAAAGAAGAAAGTTAACAACGTCATAACATTTGAAACTGCATAATAAAAGGTAAATACTCGAAGATATTTCTCTGTAATTTATTAAAGATTTTCTCAAATCCAAAGGAGCTACTTTCTGATACATTTCTAAATCCATTTCTTTTCAGGAACGCATAAGATTAGCAGGCGTTATTATTCAGAAACTATGTAATCAAATGGCAATATTATTATTATTATTATTGTTATTATTATTATTATTGATAAAAGCAATGTATCTTTGAAAAAATACTGTCAAAATTAGCATTTTGAATCGAATTTCAGAAAGTCACAGCATGAGAAGACAGAAAAATGTGCAGCCACGTGATAAGACATTCTCTTATATTTGGACAAATAATGTATTTACCCCCCCCCCCCCCCCCCAAAAAAAAAGAGGAAAACGCTATTCGATTCTGAATCCCTTCAATAGTCAGGATTATCAATTTTATACCTTTACAGTTAAAAAATAGTCTGAAAATGTGTCAAAGTTTCGTGTTGTTAGTAACGAATTTAAGAACCACCAATAAATATATTTCCAAAGATTGTGTTTACAAAAGTTCATTATCGCTATTAATACTTTTACAAAATAAATTGTCTGCCCTACACATCTTGAGAACAATTAGGTCCATTTGGGCAGAGCTCAACTATGCATAAAAATGATGCAAGCCTGGTCTCAGCCTGGCACAAGTCTGCTAAAAAAATATTAAGTCCGGGTTAGACCATGGCCAACTTCATTAGAGGCCTTGGAAGCTCTTGACTGTTAGGACGGAATTTATGACATCATATCATGTTTAACAAATCGGCAAAGACAACTCTTGTTTGTAACGCCCCTTACAAAGACAACTTCCTCACGAAATTGGATAGACGGAAATTACGTCATTAATTCCGTCCTAAGACCTGCCTAAAAAGCAAAAGCTTCCGAGGCCTCTAATAAAGTTGGCCGTGGTTAGACACAATGTAGCTGTCCTATTACGATCGCTACACTGGAAAAGTTACATTTATGTAATGATGCTGTCAAACTAGCATGGAGTCGTGACGCACATTTATATTTATTCTCGTTAAAGCCATATTCATTGAAAATAGCTCATATTTATCGTTCTTAATCTTTATGTCGGACCGACGGGCATGCTATTTTTTTTTCTTATTATCGCCCCGACACTGCCGTTTTTTTTTTTTTTTTTTTTTTTTTTTTTTTTTTTTTTTTTTTGTCGGCTCAGCCTGGCCCGTTAAAAATAATGTTCTAACCCTCCCTGCCCGAATTCGTTGAAAATTCGTTTACATTCCTCTGGCCAGGCCCAGGCCCGTGCGGACCTCTGATGCAGGGACAAGAGCTTTAACTATAATGCATCTCTTTTTCTTTTTCTTCTTCTTTGTTTTTCCGTTTCTTTGTTTTCCTCTACTTAAGTAAAGAACTGGAAACTATGAATCTAGCGATCATTATTGCCTAAAAGCAAAATTTTCTGATTTATATCTTTGTTTAGAAATCTGCATTCAATACGAAAACGAATCACAAAATCTGTGAAACATTTATTTACGAATTTTCCGAAATATTAAATGCTTAAGCAAAAGCTCTATATGAAATTATAATTGTAAATTCTTTTCTCTTTTTCAAAAAGAAAAGAAAAAAAAACGAAAAACAGTTTCTGTAAGTCATAAAAATATGGAATTCCAATGCACTTGCAGACTTCGTCTTCCCGGCCTACGAGCCGAAGAACCAAGCGGCAAAATTTCTGATGATGCAGCCTTGCCGCCATCGATCGGGTCGTAGAAGCTGAAGCACTCTCTCCTCCGCCCGATGCAAGCAAGCAAGCCCGGTTTCGTTTCATAGATAGAGATTAGTAGCTGGGAAACTCGGCTCGCAGACAACCAATCAGAGTCTGCTAATGGTAAAGTTTCGCCAAAATAGAATATAAGGGGAAAACGAATCTATCTGTCTTAATCGTTTTAAAGAGCTTTACTGTTTTATATTATATTAACAGATCCGACTCACGTTTCATTTGTTGCAATGTTACACTTTTCTCCGGGAGCGACTTATGTGACTCCGAACTGGGGGGGTGGGGGGTGGGCATTATACGATTCCGGGAGGAAATTGCACTTTTTGACCATTGAAAACACAAAATCTCACATTTTCCGGGGATCGCCCAGGGTCCACACGGGCCATCCCCTGAAACCATATGCAGTAGACTCTGGTTAATACGACTCCTGTTAAGACGTATCTCTCAATGGGGAAGAAAGTTTCGTTTACTTTATGATCTTTTATTCTATCTTCATGTTTCCTACTTGCGATTAGTGTTAAAGACATCGGTAAAAGCTTTTTACTCAGAGCAGATTCAACATCGTTGCATCGCAGGGCGTCAACGGGGCCTTTACAAGACTCTTTTAACCCGGGAGAACCGTCGCTTACTCAGGGTATAAATGGCTTTGTAACCAATAAAATTAAAGTATAATCGTTATTTTATTTAGATGGAGACAATCCTTACAAAATCTGCGATAAAATAAGTTAAAAATTATTTTAAAAAATTACTGGTTGCAATTGCAAAAACCATACGCACTCTGGTTCTAAAAGGTCCAGCGCGTCCTCCCGGGTTAAGGCTGTTCTCAACTGCTTTGCTCAAGAAGCGTAAAACGATTTGACACATTTATAAATTCACTTTTTAACGGGAAGATATAAAATTGGGAGGCCTAATCATGGAAGCGGTTTCGAATCGAACTTAGTTTTCCATTTTATGATAATTAAATTATTTACAGAATTATAAGCTATCTTGATCATGTGATCACGCGATTTTCTCCTATTCGTCGACTGGTTTTTCTGCTTTTGTTGGAAATTGCAGTTCAAAACATACACTTTGATGGCTTATTCTAAAATACCTATTACGTATTTTAAAAAACAGAAAATTAAGTGTCATTCGATAGTTTCTGAATAACAGCATCTGTTAGTTTCATGTATTTCCGAACAAAAATAAACTAAAACTTATTTCACAAAGTTGCCCTTTTTGACTTAAGAATACCCTTAAGAAGGACAACAGGACTTATGAGTTTGTCGAAAAGATCAAAAACATCTCCATTTTCAAAGTAATTAAACACAAACAGGGCCATAGCTAAGGAGATGCTAGGGGGCTCAGCCTCCCCCAAAACCTCTTGAGCCACCCCTGGAAAAGACTCCAAGGTCACTAAATGAATTTCCGTTCTAAAAATTCAAATGAAATTATGTTCAAAAATCTAATTTAGTTTTGAGGCCCTTTCACTGTTTTGCAGACATACTAAATTGTAACTAAAACAAGTGTTTCAACAATCAACACTCGTACATCTTATTTGCACATATGAAGCTAACATAATGTTTAATTTTGCACTAGTTATACACTCGAA
Source organism: Maratus speculifer (assembly GCA_964019185.1). NCBI lineage: Eukaryota > Metazoa > Arthropoda > Arachnida > Araneae > Salticidae > Maratus > Maratus speculifer. The sequence goes on along the minus strand of OZ025301.1, from coordinate 219,645,863 downwards.
TTTTTCAAAATCATATTCTTTTCTTAGCATAAAATGAAGTTATCACAACACTTTAATAAGAAACATAGTATCTATTATGCGAATATGCACTAATTTATCTTTTTGCATCAGCGAGGGAGAGAGAACATATGAGCTCCCCCCCCCTATATTTTCTTGACTCCCCCCCCTCAAATTATTTACTTCTAGCTACATTCTTGAACATAAATATTAAACAATTAAGAAACTTTTTTTCCTTTCTGCCTAAAGAATATATTCTTAACTATATTATCCAGAAAAAAATAAATATTGCATATGCAAAATTAATCTAAAAAAAATCATCTGACTAATGCGTGAATTAAAGAAAGGCATATTTGGTTAATTTTTTACATTCGTAACTTACATATTTTGGAAGTAATAGGTCGCATAAACTCCAAATTTACTAATCTAAGAAAACACATTTTAAAATTTCAATATCTACGATTCTTCAATTATTTTCTCACCGCCTAATAAAAGATTGTAACTCAACAAATAATGCTGATTTTTAATAGATTTTTTTTTTTTTTTCATTTTTGCATATTGTTGAGAAATCAAAAAAATCCTTGTCGGCTTGGCCTATAAGTGGAGGTAGATTTCAAAAAATGCTCATTTCAACAAATAAATAAATAAACAAACAAATAAATAAAAATAAAAAATAAACAAATAAATAAAAATAATAAATAAATAAATAAATAAAATATGATTAAAGATAAACCAATTTAACAACTTTATTTGGCCGCTTTTGAAAAAAATTTCATTTCATTTTTCTTTAAGATCTGCTTTTATCAGAATCATCATAATCATTCTTCTCAAATGCTCATTTTGACAACATATTTTGAAATCTATTCTGACTTTATTAAAAAATCGACCAATACGCCATATTTTATGTAGTTACTAAATAAAAAAAACTGTCAATTGAATGCATTTGAGATCAAAATAGAATTTAAAAATTAGTCGTAAAATAACCAATTTGTTATTTGAATGAATGCATCCTCAATTCTTCAATCTGACCAAAATTTTGTGCGAAGTGCCCACTTTGACAGCTTTTTAAAAAAAATATATTCAGCTTTAAAAAAAAAAAACTGGCGAATACGACACATTACACAGTTTCTAAATAAGACAACCTGTCAATTGGATGTGTATGAGAGCAAAACTGAATTTAAAAATGAGTCAGAAAAAAACGCAATTTGTTATTTGAATACCTAAATATTTCAATCACGATCGCTTAGGGAAATTCTGTACAAAATACCCTTCTTGGCAGCCTTTTGAAAAATATATTTTGTCTTTATCAAAAAACTGCCCAATACATCACATTATATAGTTCCTAAATAAGAAGATCTGCCATTTGGACGCGTTTAAAATCAAAAATGAATTTAAAAATGAGTCAGAATATAAGCAGTTTGGATTTGATGTATTTTCTTCAACTCCCATTTTTATTTAATTTATTTTTCCTACAAGAATTGTTCTATGAAAAATTTGTTAGTATAAAAGTTGTATATATTATTGAGATGATGTAAAATAAATTTAATTAGATTTGATAGTTTAAGAATTGACGAAGTTATGGATTTTTGTTATTTTTCATTCCCCTTTTTGTTTTTGTTTTTATTCTTTTTGTTTATATATATATATATATTTTTTTTTTTTTTTCGGCAAGAAATAGTTCTATCAAAAACTTTTAAATGCAAAAGTTTTAGATAATTTTGAGAACATTTATAAAAAATTTAGTTTAATTTGATATCTTGAGAATTGACGAAGTTATGAATTTTTTTCTCCCAAAAGCCCTGTTTTTTTCGCCCCTCGAGTCTATTTTTAACTTTATCAAAAATCTGTCATGCATAAACTTTTGGCGTGTTTCTTAGAAGTAATATCAACTTTAAACTGATTCGCATTCGATATCTACTTTAATCAAGAAGTTACGGTGTTTTTTCGTTTGTCACTTAACCCCCCCCCCCTCCCTTATTTCCAACCCTTTGGTCCGATTTTCTCCATTAAGGGTGTAAGTAGTAGGAAAATAAGAGTACGGGCTCAGCCGCAGGCGGGGCGGCGGGGCCGTCCCGCCTGCGGTGCCTCCGGCTGTCCCTGCGGCTGTTCCTCCTGCGGTGCCTCCTGTTGAACAACCATAATTTTAATGAGTATTATTAATTAAGCGAAACACTGGAAAAATCTCAGTTTTAACCATTTTATTTAGATTTCTTAAACTACAAGATGAGATTATCAATTTAACACAAGAAAGTTAAACATATATTTGAATTTTGCTTGATAGACATCTTAATGAGTAGTATTAATTAAATAAAAACAATAGAAAATATCAAGTTTTATAGAAAAAGACTGATTTCTTATGATTTTTATCAACTATATGATCAATGTAACGACTTAAAAGTTGAAAGTTAAACGTACATCCTAGTTTTTCAACAGCTATAATCTTAATGAGTATCGTTAATTAAGTAAAAAAAACAATGGAAAATATCCAGTTTTATAGAAAAAGACTGATTTCTTACGATTTTTATCAACTTAAAAGAGAAAAGTTAAACGTACATTTCAGTTTTTCGACAGCTATAATCTTAATGGGTATCGTTAATTAAGTAAAAAACAATGAAAAATATCAAGTTTTATAGAAAATGACTGATTTCTTACGATTTTTTCAACTCAAACTTCAGACTCTCAATTTGATAGAAAGAAATTTAAGCATGCATTCCAGTTTTGGACAACCATTTCCTTCATGAACATTATTAATTAAGCAAAACAACAGAAAATATTAAATTTTTAACTGATTTCTTCCTATTTTTTTATTATTTTTTTTAATATAAAATCAGAATACACAACTTAAAATAGAAATTTAAACATTTTTTTTAGTTTTTGAACAGTCGTTACCTCAAAGAATTTCGATAATTGAACAATTAACAAAGGAAACTAATGATTTTTTAACGAAAAAAGACGAATTAAACGAATTTGGTTAACTTTTACTCTAATTGGAAATTTCATCGTACTTTATATATACCAACTAAGTAGAATTTTAATACATAAACGAATAATTTAAAGAAATCCTCAACACGCAAATGTGAACCTGCAGAGCATTTCTTATTACGTCATATCTAAACTAAAACTTTTTTCTGCAATCCCTCCATGCATGCATTCCAGGTAGGGGAACATAACAAAGAATTTTGACGTCACAACTTACAAAGGTATCCAACAAAATGTTTACGTTCAAGAAAAAGTATCACCTAGAGAGAAAAAAAGAAGAGATTTAAGCTATTTATCCATTCTAGTTTTATAACAGTTACCACAACATCTCCAAATTAAAATTTGGAAGTCATAATGAGTGTAATTAATTAAGCAAAATAATAGAAATATTAGTTTTTCAGAGGGGAAAAGACGAATTTAAACAAATTTTATTAGTTTTACACTAGTTTAATAATAATTTTAAGAGGAAAAAGACGAATTTAAACTTTTTTTTTTTTTTAGTTTTACACTATTTTTTCTCATCTCCAACACGGATATATCAATTTTAACAGAAGAATTAAACGTATATTTTAGTTTTTAACAACAAAATCTTAACAAGTATCATTAATTAAACAAAAATAAATATCAGTTTTAAAGAAAAGACGAATTTGAATAATTTTACACTAGTATTTTCAAAAGCAACATGGAAATATCAATACTTATTCACATATTTCACTTATTCACTGTATTCAATACTATATTTAATAAATTTGGATACACTTTAAGAATTTCCTAATCTATAATTATATATTAGCTGTATATTTAATGTTACCCATGTTTTCATCATTAGTTCATAATCGTGAATTTTGTACTTTAAATACCATGTATTCAGGTTCAGATTATTTTTACTTGAAATCATACAGAATTTTTTAACAGAGTTTGTTTTTGAAATCATTGAAGCAACTGTATTTAATATTTTTAACACCAATTTTCTAAGATTTTCTAACATTTTCCGATTATACATTCCTCAGAAGTACATTTCTAAATGCTACAATCACTTTACATATCGAAAAGATATCATTGAAGCAACTGTATTTAATATTTTTAACACCAATTTTCTAAGATTTTTTAACATTTACCGATTATACATTCCTCAAAAGTATATATTCTAAACAATAGAAAATAATAATTTTAAGAATAAAAAGACGAATTTAAACAAATTTTATTAGTTTTACAATATTTTTTCTCATCTCCAACACGGATATACCAATTTTAACAGAATTAAACGCATATTTTAGTTTTTAAGAACAAAAATGTAATAAGTATCATTAATTAAACAAAAAATAAATATCAATTTTCAAGAAAAGACAATTTTTTACACAAATTTTTAACTTTGAAATACATTTATTTACATATATTGTTACAATATATTACTAAACTTAAACTTTTTAAAAAGTTTGAATGTTTTTACAAAGGGTTCATATTTATATTTTTCACGTCTTGACTGCATTCGAAATCTTACAACAAAAGTATACTTTTATTATTTTTATTATTATTATTATTCTAGAAAACCTAAAAAGTCATTTCTAGCTGCTTTAAACACTTGACATATTAAAACTACTCTGAGATATTCTACCCATATAATTAATCAAATTAGGACATGATTCATCTTACACTTCAAAATTTCTGAATTTTTACAATACTTATTTTCATCAAACTTTATTCTTGATCCTATATATTTTAGGAGTACAGAATTTTAACATCTGTTTTTATCTACTTATCAGAAAATTATTAAAACACCCAACAACATTTTCCAAATATGAATATTATCTTTACAGTTTAATAATACAAAACATACACGAATACAAAGTTTAATTTTTACAAACATTTCATATTTCAAACCAAACTTTTCGAAATTTTCACATCATAAGAGCAAACATTAGACGAACTTTTTAACTTTTTAACTTTTTTTATTGCTTAGATCTTTTCATCATAACTTTTAATTATGATAATTATCCATTTTTAGGTTGATTGTCGAAAAACTGTAACTGAAATTACATAAACTTAATGTAAAAAACCATGTTCTCACACAATTTCTTGAAATTCAACAAAGAATTGACTATTACTTATCTATTATTATTCTTATTAAATACTTATCTACATCAATATCGACTCTCGATAGTATATAGATATTTCATCATTACACACTTACAACTCTTTTCAAACGTTTATCAGAAAAATAAGTCAATCAAAGTCTAGTAGTTATCACACCTGTTCCTCAGAAATATTACTATCATATGAAACAGTAAAGAAAATTAATAGATATTTAATATTTAATAACCTCATACGTGAAATTACTGTCGAAATGAGAATACTAATTATCTATAAAATCAACTGTTGAACAAAAAAATAGTACAGATTACCGAAAATTCAAATGTTTTTTCTGCAAAAGTTACAAAAATTAACAAATGAATGACAAGTTAGAGAAATAACTAAAAAAGTTAATGAACATATTTACAAATTTATTAAAATCACACCTTTTTCTGGATTACAAACCGCAATTTCTTGAAAAATTTATCACCGAATTTGTAAGATTTTAGTCCTAGTATTACATACACTCAATAAATATTCAAAATTAACAAAAATATAATTTTTTAGTCTCATCAATAAGCAGAAATTCTATATTAAAAGAATATTTTCATAGTAGTACTTATAAAAATGAGAGTTTACAAACTGATTTTCATAATTTTATCACATTTAAACTTAATATTTTACATAAAACATTATTTAATCAAATTTTATGCTTTCTAATTCAGTAAAATTCAATACTTTTTTAGTTTTTAAACCAATACCACAATATTTATTTACATCAAACTTGATTCTTCACCTTTTATATTTCCACATTACACACGTGAGATAAATACTAACTTGGATCAGGAGTTGAAGTCAATTGATTCCATTCGATTTTCATCATGTACGCATTGCTCCTACACGAAATTTCTTACTGCTATAATCATCTAATGTATTAAAACTAATCTCCTCATATTTTTAATCAATTCACCAGATGTTTCATCTCGCACTTCTGAATTATCGTGCATCAAGTTGCTTAAAATATAAATACTATCTTTATAGTTTTAATGATATATAGTATACATGGTTTATCTTGAGTTAGCACTTCCATACTATTAATCAAATTATATGTTTCATCTTGCACTTGATCTTAATGATTTCATCTTGCATCTGAATTATCGTCCATCGAGTTTTTTTTTTTTAAATAATAATATATTTATAGTTTTTGATTATACATAGCATGTACAAATACAATCTTTAATTTTAACATTTCATATTTCAAATAACCTATTTCCGAAACCAAGCTATGTGAATTTTACCACAATACTTATTATCATAGAATAATTTGTGTTTCACACTTTTCTAAAAATTATCAGATATGTACCCCTCAGAGAAATTACTATCATATGAATAAATGAAGAAAATTTAATTTATATTAAATGTACACGAAATTGATTGCAATATACATGTATTTAATAAAAATAAATAAATAAGCGATTATTTATACATTAAACCTTTACTAAATATATATTTCTTTCATTATACAGATGTTTCAACAAGATGAACCAAAACAGCAGCAAACTTCAGAAATTAATGATCCGAATGATTCATCCCTAGCACATGTAGCGTTAACGAATAACACATATGTGAGTACTTATATGAGAAATACTAGAATTCGTATATGAAACGTAATTAGAGTAAATATAAAATGATTTGTCTTACTACCTACACTTTAACAAGTGCTTTTTACCTATATTATTGAAGAGAACCCTAACTGTGTCCATTTATTTCTACTACAGATGTGCTCTATTTGCTACAAACACTTCTTAAGTAAATGGAATTTAACAGAACATACAAAAATCTATACAGATGAAAAACCTTACACTTGGAAAGATTACCATAAATGCTGTTTTCAAGGAGACGTGAATAAAAAATGCACACATCATCATATAAAGCATCGTCAGATATATGTAAACTTAGCGAAGATATTCAAAAATTAGTCAGACTTTTGTAGAATTTAGAAATAAAGGAAGATATTTAGGCTATTTATCCATCATATTTTCACAACACTTACCACAATATCTCAAACTTAAAATTTGGAAGACACACACTGCTGAAAAGTAATTTTGTGATTCTTCTAACCAGTATGAATGTATAGATATTATTTTGCAGTGTATTCTTTGAATGCTCACATTAAATATTCTTTTATATGCATATATCGTTGTGTTTATTTTTCTAATACCTATTACATTAATGAAATACATAACATTTTAAGTGAAATAACACTCTCACAACTTAAAAAATGCATAAGAACATACAAAAAATAAGCAGATGTATGAAAAAATATGCAAGTTTACAAAATAATTTCATTGTTTTCTAGAAATATTAACAAAAAATATTTACAATATGAAAAAATTGCAAAAGTGAAAAGAAAAAACACAAATGTAAAAACAAAAACCACAAAGTGAAAAACTCATAACAAAGTTTTTGAAAAAAAATATTTACAACAAAATTTTTTTTTTACAAAAACCAAAACTTCCAAAAATATTTTTTTCAAAATTTTTTTTTTTCAAAATAAGTTTTTACAAAAGTAAAAAAAAGAAAATCACAACGTTAAAAAAATGAAAAATTTTTGTTAAAAAAAGTGTAAAAAAATTGCAAAAAAATGTTTTGCAATTTTTTCATATTGTAAATATTTTTTGTTAATATTTCTAGAAAACAATGAAATTATTTTGTAAACTTGCATATTTTTTCATACATCTGCTTATTTTTTGTATGTTCTTATGCATTTTTTAAGTTGTGAGAGTGTTATTTCACTTAAAATGTTATGTATTTCATTAATGTAATAGGTATTAGAAAAATAAACACAACGATATATGCATATAAAAGAATATTTAATGTGAGCATTCAAAGAATACACTGCAAAATAATATCTATACATTCATACTGGTTAGAAGAATCACAAAATTACTTTTCAGCAGTGTGTGTCTTCCAAATTTTAAGTTTGAGATATTGTGGTAAGTGTTGTGAAAATATGATGGATAAATAGCCTAAATATCTTCCTTTATTTCTAAATTCTACAAAAGTCTGACTAATTTTTGAATATCTTCGCTAAGTTTACATATATCTGACGATGCTTTATATGATGATGTGTGCATTTTTTATTCACGTCTCCTTGAAAACAGCATTTATGGTAATCTTTCCAAGTGTAAGGTTTTTCATCTGTATAGATTTTTGTATGTTCTGTTAAATTCCATTTACTTAAGAAGTGTTTGTAGCAAATAGAGCACATCTGTAGTAGAAATAAATGGACACAGTTAGGATTCTCTTCAATAATATAGGTAAAAAGCACTTGTTAAAGTGTAGGTAGTAAGACAAATCATTTTATATTTACTCTAATTACGTTTCATATACGAATTCTAGTATTTCTCATATAAGTACTCACATATGTGTTATTCGTTAACGCTACATGTGCTAGGGATGAATCATTCGGATCATTAATTTCTGAAGTTTGCTGCTGTTTTGGTTCATCTTGTTGAAACATCTGTATAATGAAAGAAATATATATTTAGTAAAGGTTTAATGTATAAATAATCGCTTATTTATTTATTTTTATTAAATACATGTATATTGCAATCAATTTCGTGTACATTTAATATAAATTAAATTTTCTTCATTTATTCATATGATAGTAATTTCTCTGAGGGGTACATATCTGATAATTTTTAGAAAAGTGTGAAACACAAATTATTCTATGATAATAAGTATTGTGGTAAAATTCACATAGCTTGGTTTCGGAAATAGGTTATTTGAAAAATGAAATGTTAAAATTAAAGATTGTATTTGTACATGCTATGTATAATCAAAAACTATAAATATATTATTATTTAAAAAAAAAAAACTCGATGGACGATAATTCAGATGCAAGATGAAATCATTAAGATCAAGTGCAAGATGAAACATATAATTTGATTAATTGTATGGAAGTGCTAACTCAAGATAAACCATGTATACTATATATCATTAAAACTATAAAGATAGTATTTATATTTTAAGCAACTTGATGCACGATAATTCAGAAGTGCGAGATGAAACATCTGGTGAATTGATTAAAAATATGAGGAGATTAGTTTTAATACATTAGATGATTATAGCAGTAAGAAATTTCGTGTAGGAGCAATGCGTACATGATGAAAATCGAATGGAATCAATTGACTTCAACTCCTGATCCAAGTTAGTATTTATCTCACGTGTGTAATGTGGAAATATAAAAGGTGAAGAATCAAGTTTGATGTAAATAAATATTGTGGTATTGGTTTAAAAACTAAAAAAGTATTGAATTTTACTGAATTAGAAAGCATAAAATTTGATTAAATAATGTTTTATGTAAAATATTAAGTTTAAATGTGATAAAATTATGAAAATCAGTTTGTAAACTCTCATTTTTATAAGTACTACTATGAAAATATTCTTTTAATATAGAATTTCTGCTTATTGATGAGACTAAAAAATTATATTTTTGTTAATTTTGAATATTTATTGAGTGTATGTAATACTAGGACTAAAATCTTACAAATTCGGTGATAAATTTTTCAAGAAATTGCGGTTTGTAATCCAGAAAAAGGTGTGATTTTAATAAATTTGTAAATATGTTCATTAACTTTTTTAGTTATTTCTCTAACTTGTCATTCATATGTTAATTTTTGTAACTTTTGCAGAAAAAACATTTGAATTTTCGGTAATCTGTACTATTTTTTTGATCAACAGTTGATTTTATAGATTATTAGTATTCTCATTCGAAAGTAATTTCACGTATGAGGTTATTAAATATTAAATATCTATTAATTTTCTTTACTGTTTCATATGATAGTAATATTTCTGAGGAACAGGTGTGATAACTACTAGACTTTGATTGACTTATTTTTCTGATAAACGTTTGAAAAGAGTTGTAAGTGTGTAATGATGAAATATCTATATACTATCGAGAGTCGATATTGATGTAGATAAGTATTTAATAAGAATAATAATAGATAAGTAATAGTCAATTCTTTGTTGAATTTCAAGAAATTGTGTGAGAACATGGTTTTTTACATTAAGTTTATGTAATTTCAGTTGCAGTTTTTCGACAATCAACCTAAAAATGGATAATTATCATAATTAAAAGTTATGATGAAAAGATCTAAGCAATAAAAAAAGTTAAAAAGTTAAAAAGTTCGTCTAATGTTTGCTCTTATGATGTGAAAATTTCGAAAAGTTTGGTTTGAAATATGAAATGTTTGTAAAAATTAAACTTTGTATTCGTGTATGTTTTGTATTATTAAACTGTAAAGATAATATTCATATTTGGAAAATGTTGTTGGGTGTTTTAATAATTTTCTGATAAGTAGATAAAAACAGATGTTAAAATTCTGTACTCCTAAAATATATAGGATCAAGAATAAAGTTTGATGAAAATAAGTATTGTAAAAATTCAGAAATTTTGAAGTGTAAGATGAATCATGTCCTAATTTGATTAATTATATGGGTAGAATATCTCAGAGTAGTTTTAATATGTCAAGTGTTTAAAGCAGCTAGAAATGACTTTTTAGGTTTTCTAGAATAATAATAATAATAAAAATAATAAAAATATACTTTTGTTGTAAGATTTCGAATGCAGTCAAGACGTGAAAAATATAAATATGAACCCTTTGTAAAAACATTCAAACTTTTTAAAAAGTTTAAGTTTAGTAATATATTGTAACAATATATGTAAATAAATGTATTTCAAAGTTAAAAATTTGTGTAAAAAATTGTCTTTTCTTGAAAATTGATATTTATTTTTTATTTAATTAATGATACTTATTACATTTTTGTTCTTAAAAACTAAAATATGCGTTTAATTCTGTTAAAATTGGTATATCCGTGTTGGAGATGAGAAAAAATATTGTAAAACTAATAAAATTTGTTTAAATTCGTGTTTTTATTCTTAAAATTAATATTTTCTATTGTTTAGAATATATACTTTTGAGGAATGTATAATCGGTAAATGTTAAAAAATCTTAGAAAATTGGTGTTAAAAATATTAAATACAGTTGCTTCAATGATATCTTTTCGATATGTAAAGTGATTGTAGCATTTAGAAATGTACTTCTGAGGAATGTATAATCGGAAAATGTTAGAAAATCTTAGAAAATTGGTGTTAAAAATATTAAATACAGTTGCTTCAATGATTTCAAAAACAAACTCTGTTAAAAAATTCTGTATGATTTCAAGTAAAAATAATCTGAACCTGAATACATGGTATTTAAAGTACAAAATTCACGATTATGAACTAATGATGAAAACATGGGTAACATTAAATATACAGCTAATATATAATTATAGATTAGGAAATTCTTAAAGTGTATCCAAATTTATTAAATATAGTATTGAATACAGTGAATAAGTGAAATATGTGAATAAGTATTGATATTTCCATGTTGCTTTTGAAAATACTAGTGTAAAATTATTCAAATTCGTCTTTTCTTTAAAACTGATATTTATTTTTGTTTAATTAATGATACTTGTTAAGATTTTGTTGTTAAAAACTAAAATATACGTTTAATTCTTCTGTTAAAATTGATATATCCGTGTTGGAGATGAGAAAAAATAGTGTAAAACTAAAAAAAAAAAAAAAAGTTTAAATTCGTCTTTTTCCTCTTAAAATTATTATTAAACTAGTGTAAAACTAATAAAATTTGTTTAAATTCGTCTTTTCCCCTCTGAAAAACTAATATTTCTATTATTTTGCTTAATTAATTACACTCATTATGACTTCCAAATTTTAATTTGGAGATGTTGTGGTAACTGTTATAAAACTAGAATGGATAAATAGCTTAAATCTCTTCTTTTTTTCTCTCTAGGTGATACTTTTTCTTGAACGTAAACATTTTGTTGGATACCTTTGTAAGTTGTGACGTCAAAATTCTTTGTTATGTTCCCCTACCTGGAATGCATGCATGGAGGGGTTGCAGAAAAAAGTTTTAGTTTAGATATGACGTAATAAGAAATGCTCTGCAGGTTCACATGTGCGTGTTGAGGATTTCTTTAAATTATTCGTTTATGTATTAAAATTCTACTTAGTTGGTATATATAAAGTACGATGAAATTTCCAATTAGAGTAAAAGTTAACCAAATTCGTTTAATTCGTCTTTTTTCGTTAAAAAATCATTAGTTTCCTTTGTTAATTGTTCAATTATCGAAATTCTTTGAGGTAACGACTGTTCAAAAACTAAAAAAAATGTTTAAATTTCTATTTTAAGTTGTGTATTCTGATTTTATATTAAAAAAAATAATAAAAAAATATGAAGAAATCAGTTAAAAATTTAATATTTTCTGTTGTTTTGCTTAATTAATAATGTTCATGAAGGAAATGGTTGTCCAAAACTGGAATGCATGCTTAAATTTCTTTCTATCAAATCGAGAGTCTGAAGTTTGAGTTGAAAAAATCGTAAGAAATCAGTCATTTTCTATAAAACTTGATATTTTTCATTGTTTTTTACTTAATTAACGATACTCATTAAGATTATAGCTGTTGAAAAACTGAAATGTACGTTTAACTTTTCTCTTTTAAGTTGATAAAAATCGTAAGAAATCAGTCTTTTTCTATAAAACTGGATATTTTCCATTGTTTTTTTACTTAATTAACGATACTCATTAAGATTATAGCTGTTGAAAAACTAGGATGTACGTTTAACTTTCAACTTTTAAGTCGTTACATTGATCATATAGTTGATAAAAATCATAAGAAATCAGTCTTTTTCTATAAAACTTGATATTTTCTATTGTTTTTATTTAATTAATACTACTCATTAAAATGTCTATCAAGCAAAATTCAAATATATGTTTAACTTTCTTGTGTTAAATTGATAATCTCATCTTGTAGTTGAAGAAATCTAAATAAAATGGTTAAAACTGAGATTTTTCCAGTGTTTCGCTTAATTAATAATACTCATTAAAATTATGGTTGTTCAATAGGAGGCACCGCAGGAGGGACAGCCGCAGGGACAGCCGGAGGCACCGCAGGCGGGACGGCCCCGCCGCCCCGCCTGCGGCTGAGCCCGTACTCTTATTTTCCTACTACTGGTGTATTCGAAAAAACGCTTTTCCACCTTCAACAGCACGAAATTTTCCGATACAATTTCAGACACATTTTTAAAAGTAGAAACATAAAACTTGCTGAGGGGATTCTTGAAGGGACGTATGAAATGCCGTGTGATGTCATTTTACGCTCAATTCATTAGAATTTGATTTATAAACAATTATCTTATCAGTATGACCCTTTTTTTCGTTCCCAGATTCCGCCATTTGAAAAATGGGTTCGAAATGACGTTTTTGATTACTTTTTTTACAATATTTTCTGCATTTATCAAAGAATCGACAATCACGGCACCTTGTATAGTTTCTAAATAAGAAAATTCGAAAGTTTGGTGCATTTGAGAGCAAAAATGAATCTAAAAATAAATCTGAAAAAAGGCAGTTTGGATCGAAATACACCCTTAACGAACTTGACCGAGATTTTATACCCCTTGATTTAATGTATCAGTTTGGAGGAGATTGGAGCAGAATTATGAATGTTATCGTGTCCAGAAAAAAAGTGATATATTTTTTTCTCTATTAAATTCAAATGGTCTATATTGTAATGCAATTAATGGTCTTATATATATATATATATATATACAAATATATATACATATATAGAGAGAGATGGATATATAGATATATAAACTTTTTTACTAATGGTAGTTTTGTGATCTAGAGGTCATGATCGGATCGGTGTAGATCTGCAAATTTTTTTTAGAAATTTCAACATAGGAGTGACCGCAATAGGTAGTATTTCATACGAAATCTATCTGAAATAAATAAAAATAAATAAAACAAAAAACGAAAACTGATTATTTTAAAGTTTAAAGGTCCTATGATCCCTTAAGGGGGGGGAGGGGCACATTTTTTACTGTAGTACTGGAGCAGTAATTTTTTTTTTTTTCTTGTATATATCATAGAATAATGTATAATTATGTACGAAATATACAGTCCACTCTCGTTAATTCGAAATCGGATAAATCGAACCTTCACTTAATTCGAACTAAACATGAAATCCAGAAATTTTCAATGGGAGAATAAAGTTGAAATTTTTCATTTATTCAAACTCATTTTCTCGTTTAATTTCGTTTAATTCGAACTAACCAGAATTCCGATGTTTCATTTTCCCTTACTTTCTCACGGACTTCAACACTTTGAAATAACTTTCTTTCATTTTGTCAGAATTGTTCCGAACTATATCCGCTTTCTTAGTACCCCGTTTGTCTATCACCTTCATCCTTTTTTCCATGATTGTTCCTAATCTCTTAATGAGTTTATGTGTTTATATCTTTTAATTTAATATAAAATAATATTTTAAGGATGACAGCCGAAATAAATTAAAAAAAAATAATGTAACATTATAATGTTACATTTTTTCTTACGTATCCATCATTATATGGAGTTCCATTACCTGCGGTTTATTCTGCCGAGCTGTCTAAATGACAGGCCAGATGTTACGACCAATAAGGTTATGTGAGCGAAAAATCCGGGACGGCTATTGCCCAGTTAGCTTAACAAGTAAAGCATTGGCCTTGTACGCCAAGTATCTGGGTTCGATTCCCGGCCTGGGCAATTTTTCGCTCAGTTGGAAATATTCAGTTCGTATGATAAATTTATCAATCGGTTTGTTTGTGTTAAAATAATAGTATGTCTATGTATCCATCGTTATATGGAGTTCTATTACCTGCGGTTTATTCTGCCGAGCTGTCTAAATGACAGACCAGATGTTACGACCAATAAGGTTATCTGAGCGAAAAATCCCGGCCGGCTATCGCCCAGTTAGCTTAACAGGTAAAGCATTGGCCTTGTAAGCTAAGTATCTGGGTTCGATTCCCCCCCCCCCCCCCTGAGCAATTTTTCGCTCACTTGGAAATATTCAGTTCGTATGATAAATTTACCAATCGGTTTGATTGTGTTAAAATAATAGATTTATTTATGATTTAAAAGATTTCTTTCTATTTTTTATATTAACGTGAAAATATTTCTATTGCTAGAAATGAAACATTTTTTTAATTTCTTTCCGATAGTCAGGGGTAAATATATATATATATATATATATATATATATATATATATATATATATATACATATATTTTATTTGAGGGCAATATAATGTTTTGATCATTTGGCAAAAATTTAAAATAATAAACCTTTCTAAAATATGTAAAAAATGTTTTTCAAAATGCTGAAAATTTGAATTTTAAATGGAAATAAATCCTCAAAAAATGAGTCAGATTAAATAAATAAATTTTGTCTGCACACCAGAAACTTCCAATATATAAAATTATCTAAAAATGTTTAAATGTTTAAATAGTTTTTGCTCCTATAAAACTTTTTTAATCGAATGATTTTGACCAGCTTTAACATTAACTATCTCTTTAAATAAATATTCGATTTAAAAACTACTTGCATCCACATGTTTTAAAATGAAAATAATTATGAAGGATTCTTTATCGAATCCAAATTCTTCCGGAACAAATTTCTGGAAATTTGTAATGCTTTATAACTTTTTGTTTGAAAATTGCCAATATTTATAAGAAGCGTGTGATTTTTTGTTTATTACAGATTTGAAAAAAAAAAAAAATATATTCGTTTTAGTCAATATTTTTTTTTCATGTTTTAAAATTTAAAATTCTTTTTCACATGATCAGTAGCGATGACCACTTTCAAAAACCATTCAGTGGGCTCTAAATTTTTTGAGTTAAGGGTGTATTTCGATTCAAACTACTTATTTTCCGATTTATTTTTTAATTCACTTTTGCTCTCAAACGCATCAAATTCGCAGATTCTCTTATTTAGAAACTTTATAAGGTACCGTGTCTGTCGATTTTTTGATAAATGCAGAAAATATTGCAAAAAATGCAGTCAAAGTTGGCCTTTTGATTCGAATTTTCTGAATCGGAAGATCTGGGAACGAAAAAAAGGGTCATACTGAGAAGGTAATTGTTTATAAATCAAATTCTAATGAATGAAGCGCAAAATGACATCACACGGCACCTTATATGTCTCTTCAAAAATCACCTCAGCAAGTTTCTTGTTTCTACTTTAAAAAATGCGCCTGAAATTGTATCAGAAAATTTCGAGCTGTTGAAGGTGGAAAAGTATTTTTTCGAATACACCCTTAAATAGCACATACAATTTAGTGTGTGTGTGTGTGCAGAGGTCTGTCCAGACTTTTTTCACAGGATCCTGTTTTCGTGAAATTGTGAATTTTTTCTTATATTTGTGAAAATTTCAGTCATAATTTTGTGAATTATCGAAGTCTTCAGGTTCTATCCTTTATACATGAAAAAGCTAAGTAATATGATCTTTGGTGAGTTCAACTGTTTATTTACAGGTCAGATTTTATTTTTAAATGATTAAATTTATGAAAAATTCAGTTTGAAGATGAAAAAATTCTGTAAAAGCTCTATTTAAGAGAGAAATAATTTTGTTAAAGGTCCTCTTTTGGGATAAAATATTTTGTGAAGTGTCCTGTTTAAGGATTAAAAAAAAAAAATTGTGAAGGGTCCTGTTTGGGGATAAATTACTTTATGAAGGGTCCTTTAAAGGACTCCCCACCAGTGGCCGGGAGGTTCGGACCTCTCAACTGGTAGACGGCAGGTGCTGGGTTCGAACCCAATCGCGGCTGTCGGCCTAACCGTTCGGAGTTTTCCGTGGTTTTCTTCGAACCTTGCGTAAATACGGGTTAGGTTCCCTTAGAAAGACCCCCACGGAGGGCACTCCCTCTGGTCCTATATCCCATTAGCGTAGATAATCGGACCACAAAAATCAACCAACCAAAAATCAACCTTTAAAGGACCTAAAATTTTTCTAAGCATATCCCTGGTGTGGGAGAGAGTAAGGCTTAAGTGATTAAAGAGGATAATTCGAAATCATCGTATGGTCTGTCTAAGTAAATACAAAATTATTATAATTTAGTTTAATTGCATTCCTGTTCTACCTTATAAATATATAAATATTTATCTTAAATAGCATAAAAGTTCTTATTGAAAGAGCAAGATGTGAGATTTCAAGAGAAAAATCTATATATTAGTCATCTTAAGGCTTTTATACGTCAAATGTAGCAAATGAGGTGCGTTCGTACTATAGCGAAATTTCGAAAATATTCAGATTTTGATGTAATAAGTATACAATATTTCGGATGCTGTATAAATATCCGAAATATTTTGTAAGCCTCTGTAAATACTATCTGTTTTCTATTATGCAGGAAATAACCTTTAGTAAGCCTCAACAATGTATATCAATTTCATAAAATGTGAAATAGTTTAATATAATTAAAACGCGCCCCCAAACAATGTTTCCTCCGATACCATTATGTAATAGAATATTTTTGTGCGATCCTGTTAATTAATAAAAAATATTATTTGCACCACATGTAAGAATGCATATTTTAGTATGAACTTCATAGATGCGTATGAAAACTATATTTCCCTTTCACCGTAATGTAACGAAATACTTTTGATTGTCCCTGTAATTGAACTATGCATTCGATTATCATAAAATTTGAAATGACTCGACAAAATTATGCAATAATTTTAGATTTTAGATTTCAAAAGATTCGGTTGGGTAGTTTGTCCGTTGTTATATGCGGTCGGACAGACAGACGGACGGACGAACAGACCGACGACTATAGGTGCTACGTATTTATATAATTACGAACGAACCTAAAAAAGAATTACCAAAATCGGTTCATATTTACGAAAGTTATGCGAAAACTAAAAATACATACAGGTCGAATGGATAACCCCTTCCTTTTTGAAGTCGGTTAAAAAACAGGTGTCAAAAATATGCAGGAAATCTGTAGGCTTTCAAATTGATATAAGCATAATGAATATCGTTATTTTTCAAAGAAATTTATTTTGAAAACGTTAAAAAGTCAAATTTTATTTTAGCGATTAAGCAAGTAAACAAATAAACAATGAAATATATATACAATAAAAATTGGATGGGCGGATAAATCAAATTATTGGGTGAGCCGGAGTTCCACGGGCCCATATAAGTTGATGCCACTGTACATGCTTAAAATATGGATTCTAACCAGTGTTGATTTCAGGGGGTGGCCCAGGGGACATTCCCCCCGAAGCTATGAAATGCTTCCCCCCCCCCTGGAAAATTTGAGATTTTGTGATTTCAATGGTCAAAAAGTGCAATTTCCCCTTCGGAGCTATGTGATGTCCTCCCCCGGAGTTACAGAAGTCCCTCCCGGAGAAAAGTGTCTGAATTCAATACTGATTCTAACATCAGAGTAAATATTTTTCACATACGAATTGTTGGGTTACAAAGGGTTAATATGATGTACAGTTGCCTTGTGCTGAAGTTACTGATAAAAAAAAAATTCTTAGTCGACAAGAATCCTGGAGCTGGGAGCAGCGAACTAGATACTTGCTTTTCACTCCGTTGGCGAAGCTTCTCCGTTTGTTTACTGTGATTGGTTGTACGCGAACCGATCTTCCTAGCAAGTAATATCTACTTTCATCTGACGCGCAAGTTATGGGAGCAATATTCCTTCTCTTCCTGGCACACACACAGACACAGACTAGGCCGTGCGGTTCCCCTACAGCCGCACCTGCATTCGTAGGGCCTCCGTTACTTCCCTATGCCAATCAGCGACTAAAGTGCATCATACCGAAAACTGGCATTATTATAGGAGAGGGGGAGGGCATGGCCCTTGAAAGGTAGTGTAGATGGTTTCAGATACACAGTGGCACAGTTATTGGCTGAGGTTCAGAAACATCCGCTTTAAAGGAATTTTTAATTTTTGTTGATATTTCAGTTATTACAGTATTATATATTTATTTAGTTCTCGTAAAACATTTTTAATTTACTTTACTAATCGGCATTAGTTTTATATCAGTTGATATTGTTTATTTAAAATTCATTATTGATTGTAATTTATCGATTTTTATGGAGAAATATATATGGCATCGGTTTGGCTTCTCCCAGTTCGTTGTTTTCGTAAATAAACTTAAAAACAATTTTGAATCAAGCTTGTTCTTTTATGCAAACTAGTAATTCCTTTCTTTTCTTTCTTTCTTCTATATTTACAAACAGAAAGCATTAAATTCATGAAAATTTTCGAATTGCGGCTTTTGACGGATTTGCACGTTTTAGAGGTCAGAGATCCCCCCCCCCCCCCAAAAAAAAAAAAAAAAAAAAAAATTCAAATTATTTATAAATGCTATATATGATCCATTGAAATAAAATAAAATGGCAAAAAATACCTTTTAATTTGATATGTTTCGTGTGCTCTAACGACAACTTTTTCCAAAAAATAAATAAATAAATAAATAAATAAAATAAAATAAAATAAAATAAAATAAAAATGTTTTTATTTTAAAAAAGTTGCCGTCAGAGCACACGAAACATATCAAATTAAAAGGTATTTTTTGC
This sequence comes from Maratus speculifer, assembly GCA_964019185.1. Classification (NCBI taxonomy): domain Eukaryota; kingdom Metazoa; phylum Arthropoda; class Arachnida; order Araneae; family Salticidae; genus Maratus; species Maratus speculifer. The sequence goes on along the minus strand of OZ025301.1, from coordinate 219,626,345 downwards.
CATTTTATTTTATTTCAATGGATCATATATAGCATATATAAATAATTTGGTATTTTAAAGCAATGTTTCATATTATATATAAAAATGTTTTTATAAAATGTCTGTCTGTTAGTCTGTGACTCTGTCTATTTATATTCGACACAGATTTTATGGATGCTCTATTTTATAGAACTAATGAACGGAATTTAAGAAAACATTAGATTCAGTCAGTACCTGATATAAATTGGTGTTAATTACTTGTTGGTGTAAATCAGCCCACAGATGGCGTTGCTATGCCACACTATCCATGATTACCAAAATAGCTCCATCTCGCATAATCTTTTGTGATTTCCCCAATTGATCAATCACAATAACTAATGTGCGAATTTTCATCAAATGTCAGATTCAATTAGAAGTTGACGTAAGTTGTTGCTGATTAGATTTTGGTATAATTCATGTAACCTTTGGCGCATTTTTCAGGCAGTATTAATCCTTTGCATCACCTTGTTGAAGATCTGTAATATACCCAAAAGTTAATAGTACTTCCACAGTTAAAAATTTAAAACGCGATTTTATTTGTTGTTCATATTTCTTAACACACCAGTTAAGGCCCCACATTAGGCACATAAAAAGACCCGGATGATAATGTAAAGTCTATGGGGGCGTTATTTTCAAATATCTCGCTCAAATTTTAATATTTTTACATGATTTTTTTTTTTTTTTTTTTTTTTTTTTTTTTTTTTTTTTTTTGCATAGGATAGCTGAGGACGATCTACAACCGGCCTAGCTTTTACTTTTTCGATTTTGCTTATATATTTTTTATATTATGATAGTTTCAATTTCAGAACCGGCTTAAACCGATTTTGAAATTTAAAGTAATTAAAAAAAATCTGAAACCAAAATTAAAAAAGTAAAAGCTAGGCCGGTTGTGGATCGTCCTCAGCTATCCTATGAAAGAAAAAAAAAAAAAAAAAAAAAATGTAAAAAATATTAAAATTTGAGCGAGATATTTGAAAAGAACGCCCCCATAGACTTTACATTATCATCCGGGTCTTTTTCTGTACCTAGTGTGGGGCCTTAATACAAAATGATCATTGGAATTCTCAAAAGATGATGATATTGAATTAATTTCTCATACCAAAGTTTTGTGTATCATTTGAGAAACTTCAGATCGATATTGCAAAAAGTAACTTAATAAATTTTGTCAAATTAAAAAAGTTGGAAAAATCAAAAAAAAAAAAAAAAAAAAAAAAAAAAAAAAAAAAAGAAAAAGAAAAAGATTTTTTTAAAGGTAATTTTTTATACTTTAAAATTTTCTATTAGAAAGTGGCCAATATTTATGAGATTTCATTTTATATTTATTGTAGATATGAAAAAGTATATTTTAGTCTATAACTATTTTAGTTTTACGTCTAAATTTTTTCAATTATTTTAATGATGTATTCGAACATCTGAATCAATATTTTTCAAATCGGAGTTTTTGAGTCACAAAGGGTTAACATATATCAGATAAAAGAAAATTTTGGGATTACCACATCCGACTAATTTTAACTCATTTTTATACATAAATGCGACAAATTGGAAGTGTTCTTATTTAGAAACTTACGAATAATAAAAATTTAAATTTAATTCAACTGCAAAATTCGGCAAAATGCTTATTTAGGAACTTACGAATAATAAATTATTAAATTTAGCTCAATTGTAAAATTCTTAATATTTAGTCTCATCAAAGTATTCATTAATATACAGGGTGAATCTAAACTCTTTGGAACTTTAAGGGGTAATAGTACACATCAAGACAAACAATATTAAATAGGAAACTAAGGATCCCAAACGTCTTCCGAGGGAGATAGACGCCATTAAAGTTTGGGGTCCAAAATTTCAAATGATTATAGAAAACGGGGAAAAAATGATCGATTCGTTTGCGGTTTTCCTTAAAACTATTTTTTATGTCTGTATTTTCCTGAAAATAAATTTTAAAGTTAAAGTTCAAAAATGCCCATAGAGGGTGCTTTAGATTTTGGAATAAGCGAACAACTATATTTTACAGTTATTTTATTTATTTATTTTTCATTAAATGCTTTCAAAAGCTTAGACTTAAATTTTGAGCTCAAGATCTGAATCTTTGGGAGTGGTTTAGTAACATAAACTGAACTGTGTTCAGCAAATACTGACACTAAGAATAGTTTTAGCGAAAACCGCAAACGAATCAAGCAATTCACTTTTTATAAATACAGTTCATTTTAATTTTTTGGACCCTAAAATTAATGGCGCTATCTTCTTCGCAAGACGTTTGAGACTCTCAGTTTCCCATTTAATATTGTTTATCTTCATGTGTATTATCACCCTTTAAAGTTTTGGCCAAAAAGTTTAGATTCACCCTGTATAGTAAATAGGTAGAACATGACAAAACTTCCCAGGATGCAAGAAAATTAAAGCGAGAAAGAAAAAAAGAAGAAATTAAAAAAAAAAAAAAAATTAAAGTACTTTAACGTTAGGTCAAAAAAGACGAACTACTAATTCTCTTAGAGTAGTCTATTTATTTTATTTTATTTTTATTGAATAAACACCCTTTTGTTTTTTCTGCTCTAACAATTCCTATTTTAAATTTATTTACCGAACTAGTTAATTACATCCTGTATTGATGATGTACTTTTGTATTTTCTCCATTATGTGGTGTTCTGTAAACATCTAGCGGAAGGATGACTAGACAAATACAAAATGTCGAGAATTTCTTTCATTTCAACTATTTTTAAAGCAATTTTTTTTCCCTTTCTTAAAGAGGTTCACAATAAAGGTATTTTTCTATACTCAACAACGCGAAACTTGTTAACGCATCCAAAGAATCAATTTTAACAGACTCAAAAAAAGGATGACGCTTTGAAATCTACGCGTATGTTTTTTTAGGTGCACTGTAATAATAATAATAATAATAATAAATCTCTACAGTTAAAAAATTTATTTAAGAAATTAAGATTCCTAGAACTTTTTAACTTTTTATGCAAATACAATAAAAATTCATGTCACAGATACACGTTTGCAATGTAAATCAAATATATATATAATAATAATAATAGGTTGTTGCCTGGTGTAATATGGTAAAGTTAAAATTATTTACAACGTTAGAACACCAGAATATTCGAATTCCAAGCATACCGGTTTCGGTAGCATATAGCATCTGAGGAAGGTATGCTATATGCTACCGAAACCGGTATACTTGGAATTCGAATATTCTGGTGTTCTAACGTTGTAAATAATTTTAACTTTAAAATATATATATACACTGGTGTGCAAAATTTAAGGACGAGTCCCGAAATGCCAATTTTCAAGGGATTTTCAAGCGATAATTTTCACGCGAATATAAAAACTAGTTGGATGTGTCAATCCCAAAACTTTCTTCTATCTCATAAGTACATTTTAATATTTAAGAAAAAATGTGATGACCCCAAAGTTACTCACTATCGAATTTCCTCGAACATTTGACCTAGCCTAATGAGATTCTGGTATCCGAAAAGCTTAAAACGCAAAATTTAATTAATGTTCTGAGAAAATGAGCTTAGTAGTGCCTCATGTTGGTAATTTATACTAAAACCTTATAAGCATCTATTTATATCAAGACCTAACAGAATCTGAAATTTGATAGAATTTCGTCCATTAGTTCTTGAGATATAGTTATAACAAAAAATTTGCAAAACGTAGCACAGCAACACCATATCTTGGAAAATTTATGCCAAAACGTAAAAAGCGTCTAATTATGTTATGGTGTAAAAGAATCTGAAGTTTGATGAAATTCTGTGCATTAGTTTTTGAGATATAGTTAGTTTAAAAAAACCTTGTAAAATATAGCACAGCAGCACCATCAGTTGAAGGATTTGTAACAAAACGTAATCATCGTGTAATTATGTTATATGTTATTGTTATATTTTGTAACGAAATCTGAAGTTTGATGAAATTCTGTGCGTTGGTTGTTGAGATATAGCTATCGAAAAAATCGTGCAAGATGCAGCATAGCTGCACCACCTGTTGCAAGGTTAATACCAAAATGTAATCAGCGTCTAATTATGTTATATATTCTAGTGTAACAGAATCTAAAATTTGATAAAGTTCTCTGCATTAGTTCTTGAGATATAGCTATCGCAAAATTCGTGCAAAATGTAGCATAGCAGCGCCATCTATAGGGCAGTTCATACCAAAACCTTATCAGCGGCTATGTATCTCAAGGTATCGCAGAATCTGAAATTTGGTGAAATTCTGTGCGATAGTTGTTGAGATATAGCTATCATGAAAATCATGAAAAACGTGGCATAGCAGCGCCACCTGCTGGCCAATTTACACCAAAACTTAATCAGCGTCTATGTATATCAAGGAGTCACAGAATCTGAAGTTTGGTGAAATTCTGTGAATTAGTTCTTGAGATATAGCAATCTTGAAAATCATGAAAAACGTAGTACAGCAGCGCCACCTGCCGGCCAATTTTCACCAAAAACCAATAGGCACTAATTCATATCAAGGTCTAACTGAATATAAAATTTTATTAAATTTCGAGCATTAGTTCTTGAGATAAAGCGCCCACAAATTTTTTGTCACATACAGACAGACACACAGACAGACAGACAGACGGACAGACAGACAGACAGACGGACAGACTCACAGACAGACATTTTCTAAAAATAGTCAAAACGTGTTCAGGACCTTCTAAAACGTATAAATCCGTCGAAAACCGGAAGTCGAAAATTTTCATGAATCCAATACTTTCTTCTTGTAAAGATAGAAGAAAGTAAAAAAAGTAATATAATTCGAATAATTACTACCCCTGCATAACAGCTAATCAATATAACATCGCATTCAGGTCACACATGGTCACAAGAGTCACAGTAACTACAGTGAAACAAAAAATAGGAAATTCCATACCTCTCTTTTATGAGTCTCAAATGACTACTATATGTGACTCCACTGACAGGTCATTGTGACTGCTGCTTTGTGGCGAGCCACCAGGTGACTTTACAATGCCGTTTTATTGAGACTCTCTGTCACTATCATTTAGAGACTCAATTTCAAAGTCATTGTGAATGTTGCATAAAGATAAATCACCAAATAATGTTACATTAAAGTCACATGGTGACTTTCTGTCACAAGACTTTGTCAAATGGCGACAGGGACCCTATTGTGAAGTAACTACTGCGAAAAGTGGTGAAAAATCACTATGTGACTTTAATGGGACATTACTTGGTAGTTTATCATAATGCAACGTTTACAATGACTTTGAAATTGAATCTCCAGATGAGAGGTCACACGAGAGTCCAATGAAACGACATTTTTAAGTCATCTGGTGACTTGCCACAAAGCAGCAGTCACAATGACCTGTCAGTGGAGTCACATACAGTCATTTGAGACTCATAAAAGAGACGTATGGAATTTCCTATTTTTTGTCTCGCCGTAGTTACTGTGACTCTTGTGACCATGTGTGACCTGAATGAGATGTTATATGGACTAATTATGCAAGGTTAGTAATTATTCGAATTATATTGCTTCCTTTTGAATATTCGTGTGAAAATTATCGCTTGAAAATCCCTTGAAAATTGGCATTTTGGGACGCGTCCTTAAATTTTGCACACCAGTGAATATAGATAAATAAACAGACAGGATAAAAAAAAATGCAGGTACCATAAATCTGTGAGAAGATATATATATATTTATAACCATCATATATAGGGGGAACTGGGATACATTGATACATGGGACACATTGATACACCCCCTCTACTGCTCACAGGGTCATTACAGGAAGTTTCAAAATAGCTCCAAAAGGTGATGCTTGTGCATTAAACTACATACAGAAAGTCTTGGAATGATTCAGTTGTTTGATGAAATGGGACGGGTGATTTATTGTTTTTGTAGGTCAAAAGTAAATTTGAGTTGTACAATTGAAATGGTTATTATACAACTGTTCCAGTACTTTTAACTAAAAAGAGTACCCTCCCTGGCCTGTAGAGCTACTCTTTATCAGTTCCTCATTCTTTGTTGTTAGATAAATTGTGAAGTATTGGATTTGAGACTCATTTTCTTCAAAATGGCTGTATGGGGCACATTGATACAGTCTATGACGGGGCACATTGATACAACCTAAATCCTTTTCTAGTTCATTTTTTCATTACCTTTTATTAATTTTGTACCATATACTCCTTAAACCAACCATTTTTCGCCAAAAACTTCTAATATTAGTTTTTATTGAAGTGAAATAGCTCTAATTTCTTTATATTAGAACATTTTATAGTATTTTTGAAAACAGAAAACGTGCGAACTTACTGAACATCTAGTGCTAGTAGAACTAACAAAAGAAAAGGACGGCAGCCTGTAAAATCTCAAATTTATATCGATTCTCCAGAAAAAAAAAAGTATTTTCGACATGAGAAATGTTAAGTAAGAGAAACAAGCTGCAGAACGGCCCAGGATAATTAAGTTATAAACACACTTTTTAATATAATTATTCTTTATTTTCTGTTTATAAACAGCTTCATAAACAGAAAACCTGGAATTTTTTTCATCTTTCTCAAGAAAGAAGATAGTGCTGGGGTTGAAGTGCCACAGCCAACAATCAGACAAGAAAAAGCCAGAACATCAGATCATTATACATTTAATTTTGATTGCTTTAATACTGCTTACAAATAATTTGTGGGTGATTTGAATTTCTATAAATAAATATAAAATGGTTTGCCAACTATTTTTGCATTGGTGTTATTTTATCTCAGTTTTTTCCGGACGCATCAAAGTATCTCATGAGGTGTATCAATCTGCCCCGGGGATGGGGCACATTGATACAAATGGCTTTCTTTTATTTTTTTAAAAATTACATGCAGAAATAATACATGAAACAACGATTGTACTTTTTTATATCACATTACACAAGTTTTGCTGACACCACATGGAAAAAAAACTTGAAATTTCTGCTTTCTGGACACCGAAAAAAATCTTAGAAAAAAGCTGTATCAATGTGCCCCAGTTCCCCCTACTACTATTAAACATCTACATTGAATAAATATAAACCAAATAAATAACAAACTTAAACAAGACAAGAGGAGTCTCAATATTGGAATAATACAAATTATTGGAAACTGTGCTATACTTGGCTCGTTTTCAAGAATAATATTAAGCAGACACAACAAACTACGATTAATTTCTGATTAGAAATCAGGAAAATCCTAAAAGTAGTTTCTAAATTGTCCGATTAATCGTAAAACCAAAATAAGATATCCTGCACTGTAAAAAAAAAAAAATTCAAGAGGTTACTAAAAATTTCTTAGTAAATTTGTATTCCACAGAATTTTTTAGTAACCATTACAAACTTTTTTTTTGCAAGTGAAACAAGCATTTCTTTTGTAAACTGAACAAAAGAATTTTTTGTATAACTAACTTAAAAATTTTTAGTATGAGACACCAAGCAAATTTTAGTAATAGCTCTAAAATTATTTTTAATAACCATTACTTGCGCCCGAAAGGCAGGAGCTGCCTTCGAACTGCATTCAGACTTCTGAAGCGGAAGATTTTTGGCAAAACCGCAATAGATGGCAGCACCAAACATTCCTACCTGCTCCGACAGCATTTTCTAAATCCCTTTATTAACGAGACACTGCATACATTCGGGGCGTATTTGGCGGTGGCAAGTTTCGAACCCGGGACCTTTTAGCCTGGAGTCCGTTACTATAACCACTATGCTATCAAAGCCACACCAACTGACTTTTAGTAAGAGCTATTAAAAATATAAAACTATTAACTATTCGTTGCTACCTTTTTTCTAGTAATTCTTACAGATTGTTTTGTAACCGATTAAGATTACTAAAAATTTTTTAGTAATTACAAGGATCACTAAAGTTTTTTTAGTAGATCGACCCTTTTTTTTTACAGTGTAGAATTTCAAATTGCTATACGCATCCATTTTTTAAGATGGATGTGAAAACAATAAAAGGTCTGGAATTCTTATGGTAAATCAATACATCCAAAGAATTTGTTTGAGATCTTAATAAACCCTTAACATATTCTCCGTCGTATGACAATGATCAGATATCAATATACAAGGTGATTCCAAATTTTTTTTACAATAAAAGAGGGGTGATAGTACGCATCAAGACAAACAATATTAAATAGGAGACCAAGGGTCCAAAACGTTTTCCTAAGGAGATAGCCGCCATTAAAGTTTAGGGACCAAAATTTCAAATAAACATAAAAAACGGAAAAATCGGTCGATTGGTTTGCGGTTTTCACTAAAATTATTCTTTATGTCGGCATTTTCTTGAAATTAAATTATAAAGATAAATTTCAAAAAATGCCGATAGAGGGCGCTTTAGACTTTGGAGTAACGAACAACTATTTTTTTGCTTAAATTTTGAGCTCAAAATCTGTAGTTGGGAGTGGTTAAGTAACACAAACTGAGCTGTGTTCAGAGGGTTCAAATTTCAAATGATTAAAAAAAAAACGGAAAAATTGGTCGATTAAGTTGTGGTTTTCACTAAAACTATCCTTTATTTAGGTATTTTCGTGAAAATAAATTATAAAGATAAATTTCAAAAAATGCCGATAGAGGGCGTTTTAGACTTTGGAGTAACGAACAACTATTTTTTGCCGTTATTGTTTGCATCTCTTTAAATGATTTAGGAAGGTTAGACTTAAACTTAAATTTTGAGCTGAAAATCTGAATAGTAGGGAGTGGTTAAGTAGCACAAACTGAACTGTGTTCAAGGGGGAGGGGGAGGTTCAAATTTAAAGTAATTATAGAAAATGGAAAAATTGGTCGATTCGTTTGCAGTTTAAAATAAAAATATTCTTTAAGTCAGTATCTTCTTGAAAATAAGATAAGATTTTAAAGATAAATCTCAAAAAATTCCGTCAAAGGACGCCTTAAACTTCAGACTAACCAAGAATTCATTTTAACCATTATTTTTTGGTTCTAATTAAATGCTTGCAAAAGCATTTTAAATGTTCTCGGAAGCTTAGATTTAAACTTAAATTTTGAGCTCAAATCCTGAATCGTTATGAAGAATTAAGAAGCGCAAACTGAAGTGTGTTCAGGAGTTAAAATTTAACCCTCTTTCCTCCTCGAGCACAATTCAATTTTTCGCTACTTAAACACTCCCAACGATTCAGAATTTCAGCCCAAAATTTAAGTCTATGCATTTGAAAGCATTTAATGAGATTAAAAAAATAACAGTTAAAAATAGTTGTACGCTAGACCAAAGTCTATTGCTATTGGCATTTTGTGAAATTTATCTTTAAAAATTATTTTCAAGAAAACACTGATTGATGAAGAAAACTGCTGATTTAAAAATTAGTTTTAGCAAAAACCGCAAACGAATCGACCAATTTTTCCGTTTTTTACAATTATTTAAAATTTGAACCCTCTGAACACAGCTAAGTTTGTCTACTTAACCACTCCCAGCTAATCAGATTTTGAGCTCAAAATTTAAGTTCAAGTCTAAGCTTACAAAAGCATTTAATAGGATGCAAAAAATAACGCCAAAAAAGGGCGATTCGTTACTCCAAAGTCTAAAGCGCCCTCTATCGGCATTTTTTGAAATTTATCTTTATAATTTATTTTTACGAAAATGCCTAAATAAAGAATAGTTTTAGTGAAAACCGCAAATCAATCGACCAATTTTTCCGTTTTTTATAATCATTTGAAATTTGAACCCTCTGAACACAGCTCAGTTTGTGTTACTTAACCACTCCCAACTACAGATTTTGAGCTCAAAATTTAAGTTTGAGTCTAAGCTTACGAAAACATTTAATGAGATGCAAAAAATACCGGCAAAAAATAGTTGTTCGTTACTCCAAAGTCTAAAGCGCCCTCTATCGGCATTTTTTGAAATTTATCTTTATAATTTATTTTCAAGAAAATGCCGACATAAAGAATAATTTTAGTGAAAATCGCAAATCAATCGACCGATTTTTCCGTTTTTTATGTTTATTTGAAATTTTGGTCCCTAAACTTTAATGGCGGCTATTTCCTTAAGAAAACGTTTTGGACCCTTGGTCTCCTATTTAATATTGTTTGTCTTGATGTGTACTATCACCCCTCTTTTATTGTAAAAAAAATTCGGAATCACCCTGTAGAGAAAGATATGTTATAGATGATAATGATAAAAAGTAAAATCTTTTTGAAATTCAAACATCTAAATTAAAATCCATAAATTCTTTTTCTCGAAATCCGATTCCGAAATATATCCGAATATATCCGATTTCGATTTAACGAGAGCCGACTGTAGATTGAAATAATCAAGCAAATTCAAACATTTTAAAAGAAACTTTATTTATTTATTTTTAGGATTTGCTTCGCAATAAATTAAAAACAACAATTTGACATATTTTGAATACTCTTAAGCTGAAACATCCTGTTTATCTCTTGGATGGTATCACAGGATTTTCTTCTTTCTTCACATGATTTTCTTTGCATTCAGAGCATTTCTTCAGATACCTGTTTAAATCAGAAACATAAAAGAATATTTTATTTTTAATTAAAAAAATAATAAAAATAACTCGAGATACGATAAAATCTACTTGTAAAATCCAGATTCACCTTAAACAACATTACAAATGTGATAAAATATATAAATGTTCGAAAATGCATTTCATTTTATAAAAAACTTTTTACTGAAGATGATTAAATCCTTTATTTTAAGCACCTTCAGTATATTTTTTTAATGATGTATGTGTTTTTGATCATTTATATAATTTTTATAGTTTAAATATAATGAGTACTGTCTTAAGACATTGGTCGGCCTGATAAGTATTTCCAAATCCACTGTCAAAAAAGCAGGTTCTAAATTTTGATCTTGGTTCTAAATCAAAACTTAAATAATACAGTAAAGATCAAGATCAGAATATCTTAAAACTTAGTTATAGTACGAACGCACCTCATTTGTTGCGTTTGATGTGCAATTTTCGAGTTGTTTATATTCAGAGATGTCTTTTTTGAGCTGAAATATTAAACACTAAATGCAGAAGATTTATGATGATAATGATTAATAAACTGATACATGGCGCAATATAATGTAAATAGAAAAAAAAGTGTTAAATAGCGCCAGAACATTAAATTTTTAAAGCATACTAATTTCGAGCAAAGAATGACAGAAATTTTCTCGACTGTATTAACGTTGTTTTGTTTTTACTTACTCGATATGTAGTATTACTTGATATGTAGTATAGAGCAAGTCTTTTTGTCGTTTTGAAAATCGGGAGGAGGGGGGAGGAATGACGGATTTACACGTTTTAGATACTGGAGATTCCGAAAAACATATTTTTAGAAAAAAAAAAAATTGCCGTCCATCTGTCTGTGGCATGTGTGTTTGTAAATGCTCTATCTTCTGAACAAATTGAGATAGAGACTTGGAATTTGGTGTGTACTTAGTATGTAAATAATGGAAAGAAGCCTGTTGTATATAAGTAACCTCGATTATCCAGAATTATTTTTTTCGGATTTTCGAAGTATTCGTTCTGATAAAAGATGCATAAAAACTTCCGAAATTGTTTATTTTAAGGAGTGAATATAAGAAACAACAAAAAAGAAAAAAAAAATTGCGTAAAGAATGAGGTCAATCAGATAATTAGCTCCGAGATATTTGTATTCCTATTTTCATTATTCTTTGAATTTTCAAGACATTGTATTTCATTTAAATTTCAATTTAAAGATGTATTTCAATTGTAAATGAGACGTTTAAACCGATTTAATGATAATAATTTTTGGAGTAATAAGGCTATTTTTTTATGCAATTCAGTAATAGAATATTTAAAGTCAACTTCCTCAAGCCACATTTTAAAACGGGTACACGACATTTCGGTCCCGCCGTTTCGGTCCCGAGACAATTCGGTCCCTGGCCATTTCGGTCCCTGGCCATTTCGGTCCCGAGACATTTCGGTCCCTGGCCATTTCGGTCCCGAGACATTTCGGTCCCGAGACTATTCGGTCCCGAGACAATTCGGTTAGTGGCCATTTCGGTCCCCAACAACTTTGGTCCCTTGTTATTTCTTTGCTCGCTACCTTATAAGTCGGATTCTAATTGTTGCGGGCCTGCCAAATGGTATAAGTTCAACATTATTCGGGCCTTTTTTAATTTTTTTTATTTCTCCCCCTCTCTCCCCCCCCCTCAAGTTTTATAAAAAGTTGAATATAAAAGTCCGATAAATTTAAACTTGTATAACTCGTGATAATGAAATCATAGCGAGCTGAAAATTTTGTTTGATTAAACAATGTGATATGAGTTTAGGGGATATAGTCTTTTGCTTTTAGAAGTATTTTTATTAATCAGAATAAATATCATAAATTTTGTTATTAATTATTAGTATCAGTATTTTATATAAACTTCTATAAACTACTATAAAATAAAAAGTATTTTATATAATCTGACATAAATACTTTTTGGCTGTTTACGTACATTTTTTAGAACCTTTAAATTAGCATTAATTAAATAATAAAAAACTGTACTTAATTTTTTTTCTTCCAATTAGTTTAATAATAAATGTCTTTAATAATTCAATTAGACAGTTATAAGTTATAATACATATTTCCTCAAATCACCCATCTACACCTCTCCTTTGATAATTCAGAAATGAGATATATTTATTGAAGAACAACTTTTTTATTTTTCTTATTATTTTTATAATACAAAGTTGCATCTTATAATTTTTTTTTCATAAGTTACTTTCCATTATTAACATTACAAAAGCAATAGTGATTTCGAAACTAGGCATGCTATGAAAAAAAAATTGTTTTTAAAAATTTACCTCCGCCACTTTTTTTTATTTTAATAATAATAATAGTATTGATTGATTGCATTTTTTAAAAGTCTTCTCACGTCATGAAGACAATTTTTGTGAGTCAATTTTGTTGAAACTGGGCCTATTTCATTCTAATAAGATGATTATTGTTATTTTTTTTACATAAAATTAATATAATAATATTTTAAAGTATAATAATATAAATATTATATATAAAATATAATATATAATTTAATAAACTATATTAAAATTTAATATAATAATATTTTAAATAATTTTATTTTCAATTTTTAAGTGACAAAACTAAGCTTTTATTTATTTATGTATTTATTTATTTATTTGTATTACCTTTTCGCTCCTACTTTCTCGGGAAAAAAATTCTTAATTTAGTTTTATTTATTTAATAATTCTCATTATATTTTATTTTTAACTATACTAATTGTTTTAAAATTCTGTAATTTTAAATATACAATAAATGAACAAGTAAAAGATAAATTGCAGTTTAGAACTACTAGGAACTATAATGATGTATTTTATATAAAATGGATTATGTATTGAGTGAGTTTATTTTAAAGCAAAATTCAATAGGTAAATTAATAATGTTATTAATTAATAAATATATTTAATTAAATATTAATTTGATTTTTATATTAAAATTACTAACTGTTTTGAGAATTAGAATTACTAATTATCATTAGGATTACCAATTATGATTAGGTTTACCATACAAAGTTTGTGCGAATTATAATATTTTGGGAAAGAGTTATACGTGTGTACGATTTTAGGTCAATTATAATCACATTGTACTAAAATTTTATGGCCTTCAGTTTAAAAACTCTGCAATGTTCCCTGTAAAATTATGTCTTATTTCACAAAATTTCAGTTTGCAGGAGAAGGGACCGAAATGTCTTGGGACCGAAATGTCTTGAGACCGAAACGGCTAGGGACCGAAATGTCTTGGGACCGAAATGGCTAGGGACCGAAATGGCTCGGGACCGGAGTGTCTCGGGACCGAAATGTCTCGGGACCGAAACGGCGGGACCGAAATGGCAGGACCGAAATGGCGGGACCGAAACGTCCTGCTTCCTTTTAAAACACCCTATCTATATAACAAACTAGATAGAGGCTTGAAATTTGGTATGAACTTAGAATGTAAAAGTGCAGAAAAACCTGTTAAATTTCAATAACCTTAACTATCCGGAACAATTTTTTCGGACTTACGAAATATTTGTTTTGATGAAACGTATGTAAAAAATTCTCGGAATTAATTCTTTTAAAAAATAAATGTAGCATAAAATACGTTTAAGTTTTATTTTGAGACTGCAATACATTTTATAAACAGTTTATACATGTTTTTTTCATATTTTCTTTTATGCGTAATCCATGATGAGTAAGTTTTACGATGGCCTCCAATGACTAGTTTTCATTTATATTTTTAATGATTCTCTTTGAATATCAGATAATATGGTAAAAAAAAAAAAAAAAAAAAAAAAAAAAAAAAATGGTTTTTGTTTGAAAGTTGAATGCATCGCTCTCGCTTTTAAAGATTCAGCTGAAAAGACCAAAATATTGACAGCATTTTCTGAAAGTTCCTTTGCGTTTGTCCCCCCCCCCTTCCCCCTCTAAAAACAAAACAAAACATGGAAAAAAAAGAAAAAGAAAAGCATATATATATATTTTTTTAATTACATACTTTTTGACGTCTGTCAATTACATGCGTTTATAATCAGAAATGAATTTAAAAATACAGTCGAGTCTCTATATAACGAAATCCGTCGTTCAGGCAAAAAATTCGTTATATAGAAAAATTCGTTGAATAGAGAACGGCAAAACATTTTTTATTTAATGTTTAAATTTTGAAACATCATTGTTTTTGAGGTGTTTAATTAAGTTTTTGAAATATTTAACGAAATTTTTTTCAGAATCTCAAACATCTTCGCCACTTCCTTTTTTCCAGTGTCTTATTGATTATTTTCAAAATTATTACTTTATCAGAGAGATTTGTGTTAAACTAGAAGTGATTTTATGCAAATGGAGTAGAAGATAACACCAGCAAAGATGACATTTAGTAACAATTCTTCATTCAAATGATTTCTCACAACAAAAAGTTCTCCGAGTCGCCACAAACAACAAATATCCTCTCTAAACTCTAAAAGTAATGAGAGTTAATTTAGGTAGGTGAAAATCTGCTGAAAAATGACCTTTTCTGCAATTCCCCCTTATTCCTGCCTTACTATCCAAACCAAGAAACAAACATCATTTAAGAGAGAGTGTCTTATTGATTGGAAATAGACAATAATGGAATAGTTTTATCTTTTAGGATGCTTTGTGATAGTTGCAAATCGCCCCACTAGCAAGCAAATTAAAACAGTCAAGTGTAACAATGCAAAAAGATGTTTTTCTTGAGGGGGGGGGGGGGGAGTTGAATGCCTTTCTTTTATATGAGGAATAAGGTTGAGGAATATAACTATAAAATATAAACCAGAAATCATCGAAAAAAAATTATTCTACAGATAATTTGAAGTGTTTTCTGAACTTATGAAAGAACATTTTCGAAAAAATTCGTTAAATGGAGATATATATTTCGCTATATGGAGATTATTTTTAATATAATCATGAAAAAAATTAACCGTTCGTATAAAAAAATTCGTTAAATAGAGAAATTCGTTGGATGGAGTTTCGTTATAGAGAGACTCGACTGTATATCCGAAAAATGCCCCTTTGGATTCGAAAACAATCCTAAAGATCCAGGAATGAAAATGCCCAATCTTGATTCAGCACAACTTCGGAAATGCTAATGTAGATTACACACTTTATGAATGGCAGGATATTTCCAGTTTAATCAATTAACTATTTTTAGAATTTTGATTTCTTCGAGTATTAATGGGATAAAAACTTTTCTTTCCTGGTGGGGAATTTTCTTCCAATCGTGATCTTCTAATGGTAAAGATGATTTATTTTTAAAAAGTGAATTTCAGTGTTATAAAAATACAGTAGAATCCCGCTAATTCGGACCCCGTTAATCCGGATCAGTTTGATCATTTTTTTTTTTTTTTTCAAGTTTGAGAAGCTATTGGCTAATTTACATAACTTTAACTTGTTCCATCGTCGTATTCTGAATAAAAAAACTTTTTCTAAAATCTTTTCCGAAGAATTAGGCAAAGTAAACATTTTTACTGTCTGTAAATATTCAATGAGTTTAACATAAAGGTGATTTTCTATAAGAATGTTTTATTTCATTTCATTTTTTTCTAATTCTCCGGATTTTCGATAATCCGGATTGGGTCTGGTCCCAATTAATCCGAATTATCGGGGTTTTGCTGTACTTGTTACTGAATTGAGGACATGAGTTTAGAATCTTGTCCTATCTAAAATTGAAAGAATCATGTTTTCATAAAAGGTAATTTTCTGCAAGCATGTTTTATTTTATTTCATTTTTTCTAATTCTCTGGATAATCCGGATTTTCGATAATCCGGATTGGGTCCAGTCCCTATTAATCCGAATTATCGGGGTTTTACTGTATTTCATTTCGAAATAAACAAAGTAAGGTGTTATATACTGGATGTCCACTCTCAACGGTGACTAATTCTTTAACCGTTAGTCATATAGTTCCGATTACAAAATTTTTTTAAATGAGGTAAAGAAATTTTTTTAAATACATTTGGGTCAGTAAAAGTATTTCTAAAATAATTACGAAATTTAAATTTTTATACGGTCTCCCGGTCTTATAAGTCATATTTAGTAAATTTTTAGGTGCGTTCGTAATTATGTAAATACGTAGCACCTATTGTTGTCGCTCAGTCCGTCCGTCTGTCCGTCTGTCTGTCCGTCTGTCTGTCCGTCTGTCTGTCCGTCTGTCTGTCCGTCTGTCTGTCCGTCTGTCCGTCTGTCTGTCCGCATATAACAACGCAAAAACTACCCAACCGAATCGTTTGAAATTTAAAATACATAATTATAACATAATTTTGTCGAGTCATTTCAAATTTTATGAAAATCGGATGGATATATCAATTACAGGGACAATCAAAAGGATTCCGTTACATTACGGTCAATGGGGAAAAAATTTTCAAATGCATTTTAATCTCTTGAAATTTAAAACATATAATTATTGGGTAATTTTGTCGAGTAATTTCAAATGTTATGAAAATCGGATGGATAGATCAATTACAGGGACAATCAAAAGGATTCCGTTACATTATGGTCAATGGGAAAAGAATTTCAAATGCATTTTAATCGTTTGAACGTTAAAACATATAATTATTACGTAATTTTATCGAGTCATTTCAAATGTTATGAAAGTCGGACGCATAGATCATTTACAGGGACAATCAAAGGTATTCCATTACATTACGGTTAATGGGAAAAAAGATTCAAATGCATTTTTATGATGTTACACTCATTCGAACATAATAGAATTGGCATGAATCTATGAAATATATACTAAAATATGCATTCTGTACAATCTGTGATGCAAAGAATTTTATGAAAATCCGATGGATATATCAATTACAGGGACAACCAAAAGGATTCCGTTACATAACGGTCAATGGGAAAAAAAGTTTCATATGCATTTTAATCGTTTGAAATTGAAAACTTATAATTATTACATAATTTTGTCGAGTCATTTCAAATGTTATGAAAATCGGATGAATAGATCAATTACAGGGACAATCAAAAGTATTTTGTTACATTACGATTAATGGGAAAAAAGTTTCAAATGCATTTTAATGGTGTTACACTCATTTGAACATAACATAATTGACATGAATCTATAAAGTATGTACGAAAATATACATTCTGTACAATCTGTGATGCAAAGAATATTTAGTATTAAATTACAAGGCCACACAAAAGTATTCCCCTGCATAATGCTACACGGGGAAACATTGTTTGGGGCATGTTTTAATTATATTCAACTATTTCACATTTTATGAATAAGATATAGGTTTCTGAGGTGTAATAAAAATTACTTCCTGCATATTTACAGAAACACAAAGATTTCGACTACTATTCTGTATCCAAAGTACGCTCTACTATATCAGCAATATCTGAATATTTTTAAAACTTCGTTATCGTACGAACGCACCTCATTTGCTACGTTCACGTGCATTTTCCAACTTGTTATTGTTACACTGATAAGTAATACAAAAAAAGTTCTTCTATTCTACGATTAAAACTGACCGAGTAATAGTTGTTCATAGTTGGTGCATATTTTTTGCTACAAATAAGAGATCATTCACAAATTTAGCTGAAGTATCATTTCGTTAGAAATATTACAAATACAGTTAAAAATATACCAAAATTTCTATAATTATAGTCAAATATAAATAATTTTTTTATCGAGTCGGGTTCGGATGAAAGTAAAATTAAAATTGCAATACAAATTTTAAATATTTAATCAGTCTAAAATTTTAATGCAAAATATTCAATTTGTAATAAACATATGGAAAAAAAAAAAAAAAAAAAAAAAAAAAACAGAATTTTTGTAAATAAAATGATGAAAATTAATAATCTCAATTATTTACAAAATGATACATATTTTAAAAGATTATTAGATTACACAAGCCTGCCAATACGGATTTAGCATTTGATAACTAATTCTTAGGCATTCTCTGTACCACTGAAACCAAAATTCATTTTATTTTTTACCATCACGTGACGATATTTTGCAAATCGTAAATTTTAAAATTAAAAGAAAAAAAAAAAAAAAAAAAAAAAAAAAAAAAAAAAAAAACGCAAAAATTTGATATTATAAAATATATGTACTTTGAATAAATCGCTTTGAATAGACAGTGCTTTGAGGCCTATAGCTGCTATGGCTGTCGCCTCGATTGATCCATAATACACAGAAACAGAGACAATACAGAACACTTTTTTTTTTAAATACAGATATCCATTAGATATCTTATACTATAATGCGAGCAAAAATTGTGTGTGTGTGTATGTGTGTGTGGGTAAATTTTATCTCAAAAACGGCTCTAACGATTTTCGCAAAAATTTGGATATTACCCTTTTTGGGGCACGAGAAGACCATTGGGCTAGGTCACATGTTCGAGAAAATTCGATTACTGGGTCATTTTGGGTCATAATGGGTCAGGATCAAGCTAATTATATCTAGAGAACGGCTGGATCGATTTTAAGGAAATTTTGTATCCAATCGTTTTATGGCACGAGAAAACAATTGAGCTGGGTCACATGTTCGAAAAATTTCGATTAGTGGGTCATTTTTGGGTCATTGTGGGTCAAGCCATTTTTATTTAAAAAACGGCTCT
Organism: Maratus speculifer; assembly: GCA_964019185.1. Taxonomy (NCBI): domain Eukaryota; kingdom Metazoa; phylum Arthropoda; class Arachnida; order Araneae; family Salticidae; genus Maratus; species Maratus speculifer. The sequence goes on along the minus strand of OZ025301.1, from coordinate 219,607,329 downwards.
AACGATTTCTACCAAATTTTATATTTTATCGTTTTGGATTACAAGAAGACCATTGGGTAAGGTAACATGTTCGAGAAAATTCTGTTAGTGGGTCATTTTTGGGGTCATTGTGGGTCATGCTGTTTTTATCTAGAGATTTTCTCACGCAATTTTGACTAAAAATTACATTCTATGGTTTTCGGGCACGAGAAAAACATTGGGCTAGGTTACATGTTCGAGAAAAAATTTCAATGGGTCATATTGGGTCATTAAGAGTCTGGGTCAAGCTATTTATATTTAAAGAACGGCGTGATGGATTATAACGAAATTTTGTATGTAACAGTTTTTTGACATGAGAAAACTAATGGGCTAAATCACATGTTTGAGAGATTTCGACTACGAGGGTCATTTGTGGGTCATAATGGGTCATGGTCAACCTATATCTAAAGAACAGGTGGATCGATTTTAACAAAATTTTGTATGCAACACTTTTTTGGCACGATAAAATCATCGGACTAGGTTACATGTTCGAAAAATTTCGATTAATGGGTCATTTTGGGTCATTAAGAGTCTGGGTCAAGCTATTTATATTTAAAGAACGGCGTGATGGATTATAACGAAATTTTGTATGTGACAGTTTTTTGACTTGAGAAAACTAATGGGCTAAATCACATGTTTGAGAGATTTCGACTATGAGGGTCATTTGTGGGTCATGATGGGTCATAATGGGTCATGGTCAAACTATATCTAAAGAACAGGTGGATCGATTTTAATGAAATTTTGTATGCAACTTTTTTTTTGGCACGATAAAATCAATGGACTAGGTTACATGTTCGAAAAATTTCGATTAATGGGTCATTTTGGATCATAAAGGGTCTGGGTCAAGTTATGTATAATTAAAGAACGGCAGGATCAATTTTAACGAAATTCTGTATGTAACATTTTTTAGAAACGAGAAAACTAATGGACTATGTCACATATTCGAGAGCTTTCGATTATAAGGGTCATTTGCGGCTCTTAATGGGTCAAGGTCAAGCTATATCTAAAGAATGGGTGGGTCGATTTTAACGAAATTTTGTATACAACATATTTTTGGCATGAGAAAATCATTGGGGTAGGTCACATGTTCGAGAAATTTCGATTAGTGGGCCACTTTTGGGTCATTCTAATTTTATCTAGACAACGTTTCGCGCAATTTTGATTAAATTTTGTATTTTATCGTTTTTGGTCACAAGAAAATCATTGGGTTAGGACAGATTTTTGAGAAAATTCGATCAATGGGTCATTTTGGATTATAAGGGGCCAGGGTCAAACTAACTATATCTAAAAAACTGCTCAATCGATTTTATCTAAATTTTGTATCTAATGTTTTTCGGCATGCTAAAACTAAAGAGCTGGCCACACGTTCGAGAGATTTCGATTATAAGGGTCATTTGTTGGTCATGACGGGTCATGCTAATTTTATCTAGAAAATAGTACTCACCATTTTGACTATACTTTGTATTATATCGTTTTTGAGCAAGAGAAAACCATTTGGCTTGGACACATGCTCGCGAAAATTCTATTAGTGGGTCATTTTGGGTCTTAATGAGCTAGGGTCATTCTAATTATATATAACAACGACTCAATCAATTTTACCTAAATTTTGAAACAAAACGTTTTTTGTCACGAGAAGACTATTAGGCTGAGTCGAATGTTAAACAAAATTATATTAGTGGGTCATTTCGCTTCATTGCTGAATGCTGCCAAGCTAATTTTACCTAAAAAATGGCTTAAACGATTTTGATTCAATTTTATATTCTACTGTTTTTGATAACCTGAAGACGATTGAGCTATGTCACATACTTGATCAAATTTTATTAGTGGCTCATTTTGGGTAATACGGGTCAAGGTCACGAGAATATGGCAAAAGCCCTTGGAGATATTTGACAAAATATTGGCGACATATGGCCAAAAATCGACTATAAAAATTACGAAAACCAAAACACGTATTTGGAGCCAAATGAAAGAATGCCTCCAAATTTGGCTATATCTAGCAAAAAATATTGTCTTTCAGAATGTAAAGAATTTTTTTATACATTCTTAAGAGGATTCGAGATGCATGGTTAAACCAATCAGAGTCGAGCTAAAAAAGTGATTTTGATAGATGTCCTTTCGTTGAAAAATTTAAAATAAAATAAAATTTATAAATATGCGCATAAAAACATAGTTTTCTTATTGATTGTTTTTCTAAATAATACTATTATAAACATGTTTTACAGTAATAATACAGAGTTAATGATACAGTGAAAATACTATATCGAGTTGAACACAAAGTTAATTTTGACCGAGCTAAGCTCGGTCTCCCCTGCTAGTATTTATTACACTTCAAAGGGACAACACACCATCCATACCCGTCCAGGGATTCGAACCGGGAACCCGCGGTGTGGCAGCAGCTGCCGCTACCGACCACGCCACTGGAAAATTGATGTAATTGTTGTGTTTCTGACTTTCAACAATTGATTTTTATTTTTTATTTTTTTACCGCTGAATCTCAAATTGAACTTCGTTTTTAACTACCACTTGAATATTTTTCGCAAATTGTAAATTTCAAAGGTAAAAAAATTCAAAGTTAAAATTTAACTGCTTCACCCACCCATAAACTTATTTTTAGACTCCCCATGCGTATTAATTTCGCAAATACAGGAAAACCTCCAAATAACGGACATCTCGGGAGCGCGGAAACAGTCCGCTATTCGGAGGTGTTCGCTATTGGGAAAACCTCGGAGATTCAATAATTGATTTTTATATGTATCGGGAACAGTTTGTGCTAAAAGAAATTCGCGTTAAGAGTGTTCGTGTTAACGAAATAATACTATATTATACAATTCATTGATTTTTGTTTGTTTGTTTTAAGATGTGATGAGAAATCTTACATAAATAACATAATATGATCATATGTGAACTATGAACAGATATTTTATTTTTAATTAATGTTACCTTAGTAATTAGTGTAATTAGAAAATATATTATAGTCGAGTCTTGTTAACACGAATACCCATGGGGGAATTTTTTTGTTCGTGCTAAAAGTAGTGCGTGTTATACAAATGTAGATGCCATTACGTACAACTCCAAGGGGCGATGGGGAACAGTTTGTGCTAAAAGAAATTTGCGTTAAGGGTGTTCGTGTTAACGAGGTTTGACTGGATTATATATTTCATTTTTTTTTTCTAAAATGTGATGAAAAATCCCACGCAAATAATAATTTTGAAAATGTAATCCGGCATTTTTTTTTTTTTTTTTTTTCCTTTCTTCACTTCTCTGTGTCGGCTGTTTTCAAATCCAAAGGGGCAACTTTATAAGTTTTGATTCATTTTTGTTCTGAAACGCATGAAATGGGTAGGTAGTATTATTCAGAAACTATGTGAAACAGAGAAGATATTTTAATTTTTAAAATAAATTCCCCAGCTCGTGTTATCAAACATAAACCAAAGCAGCGAATTTTCAATAATCTGAACTCACGCCACATTGATTAACTGTGACGAAAAATGTATGGAACTGCGTGAATTGTATAGTGAGAAAACGTTTTCAAATCTCGATGTTTTCATTTGTTTTGAAACTTTTTGTTTAAAAATGACGACCCAATGCTTTCACTTCTAAAATTCCCGAAATGCCCAGTTTCATATAAAATTGCTTTTTATTCGTTGAAAGCAGTAATTTTCACCAGGGTAGTTAAATTTATTCGTATTATTTCATTTATTATGATTTAGGGAGAAAAAATGCTCCTTTTAGTAATATTTTATAATACGAAGTGTGGCGAATTACATTTTTATCGTGCTCGTGCAAAAATACTTAAAAGCCACTGAAATTTAAGCGCATAAGCATAGAATTTGTTCTTCAGCCTTTGATAAATTGAACTTATGAGGGATGTAATGGAGGGTATACGGGGATATACGCCGTATACCTCCTGGATTTTTTAAAGAACACCGTATGCACTCTATTTCTCACGAAAGCTACATTCTAGGGTATACCCTCTGCCTTGAGCGTATACCCTATGTTGAGAGCGTATATCATCTGTTATTTTTACGACTATACCCCTGTATGAATGGATGAATTCGCAAAAGAAAAGCTTCGCATGTGGAATTCGATAATCATCAGGAATACATAAATACAAACATAATGTATAACCTTGTACAAATATCATGAATAAAGCGTCGTGTGCTCATATTTGAGTATTTCCATGTTTTCAAAAATTAGTATATTCATGTTTCAAACTTGAGTAATTTTGATACGAAGGTATTTTGGCCATGCAAAATACTCAGGCTGAGTATTTTTTGCCCAGTTTTGAAAAAAAATGTTCTCTTTACAGTGCGTGTATGAAATTGGGTTTGATTTGCATTTCGTGACGATAATCATTAGTATATATAAAAGTGTAATAAAAAATTACTTTTAGTTTTATTATTTTTTCTTTTTTTGTCATTACTATTTTCCTTTTCAAATAAATAAATAAAAAGAAAAGAAAAAAAAGGGGGTGAGGGGGGGGGAAGAAAGAACGGAAGACTTTAAACAAAAATTTTAGTTTTAATTATTTTTTGTTTGGCGATCCATTTTTAGACTTAGGCTGCGACAAATAAATAATTTGAAATTAAAATTTTGGCGTTCTTTTTCTCTCCCTGCATATTTTCCTCAATAATAATAATAATAAATAAATAATAAATAAATAAATAAATAAGATAAAATAAATAAATAATAAAATAAATAAGGTAAAATAAATATATAAATAAAAAAGCAAAAAGAAAGAAAAAAGATGGGAAAACAAAATTTTACCAAAATTTTGGTTTTAATCGACATTTTTTAATTGATCCGTTTCTAATTTAGATTGCAAGAAATAAATAATTTTAAGGCTTAATATTGGTTTTATTTAATTTTTCTTAATTGATCCGATTTTAATTTAGATTGCAACAAATAAATAATTTGAAAATAAAAATTGGCATTCTTTTTTGCCCTGAATTTTTCCATTACTGTTTTCTTCGCAAAAAATAAATAAATAAAGAAAGAAAGAAAAGAAAGAAAGTAAAACAAACAATCAACAAAGAAAAAAAAGCTTAAAACATAAATTTCAGCTTCAATTAATATTTATTTTGTGATCCATTTTTAATTTTAGGTTGCTACAAATAATTAATTTGAAATATGAAGACTGGCAGAGAGAAAAAAGAAGAAAAAAAAGGAAAGGAAAAAGAAAGGGATAAAAGAAAGAAAAAAAATCAAGCATAATTTGGGTTTTAATTGATATATTTTTTTTTTTAGCTTATCGTTTATAGTTTTAGGATACAATAAGAAATTTATACCGAGCATCCCCCACATAAAAAAGATCTAAATCATTTAAAAAGATCTCTCTCCTCAAAAATCCCTTTAATTTGTCATTACCTTTCTCCTTTAAAAAAATTACTCGAAACAATGATATTGTGAATTCTTCGTAGAGATTTCGAGTATCGATACATCCTGTAGTTCTGTTTATGACCTAGTTAAAGGTAGCGCGAACGACCTACTTCGTACGAGCGAGTTTTGCCACTAAGCATAGCTGACGCTTTTCGCTTACCTGAACGAGCTTGCAAGAAATAGCAATTTCCATATGCACATGACTTTCCTGTGCGATATACAGTATATCCCCGATTACAAGAATACCTTATATATGGGGGCTGTACAAATATAACACGTTATCAAGATTTTGGTAATGTTGGAGCCCCTCTCCCCTTTCGATATCATACGTTATCATCCCTCGACCCCCCCCCCCCCCTCCTCTTTCCTGGTAATGATATCGTTATAAAAGTGTAAAAAATTTTTGATTTTTAGAATTTATTTCTTTTGTTTGAAGTGATATACAAAACTGGTTAAATTTTTTTCGCATTTTTAATGGATTCAAATGAAGAGGAATCGATAAAATATCACTTTGTATCAAATTGGTGGGGGACCTTTGACGTAATTTGGGAGAGTGTTTTTATTTTATTTTATTTTATTTTATTTATTTATTTATTTTTCACTATCCTTCAACAGAATTTGTGGTTTTCTTCACGATTCTTTGAGGAAGTTTACATCTTTTGTGCAACCCTTTGTTAAAAATTACATTTTTTTTTTTATCGCGGCCGTTTTGTAAATTTGCATTTTTTTGCAATCATTTAAAAAAGTTTGCTTTTTTTTCCATCAAATGGTAAAATTCACATTTTTCCATGATTCCTTGACGGGAAAATTTGCATCCCCCCCCCCCCCACACCGTAATCCTTTGAAGAAATTCACGTTTTTCCATGACCGTTTGGTGGAATTGTGTGCGTTCGGGTGGTGGTGGTGCGTTTTTTCTGCAATCCTGAAACGAAAAGGGTACACAACATTTCGATCCCGACACTTCGGTTCCGCCATTTCGAACTGAGGACCTTTTGGTCCTTTACCATTTCGATCCCTTGCCATTTCACACCTTTAGTCATTTCGGTCCCGTGCTATTTCGGTACCCACCACCATATAACTCGGACTCTAATTGTCGTAGGCTTGCCAAACGCTGTTAGTGCAACATTATTTGAAATTTTTTTTTTTTAATCGCCCCTTCTCAAATTTTATAAAAAGTTGGATGTCCGATAAATTTAAACTTTTAGAACTCATGATAATGAAATCATAGTGAGCTGAAATTTTGTTTGATTAAACAATGTGACATAATTTTACAGGATATATTGTCTTATTATTATTATTGTTATTGTTATTATCATTATTATTATTATTAGTTAAGAGAATTTTTTTTAAATTGTATTATTATTACTATTAAGAATTTTAATTATATTATAAACTGCCATAAATATTTTATATAATTAATTTAATACACTTTTTAGAGCCTTTAAATTAATATTAATTGAATAATAAAATAAAAAGAATATTGCCTAGTTAAACTGGTGGCATTGAGCTCACAGGCTACGCATACTAATTGTACATTACAGCCTTGTGTTTTCGTTAATTCCGTTCGAAAAAAAAAATTAAGAAGGGGAAACAGTTCTCCCCTTTCTCCTTTTTTATACTTAATCATTGAACCTCCTCAATTATCAAGGATATGCTTTATCATATAAAAAATCCATATCCAAAATTCAGAGCAAATCGGATAATTCTTAATAAAAACCCATTTAGCATTTATATAATTTAAGAGGAGTTATTCCCCTCTTTTATACTTAACCATTAAACTTCCAAAACTATTCAGAGATTTGAACGAAATCTGACAATTCTGCTTGAAAAATCCATTTATACAAGTTAAGGGGAGGGGCATTAGAACCCCCGTTCCCCCTGTTTATACTTATTCAATGAACACCTAATAACAGCCACGGTATCGCCTCATCAGAATAATCCTATATCTAAATTTTGAACGAAAACTGTTAATTCTGCATGAAAATCCCGTTTATATCAACTAAGGGGAGGGGCATGAGCCCCCCGTTCCCCCTCTTATACATATTGAATGAACTCCAAAAACTAATCGGGGAAGCGCCTTATCAGGATATACCTATATACAAAATTTCAAGTGGATCCAATATTTTTATCATGAGTTATCGCGTTACACACGTACGAACGTACATACAGAATGGACGGGCACATAAGCTCTCAGGCTATGATAGCCTATGTGAGCTAAAAAACTGTTCCTATCCCCTCCCCCCATTCGAGTAAGATTAATAATATATGTCATCAATAATTCAGTTAGACTCTTATAAGCCATCATATATGAGACATATTTAGCATACAAGCATTTTATTTTATTTATTTATTTATAATGCAAAGTTGAACTTTATAATAATTTTTTAATACAAAGTTGCATCTTAGAAATTTGTTTTCATAAATTATTTTGCCATTACGGAAAACCACTATAATTATTGGGAAAACAATAGTGATTTGGTAACTAGGCTTACTATTTTTTAGACCCCCCCCCCCCCCACACACACACACCTCATGCACACACGCTTGAAAACGATTTTTGTGAGCAAATTTTGCTGAAACTGGGCCTATTTAATAGGCCGTAATAAAATAGTTATTTTTAATTTTATGCAATAATGTAACTGTTATTTGAATTAATTTTATCTCAGTTTTTTTTAAGAGACAAAACTAAGCATTTTGTATTTGTCATTTAGTATTTATTTTTTTAAAAATTACCTTTTTCCTTCCACTTTTCCAAACAATAAATTTAATGTTTTTTTTTTTTTTTTTTTTTTTTTTTTTTTTTTTTTGAATATTAATTATATTAATAGTTTTAAATTTCAGTTATTTTAGATATAAATAAATAAACACAGGTAAAGGATAAATTTAATTTTTAGCCACTATGAAATATAATGATAAACTGAATATAAAATATTTATTATGTATTGGGGTCAATCCATTTCAAGTGGTCCAGCAGTGGTCGCTCGACAATTTTTAAAAAATCTGAAATTTTTTGTACAAAAACCCTAACATGATGGAAGTTCAAAATGACCGTTATTTTAATTTTACTATTTTTTGTTTGTGCATGACCATGGCGGCCATCTTTGTTTCATCGTGTGCAGCGACTTTCTCAGATACTAGAATACACAAAATTGTAAATATCTCGTCTTTTATTTTCCCAATTGAAATGGGGTTTGCAGCATTTTGTTCAGAATAAAATAGGCTAAATGTACGGCGGTAGAATAATTTTGAAAAATAAATTTTTACAGGTGAAATTTTAGCACAAAATTTAAGATTTTTTCCAAAATCTATCCATTTGCAAGAGGAAATTTTTCATGCAAGGAAAACTGTTAACCTTACACAATTTTTTCTACAAATAGGTCAAAAATGCGTGTACTCATACACCAAGTCCCAGATCTGGGAGTTGATTTCTCTTTGTGAAAAAAATTCCGAAATTCGTCAAAAATTTCAAAAATCGCACTTTTTAGGCTTTGATATCTCTGGTGGGGGCACGAGATAAAAATCTGAAGTTCTGGTTTTTAATAGTATTGTATAATAGTGTTATGTACAAAAACTTTCAAGAAGGAGATTTGACTACAAGCTGAAATATGACATGGACAATATGTGAAAACAATACTGCCAAACTATTGTAACCTACTATGTAATTGTTAGGCTATAACACAAAATCACACTATCAACACTATGAAAAAATCGACTGTCGATTTTTTCATAAATTCAGAAAATTTTACAATAAAAGCAATCAAAAACGGCATTTTGAACCGATTTTTTCGAAGCGGGAGATTTGGGAACGAAAAAAAAGGATCATACTGTGAAGATAATTGTTCATAAATCAAATTCTAATGAACTGAGCGTAAAATGACCTCACAAGTCACCTTATACGTCTCTTCGAAAATCCCCTCAGCAAGTTTCATGTTTTTACTTTTAAAAATCTGTCTGGAATTGTATCGGAAAATTTCGAGCTGTTGAAGGTGGAAAAGCGTTTTTTTTTTTTTCGAATACACCCTTAATGGACGTTTGAAGCATTTATTTGTGTAAAGTATTTATTGGGGAAATTAATATTTTTAACATCTTTTTAGAGTTTCGTTTATCTGATGAAACCCTAATCGTCTATGCCCTCTGTCTATCTGTCTGTCAGAGTCCGTACACAAAAACTACAAAAGTCAGAGAATTTAAATTGTGTGTACTTACATCTGAATACCTCTTCTCACACAATAAATCATAAAATTTTGAAAAAGGCTATTATTTTAATTAAAATATTTGTTTTTAATATTATTAGCTAATTTTTTCTTTGTTGTTTTTTCTTCTAATTGTTGCACTCAAGTTTAAATAGGTATAAAAATTATTATATACGTAACATAAATTAATGGATTAAATAAATCACGTGAAAAACACGCCTATTTATTTTACTATGCGGTTTTTGACAGAATTCTGCTGTAAATATTATTAGTTAAATATAAAAAATTGAAGTAGGATAGTTTATAATTTCCAGGAGGCGCTTTCCTAAATATAACGATACTGCCATTTATCCAAGGAATGATTAATTTTCTATTGGCATTTTTCGTTTGTTAATTTAATGATAAAGTGTTTTGAAGGAGATATCAAATGAAACCCTCTGTGCGATCTGCGATTACATTTACCCATTTGTTTCTATGTTTTCTTCTAAAAGGATGCTTCTTTTCTTCTTAGTTCTCAAAATATTTCTAAAATCTATGCTTAATTTAATATTTTATGTGTTAAAAGCTGATAAACTGAGATTTTAACACTGCATATAAAATTAAGTATATACTATAGAAAATTTTTGAAAACTAAGAAAAACAGAGATATCTTTTAAGAATGGTTTATAAAAAATAGAAATTAAAGTAGTAATTTTTCGAAGCGATATTTTAAATGAAACTCCTATAGATTTTACTTTAGTAAAGAGAATTCGGAAACACTCGTCCGCAAATGTTAATCCTATGGAAGAATTTTTTTAGATTTCTCGATTGCATTTCAATATTTTTAATGATTTTTTTTTTCTGTTTTGCATTGAATAGACGAGGCCGATCTCTACAAAGGACGTTTTACTTTTTTGAATTCTTCTGCTGTTTTTTTTTTTTTTTTTTTTTTTTTTTCTTTTCTTTTTTTAATAATGAGGACATTTTTACTTTCGAAACCGATTCCGATAGTAAAAGTATCCAAACAAATAAATCAGTAACAAAAATCGAAAAAATTACAAAGGCTCTTTAGGCTCTTTGTAGAGATCGACTTCAGCTATTCAATGAAAAAAAAAAAAAAAAAAAAAAAAAAAAGCAATTAAAAATAGTGAGATGCAAATGAGGTATTTTAAAACATTTCTTCCATGGGATTAACATTCCGGAGCGGATCTTTTCGCGTGAGTGAAGACTTAATTATAAAAAAATATTCATTATTTTATTATTTAACAAAGCTGTTTCTAACGAAAATCGATTAATTAAAAAAATGATCTTATTAATGCATAATATGATTAAATTTAAAAACACTTTAACCCTTTATCTACCGCATTATGAATTCATGAAAATTTTACATTCTAAAGCATTTTATGCAAATTGTTTAAACTAAATTAAAAGATTTACATAATCATTTAATAAATATTTGAAGGATTTAGAAGGATTAATTAAATTTGAATTTACAGGGATTTTGTGCAATTTTTTATGACCCCACTCAATTTTTTTATTTTTAAGTATTTTGTAGAATTATAAAATGTACAAATAGAATGTTCTTACAATATAAAAATAGAAATACAGTCGAGTCTCTCTATAACGAAACTCCATACATCGAATTTCTCTATATAACGAATTTTTAGTAGGAACGGTCCTTTTTTCGCATGATTACATTAAAAACTGTCTCTATATAGCGAAATATCTATCTCCATATAACGAAAATTTTCATAAATTGGTCTTAATTTATACAGTTTTAAAAAAGCTTCGAAATCATATGGAATCAATTTTCCATCACTTATTTTTGATTTATCGTTCAGTGCTGAGGTTTTTTTTTAATATTACTTCTCTCCTTGTTCTTTAAATCCAACGAATTCATCCCACCTCCCACACACATTTCAACATCCTTCTCAAAACAGAGTCAATTGGATTGTTACACATGTAAGAGAAGGGTCAATGAGAGGCACATAAGAGAGGCCTTCAAATGGAGAAAAATCTTAACTACAATTTTTCATTCCTTGCTAAAATTTGAAAAACATTTTTTGAGAGCATAACAATTTTAAAATCAAACAACAAAAAATTACAGATTTCTTTGTCTGAAATTAATGCAAGGTGTTTCTTATTTGATTTTCGCTAAGCTTTCAAATAAATGTCTGTTCTCTTTTTTTGAAATTGCTTAAATAATTAAGAAATAAAATGTTAGGTTAATATTTACTTTTAAACTTTTCAAATTGTTAATTCAACACATCAAAAATAATATTTGTTCAAAATTTACACATTAAATACGATTTTTAACATCATTCTCTATAGATCGATTTTCTCTACATAACGAATTTTTTACTGGAACGTTGTATAGAGACTCGACTGTATTTCCGCATTAAAAAATCCCCATCCCCATCCCTCAGCGCCAAAAATGCTGAAAAGATGCAAAGGCAAAAGAAATCATCCTTTTAAAAATATTTTTGTTTTGTATAACCAATAATGCTTTTGGTACAAGATAAAGTAATGCATCTGTAACTCATTCTAAACAGTATTACAACTATTTGACGTATTAAAAGAATTTTATAATAAGTTATTTTAATGGTACTTATAAGTATACCGTCGGTAGATAAAGGGTTAATCAAGTTTAGTAAAAGTTTCAACGAAACTTAATGTTGTAGTGAGTGTAAAAAGTGTTTACTGAATACACTTTTGCACGGACTTAAAATCCAAAACAAAATTTATCTTTTATCATTGAAATTCCAGTTTTTATCATTTTAGCTTGATTTTAGTGCTTTCAAATTTGATGACACTTATTTATGTCTTCGTTTTATCAGTCTGTCTGTCTAGATGGCTGTCTGTCAGTTTAATTTTCATAAAAATATTTTGAAGTTAAAGAATCTGAATTTAGAATTTAACTGGGGATAAACTCGGATTTTGTTTCTTATTCCTGCATAAAATATAATTCATTTTGCTAAAAAACACAAACTGCAAATTAATAATAATAATAATAATAAAAAGTCCTAAATTGTACGTCAAACGTTGGAAATAAGGTGCGTTCTTAGTCTTTATTTATACTTAATTATTAGTTTTATAAATAATCATATTTAATCCTTTTCCGATGTGCTTCGCGGAGTAATTAGTGGGTTAAGGGGGTATTTGTTATGTGAAAAGATCTGCTTGCTAATGCTTATTGAAGAAATGCTGTGAGAGACTTTCTATGGAAGAAATTTATAAAGATATCTTGGTTGCAATTCGGTATTTTTATTTATTTATTTTTTTTTTTTTTTCATTGGATTGCTTAGATCGATTTGTACAGAGACTGTTTTAAACTTTTCCGATTTTGACTGCAAAGTTTTTATGAGTATGCTTTCACTTTCGAAACCAGTTCCGAAAAAAACCCCTTTACGACCCCCCCCCCCCTCCTCCTTCCCCATCTAAGCGTGACATCATTTTTAAACGGCCTTTTTAAATGCTAATTTTCCATAAACTATTTATTTATTTATTTATTTTTCTGGTACACTTGTTTATTTTCTAAACTGTCTCCAAAAACAATATTTTGGCAAATTTTTAGAGATTTCATTAAGAATAATAGTTTTTTTTAAATTTAAAACAATGTTTTTTTTTAATATTATGTTTTATTTTAAATTAAAATGCTGTTCGTGTAGTCTTATCACATTGTAAACTAGTCGTTGGGGGGGGAGGGGGGGGTTGACATCGTAATACTTACCCATAATAGATATGTATAATATAAAATATGAAATTAAACATGTGTAAACTATTTATAAAATGCATTGCAATTCCAAAATAAAATTTAAACGCATATTTAAATATTTTTAACACATAGTAATGCTCTATTAATGAATTGCGGATGAACCAATTTCGACGAATTATATGAAATGTTAAACTACTTAAGTAGTACCGAATTACGTAAAAGAACTTATAACACCAAAAATAATAATCATATTATTACTCCAAAAATATCATATTATAACTTCAAAAATATCATATATGCAAAAATATCATATTATAACTCCAAAAATAATAATCATATTAACTAACAGGTTACTGCGTCGGATTAAGCGTCTTATATCCATTTAAAATATATCCTTGAATTGAAATTTGAGTCAAAAACAGGATCCTGGAAAATCTAAGAATATAGAAAATAGGATTACAAATATCTCGGAAGCTAATTATCCGATTGACTTTTTCTTTATTCAAAATTTGTGTTATTTTATTGTCTTTTACATCCACTCCTTAAAATAAAAATTTCGAAAATTTTTATATACCTTTCATCAGAGCAAATCTTTCGAGAGTCAAAGAAAAAAAAACAGTTCCGGATAATTGAGGTTACCGATATTAAATAGGCTTCTTCCCGTTATTACATATTAAGTGTACACCAAATTTAAATTCTCTATCCCAAATTTGTTCGGGAGATAGAGCGTTTGGAGACACACAGACAGACGTGACGGCAAAAATTTTTCTATTCTAAAAATATGTTTTTCGGAATCTCCAATGTCTGGAACGTGTAAATACGTCATTTTTTTCCGATTTTCAAAACGATTGCAAGTTGTTTGGTTCAAAAATTTACAATGCCGACTACTGTAGTACATTGAGGAAGGTAACATTTTTTGTTTCCTTTTTTTAGACGAATATATTTTTAAACTTTGAACGCTTATTCTGATACATGAAGTTTAAGATTTAGTCTATTATATACAGTCAATCTCATTACAAGTCTCATTACATCTCTCAAGTCGGCTCTCATTAATTAGAACTTGTTGGGACCACAAGAAATGTTCGAACTATTCAGAGTTCAAATTATGGAAAGTATGAGAAAAAAACATGTTTAAGGATGTATTCGAAAAAATACTTTTCCACCTTCAACAGCTCGAAATTTTCTGATACCATTTCAGACGCTTTTTTAAAAATAGAAACATGAAACTTGCTGAGGTGATTTTTGAAGAGACGTATAAGGTGCCGTGTGGTGACATTTTAAGCCCCATTTATTAGAATTTGATTTATAAACAATTACCTTCTCATTATGACCCTTTTTTATCGTTCCCAGATCTCCCGCTTCGGAAAATTCGGATGAAAAGACCAACTTTAACTGCATTTTTTGTAATATTTTCTGAATTTATCAAAAATCGACAGACACGGCGCCTTATAAAATTTCTAAATAAGAGAATCTGCGAGTTTGATGCATTTGAGAGCAAAAGTAAATTAAAAGATAAATCGGAAAATAAGCAGTTTGAATCGAAATACACCCTTAAAGGAGTACTATTACAAAGGGATTAATGTTACAGTATTTTTTAAATACATTTCGGGCGTTATCATTAGAATATGACTTAATATTAAATTAAAAAATATAAATGCATAAACTAATTAAAGGATTAGGAAAAAGCACAAATGAAGATGGGGTAAAGGTGTCATTGATGGACAGACAGGACACTAAAAAAGCGCATATCAAATGCATGGGACTATATATACTTGTTCAGAACAATTCTGACAAAAATAAAAGAAAGTTATTTCAAGAATCTGAAGTCTGTGAGAAACTAAAGAAAAATGAAAAATCGGAACCTTGTTAGTTCGAATTAGCGTCAAGCGAGAATGAGTTCGAATAAATGAAAACTGTTAACGTTATTCTGCTATTTAAAATTTCGGGACTTCATGTTTAGTTAAAATTAAGCGAAGATTCGATTTATCCGATTTCGAATTAACGATAGCAGACTGTATAGCTATATCTTTTGCAATTCACCAACAGTTTAATCCTTTGAGCTCTGATGCTTGAATTTTCTACCATTTAATTTTAATTCCAAAGTATCACAATGGCGCCCGAATATTCGGCTAAACTTATTTAAAAAAGTTGTAGTGCATTTTTTCGTGTATATCGTAGACCGATTTTTTTTTTTTTTTTTTTTTTTTTTTTTTTTTTTTTAATTTCAAAGTACTGGTGCCAATGTGACATTTTGAAGAAATTTATCCTCCAGAACTCAAAGGATTAAGAAAAAAACAAGACTGGATGTAATGCTATGGGAAATATGCGAACTTAAATTCGTTCCTCGGAAACTACCGAATCGATTTCGATGAAATTTGGAATCCATATTTATTGAATTATAATTAAAACTTATGACAGACAGTTTTTTTTTTCCTGCGACTAAAATTTTTTATTTTAAAACAATTGCAGTTTTTCTTGCACAATTTTATCAAACACGTGAATTAAAGTATACATAAACACGTGGATAAAATTTAGTTATGTAAAGTAAATGAGATAAAATGTTAAAGTGAAATAAATGTGAGTGAGCGGAGCGTCCTAGTCGTATTTTCAATGAATAATATAGTCCGGGAGCCGACCGTCGATTTACCTATGTATCGAGTAAAAGGACCGGACATACATCAAAATGTAGGTCTCAATGTGCACATTAAGAATATCACTGTCTGCCAGGTTCTATCCTGCCGAAACGCAAGGCAGCCGCACTTTTATGACGTCAATTTTGAGTGTTTACCTATGTATCGAGTACAAGGACCAGACATACATCAAAACGTAGGTCTCAATGTGCACATTAAGAATATAACTGGCTGCCACATGCATAAAAATGTAGGTTTCAATGTGCACATTAAGAATATCACTCGCTGCCAGGTCCTATTCTGCCGGAACCCGGTGGCAGCCGCACTTTTATGACGTCAAGTTTGAGTGTTTACCTATGTGTCGAGTAAAAGGACCAGACATACATCAAAATGTAGGTTTCAATGTGCACATTATGAATATCACTGGCTGCCACAAACATCAAAATGTAGGTTTCAATGTGCACATTAAGAATATCACAGGCTGCCAGGTCCTATCCTGCCGGAACCCGGTGGCAGCCACACTTTTATGACGTCAATGTTGAGTGTCTGCCTATGTATCGAGTACAAGGACCCGACATACATCAAAATCTAGGTCTCAATGTGCACATTAAGAATATCACTGGCAGCCAGGTTCTATCCTGCCGGAACCCGGTGGCAGCCGCACTTTTATGACGTCAATTTTGAGTGTTTGCCTATGTATCGAGTACAAAGACCGGACATACATCAAAATGTAGGTCTCAATGCGCACATTAAGAATATCACTGTCTGCCAGGACCTATCCTGCCGGAACCCGGTGGCAGCCGCACTTTTATGACGTCAATTTTGAGTGTCTACCTATGTATCGAATTCAAGGTCCGGGCATACATCAAAATGTAGGTTTGAAAATGCATATTAAAAACTTAAGGGTCTACTTTGTCCAATTTTACCGGAATCAGGTGGCAGCAACACTTTTATGACATCAATTTTGAATTTCTAACTATGTATCGAATTTAAAGACCATATATAAATAAATATGAAGGTTTAAAAGTGCACATTAATAATATCATGATCTGCCATGTCCAATTCTGCCGGAACCAGGTAGCAGACTCATTTTTTTTCGTCAATTTTGATTGTTTACCTATGTATCGGACCTGGCAGACAGTGATATTATTAATATGCACATTGAGACCTACATTTTGATGTATGTCCGGTCTTTGTACTCGATACATAGGCAAACACTCAAAGTTGACGTTATAAATGCGCGGCTGCCACCGGGTTCCGACAGGATAGGACCTGGCTGCCAGTGATATTCTTAATGTGCACATTGAGACCTACATTTTGATGTATGTCTTGGCCTTGTACTCGATACATATGTAAACACTCAAAATTGACGTCAAAAAAGTGCGGCTGCCACCGGGTTCCGGCAGGATAGGACCTGGCAGCCAGTGATATTCTTAATGTGCACATTGAGACCTACATTTTGATGTATGTGGCAGCCAGTGATATTCTTAATGTGCTTAACCTACATTTTGATGTATGTCTGGTCCTTGTACTCGTTACATAAGTAAACACTCAAAATTGACGTCATAAAAGTGCGGCTGCCACCGGGTTCCGGCAGGATAGGACCTGGCAGAGAGTGATATTCTTAATGTGCACATTGAGACCTACATTTTGACGTATGTCCGTTCCTTGTACTCGATACATAAGTAAACACTCAAAATTGACGTCATAAAAGTGCGGCTGACACCGGGTTCCGTCAGGATAGGACCTGGCTGCCAGTGATATTCTTAATGTGCACATTGAGACCTACATTTTGATGTATGTCTTGGCCTTATGCTCGATACATATGTAAACACTCAAAATTGACGTCAAAAAAGTGCGGCTGCCACCGGGTCCCGGCAGGATAGGACCTGGCAGCCAGTGATATTCTTAATGTGCACATTGAGACCTACATTTTGATGTATGTGGCAACCAGTGATATTCTTAATGTGCACATTGAGACCTACATTTTGATGCATGTCTTGGCCTTGTACTCGATACATAGGTAAGCACACAAAATTGACGTCATAAAAGTGCGGCTGCCACCGGGTTCCGGCAAGATAGGACCTAGCAGCCAGTGATATTCTTAATGTGCACATTGAAACCTACATTTTGATGTTTGTGGCAGCCAGTGATATTCTTAATGTGCACATTGAAACCTACATTTTGATGTTTGTGGCAGCCAGTGATATTCTTAATGTGCACATTGAGACCTACATTTTGATGTATGTCCGGTCCTTTTACTCGATACATAGGTAAATCGACGGTCGGCTCCCGGACTAATAATTAGAAAAATGGCTCGTTACTGGTGCATTCAGAACCTGATTACCGAATTGGCACGAGAATCACGTGCTTCCTTTAGAAAATTTTGAAGGGGCCCGAAATTGAGAAAACTAGGGGCTTAAAATTTTTATTGAATTAATTGTAATGTTAGATTACGTTCATTTTACATATTGAATATGGATACTTTTTAAATTTTGTTTGTATGTACAATATAAAACATTAATAATTTTAGACTATTGCCGAAATGTAAAGAATTACTTCAAAATATTGATATTTTATGCATGCTAGATTCAAACTTTTTCTCCAACTTACATTTTTATGCTAATACTAAAGAGAATCATTTTTCCATATTTTTATTTATGCATCCAAATATTATGCACACACACATATATATATAGGGGAATAGATTAAAAAAAAGTTCTTTAATGAAATACACGTGAACTGAACTACACTTCGGAATAATATATGCGCATCGGGGAATTTCCAGGTATGTCGAACTTAGAAAACATTCTCTGAATGAAAGCAGGGGTGCCCAGAGAGGGGTTTGGTGACGCAAAATGCGTCATACAATTTAGTTTTGAGGGGGAATTTGAGAAAAAGTACATTTTGGAGGAGAGATTTTTAAATTCTTAATATTTTCCCTTTTTTTTTTTTACTATTAAAAATATTCTTGATTTTTTATATTACTTTTAATTTTTTTCAACATTCAATTTCTAGAGATGATCCTGCATTTTCTTTCTTTAAATTCTAAATAAGTGCAATAAGAATTCATTCTGCTTGCTGAACCCGCTATCTTCTGAAGGTGCGGTAGGTTATAAGTAGAATATATTTTACAATTGATATTCTGTTTAGGAGTAGGGCGGCGGAGTCAATATTAAAGTATGCAGATTTTTTTTTTTTTTTTTTTTTTTTTTTTTTTTTTTTTTTTTTTGGGGGGGGGGGGGATGGAATTTTTGTCATTGGATTTGGGGGGGGGGGGTGTCACCACTGAATGAAAGGGTGCCCCAAAATGACTCTGCGTCTCCCTTTTAGAAGTTAATCTGGCCCTGGGTGCATTTACCTTAAGGATGTATTATTTCGATTCAAACTGCTTATTTTCCGATTTATTTTTGAATTCACTTTACTCTCAAGCGCATCAAACTCGCAGATTCTCTTATTTAGAAACTTTGTAAGGTGACGTGACTGTCGATTTTTTGATAAATGCAGAAAATATTACAAAAATGCAGTCACAGTTGGCCTTTTGATCCGAATTTCCCGAAGCGGGAGATCTGGAAAAGAAAAAAAAAGGGTCATACTGAGATGGGAATTGTTTATAAACCAAATTCTAATGAATGGAGCGCAAAATGACATCACACAGCACCTTATGCGTCTCTTCAAAAATCCCCTCAGCAAGTTACATGTTTCTACTTTAAAAAATGCGTCTGAAATTATATCGGAAAAATTCGAGTTGTTGAAGGTGGAAAAGTATTTTTTTTTCTTTCGAATACACAATTAAATAAACAGATATGTATAAAATAGTATAAAATAAAATGAGAATATCAATCAAAACAATTGAAATTAGAAAGAACCGAAAGCATGAAAGAACTTTCAAAAGTTACATAAAATACAACTGAACACTATCTGTGCGGTCCTTATCAATAGCGGCGGTAATGGTAATATATGGTTGGTTATATACAAAGAAAGAAAGATGTTATTTGTCAAGATTTTCACAAGTTTGGACAACATTACTTATTGCCAGGGCGGTTTTGGCGACGAAGAAACAGCGGCATCTTTTAGAAGAGGATAGAAAGTGACTTTTAACATTGTAATTGTGTTGTTAAAGCATGACAATAAAACGGCGCCTAAACAGTAAAGAGCTTCAGGCAACGAAATTTTCACCAAGAACCTTACTTCAAGAATCCTTGTCGATCTTGGAAAAAAAAAAAAAAAAAAAAAAAAATCACATTTTAGGGTATTGAGACTCTTGTATGATACCCGACTAAGCTGTGGCATTGGACTCAATGTTGATGGTGCTTTCAAAATAAAATGATTTAAAGAAAAACTGTTAAAAATACTTTTCTGCAATAATTTCTCAAAATCCAAATATTGAAACAAAACTGCACCATCTTATAATTAAAAATATTATATCGAAATCAATAATAAGAATGGTTCGTGTATTTCTTTGTGCAGCCCTGTATATGAGGTACAGAATTTATATGCAACGAGTAATACGAAAAAAAAAAAAATATGTATATATATTTTAAAGCGTTACCGAATTCTGAAACGCACTTCTAACAATTATTACTCTAAAACACTACTGTAGTACTGTAACTGAGTGCTTTTGTATGTCCCTATAAACAAATTATATTGCCCCCCTATAAACCCTATATATTGACAAATCTCTATAAACAATATATATAGACAAATGCTATGAATGCCGTATTCTATCAAAATCATATTCCAGTGAAATTTAGTAATTTTTATACCAGTTTCAATGCAGTTTGAGATGGCGTAATCTCATTCAAATAGTCTGCAAAAGATTTTCCCCATATACCATAATATAATGGAATTCCTTTGAGTATCCTTGTAAAAGAACTATTAATCCTACATACTTTATATACAGTATCAAACATGCTTTGGTGACCCTAAATAACATTAATCAATTGTATGAGAATACGAATCTATTAATGGGAATTAGAGTATGGCCATAAAGGCAGACAAACCGAACGCATAAACACTTTTCAACTTGTTGGAAAGTGTTAAAACGATTTTGATTAACTTGGTAACCTATTATAATATCTAATGATAACAAAAAAAAAAAAAAAAAAAAAAAAAAAAAAAATACAATTCCTCCCCCCCCCCCCCCCCTCCTTCTAATGAAAATATCTAGTCACTATTTTGGGTTGAGCTGGACCCGAAAATTTACTGGGTGTTAGGCCCCAGGCAATTTTTATCAGGATTTGCTTTTGTTTTTTCCCCTGCTATTAGCATTAGCTAAGTCCCTGCAAAAACTATGAAGGCGATGAAACAGAAATACTGGAATTGCAACAGGAATTATATAAAGTTTTGGTGAAAATGTTTTTCTTGCAAAATAGCCAATAGCGTTTCTTCAATCGGAGACCCCCCCCCCCCCCCAAACTTACCTCGTATGCTGAACCTCGATATCGAAAGATCTCTAGAGAACATAAAGATCTATGCCTTGCGAAGAATTTATCCAAAACATCTTTTTTTAATTTAAAAAAAAAAATGAAATTTTAAAGTGCATATTCTAAAATGCCGGTTCAAATTTCACATCGCTCCGCTGTTTGGGTAGTGGTTTTTGGTTAGGCCGATGACTACTGGACAAAATGTACAGAGTGAATACTGACTCAAGTATCAATATTTGTAATGGGGCAGATCCGATTTCCAACGAGTCTCGATCTGTTTAAGGGTGTATTCGCAAAAACGCTTTTCCACCTTCAACAGCTTGAAATTTCCTGATTTAGACTCACTTTTAAAAGTAGAAACATGAAACTTGCTGAGGGGATTTTCGAAGAGACCTATAAGGTGCCGTGTGATGTCATTTTACGCTCCATTCATTAGAATTTAATTTATAAACTATTATCTTCTCAGTATGACCCTTTTTTTTCGTTCCCAGATCTCCCGCTTCAAAAAAATCGGTTCAAAATGCCGTTTTTGATTGCTTTTTTTGCAATATTTTCTGTATTTATTAAAGAATCGAGAATCACGACACTTTGTGTACTTTCTATATAAGACAGTTTGCCAGTTTGATGCATATGAGAGCAAAAATGAATTTAAAAATAAATCGAAAAATAAGCAGTTTGAATTGAAATACACCCTTAACTCTCCTGCGCAAAAGATGATCGTAGTGACCCCCCTTCCCACCCCCACCCTCAAAAAATTTTTTTAAACAAATTCTAACAACCATTTGGAAAAGGAAATTTTAATCAATTTGACATGTTAGATTCAGATACGCATGACGAAAATTTATCTGATTTAAGTTTACCGGATTCAGATTCGAGTTTATCCAACACAAATGGTCAGCTAATGGTTTAATAATAATAAGCTCGATGCAACTGCGGTCGTTCGGTAGTTTCAGAGCCCCGAGCACACCCTTTCCCCCCTTCAGTGTCTTTGATTTAATCAATTTTTCTTTTAAATTTGCCCAATTTCAATTTTTGATTTTTTTTTTTTTTTTTTTTTTTAATTTGGCTTTTGATACAGACACGGCTATTTGGAACGTGGATCGGGATCTTTGAACCGGGCTTCCGCTAGAAAGTCGCAGTAAGAGAAGAAAAGTTAAAGGATCAAGGACAGTTTAAATAGCAAAAATAATAAACAAATGTAATAATAAAATGTGGACACCACAAGACCCATTCTGGATCGAAAACAATAACACTTTTCCAAATGGTTAAAAAAAAAAAAAAGATATTTGATGTTATGATGATCCATAAAACATTCTTCGGAAGTGCTCTGTCCCAGAGAATTTTAACCCTTAAGCGGTAACCATGGGTCACTAGTGCCTCGGTCAAATTTTCTTTCCTTGCTAGCTTAGAGGAAAGAGTGGGAAGCGGAACTAAACTACCCTGAAAAAAATAGTACACAAGTAGGCTATTAGCTCCCGAAACGCCGATGTTTTAGTGCGTTCACAGCCGACGTAAGAGTCAGTCAAAATTTCGAAAAGGCACTAGTGACCCAGGGTTACCATTTACGTTGACGAAAAGTGTAAGGTAAGAAAAAATTTGTTTGGTTAAAAATTGATGTTTTTTTTTTCATAAAAATTCGATACATTACACTCACTTGGGTTTCCGAACCTTACTTTCTATGCAAACAAGAGTTTATGAAATTGTTTGGTGTGATTGTAGTTTGCTCTCCTTCTTGGCCTCCTTCGATTGTTTATAAATGATGATAACAGTGTTGCTGTAATTTTTCATTATTATATGTTTTGTTTAATTAAATAAAGTTTGATAATTAACATCATTTTCATAAATAAAATTGATTAAAAACTAATAAAATTTCTATTTCATTGTAAATTGTACCTATTTATAAGTTAAATAAACGTCATTTTTATGCTCAAAACTTAAGCATGTTTTTAATTTATACCGGCTATTTTTATTTTTTTGTGAAAGTACCATTCTTGATCTTCAATTTCCCGTTTGAAACAGCAAAAAATGTCAATTCTATCCAAAGTTATGATTTTTTTAAAGAAAATGTGCATTTTTCACATTTTTATTTGTTTATTTAAACATATTGTTTAAACAAATTAATAAATCAGCAATATTGTGACTGATTCTTGTTCAAGGGTAGTTGATGTAATATCATGAATTTTTTTAGAATTTTTAAAGCACTTTAAACCACTTTTTACAGCACTAAGCACGAGTGACCCATGATTACCGTTTAAAGGTGCCGAAAAACACGTTACCGTTTAAGGGTTAATTTCAACAAACGTGTAATTATACAAAATTACTTGCAGACAAAGGGTGTATTTCGATTCAAACTGCTTATTTTCCGATTTATTTTTGAATTCACTTTTGCTCTCAAAAGCATCAAACTCGCAGATTTTCTTATTTAGAAACTTTTTAAGGTGCCGTGTCTGTCGATTTTTTGATAAATGCAGAAAATATTACAAAAAATGCACTCAAAGTTGGCCTTTTTTATCCGAATTTTCCGAAGCGGTAGATCTGGGAACGAAAAAAAGGGTCATACTGAGAAGGTAATTGTTTATAAATCAAATTGTAATAAATGGAGCGCAAAATAACATCACACTGTACCTTATACGTCTCTTCAAAAATCACCTCGGCAAGTTTCGTGTTTCTACTTTAAAAAATGCGTCTGAAATTGTATCAGAAAATTTCGAGTTGGTTGAAGGTGGAAAAGTATTTTTTTCGAATACACCCTTAAAAGTAATAAAGCATGTCTCTTATATTATAGTCGAAGATGAGCAGTCAGCCCATTGATCTGTGTTTTAATTTTTTACACATTTGTAATTTGGCTAATAATATGAAAAATCCAAAGACATTTAAAAATTTCAGATTTTTTTCGTAATATTGAAAACTCACAAAAATTCGCGAACAAATGCATTTGAAAATATATTTGTTTTCTACATAAATTATGCAATTAAAATTATATTTTATAAATTCTAAAACAAATACTTGGCATTTGCAAAATTAACCGGTAAAAATAATTTATAGACAGGAGTTCATGGCAATGGATTAACAAAAGTCAGTGACAGTAACAAACCACTGTCAAACTTTAAAGAAAAAAAAATATGTGCAGCATCTGATTTCCTTTTAAAATTCAATTAAAACATTTTATAGTAGACAGGGTCGTGCGAAGCGGGGGGGGGGGGGGGGCAGTCGCCCCGGACGCAAAAATTGAGAGGGCGCCAAATTTATATTACTATCGTCGTTTCTTTCATTAATATATATATATATATATATATATGTATATATATTAAATAAATGTTGCTTCTTTCTTGAAATCCAAAAGAGGTTATGCAATACTGTTAGATACATTTTTTCCAGATATGTTTTTTAGATTCCTTTTGCCAAAATACAAGTAAATGTTCTTTTATATTATTTAGTTGTAAAAATTGAACCTTTTAAAGTTTCAAAATGAACAACAAACATGCATTCAATAGTATTTATTTGTGTTTTTACACTTTTCAATTTTGTGACACCTGTCACAAAGAAAAATGGTGATGGGGGGAGGGCAGGGCCGTAGCTAAGGGGGCGCTATGGGCTGCTCAGCCTCCCCTAAAATATTTTGAGCCCCCTCCCCCCCCCCCAGGAAAATGATCACGCGATGAATTTCTGTTCTGAAAATTCAAATGAAATTCTGTTCAAATATCCAAATTAGTTTTAAGACCCTTTCAGAATTTTGCAGAAATACTAAATTGTATCTAATATAAGTATTTCAAGGTGGATGGTTTCAACTTGTACTCGCTCATCCTATTTGTACATATAAAGCTAACACGATGTTCAATTTTGTACCAGTTATACACTCAAATATTTCATCATCATATATAGTTTTCTTAGCATAAAATGAAGTTATTACAACTGTTTAATAAGAAACATAGTACCTACAGTGTGAGTATGCACTAATTTAACTTTCTGCGTCAGAAAGAGGAAAAAAATTATGAGCTTCTACTACAATCTCTTGAGAAAAATATTATGACCCCCCCCCCCTATTGATCACTTCTAGCTACGGCCCTGGAGGAGGGGCGCCTAATTGAAACTTGGCCACGGTCTCAATATTCTCTTCGCACGCCGCTGAAGCTGATAATAGAACTAATAATATAATTAATAATTATAAGTAAAAAGGAGTGGCGAGAAGAATTTAAAAATATTGATTTAAATTGAAGGTTTCGGAAATCATCAGAGTCTTCAGAAATCACCGTCGTTAAATAATAGTAATAATAAATAATTTCAAAATTTGCATTTAAATTTATTTAGGTTTATTGCTTTAAAATTCATTAGGTATCTTCAGATTATTTATTTAATATTTATCTAAAAGCTCAATTAAAAATACATATATATTTAACGCAAGGAATAATTATTATACGAACAAGTTACAGAGCTACAATCATACCAGAATATTCCGAAATAAACAAGGAAACAAGTTTATATTCTCTTCACCAGATGGCGTATTTAAAAGCTGATAAGACGAACCTGGGAGTACGGATTGGAAATGGAATAACTGAAGTACAAAGATTCAAACTGTCTTCTTATGAACTAAACTCTCTACGTATTCCCTTATAACAATGTGACAAATCGGACCAATGCATGCCAATCTCCTAGTCCTACACCATCACATTAAGCTTTTTTTTTATTCTAAATTTGTTAATTTTAGATACAATCAAAAAATCTTTTATGTACGTAGATCGTAGATGAAATACAATTAAAAATTTTCCTTTTTTCAATTTCACGGAATTAAATTCTCTAATTTTTCTATATATAAAAAGGCATCTTTCATTAAAATACCGTGTTATTTTGAATTTTTAATCGATTTTCCTTGATTAGAGCAACATAACTATTTGGAGAACAAGTACTACAGATTTAAATTGGCGATTCAACCATTCGAATACGCCATCTGGTGGATGAAATATGTAACATTACCCTTCAGGAAAATCTTATGCTAGCATATATACATGCATACATTTATTTTTCATTTGTTCGGAAGGATTATATTTTTTTGCACAATTTCAGACTTTTTGTGTTCTGTGTTATATGAAAAATTAACAGTTATCCTAATTTGATTATCTAATTGTTTCAAACGCATTTACAATTCTGAATTATTTCAATGATACTTTAACATGAATTAAAAGGATATTAATAAGGCAATTTTCCTGTATCGAAGACTGTGATTAGTGCCTTCATAAGCCGTTTTAAATTTGAGTCTTGCTAAGATCTCTCTCTATTCATGCGTCCATGCGTGTAATGTTACGTAATCTTGCCCCCCCCCCCCCCCTATTCAAGGGCTGGTTCAACAGTCCTTCTTGATTGCAAAACTCTTTTTTTTTTTTCCCCTTAAAATAAACATTTTTTGATTTTTTGGCATTGGTTCGAGAATGCACGAAAATTTTATTCAATTCGCGATGAAAATCAACTGGCAAATGCGTCATAAAAACTTTCGTTAATTAGTGGGAAACATATAAAAAGTTAAAACATCTGTAATGTTTTATTTGGTGAAATTCATACACTTAAGTTATTAAATTTACACATAAAATCCCATACAAACAAATTTCGCAGTGGAATCTTAACGAAAGAAATATGTTATCCATTAAAGAAATTAAACAGAATAAGGATCAATAAAATCTTTAAAAATATTACTAGCGTAAGTAATGATAATTAAAAATTAAATGTGCTGTTATACATGTCAACTGTGAAATCTGCCGGGATCAAAACATTCTCCTTTCAATTTCCCAGAGTAAAATCAACAATCAGACCACTCCTAGTAAACAAACCCTTCCCTTCACACAAAAACAAATGTGAACCTTGGAGCTTTTCAAACTCCCCTCCGACTCATTTTCCACCACATTTCGACATCTATCGCCCTTTTTCGGTATAAATGAGAAACGAGCACTTTTACGCCAAACATTGCATACCCATTTCTCCATGGATGACCTGCTTGTGTGACGCAAGCTCAGTGGGCTGACGTCATTGGTCCGCGCCAGCCCTTTGCCCAATTCCCGACCAATCAGCCGTCAGCAGAGCACGTGAGCAAGTCCTCGCAACAGCTACACGGGCACTTTGGAAGGATGCCAGCCGAGGAGACTCAGCTCCGTAGGCTGAACTTGGTGGTTTTAGCTTTGTGGTTGTTTTAATATTCTGTTTTCTTGGGTTTTAGTAATTTAAGCGATCGGATTTTCTTTTAGGGCTTAGTGAATAACAATGAAAACATTTAAATTAATTAATGTAATTAAAATTTCATGAATTGATTGTTAATGGTCATGGAACGATTTTGAAACTATAATTTATCCCTAGCTTTGAAACTAAAACTAACTTTTATTAGTTTCGAAATGACAGTCAGCCTTAAAGATTTTAAACATACTTTTAAAGATAGGCATACGTTAATGAATCCTATTAAATATATTTGAAGAAATGTAAGCATACATTACGTGAACATACATTAGCTTCGTTTTCGCAGCATGATTGAACAGGGTATGGAGGAACTGAATAATAAGGGAAGAAAGTTCATATAATCCATTTTTCCCGGTAGAAACTGTAGAGGGCGCTGGCCATCTTAGAATGCTATAAATCTAAACGTTTAGTGACAGTATTGTGAAAGGGAAACGTAGTGCTTGATGTTCGCTTTTCTCTATGACTTCAGAAAGTGAACGCACTACCGTAATAATCATCTAATCAGCTGGATCGTTCAGTTGCAAAAGAAAAAGATTTAAAATAATAATAATAAGGACATAAATAAAATGATACAGAATCATTTTAATTAATTTCTTTCATTGTTAGAAAGCATCAGATAAAGTTGAAATATTTGATGGTAATGTATGATCGCGTGTATCAAAGGCATAACTATTACGAGTTTGCATAATTATGTAGCATGCATTTCTTAAATTTAGTCGCGTTTTTAGATGTGTTCGTAATTATATAAATACGTAGCATCTGCAGTTGTCATTCAGTCCGTCCGTCCACCTGCTTGTCCTACCTGCCCCCATGTAACAACGCAAAAATTATCCAATCGAATCGTTTGAAATTTAAAATATATAATTGTTGCATAATTTTGTAGCGCCATTCCAAATTTTAGGAAAATCGGCTGCAGCGTTTAATTAAATGGTCAGTCAAATTATTCCGATACATTATGGCTAAAAGGGAAAAATAATTTCAAGTGCATTTTAATGAAATTACACTCTTTCGAACTTAATAAAATTGATATTCATTTATAAACTATATTCTAAAATATATATTCTGTAGTAGGGTGTTAAGAATATTTTTATTAATTTACAGAGCAACCTAAATGTATTTCATTACATAGTGGTGTAAGGGGAACATTGTTTGGAGCACGTTTTAATTCTGTTAAACTATTTCTCATTTAATGAAAATGATGTGCGTTTTTAGGTGCGTTCGTAATTATGTAAATACAGTCGACTCTCGTTAATTCGAAATCGGATAATTCGAATCTTCGCTTAATTCGAACTAAACATTAAGTCCCGAAATTTTCAATGACAGAGTAACGTTAAAAATTTTCATTGATTCGAACTGATTTTCTTTTGACTTCGTTTAATTCGAACTAACGAGAATTACGAATTTTCATTTTTCTTTTCATTTTCACGGATGTCAAGTCATTTTAAAGATTTTCTTTCTTTGATTTCTGTGAAAATTGTTGCGAACGAGTATACATATAATACAATGCATTTGATATCCAATTTTTTATTGCCCCGCCTGTCCATCAGTGAAGCTTTAAATTTTTCTTCCAATGTGCTTGTTTCTAATCTTTTATTTAGTTTACGTATTTATACATTCTAATTTAATATTCTAATGATAACAGACGAAATAAAACTAAAATACACTATAACATTAAATCCTTTGTAATAGTACAATATTAAGCATGTTTTCATTTCATATTTTCCATAATTCGAACTTCGGATAATTCGAACATTTCTTGTGGTCCCGACGAGTTTGAATTAATGAGAGCCGACTGTACGTAGTACCTATTGTTGTCGTTCAGTCTGTCCGTCTGTCTGTCTGTCCGCATGTAACAACGCAAAAACTACCCAACCGAATCGTTTGAAATTTAAATTACATAATTATTACATAATTTTGTCGAGTCATTTCAAATTTTATGAAAATCGGATGCATAGATCAATGACAGGGCAAAAGGATTCCGTTGTATTACGGTCAATGGGGAAAAAAGTTTCAAATGCATTTTAATCTTTTGAAATTTTAAATACATAATTATTACATAATTTTGTCGAGTTATTTCAAATTGTATCAAAATCGGATGCATAGTTCAATTACAGGGACAATCAAAAGTATTCCGTTACATTATGGCCAAAAAGGAAAAATAATTTCAAGGGCATTTTAATGAAATTACACTTTTTCGAACTTAATAAAATTGATATTCATTTATGAACTATATTCTAAAATATACATTCTGTAGTAGGGGTGCAAAGAATGTTTTTACTAATTTACAGAGCCATCTAAATGTATTCCATTACATAATGGCATAGGGGGAAACATTGTTTGGAGCGCGTTTTAATTCTATTAAATTATTTCTCATTTAATGAAAATGATATGCGTTTTTGAAGTTTACTACCAGTCATTTTCTGAAAGAAAAGAATAGAAAGCAGCAAGGATGTAGTGGAAGATACAGGGGGATTTTCGCCGTGTACCTTCTGGATTTTTTTTAAAAAGCTTAGTATGTCCTCTGTTCTTCAAATAAAGCATTAGCGTATACCCTAACAATGAACGTTCATGACGACAGCGTATACCTTCTGCTTATACCGAATGTTCTCTTCTTTTTTTTCACAACTACAACATTGGAAAGCTGATAGAATTTACAGGGACACACAAAAAATATCGGATACTATATGATGTCCGAAGTACTAAACACTATTATACCAAGATCTAAATATTTTTAAAACTTCATTTTTCTTCGAACTTTGTAACGTTTGTCGGTATATTTCCAACTTATTAGTTTTTATTGTAGTATTGTATTTTAACTTATTAGTTTTTATTGTAGTATTGTATTTTAACTTATTAGTTTTTATTGTAGAGTAGCTATCATTTTCTATTGTTGAAAAAACACACGGACTTTGGATAAAAACACAGATAGTCATTTTAATTAGCCCCTTTCATTATTATAAATGCATCATATTATTCTGAAATATCTGGACTATATCGTACAATCGGTTGCATAAAATTTATAGCCATTCTCAAAACAGTTTAATTACGGACTATGAATAAGATAAACCAAGTCGCGCTTTTAGGGGTGTATTTCGATTCAAACTGCTTATTTTCCGATTTATTTTTAAATTCATTTTTGCTTTCAAATGCATCAAACTGGCAAATTGTCTTATTTGGAAATGAGCAAGGTGCTGTGATTGTCGATTTTTTGATAAATGCAGAAAATATTGTCAAAAAAGCAATCAAAAACGGCATTTTGTACCGATTTTTCAGAAGCGAGAGGTTTGTGAACGAAAAAAAGTGTCATACTGATAAGGTAATTGTTTATAAATCAAGTTCTAATGAAGTCAATGAAAAATTACATCATACGACATCTTATACATCACTTCAAAAATCACCCCAGCAAGTTTCATGTTTCTTTTTTTAAAAATATGTCTGAAATTGTATCGGAAAATTTCGAGCTGTTGAAGTTGAAAAGCGTTTTTGCGAATACACCCTTAGCAGCTGAGAAGATATAATTTTTCAGTTGAAAATGTGCTAGGACTTTTAATAAAATAATACGCCAATTATTTTAGCAGTATGTTTCTTTGTTGGAGGGTGCATCAAATTAAGATGAAATGTAGTAAAACCCCGGTTATACGAAAAGCATGGGACCAAAGCATTTTCGGTTAACCGGAGTTCCATAGAAATTTTCGGATAACCATGCTTCCATAAGAATTTTTGAATAACAAGGAGGTTTATGGTAAAACTTTGTTTGACGAAAAACCTTGATCGTAATTTAGAACATCGTTGTAATAAAAATGTTTTGGTATCCTATTCAAACCACCCTGAAAGACACACTAAAATTAAAAGTCGCTCCAGCAGCAAGGCGGTATCGCATTGGTTAAAATCGAAGGTCAGCGTCAATAGTGACGAAGCAGAAGTTCGCTTTTTAAACATGAGAAGAGAGAATTTTCAGCACCGAGGAGAGAGATGCGAGCGCAACACAAAGCTGCGGAAAGCAAATATAAACTCTAAATTTTATAAGTAATAAAAATGAAAAAAATTGCACATAGCAGACTAAAATGAAAAAATACCGATCTTAAAGGCTACAAAATAATAATAATAAAACTAAACACTGTAAAAATTTATCTGACAAGGCTTCCTTTATTTATCCTACTAGGTAACACTACTTCTCTTACCCTTCTCACTCCCCTATAATAAGTAATAATAACTATTAATAAAGCGGTATGACTCTATTATCCCGTCGACCAATTTCACCAAATTATACAAATCGCCAAACTAATAGCCAAATTATACATATTGACATAATTTTTATTTTAAATCACGAAAAAACAAATTAGTTGAATATTAATACAAATACAAATAAAAATCTGAAATAAAAATCACTTAAAGATGTTTTAAACACGTGAATCGTATTTAATGTCATTGAATATGACATTCACGATCATCCATTATTGGCATTTAATCTTATACTTTGGCGATAATTTTTTGGTCGACGGGATAACCTAGTAGTACCAATAAAGCTAATAGGTCTTAAAACAACTCTTCAATGTATCAAAAGTAATTCGGAATTATTTTGCTCTAAAACTTACAAATAAAATAGTAATCATAAATCATAATATGTTGAAAGTTGTCATTTGATAACGGAAAAATAGTTCTGACAACAAATTTTTTCACATTTCAAAAAGGACTTAAAAAAATTTTAAGGTCTTTCGGTTAAGGTGCCTGCCTACCTTCAGAAGGGATTTTTTTTAATATTTGAAAAATTGCCTACTTCTATGCATTATATTATAGAATATAGCTAAAAATTATGAATAACATGTAAAAAATATTTATATTATTAAATATTTTGATTTTTATGCTCAAAACATACATAAAAATTGCTATAAAATGGCACTTTTGCAAAACATCAAAACTCAAGTTTAAATCAAGATATTTTTATTCTGTAAATTTTATTATGATTAATGAAACTTTCTTGAGGTACTGAAGCATTTTCATAACTATAACTATGTTATTAAAAAATATATAGAAGTTGAAGTTTTTACACACTGAAAAATCAAGAAAATATATGACAATTCATAACTTGTATCAACTAAAATATGAAAAAATAATTAACTATCATAATAGTAGAGGCACAAAACCTAAATAAATTCCTTAAGAGTATTTTTGCAAAGTTTCATAATGTTACAATCATGATTTTTCGAGTTATGATGTTTTGCGATAAAGCAAAATGTGCAATCTCATTTTGAGAAAAAGCACAAAATACACTGCTCAAAACAATTAAAGGATATTTGAAGTTTTATATAAAATAAAGATATAAACGAAATTTTTTCTGCCGAAAATAGAAGAAGAAGAGAATCACAAATGCAAATTTTTCTGGTTTTCAAACTGTGGAGTATGCAAATTTTGAGTTCGACGTCAAAAACGTCGCTTCAGCGGCAGCGAATGAAATTTGACTTTCAACTGGATAAAAGAGAATGAAGACAAGGATGATCGGCATTCATTGATTGCTTTGTTTCGATGAGTACGATGTCTCAGCGAAGTCATTTGACAGATTCAGAAGCTTGGAGAATTGTTGGTAGGTTAGAAGGGGGCCAAACTCAAGCCGAAGTAGCGCAAGCCATTGGAGTGTCACAAAGTGTCATTTCCAGGATCTGGAACCATTTTTTGGAGAGTGGATGTGCAGGCGGAAGACCAGGGCAAGGTCGTAGACGGGCAACAACGCCCAATGAAGATCGGTATTTAGCGTTAACAGCTCGGAGACACCGAAACATGAACGCTACT
Organism: Maratus speculifer; assembly: GCA_964019185.1. Taxonomy (NCBI): domain Eukaryota; kingdom Metazoa; phylum Arthropoda; class Arachnida; order Araneae; family Salticidae; genus Maratus; species Maratus speculifer. The sequence continues at coordinate 219,573,986 of OZ025301.1, read as the reverse complement.
CTTCTCCAGCAACAACTTCGCTCGGCTACAGGCACCACGATTTCAACTCAGACTGTCCAAAACCGGCTCCATGCTGTAGGTCTGTATGCTCGCCGACCGATGGTATGTGTTAGATTAACATCAAGGCATCGTCGCGACCGCAGGGAGTGGGCAACCGAGCATGTCAACTGGAGGAGAAATGAATGGAGCAATATTCTGTTTTCTGACGAGTCCCGTTTTTCTGTGCATCCGGATAATAGGCGTATTTTCATCTGGAGGGACTGTGGCAGTAGGAATAATCCTGCGTTCGTGCACGAAAGTGTCAGATTTGGCGTTGGAGGAGTGTTGGTGTATGGTGGCATCTCCATTGACGGGCGCACTGACCTCTACATCATTCGAGATGGAGCTCTGACTGGTCGCCGATATAGGGATGAGAACCTCAGACCTATTGTAGTCCCTTACGCTGCACAGTGGTCCCAAATCGCGATTTAGTGGCCAAAAATCATTTCTGGCTTTCCTAGCGGTTGTATATGATTCATTTATCCTTTTATAACATAGCATATGATATTACATTGTGAATTTCAAACAAACGTAGTTGGGGTTAAGGGGGAGGGAATTGGGGGAGGGCAAAAGTCGGGGAAAGTTTTTGTTCGATTTAAATTTTCTATTTTTTACGATTTTTTTTTTTCACGGGAACGAATGTTTTCAATTTTTGAGATTATTTAATCTTTTTTCAAGACAAATCATCCGATTCAATATTCCGGGAAATTTACACCCCCCCTTAATTTCTCCCCCCCACCTCATTAAAAATGTATAGTTAAAAACCTTTTTTTTTTTTTAAATGTTATTGCAAAATAAAATAAAAATATTGCAAGAAATCAACGAAATACATAAAAAAAAACAATCAGCTAAATTTTGTCCCCCCGAACCCCCCCCCCCCTTTTCCCCATTAAACACATGTGAAATCGCCCCTTTTCCCATCTGATCCTATAGCAAAGAAAATCTGAAAATGTTATTTTTTTTTTAAGTTTTCAACATCAACTTAATATGAATTAATAATAAATCATAGAATTCATTAATTAGATCACTTCTAAAATTTTCGATTCCCTCCCCCCCCCCCCCCCCAATTATTTTGTTCCTCTCTAACACACAGAGAGTTATAACTTTGAAATTCCAAAAAAATTGAAGAATCTGTCTTCATATAATATAAACATCACTTTAAAATATCAATTTAATTTAAATGCTTTAAGTGATAAATTAAAATAACATAAAAAGATTATAGCTTGACATGTTTCATTGCTCTTACGGCAACATTTTCAAAAGCAAATAAATGATAAAAAGAAATTTCTCGAAATAAACAGAGAAACACAAATCACATGAACATGAGCATATAAAAAATAAAACTGGAAATAAAAATGAATAAAAATAATTGTGAGCGTGAAATATTACAAATTATTGTCTTAAAAACCTCTGAAGCATTTCCTTCCATATTTTAGGTAGCTCCATGGAGGCAAATTCATTGCAAACATTGTCTTTACGTATGAAGATTTCTATTGATTCTCTTATGATTGATGGAAAATATGATCTAGAAGGGTATATTATTCTGCTCAGGGGCCTCGCTAAGGGGGGGGGGGACAGGGGGGAGTCTCTCCCCCCCAAACATTCCCAAATGTTGTTACACTTGGCAAATTTCATTAAAATTTTAATAAAAACTGTAACATATTTCCTATTTTTAGATAGCAGTTGCAAAAGTTACAACTCTAATTGGGAATATTATTGAACCTTTTACAAATAAGAACTGTATTACATTTTCTAAGTGTGGTAACTTGGCAAAATTATAAAACAAGTTGGCAAATATGAAAATTTGACTTGGCAATTTAAGGTCTTCTCCCCCACCAATAAAAAGTTTTAGCGATGGCCCTGATTCTGCTATTTTTAAAATCTATTTGTAATGGTTCTTTGCTATATAATCTTGAGAGAGCTGTAGTTTTCCTATTGTATTTGATGTCTGCTATATGTTCTTTAATTCTAATTTTGAGTTTTCTACTTGTTTCACCAATGTAATATTGTTTTGTTCCATCTTGTTTTGTGAATGGTATTTCATGTACGCCAGATATTTGATGTGATTCTATTGGGTCAATTTTCCAATATATTGAGTTTTTTAATTTAGCAGACGGTTTTGCAACTATGGATATATTATATTTATTGAGTTTATATTTTAAACGTTCGAAAAATCCAGGAAAATATTGTAGAGAGAATATATTCGAATTTTGTAGTTTGAAGTTACTATTCTTTTTACCATCCATGCTTTTAATTAACTTGTCAATTGTACTTTTACTATAACCATTTCTCTTTACGATGTCAAATATTATATTTAATTCTTTGTCTAATTGTTTCTTCACAATCTGTACTCCGGGACAATTAGACAAAGAATTAAATATAATATTTGACGCTTTCTATTTTATCGCTTTCTTCAGAGAATCTCTCCCCTTTCACATGAATTGGGGGCGGGGGATGAATGAACATAAGAGAAAGAGATAGTGGGAGTGTCAAATGAAGGGAGCGCAATGACTATTCTATATGGGGGTTTTATTTGTACACACATCGCGTTTAAGGTCGACACATTTCTCTAGTGAAAGTGCAGAGGTATACATTTCCTTTAACTAATATAACGAGATCGTTTCTTAGTTTAAACAAAATAAATGTACATAAGTATAAAATACATATAAGTAAGAGTTTATATTAACGTATTCATTCAAATTTAAGTGTGCATACAAATTAATATAACAAAGTTATACTCATGTAATAAATTGGGAAAAAAAACCTTTATTTAAAAATGTAACAATATATGACAATGCGTGAAAATTAAAAAATACACTAAGAAAATTTATTTGTAAGTAGGCAAAATAGAACTTTAAAAATAATTCAGAAACTTAAAACTTAAAACATTGAATGATTTTTTTCCAGCTGACTGAAGTTCCTTACATGCATGTTGGTAGAAATAGTGTGTATATATGTATATGTACATATGTATGTGTATATATAATATATATATATATATATATATATATATATAATGAACTCTAAATATGTGCTTCAAGTTTTAACATTATTTTTTTAATAAACGGAAAAAGAAAAATTGTAAAATAATATTAATAATAATAATAATAATAAAATAAATAAATTTACATATTTATACCCCCCCCCCCCCTAGAATTAAAAAAATTAAGTTGACTGTGTTATATTAATTGGAATCTTGCTTTATATAATATAAACACTGACAATTTCGTGTCAGTGCGGAAATTTCACAGAGCTTCAACTCGATTACTGGTTTTGGACTAATATGGGCGATATCCAATGTCCAACTTCAAAGTATTGGTTCTCACAAAATCGCAAAAAGTCGCAATAGATCTCTTGGGATATTATTTTAGAAGGTTCATTCTACATTTTGTAGCAAAATCTCCGATATGTTCGGAGGAGTTTTTTTTATATATCACCTTTTATGTACGAAAATCCCTTAAAACTATGTATTTTTAAAATGTATCAACTTTTTTAAATTTTTGAGATTTTTGCAACCGAAAAAACAAATTAAATATATAATTAATTGCTGTTTCAGAAAAGTGCAAAGAAAAAAACTTTCAACTATCTGAAAAGATCTTAATTAGGCTATGAATGCGACGAATTTGACTGAAAATCACGCAACAGTAGAAAACGCTCAAAACTCCCAACTTTAGATAAGCACTGCGAATTCATGAAAGCATATAAAACAAAAATATTAAAGAATATAAATCTTCAGATATTTCTCAATACTGTGGAATTTATTTCATTTCGAAATACGAAACTTCGATTTTTGGATTTTTGGCCACATAATCGCAATTCGGGACCACTGTGGGCTGCAGCAATCGGAGATAACTTCATTTTAATAGACGATAACTGCAGGCCACATCGTGCAAGCCTGGTGGAGGATTTCTTTTTCGAGGAAGGAATCGTTCGAATGGAATGGCCAGCGTGTTCTCCAGACATGAATCCAATCGAGCACGTTTGGGACGCTCTAGGAAGACGAGTTTCTGGCCGCCAACAACCCCCAAAAACTCTCCAAGAACTGAAAAGAGCTCTTCTGGAAGAGTGGGACAGAATACCCCAACTCGTCATTAATAGCCTCATTGAGTCTATGCCTCAAAGGTGTTCAACGTTGCTGGCCGCCCGTGGAAACCATACCCCCTACTGAAAATGATTTTTTTTTGAAGAAAACACCTTTTCTTATTCTTTTTTTCTCATATGTACAAATTGTGTTTTTTTTTCTTTTGTACACAAATGCGCAATAAAATGCATTTTTTTCTGCCAAACATGTGTAATTTATTCTCTTATAACCTATTATGTCTGTCGACCATGTATCAATCAGCTAAAAAGTTTCCCAGTTACAAAATCCACCTAAAACTGCAATATCCTTTAATTGTTTTGAGCAGTGTATAATTAAAAACCAGATTTTGCCTATTGAATGACTAATATTAAAATGCCTGTAACTCGAGTTCTAAACAAGATAGAAACACAATTCAAACTGATTTAGAAGGCTAAAATATCAGGGTTTAATATTAAACCAAGTATAGAAAATCGGATTTTTGACCGAAAATTGCATTTTAAAGGTAGGCAGGTACCTTAAGCCGATTTTCGGATAACCGGAATTCGGAAAATCGGGGCTCTACTGCATTATAATCGCATGTATCAAAGACAATTATTATTAATCTTCATAATCGCGTACGTACATGCCTAAAATTTAGTCGCGTTTTTATTGAAGAGTAGCTTTTATTTTCAGTTGTTAATAAAGCACATGGACTTTTGATAAAAGCATACATTGTCATTTTAAGGGTGTATTTCGATTCAAATTGCTTATTTTCCGATTTATTTTTTAATTCATTTTTGCTCTCAAATGCACCAAACTTTCAAAATCTCTTATTTGAAAAGTAGACAAGGTGTCGTAATTGTCGATATTTTGATAAATGCAGAAAATATTGCAAAAAAAGCAACCAAAAACGGCATTTCGAACCGATTTTTCCCGAGCGGGAGTCCCCCAGGGGAATACCTTCTTTAGGTATTTACGGGCTTCGCGACCCCGGGATCCTGAGCGATCATTCTCCTTTCCTTTTTCCTTCTCTATTTTAGTTGTCTATCCTTTTCCCTTTGTTTCACACTTTTTAATCTTCTCTTTTCAGTTTGTTATCCCTCTCTGTTCTTGTTTTTTTACTAACTCTTTGTTCTTGTTTGTTTTCTTACTAACTCTGTTCTTGTTTGGGGTTTTTAGACTAACTGTTTGTTCACATAATTCTTTGTTCTACTAACTTTGTTGCTGTTCTCTTGTTTAAGAAAAAAAAAAAAAAGAAAAAAAAATTAAAAATGACAAAAGACAAAAAAGACACCATTTTTTTAAGCTCCCTCTTGAATAACTCTTTTACAATAGTGGTTTTTTTTATTCACGTGAGACACCCTGGGTGTTGAGGTTTCTTTTAACCTCATCGACTCGTTTCTTCCTTTTTAGGTTGATATCGATCCCAGGGTGCAGGGCATCTCTGAGCTCTGGTTCCAAGTACGGGGGGCGCCATGCTTGCATGGTGATTGTTAGGAGTAACACCAGAAGACTGGTGCCTTTCGATGTAAGGGCCGGCTGTAGGTTGGACAGAGCTGTAAAGGCTTACTTACGGCTACCCATTCTCCTTGGAAAAGAACCGGAGCTTCGGAGATGCTATCGAGTTTAACCCAATGTTCGAAAAACGTGGGGGTCTGTTAAAAATAGTTTTCGCCCTTTTGAGACCTGCACCAGACGTAACGGTAAGAAGAAGGGTCGGTGACCAGGCCCGATGCCTGGCGTTTTATAATTTCTCTCTCTAAATATGGTTACAACTAAAGGAAATGAAATATGCGATGTGGAGGCCCCACAACCACTCACTGAGGTGAACTGTATCTATAATAAAAGTGATAATCAGGACCCTAAAAAATCTTGGGCTGAGAGGGTTGAAGATTGTACTTCCAATATGGAATGTGACAATCTCAACTCTGTTGCCGGTAAAGCTGAAGGCAGATTCTTTGTGGTCAAACGTGATGAGGGAAGTTTTGACAAAACTTCTCCCTTTTTGATCCACAAAGCTATCCAGGGATTGGTTGGAGAACCTAAGACTATAAAAAAATTACGATCTGGGGAGCTTCTAGTAGAAGTAAAAAATAGCCAACAAGCGGAAAATATAATAAAATGCAAACAGTTCGCAAACATTCCTGTCTCTGTTAGCCCTCATAGAACATTGAATACATCTCGTGGAGTAATTTCTGAACCTGACCTCTTACATGTTACTGAAGAAGAAATAGCAGACAATTTAAAAGATCAAAATGTAATACAAGTTAGAAGAATAAAAATATATCGTCGTGATGATCAAGTACAGATTCCTACCAAACACATTATACTCACGTTTAACTCACCCAATCTACCAAAATATATTAAAGCTGGATACTTGTCATGTTCTGTCAGACCATACATTCCTAACCCACTGCGTTGCTTCAAATGTCAACGCTTTGGGCATTCAAAAATAGGATGCAGAGGTAAACTCACCTGTGGCCGGTGTAGTGCCATTGGCCACGAAAGTGTCCAATGCAACGCACAACCTTACTGCGTAAACTGTAAAAGAGACCACCCATCCTATGCTAAATCTTGCGAACAGTTTAAAAAAGAGAAAGAAATTCAGACATTACGCACTAAAGAAAATATCTCATACCCTGAAGCAAGAAAAATAGTAGAAGCCAGAACACCCAAAGTTGGTGTATCTTATTCCGCTGCCCTATCCAAAACAACACAAAAAACTTATCATACCATTGCCACTCAAACTGAATTCTTTATTGAAACCGACTGCCAAACAAAGCAAAAAGATAATAGCTTACCGAACCATTCTGGCAAAACTACAAGATCAACACAGTCTCTTTCAAATAAATCTATAAATTCTATTCCTCCTAACTTGCAGCAAAATGCTTCGTCAAAGTCATCGCAATCATTATTTCCTAAAACCCCACTCCATAGAAGAAGCTCCCAGAATACACCTCTAAAACAAACCCGTAGATCTGAAGCAGAGAAACATAAAATACCAATAATTAAATCCACAATACCACATGAAAATAATACCAAAAAGAAAAAGAATAATAAAATAACCAAAATTGAAACCAATCTAAAACAGAGCAAAGAAAAATCATGTATGCAGGATGACGACGCGGTTGCTCTTCATCCAGAACCGGATGTAGAATTAAACGAGGGAGATAGTATGTCTACTATCTCTGAAGAAAATGACATAGATACCTTTATCTAACCCATTCATGAATAATATAATCTCTTGGAACTGCCGTGGCTATCATAATAATTATGACGAAATCCGTAACCTTCTCTCTGATCATCAGCCTTTATGTTTAGCTTTACAGGAAACTCATTTAAAACCCAATAACAAAGCCAACTTACGCAGCTATTCAGCTTACAGAAAAGATTTTATAGGTAGTAACAGAGCTACTGGTGGAGTGGCTCTATTCATCTCTCACACTTTGCCCCATTCTCATATTACTTTAAATACTAGCCTACAAGCTGTTGCTGTCCGTGTGCATATTCACCATCTCATTACAATATGTACTATCTACTTACCTCCAAACCAAACTATCCAGTTAACAGATCTAGATAATCTTCTTCTCCAACTCCCCACTCCATACATCATTATTGGAGATTTTAATGCCCACAGCCAACTATGGGGGAACAGTGATTCTAATCATCGTGGTGACATCGTAGAAAAACTTATCTCTGACAATGGCTTATGCCTGCTCAATAATGGCAATCATACTTATTTTCACGAACCTACCCGTACTTTTCATGCTATAGATCTGGCAATTTGCTCCCCATCTATCTATCCTTTTTGGAATTTTTGGATTTCTAATGATTTGCACGGCAGTGACCATTTTCCAACATTTATCACAAAGACTACTCCTAACAGGGACTCTTGTAATTATTTTAAGCGTTACATCTATGACAGAGCTAATTGGCCAACTTTCACGAGTCATGCTATAATTACAAATGATATGATTGGCTGTGATATTGATGATGCACTTAATAATATTACCAGGTGTGTCATTAATGCTGCAGATTTAAGCATTCCTAAATCCCGTACCACATACAAACACAAAAAGCCTTGGTGGAACAGTAACTGTCAGAATGCAAAAAAGAATCAACAGAAGGCTTGGGGCATCTTCAGGAGATACCCCACTAACAGTAATTATATTGCTTTTAAAAAAGCAAAGGCAGAAGCTAGGAGAGTGCGTCGCAATAGCCAACGTGAATCCTGGATGCAATACATATCTAACATTAACTTTAGTACCTCCTGTAAAATCCTGTGGAAAAAGGTCAGAAACTGTATGGGTCTTTATTCTGAAAACCATATCTCTATTCTAAACCACAATGGCCACACAATTGCTTCACCCAAAAATATTGCTGAAACCATAGCAAATGCACTTGCATCTAATTCCAGCTCCGACTCTTACCCTGAAACTTTCTTGTCCTATAAAAGGAAAATGGAAACTACCACCATCAATTTTAACACTCGCCAAACTTATGACTACAATATTCCTTTCACCATCTCAGAACTACATAGCTGTTTACATAATAGCCATCCCTCTGCTCCAGGCCACGACGGCATTACTTATACTATGCTGAAACATCTCTGCATAACTTCTCTCAATAATCTCCTCAAGTTTTATAACCGTATTTGGATGGAACACATCTTTCCTGATGCATGGCGTAAAGCCATTATTATTCCCTTTCCTAAACCAGGAAAAGATTCCAGTGACCCAAATAATTACAGACCTATCGCACTCACTAGCAGCCTTTGCAAGCTCCTAGAAAAAATGATTAATTCCCGTCTTGTGCATGTTTTAGAATCTAACAATTTCATTGCTGCTTTTCAGAGTGGATTTCGACGAGGTAGGTCTACTATTGATAACCTCATTCACCTTGAAAATTACATACGGACTGCCTTTCTAAAACGCAACCATTTGGTGTCAGTATTCTTTGACATGGCGAAAGCCTATGATAGAACTTGGCGTTATGGGATCCTTCATGATCTTTTTAACTTGGACTTTCGTGGCAATCTGCCAATCTTTATCAAAAATTTCCTTGCTGCTCGACTCTTTCAAGTTCGAATAGGTGGAACTCTTTCTAATTTTTATGTACAAGAAGAGGGTGTACCTCAGGGCAGTGTCCTGAGTGTTACCCTCTTTGCTATCAAAATAAATGGGGTACTTAGTCAACTTCCCCCTTCTGTGAAGGGAGATTTATATGTTGACGACTTTCGCATCATGTGTATGGGACAGGATATTCGTTTTATTGAGAGACAGCTGCAAATTGCCATCACCCGCATTCTTAACTGGACAAATAAAAATGGTTTTACTATTTCTCAAGACAAAACTTCTTGTGTGCATTTCTGTAGACGTAGGGACCTACATCCAGATCCCGAAATTTTCATTGGTTCTACCCAAATTCCTGTTGTGGACACTGTTCGTTACCTCGGCGTATACTTTGACAAGAAACTGACATTTTTACCACATGTTTTACAATTACGGACAAAATGTGAAAAATTGCTAAATTTAATAAAAGTTCTATCAAATACTTCTTGGGGAGCAGACCGCAGTTCGCTTCTTAAAATTTATCGTGCTGTTATTCGTTCTAAAATTGACTATGCTTGCCAGATCTATGGTTCTGCTCGTAATCATGTTCTTAAAAAACTTGACACTGTGCACCATAGCGCACTTCGTGTTTGCTCTGGTGCATTTCGTACTTCTCCTGTTCTAAGCTTGTATGTTGAATGTAATGAGCCCTCCTTACATCATATTCGTGAAAACTTGTCATTAAATCTCTTTTATCGTCTTCTTTCACATCACGGTCATCCACTTTGTTCATACATTTTAAATACAGACAATGACATTCTATATCAGCATCGTCCATCATGCATTCCATCTTTTGGTGTCAGGATCAGAAACACAATTGACAATAGCATTCTCAGCAATATTGAGGTGAGTCCATGTTCCTCACATGTGTTCCCTCCATGGAAGCCTCCTAATATTACCACTCTCCATCCATTCAAAGGATTTGATAAAAGGAATTTGCCTCCTGCCGTTTTCCAACAATTATTTGCTGTTCATCGAGCAAAATACAGTTCTTACACTGATATCTACACAGATGGATCCAAAAGAGGAAATACTGTTGGATGTGGGGTTTTTTGTGATAACACTTCTTTGAGTTATCGTGTTCATCCTTCCATTTCTATATTTGCTGCTGAATTGATTGCAATACACAGAGCAATGTTACACATATCTCATCATTGTAATAGATCTTTCATTATATATACTGACTCTAGTAGTTCTATTGAGGCCATTAAATCATTCAATAAGCATCCATTTGTCACTTCCATCCTTAAGCTTTATAATAATTTGACAACACGTGGCTATAATATTTTATTCTGCTGGGTACCGGGGCATATGGGTATTCCTGGAAATGAAAAAGCTGATGAAGCAGCAAAACATGCTCTTATTCCATTAAACTATAAAATTCCATTCTCAGACATCAAACTACTCATAAAATACTTCATTTATAATAAGTGGCAAGATAGTTGGAATCTGGAATACAATAATAAACTGCACCATGTTAAACCTATCATAACGACCTGGCCTCCGAACTATCCAAAGAAAACAGACGTCATTCTAACTCGTCTGAGAATTGGACATTCCCGAATCACTCATAAACATCTTTTACTTCGAGAGGACGCACCTATGTGCCCTCATTGTCATTTTGTTCAGTTAACCATTCATCACATTTTGACTGACTGTGCTGGTTTGCGACACTTATATAGAATTTATTTTAAAACTTCTTCACCTAATTTGACTAACTTCATTGGGGAAACACCTCATGGGGCACTCTTTACCTTTTTAAAACATGCCGGATTTTATTTTCAAATATAGTTTCTTTCTTTTGTTTACAATTTTCATTTATACTTTCTTTGACATTTGGATGCGACTCCTACCTGGACATTGTTTTTACGGATTTAGTACTTAAACTTTACCTTTCATGACTTTGACTACATCTGGATGGGGTACCCCATCCAGATTGCTTTTTTCATTGTTTATTTTCACTCTATTATTTTCTAGTTAACTTGTTTTTGGCGCAGCATGTCCCTTAAGGGATTTTGTGCCATAAAACTCTATATAACCAACCTGTTTTTATCTAGTATTTTATGTCGTATTTTACACTGTTTGTATTTTAACTTTTATTCTCAACTTTTAGAGGTTTAATTTACACTGAGTGGTTTTTAGCTATGGTCTTTGATTTATAATTACTGTTTTTACTTTGTTTTTTTTTCCTTAGTACTGACAACTAATTTATACCTCTTAATTTTTTTTCTTCGACTTTCTCTTGGCGCAGCATGTCCTAATGAGGACCTTGCGCCATAAAACTCAAATCAACCAACCAACCCGAGCGGGAGACTTGGGAACGAAAAAAAGGGTCATACTGATAAGGTAATTGTTTATAGCTCAAATTCTAATGAATGGAGCGTAAAAAGACATCACACGGCACCTCAACCGTCCCTTCACGAATCCCCCCAGCAAGTTTCATGTTTCTACTTTTAAAAATGTGTCTGAAATTGTATCGGAAAATTTCGAGCTGTTGGAGGTGGAAAAGTGTTTTTAGGTAGATTTCGAAAGAAATACTACCTATTGCAATCGCATCAGTTTATCTATCTATCTATCTATCTATCTATATCTATCTATCTATTTATCTTTATCTATATATATATATATATATATATATATATCGCTTTTTTATGGACACGATAACTTCTATAATTCTTCACCAATCTCCACCAAACTGGTACATAAAATCAAAGGGGATAAAATCTTGGCTAAGTTCGTTAATGGGCAAAATCGGACCAAGGGGGTCGGAATAGGGGGCGTTTTTGTGAAAACCGAAAAAACGCCATAACTTCTTGATTAAAGTATATATCGAATCGGTTTAAAGTTTATATTACTTCTTAAAAATGGGCCAAAAGTATATGCATGGCAGATTTTTGATAAATTTAGAAGTGGGCTCAAGGAGCGAAAAAAAAAAAAAAAAAAAAAAAAAACAGGGATTTTGAGAGAAAAAAATTCATAACTTCGTCAATTTTCAAGATATCAAATCCAACTAAATTTTTTTTTAAATGTTCTTAAAATTATCTAAAACTTTTGTATCTACAAGTTTTTGATAGGACCAACTTTTACCGATGAAAAAAATTAAAAACGAAAAGAAAAAGGGCGGTGAAAAAAGAGAAAAATCCATAACTCCGTGAATTTTTAAGGTATCAAATCTGATTAAATTTATTTTACATCTTCTCAAAAATATCTACAACTTTTATATTGACAAGTTTTTCATAGGACCAATTCGTATAGCAAAAAGAAATTAAACAAAAATAGGAGTTGGAGAAAAAACCTCAAATCCAAACTGCTTATATTCTGACTCATTTTTAAATTCATTTTCGATTTTAAACGCATCCAAATGGTAGATCCTCTTATTTAGAAACTGTATAAAGTGACGCATGGGTCAATTTTCTGATAAAGACAGAATATATTTGAAAAAAAGGCTACCAAAAAGGGTATTTTGAACAGAATTTTCGAAAGTCATCGGGATTGAAACTTGAAAGAAGTATTCAAATAAGAAATTGCGTTTTTTTTTTCTGACTCGTTTTTAAATCCGTTTTTTGTTCTCAAACGCATCCAATTTACAGATCCTCTTATTTAGGAACTATATAATATGATGCATTGGTCAGTTTTTTGATAAAGACGGAATATATTTCAAAAAAGGCTACAAAAAAGGGTATTTTGAACAGAATTTTCCGAAATCATCGTGAATGAAAATTTAAGGAAGTGTTCAAATAAGAAATTGTGTTTTTTTTTTTTTTTTTTTTTTTTTTTTCTGACTCGTTTTTAAATCCATTTTTGCTCTCAAATGTATCCAATTTACAGATCCTCTTATTTAAGAACTATATAACGTGATGCATTGATCGGTTTTTTGATAAAGACAGAATATAATTTGAAAAAGGATACGAAAAAGGGTATTTTGAACAGAATTTCCCGAAGACTTCGTGATTTGAAAATTTAAGGAAGTTTTCACATAGCAAATTGCGTTTTTTATGACTTGTTTTAAAATCCATTTTCGCTCTCAAATGCATCCAATTTACAGATCCTCTTATTTAGGAACTATATACTGTGATGCATTGGCCAGTTTTTTGATAAAGATAGAATATATTTTTTAAAATGCTGTTAAAATGAGTATTTCGCACAAAATTTTCCGAAGCAATCATGATTAAAGAATTAAGGATGCATTCAAACAACAAATCGGTTATTTTATGACTAATTTTTAAATTCAATTTTTTTCTCAAATGCATTCAACTGACAGTTTTTTGTTATTTAGGAACAGTATAATGTACTGTTTTGGTCGATTTTTTAATAAATTCAGAATCTACTTCAAAATATGTTGTCAAAATGGGCATTTGAGCTGAATTGTTCTTAAGATGATTCTGATAAAACCAATTTTTGCAAAAAAATGAAATTAAAAATTTTTCATAAATGGCCAAATGAAGTTATTAAACTGGGTTTATCTCTAATCATATATATATATTTTTTTGTTGAAATGAGCACTCTTCGAAATCTACCTCCGCCTATAGGCCCAGCCGATAGGGATTTTTTCGAATACACCCTTAATTAGCATCTTTCGTTATTGTAAACGCACCAGATTATTTTGAAATATCTGGACTATAGCGTACAATCGGGTGTTATAGTCATTATTAAGGAAGTTTATTTACGGCTTTTGCGCATGATCAACTTAGTCGCAGTTTTAGCTGCAGAGTAGATATTATTTTCAGTGGTTGAAAATGTTCTTTTAACAAAAGGACTGACTAATTATTTTAATTAATACCTTTCATTATTGGAAGTGCAACAGATTAAGATGAAATATTTTATGATAATGTATAACTACGTGTATCAAAGACAACTTTAAACCGCCACATACAGTCGACTCTCGTTAATTCGAAAACGGATAATTCGAATCTTCGCTTAGTTCGAACTAAACATGAAGTCCCGAAATTTTCAATAGCAGAATAACGTTAAAATTTTTCATTAATTCGAACTCATTTTCTCTTGACTTCGTTTAATTCGAACTTATGAGAATTCCGATTTTTAATTTTTTTTTTCTTTTTCACGGATTTCAGACCATTTGAATAACTTTATGTCTTTGATTTTTGTGAAAATTGTTCCGAACAAGTATACATCTAATCCCATGCATTTGATATCCACTTTCTTATTGTCCCGTCTGGTCCAGTGTCCTGGTATCAGTGACACTTCAATTTTTTCTTCCATTGTGCTTGTTTCTAATCTTTTAATTAGTTTATGAATTTATACATTCTTATTTAATATTAAGTCATAGTCTAATAATAACAGACGAAATAAATTTAAAAAACACTATAACATTAATTCCTTTGTAATAGTACCATACTAAGCATGTTTTCATTTCATATTTTCCATAATTCGAACTTCGGATAATTCGAACATTTCTTTCGGTCCCGGCGAGTTCGAATTAACGAGAGCCGACTGTAATTAAGACTCTTTTAAAGAATACGGCACATATGTCTGTGGGATGATTTTACAGTACATTTTACAGAAAATACACGTTAGCAACATTATTGATTACTTAGATACTTAGACTTTCAACACGTTCAAAATAAAGATTTATTTAAAAAATAACATGCTTAGAATAAAAGGAAAAAAGTTAAAACATTGTAACTTTTGAAGCTGTATAGCAAAAACAGATTTATAGAAATGTCTCTATATCCTTTTATTAATGATTCCAAATCCAAATTCATTTTCAAATCCAATGGAGCTATTGCAATTTCTGAATTCATTTTTTTTTTCTCGAAAACGCATTAGATTAGCAAGTGTTTTTATTCAGAAACTATGTAATGGAATGGATTTATCCATTTTTTGATACAAGAAAATGCTGTCAAAGTTAGCGTTTTGAATAGAATTTCCGGAAGCGACAGCATGGGAAGGGAGACAAATTTGCAACCATTTGACAAGAATATCTTATAAGATATTCTTGTCAAATGGTTGATTGAGATATATATATCTCAACAAGGTTATATAGGTATTTTAGTTACCAAAATTAAAAAAGCTATTCGATTACAAATAGGGGGAACTGGGGTACATTGATACATGGTGCACATTGATACACCCCCTCTACCGCTCACAGGGTCATTACAGGAAGTTTCACAACAGCTCCAAAAGATGATGCTAGTGTATTCAACTACATACAGAAAATCTTGGAATGATTCAGTAGTTTGATGAAATGGAACGGGTGATTTATTGTTTTTGTTGTTCAAAAGTAAATATGAGTTGTACAATTGAAATGCTATTATACAACTGTTCCAGTATTTTCAACCAAAATGAATACTCTCCCTGGTAAGTACAGCTACTCTTTATCAGTTCTTCATTATTTATTGTTAGATATATTGTGAAGTGTTGGATTTGAGACTCATTTTATTCAAAATCGTTGTATGGGGCACATTGATACAGTCTATGATGGGGCACATTGATACAGCCTAAATCCTTTAATAGTTCATATTTTCATTATCTTTTATTATTTTTTTTTTACCATACACTCCTTAATCCAACCTTTTTTTTCACGAAAAATTTCTAATATTAGTTTTTATTGAAGTGAAATAGCTCTAATTTCTTTATATTAGAACATTTTATAGTATTTTTGAAAACAGAAGACGTAGGAACTTACCCAGCATCTAGTGCTAGTAGAACTAATAAAAGAAAAGGACGCCATTCTGGCAAATCTCGAATTTATATCGATTCTCCAGAGAAAAAAGTATTTTCGACATGCGAAATGTTAAGTAAGAGAAACAAACTGCAGAACAGAAAATGATACTTATATTATAAACAGAATTTTAATATAATTATCCTTTATTTTCTGTTTATGAACCTATTTATAAACAGAAAAACTGGTAATTTTTTCATCTTTCATAAGAAAGAAGATAATGCTGGGGTTGAAGTGCTTGATATGACAAAGTTACCACAGCCAACAATCAGACAAGAAACAGCCAGAACATCAGGTCATAATATATTTAATTTTGATTGCTTTAATATTGCTTAAAAATAAATTGTGGGTGATTTGAATTTTTATAAATAAATATAAAATGGTTTTCTAATTCATTTTCTATGAAAAATATGCATTGGTATTATTTTGTCGTCATTTTTCTCAAACGTATCAATCTGCCCCGGGGATGGGGCACATTGATACAAATGACTTTTTTTGATTTTTTTAAAATTACATGCAAAAATACTATATAAAACAATGATTGTACATTTTTATAACATACTACACAAGTTTTGCTGTCACCTCATGGAAAAAAAAACTTGAATTTTCTACTTTCTTGACACCAAAAAAAATCTTAGAAAAAAACTGTATCAATGTACCCCAGTTCCCCCTACCTTTAACAGTCAGGCTTGTCAGTTTTTTACTTTTACAGTTAAAAATTAAGCAGGAAATTTGTCAAACTTTCGCGTTGTTGAGAAATGAATTTAAGAATCACTAAGAAGTATGTATCCAAAGATTTTGTTAAGATAAGTTCTTTATCGCTATTAAAATTTTTACAAATCATGTTGTCTGCCTTAATCTTCCTGAGAACAATTAAATCTAGTTCAGACTCGGCTCGTCTATATGTAAGAAAAACAATGCAAGCCCGGCACGAGTCTGCTAAAATAATATTAAGCCCTTGTTACACACCATGTAACTGTCCGATGCCGACAGTGGCGTAGCTAAGGGGGGGCAAGGGGGGCGTCCACCCCGGGCGCCGAGGCCTAGGGGCGCCAAATTGAGAGAAATTATTACATATCTATATTGGGGTGGGGGCGCAAAATTTCTTGCTGGCCCCGGGCGCCAAAAAACATAGCTACGCCACTGGATGCCGATCCCTACACTTTACAAGTTACATTTCTGCATCAATGTTGTCAAACTAAGTATCGGCTCGTGACGCACATTTCTACATGTTATTTTCGTTAAAGCCAATATTCATTGAAAATAATTCATATTTTATCGTTTCTGTGTAAATCTTTATAACGGCCGGGAGGCGCACCTAAATTTTTTTTATCTGCCCGTATGGCCCGTTCAATTTTTTTGCCGGCCCGGCCCCACGGACCAGGCCTGGGCCCTTGCAGACTCCTAATTTGGACTATATCATACAATAGTGTGTATGTACGGTATAAACGTTATCAAGACAGTTTAATTGCGGATTATGTATATAATTAATTTAGTCGTATTTTTAGCGACGGAGTAATTTGATATTTTCGATTATCCAAAATGTACTTGAAATTTTAATAAAAAAATACGCTGATTATTTTAATAGATTTCTTCCATTGCAGATAGAATCAGATTAAGTTGAAGTGCTTGGCGGTAATACATAATCGCGTGTATCAATGGCATAAATGTCTCATCACTTTCTCGTCAGTATAATTACGAGCATGAATGAGTTATGCATGCGTGTGATGTGACAAATTTAGAAGCGTTTTTACGTTTTTAGTGACAATGTAACTATTATTTTAGATTGTTGAAACGTGCAAGGACCTTAGTAAAAGAAAATACAATTGTTTTAATTGATTTCTTCGTTGTTTGAAACGCATCGGAATTTTTTCGAATTGTCTGGGTTCTTTGTGCAATTGCGTGGCGTGTATCAACGGCATAAACCTTATCTGTCAGTTTAATATTAGACTATACATATCGTCACCTGAGAATAATAAGGTCCTATCTGTGTTTTTGAAAAAAATGTCTTATCGATGTAGAAAGTTTCTATTTGTATCTATGAAGGCATTTTTGCATTAAAATGTTGGTATATATAATTTACATATGACTTTACGATTATATTATGATATTATTTTAATGCAAAAATGCCTTCATAGATACAAATAGAACCTTTCTACATTGATAACATATTTTTTTTTTTTCAAAAACACAGATAGAACCTTATTATTCTTAGGTGACGATATGACAGGCCGTAATTTAGCCGCGTCTTTATCGACTAAGTAGCTACTATTTTTGATTGGTAAATAAATATAAAAGTAAAAATAGTCCTTAAAAAATCTTTTATCAACATTCAATGCTCAAGAACGAAAATCGCACCTGATTTTTATTTTCTTCTACCTTTACAAGAAGAAAGTATTAGATTTGTGAAATTTTCGAATTCCGGTTTTTGACAGATTTATTCCTTTTAGAAGTCAGAAATTCCAAAAAATTTTTTTTAGAAAACGACTATATATGTGAATCTGTGACTTCATTTATCTGTATGTGACATAAATTTTGTAGGCGTTTTATCTCAGCAACTGATTGTTTGTTTCTTTGTAGGAGGTAATCTCTACTACCGAACCGATTTCAAAAGTATCAAAATGATGGTATTCGTCCCGAATCAAACATAGGCTATATCTTATGTCGATGCCACTAACCCAAAGGGGATGCAGGAGCAATAAACGTTCTAAAAATGCTATGTTTGTGTTACTGAAAAGCCTAAGAAACATAAAATTTGGCATGTTAATTACTTATCTATATCTATACCTATATTAAAGAGGTAAACTTTATTTATTTGTATGGGCTAATCGTTGGAACTACCAAACCGATTTCAAAAGTAATGGTTTCAAAAGGATGGTATTCGTCCCGACTCAAACATAGGTACATCTTATCGGAATAAAAAAATATATTCAGGTAGTTCTTGATATAGATTGATGCTGATTAGTTTTTAGTGCAAATTGCTGTACATTTGGCGCTACTATGCTACATTTTTCACGAGGAAGACAAGAGAAGTAAGAGGAAATGAAAATGAGAAAGATCACTCAGGTGCCCGGGATTGTGAAGCCCGTGGACACCTAAAGAAGGCATCCCCCTGGGGGGGGGGTGCTCACTAGGCAGAAAATTAAATTAAATTTATAAAATTTGCATAGGCCAAATGAACATTTAAGTTGATTGTAATTTAATACTCTTTCCTTTCATATGGATATGGGGGTGGTGGCGCACCCAGGATTAAGCTTTAGCAGGGGCTAGCATATTTTAGAGGTCTATATTTTCTTGATCTAACCTAGAATGTCAAACGAACTCCGTCCGATTTTTTTTTTTTTTTTTTTTTTTTACATTTTATTAAAAATGGACGAGATATGTCGTTCCCGGAGAAACATTCCCCCCCCTATTGACTTGACACAGAACGTAAACTGGCTGATGGAAAGGGGGGGGGTGGACAATCAGTGAAACCTAGGGAAAGGGCTCTGAAAATTTTTGATCCACAAAATTCTTTTCATTTCATATTTTCCATAATTCGAACTTCGGATAATTCGAACATTTCTTTCGGTCCCGGCGAGTTCGAATTAACGAGAGCCGACTGTAATTAAGATTCTTTTAAAGAATACGGCACATATGTCTGTGGGATGATTTTACAGTACATTTTACAGAAAATACACGTTAGCAACATTATTGATTACTTAGATACTTAGACTTTCAACACGTTCAAAATAAAGATTTATTTAAAAAATAACATGCTTAGAATAAAAGGAAAAAAGTTAAAACATTGTAACTTTTGAAGCTGTATAGCAAAAACAGATTTATAGAAATGTCTCTATATCCTTTTATTAATGATTCCAAATCCAAATTCATTTTCAAATCCAATGGAGCTATTGCATTTCTGAATTCATTTTTTTTTCTCGAAAACGCATTAGATTAGCAAGTGTTTTTATTCAGAAACTATGTAATGGAATGGATTTATCCATTTTTTGATACAAGAAAATGCTGTCAAAGTTAGCGTTTTGAATAGAATTTCCGGAAGCGACAGCATGGGAAGGGAGACAAATTTGCAACCATTTGACAAGAATATCTTATAAGATATTCTTGTCAAATGGTTGATTGAGATATATATATCTCAACAAGGTTATATAGGTATTTTAGTTACCAAAATTAAAAAAGCTATTCGATTACAAATAGGGGGAACTGGGGTACATTGATACATGGTGCACATTGATACACCCCCTCTACCGCTCACAGGGTCATTACAGGAAGTTTCACAACAGCTCCAAAAGATGATGCTAGTGTATTCAACTACATACAGAAAATCTTGGAATGATTCAGTAGTTTGATGAAATGGAACGGGTGATTTATTGTTTTTGTTGTTCAAAAGTAAATATGAGTTGTACAATTGAAATGCTATTATACAACTGTTCCAGTATTTTCAACCAAAATGAATACTCTCCCTGGTAAGTACAGCTACTCTTTATCAGTTCTTCATTATTTATTGTTAGATATATTGTGAAGTGTTGGATTTGAGACTCATTTTATTCAAAATCGTTGTATGGGGCACATTGATACAGTCTATGATGGGGCACATTGATACAGCCTAAATCCTTTAATAGTTCATATTTTCATTATCTTTTATTATTTTTTTTTTACCATACACTCCTTAATCCAACCTTTTTTTTCACGAAAAATTTCTAATATTAGTTTTTATTGAAGTGAAATAGCTCTAATTTCTTTATATTAGAACATTTTATAGTATTTTTGAAAACAGAAGACGTAGGAACTTACCCAGCATCTAGTGCTAGTAGAACTAATAAAAGAAAAGGACGCCATTCTGGCAAATCTCGAATTTATATCGATTCTCCAGAGAAAAAAGTATTTTCGACATGCGAAATGTTAAGTAAGAGAAACAAACTGCAGAACAGAAAATGATACTTATATTATAAACAGAATTTTAATATAATTATCCTTTATTTTCTGTTTATGAACCTATTTATAAACAGAAAAACTGGTAATTTTTTCATCTTTCATAAGAAAGAAGATAATGCTGGGGTTGAAGTGCTTGATATGACAAAGTTACCACAGCCAACAATCAGACAAGAAACAGCCAGAACATCAGGTCATAATATATTTAATTTTGATTGCTTTAATATTGCTTAAAAATAAATTGTGGGTGATTTGAATTTTTATAAATAAATATAAAATGGTTTTCTAATTCATTTTCTATGAAAAATATGCATTGGTATTATTTTGTCGTCATTTTTCTCAAACGTATCAATCTGCCCCGGGGATGGGGCACATTGATACAAATGACTTTTTTTGATTTTTTTAAAATTACATGCAAAAATACTATATAAAACAATGATTGTACATTTTTATAACATACTACACAAGTTTTGCTGTCACCTCATGGAAAAAAAACTTGAATTTTCTACTTTCTTGACACCAAAAAAAATCTTAGAAAAAAACTGTATCAATGTACCCCAGTTCCCCCTACCTTTAACAGTCAGGCTTATCAGTTTTTTACTTTTACAGTTAAAAATTAAGCAGGAAATTTGTCAAACTTTCGCGTTGTTGAGAAATGAATTTAAGAATCACTAAGAAGTATGTATCCAAAGATTTTGTTAAGATAAGTTCTTTATCGCTATTAAAATTTTTACAAATCATGTTGTCTGCCTTAAACTTCCTGAGAACAATTAAATCTAGTTCAGACTCGGCTCGTCTATATGTAAGAAAAACAATGCAAGCCCGGCACGAGTCTGCTAAAATAATATTAAGCCCTTGTTACACACCATGTAACTGTCCGATGCCGACAGTGGCGTAGCTAAGGGGGGGCAAGGGGGGCGTCCACCCCGGGCGCCGAGGCCTAGGGGCGCCAAATTGAGAGAAATTATTACATATCTATATTGGGGTGGGGGCGCAAAATTTCTTGCTGGCCCCGGGCGCCAAAAAACATAGCTACGCCACTGGATGCCGATCCCTACACTTTACAAGTTACATTTCTGCATCAATGTTGTCAAACTAAGTATCGGCTCGTGACGCACATTTCTACATGTTATTTTCGTTAAAGCCAATATTCATTGAAAATAATTCATATTTTATCGTTTCTGTGTAAATCTTTATAACGGCCGGGAGGCGCACCTAAATTTTTTTTATCTGCCCGTATGGCCCGTTCAATTTTTTTGCCGGCCCGGCCCCACGGACCAGGCCTGGGCCCTTGCAGACTCCTAATTTGGACTATATCATACAATAGTGTGTATGTACGGTATAAACGTTATCAAGACAGTTTAATTGCGGATTATGTATATAATTAATTTAGTCGTATTTTTAGCGACGGAGTAATTTGATATTTTCGATTATCCAAAATGTACTTGAAATTTTAATAAAAAATACGCTGATTATTTTAATAGATTTCTTCCATTGCAGATAGAATCAGATTAAGTTGAAGTGCTTGGCGGTAATACATAATCGCGTGTATCAATGGCATAAATGTCTCATCACTTTCTCGTCAGTATAATTACGAGCATGCATGAGTTATGCATGCGTGTGATATGACAAATTTAGAAGCGTTTTTACGTTTTTAGTGACAATGTAACTATTATTTTAGATTGTTGAGACGTGCAAGGACCTTAGTAAAAGAAAATACTATTGTTTTAATTGATTTCTTTGTTGTTTGAAACGCATCGGAATTTTTTCGAATTGTCTGGGTTCTTTGTGCAATTGCGTGGCGTGTATCAACGGCATAAACCTTATCTGTCAGTTTAATATTAGACTATACATATCGTCACCTGAGAATAATAAGGTCCTATCTGTGTTTTTGAAAAAAATGTCTTATCGATGTAGAAAGTTTCTATTTGTATCTATGAAGGCATTTTTGCATTAAAATGTTGGTATATATAATTTACATATGACTTTACGATTATATTATGATATTATTTTAATGCAAAAATGCCTTCATAGATACAAATAGAACCTTTCTACATTGATAACATATTTTTTTTTTCAAAAACACAGATAGAACCTTATTATTCTTAGGTGACGATATGACAGGCCGTAATTTAGCCGCGTCTTTATCGACAAAGTAGCTACTATTTTTGATTGGTAAATAAATATAAAAGTAAAAATAGTCCTTAAAAAATCTTTTATCAACATTCAATGCTCAAGAACGAAAATCGCACCTGATTTTTATTTTCTTCTACCTTTACAAGAAGAAAGTATTAGATTTGTGAAATTTTCGAATTCCGGTTTTTGACAGATTTATTCCTTTTAGAAGTCAGAAATTCCAAAAAATTTTTTTTAGAAAACGACTATATATGTGAATCTGTGACTTCATTTATCTGTATGTGACATAAATTTTGTAGGCGTTTTATCTCAGCAACTGATTGTTTGTTTCTTTGTAGGAGGTAATCTCTACTACCGAACCGATTTCAAAAGTATCAAAATGATGGTATTCTTCCCGAATCAAACATAGGCTATATCTTATGTCGATGCCACTAACCCAAAGGGGATGCAGGAGCAATAAACGTTCTAAAAATGCTATATTTGTGTTACTGAAAAGCCTAAGAAACATAAAATTTGGCATGTTAATTACTTATCTATATCTATACCTATATTAAAGAGGTAAACTTTATTTATTTGTATGGGCTAATCGCTGGAACTACCAAACCGATTTCAAAAGTAATGGTTTCAAAAGGATGGTATTCGTCCCGACTCAAACATAGGTACATCTTATCGGAATAAAAAAATATATTCAGGTAGTTCTTGATATAGATTGATGCTGATTAGTTTTTAGTGCAAATTGCTGTACATTTGGCGCTACTATGCTGCATTTTTCACAAGGAAGACAAGAGAAGTAAGAGGAAATGAAAATGAGAAAGATCACTCAGGTGCCCGGGATTGTGAAGCCTAAAGAAGGACACCTAAAGAAGGCATCCCCCTGGGGGGGGGGTCTCACTAGGCAGAAAATTAAATTAAATTTATAAAATTTGCATAGGCCAAATGAACATTTAAGTTGATTGTAATTTAATACTCTTTCCTTTCATATGGATATGGGGGTGGTGGCGCACCCAGGATTAAGCTTTAGCAGGGGCTAGCATATTTTAGAGGTCTATATTTTCTTGATCTAACCTAGAATGTCTGACGAACTCCGTCCGATTTTTTTTTTTTTTTTTTTTTTTTTTTTTTTACATTTTATTAAAAATGGACGAGATATGTCGTTCCCGGAGAAACATTTTCCCCCCTATTGACTTGACACAGAACGAAAACTTGTTGATGGAAAGGGGGGGGGTGGACAATCAGTGAAACCTAGGGAAAGGGCTCTGAAAATTTTTGATCCACAAAATTCTAAAATCTTTACAACCTCTGGTACCATGTTGTGCGGATTTGAGGGAGTCTACTGTATATACACCAGGGACAATAATTGTTAAACCCCCTACGTAGATCTTATTGTTAAATAAACTACCAGTAGTAGGAAAACAACAGTTTAAGGACAGCCGGCGGTGGGACGGTGGGACCGTCCCACCGCCGGTGCCACCGCCACCACCGTCCCTGCGGCTGTCCCACCGCCACCACCGTCCCTCCTGCGGTTCCTCCTGTGCCCATCGTGCATCCCCCTCCACGAACGCCCCCTAATGGAAAAAAGGAACATTCTATTATAACAGGAGAGGTGAACGACCTTCCCTATTCAAATATATTATCAATCACATCTCAACACAGAATTATACTATATGATGAAGATTAAATTTATATTTGAATTTTGAAGAACCGTAATTTTAATGAGTATTATTAATTAAGCGAAACAATTAAAATTTCAGTTTTCAACCATTTTATTTAGATTTCTTCAACTACAAGATGAGATTATCAATTTAACACAAGAAAGTTAAACATATTTGAATTTTGCATGATAGACATCTTAATGAGTATCGCTAATTAAGTAAAAACAATAGAAAATATCCAGTTTTATGGAAAAATTGTTGTTATTCGTTAACAGTGTTATTCGTTAACGCTACATGTGCTAGGGATGAATCATTCGGATCATTAATTTCTGAAGTTTGCTGCTGTTTTGGTTCATCTTGTTGAAACATCTGTATAATGAAAGAAATATATATTTAGTAAAGATTTAATGTATAAATAATCGCTTATTTATTTATTTTTATTAAATACATGTATATTGCAATCAATTTCGTGTACATTTAATATAAATTAAATTTTCTTCATTTATTCATATGATAGTAATTTCTCTGAGGGGTACATATCTGATAATTTTTAGAAAAGTGTGAAACACAAATTATTCTATGATAATAAGCATTGTGGTAAAATTCACATAGCTTGGTTTCGGAAATAGGTTATTTGAAATATGAAATGTTAAAATTAAAGATTGTATTCGTACATGCTATGTATAATCAAAAAACTATAAATATATTATTATTTAAAAAAAAACTCGATGGACGATATTTCAGATGCAAGATGAAATCATTAAGATCAAGTGCAAGATGAAACATATAATTTGATTAATACTATGAAAGTGCTAACTCAAGATAAACCATGTATACTATATATCATTAAAACTATAAAGATAGTATTTATATTTTAAGCAACTTGATGCACCATAATTCAGAAGTGTGAGATGAAACATCTGATGAATTGATTAAAAATATGAGTAGATTAGTTTTAATACATTAGATGATTATAGCAGTAAGAAATTTCGTGTAGGAGCAATGCGTACATGATGAAAATTGAATGGAATCAATTGACTTCAACTCCTGATCCAAGTTAGTATTTATCTCACGTGTGTAATGTGGAAATATAAAAGGTGAAGAATCAAGTTTGATGTAAATAAATATTGTGGTATTGGTTTAAAAACTAAAAAAGTATTGAATTTTACTGAATTAGAAAGCATAAAATTTGATTAAATAATGTTTTATGTAAAATATTAAGTTTAAATGTGATAAAATTATGAAAATCAGTTTGTAAACTCTCATTTTTATAAGTACTACTATGAAAATATTCTTTTAATATAGAATTTCTGCTTATTGATGAGACTAAAAAATTATATTTTTGTTAATTTTGAATATTTATTGAGTGTATGTAATACTAGGACTAAAATCTTACAAATTCGGTGTTAAATTTTTCAAGAAATTGCGGTTTGTAATCCAGAAAAAGGTGTGATTTTAATAAATTTGTAAATATGTTCATTAACTTTTTTAGTTATTTCTCTAACTTGTCATTCATATGTTAATTTTTGTAACTTTTGCAGAAAAAACATTTGAATTTTCGGTAATCTGTACTATTTTTTTGATCAACAGTTGATTTTTTAGATTATTAGTATTCTCATTCGACAGTAATTTCACGTATGAGGTTATTAAATATTAAATATCTATTAATTTTCTTTACTGTTTCATATGATAGTAATATTTCTGAGGAACAGGTGTGATAACTACTAGACTTTGATTGACTTATTTTTCTGATAAACGTTTGAAAAGAGTTGTAAGTGTGTAATGATGAAATATCTATATACTATCGAGAGTCGATATTGATGTAGATAAGTATTTAATAAGAATAATAATAGATAAGTAATAGTCAATTCTTTGTTGAATTTCAAGAAATTGTGTGAGAACATGGTTTTTTACATTAAGTTTATGTAATTTCAGTTACAGTTTTTCGACATTCAACCTAAAAATGGATAATTATCATAATTAAAAGTTATGATGAAAAGATCTAAGCAATAAAAAAAGTTAAAAAGTTAAAAAGTTCGTCCAGTGTTTGCTCTTATGATGTGAAAATTTCGAAAAGTTTGGTTTGAAATATGAAAAGTTTGTAAAAATTAAACTTTGTATTCGTGTATGTTTTGTATTATTAAACTGTAAAGATAATATTCATATTTGGAAAATGTTGTTGGGTGTTTTAATAATTTTCTGATAAGTAGATAAAAACAGATGTTAAAATTCTGTACTCCTAAAATATATAGGATCAAGAATAAAGTTTGATGAAAATAAGTATTGTAAAAATTCAGAAATTTTGAAGTGTAAGATGAATCATGTCCTAATTTGATTAATTATATGGGTAGAATATCTCAGAGTAGTTTTAATATGTCAGGTGTCTAAAGCAGCAAGAAATGACATTTTAGGTTTTCTAGAATAATAATAATAATAAAAATAATAAAAGTATACTTTTGTTGTAAGATTTCGAATGCAGTCAAGACGTGAAAAATATAAATATGAAACCTTTGTAAAGATATTCAAACTTTTTAAAAAGTTTAAGTTTAGTAATATATTGTAACAATATATGTAAACAAATGTATTTCAAAGTTGAAAATTTGTGTAAAAAATTGTCTTTTCTTGAAAATTGATACTTATTTTTTGTTTAATTAATGATACTTATTACATTTTTGTTCTTAAAAACTAAAATATGCGTTTAATTCTGTTAAAATTGATATATCCGTGTTGGAGGTGAGAAAAAATATTGTAAAACTAATAAAATTTGTTTAAATTCGTCTTTTTATTCTTAAAATTAATATTTTCTATTGTTTAGAATATATAATTTTGAGGAATGTATAACCGGAAAATGTTAAAAAATCTTAGAAAATTGGTGTTAAAAATATTAAATACAGTTGCTTCAATGATATCTTTTCGATATGTAAAGTGATTGTAGCATTTAGAAATGTACTTATGAGGAATGTATAATCGGAAAATGTTAGAAAATCTTAGAAAATCGGTGTCGATACACTGATGTTGCAGTTGATAAAAATCGTAAGAAATCAGTCTTTTTCTATAAAACTTGATATTTTCAATTGTTTTTACTTAATTAACGATACTCTTTAAGGTTATAGCAGTTGAAAAACTAGGATGTACGTTTAATTTTCAACTTTTAAGTCGTTACATTGATCATGTAGTTGATAAAAATCGTAAGAAATCAGTATTTTTCGATAAAACTGGATATTTTCTATTGTTTTTACTTAATTAGCGATACTCATTAAGATGTCTATCATGCAAAATTCAAATATGTTTAATTTTCTTGTGTTAAATTGATAATCTCATCTTGTAGTTGAAGAAATCTAAATAAAATGGTTGAAAACTGAAATTTTAATTGTTTCGCTTAATTAATAATACTCATTAAAATTACGGTTCTTCAAAATTCAAATATAAATTTAATCTTCATCATATAATATAATTCTGTGTTGAGATGTGATTGATAATATATTTGAATAGGGAAGGTCGTTCACTTCTCCTGTTATAATAGAATGTTCCTTTTTCCACTAGGGGGCGTTCGTGGAGGGGGATGCACGATGGGCGCAGGAGGCACCGCAGGAGGGACGGTGGTGGCGGTGGCACCGGCGGTGGGACGGTCCCACCGTCCCACCGCCGGCTGTCCTTAAACTGTTGTTTTCCTACTACTACTACCCAAGTCATTAGTTTAGAATCTGATTTTTTTAATATATGTATTTTATATTTAGGATAAACGTATACCTATAATTTTGAACAAGATATTTATTTAGAAAATTAGAAGTACAGAATTTTGTATAATTTCAGTATGAGTGCAATCTTCTAAGATTTTCATTTAAAGCTGAAAGTCAAACCGAACAGCTTATTTTATGACTCATTTTAAGATTCATTTCTTCTCTCAAACGCATCCAACTGGTAGTTTCTCTTATTCAGAAACTATATAATGTGCTTACCGATCTTTTGATAAAGGCAGAATATATATATATATTTAAATGCTATCAAAATGGGCATTTTGAACCAAATTCCTCGAAGCGATAGTGCTGGCAACGAAAATAAAGGACCAAGTGCGAGTATTGCTCGTATTTAGATGGTTCCGTACAATAAATATATGAATTATTAACTGTATTATTAAAACAAATCTTTGCTAAAAGAATAGTAAGACATTGTATAAAAAATTTACAACTTAGAGATGGGTATAACTGTATATATTAGAGAAGTAAAAACTGGTATACCATAAAATTTCAAAGAGATAAAAAGCCTGAATAATCTCAAATATTGCTATTTTGTAAGAGTGATGAGGAAAGCTCCAATCACCCCTCATCAGCCTCTACTGAATACTGGCAAATATTTAAAAAATATATATTATTTTGATTTATAAGTATTTAGATATAGTTAAATCATTAAGCTTAGTATCAATTCAGATAAAGGTAAAAAAAGTAAATGGACATTGTGTTAAAATTCATCATTCTCTCACAGTCATTTCCTCATAACTCTTGTTTTTCCCCATTTGGAGGAAAACAACCCATAAATTGATTATTAAAATGCTTATAAAAAGATAAAGTTTTTAAAATCTTGTTATTTATTAAATAATTAATTGAAAAAAAAAATATTGTATTTTGTATAAACTCGCAACAGTATGATGTAGCTTACATAACGTGTGTCAATCAATTACTTTAACAGTTTTGGATAAATGTACCGGATTACTTCTCAAGTAACTCTTTTATTAAGAATTCTTCGGTAGTTCGATATACTGAAAAGAAAGAATTTTTTTAACGAAAATTATTCCTGCATATCTTCAGTTTTTGTAATTCTTATTCTGAGCTAGGATTCTATTTCAGCTGTTTTTCCCTTCTTAAAGCTATCAACTGAAATGTAATTTTTTCAGACAAAAACGGTAAAAATTGGCATTTTCTCGGTTTTTCTTTGGCTGATCCATAATTATAGTCATGTTATCGCTGACTCTGGTCACGCCCCAAAATCACTAAAGGACCTCACATTGTCCAATGGAATATTCATTCGCTCCCGTGGCACCGATATAGTTTCGTTTTTCTTTAGCACTACCTGTTCGGTATCCAAACAGTTAATGATGAATTTCGGAACTTTTTGCTTTGCATGTAAGCATTTGGCCTTCATAAATTTAGCGATAAATACCACATCATACATAAATACAATAAATTATTCTAGAACAATATTTATTTTTTAAAAAGATATTAGATTGGCATATATTAAAGTTCATGTTTTTTAAAAGAAACCTTCACTAAATTAGACTTTACGATTCTCATTGCGATGTAGAAAATCATAATGCTTAGACAATTAAAAATACATCTGGGAGGCATTTGTGGTCTACTAGAAGAATTAGATGTATGCTAAATGAATCACACCACAAAAGACATCTGGTATATGTGTCTCTTTTTCTTAGTTTTCAAAATATTTTTGAAATCTATGCATAATTTTATATGAAGTGTTAAAATACCTTCTCGGAAAATTAATATTTTTAACTTTTATTTTTCTGTGTCCTATTCTATAAATGATATATCTTTTTTTTTTTCTTAGTTTACAAAATATTACTGAAATCTATGCATAAATTTATATGTAAAGTTAAAAATTTTACTTGCAGTTCGTCAGTTTTTTTCGAAGTAGAGAAGGATCTTAACAATGCATAATAAATACAAAAAATAAAAATATTGAAATGCAGAAGAATTATTAGAATATAATCTCCCCCTAGGAATAGCATTAGCCCGCGAGTGTCTTCCCTTTAGACGCAAATTGAAAAATATCAGTCTGCCTCTCATTCAAATTTTGATGTTGCCGACCAGAGACATCTAGGGCCTAAGTAATTCAAAATCTAATCGTCAAATCACGTAATAGGACGGTTGAAATTTTTCAAATGCAAAACTATAATTCTTCGTGAACAATGCTTCTGGTCCTTTTTCTGAGTAGATTAATTCCAATTGTTTTAAACATGTACTGAAACGAACCAGGCATGGGGACATGTTTATTATTTGGCAGGATACAAATAATAAACATTGAAGACAACAATCTGAATTAATATCGATCATGATATTAATATTAATAACATAGCAATACACGATCATTTTCATAGTAAACGGCCTCCATCTTCATTAAACTTTTTTTTTACTTCTTTTGTCTTTCTTATCTAAGTAAATCTGATATAATGGTTATTCGATGCCAAATCGTTGCATTAAAATTTTGTTTTGCTGTTTCCTTTTGCAACTCCATATTTTATTACGATAAAATCCTCCAAAGAGGGATCGAATAAAATAAACACAGCCTGCATTTTTGTTTTCTTTTTCATCTGCATATTCATGCACATATGTGCGTACAGCATGTGTAGGTGATGGATTCTATTAGCTGCGAAAGTTTATAGCTTGATTATATGAGAGATGGGGGAAATATTTTTAATTATCAGAGTTTAAGGTCCCACACTAGTCACTGAAAAAGACCCGGATGATAATATTAAATTTATGGAGGCGTTCTTTTCAAATATCTCGCTCAAATTTAATGTTTCTACATGCTTTTTTTTTTTTTTTTTTTTTTTTTTGCTTAGGATAGCTGTAGACGATTTACAACCGTGCTAGCTTTTACTTTTTTGATTTTGGTTATATATATTTTATAATATGATAGTTTCAATTTCAGAACCAGTTCTAACCGGTTTTAAAAGTTACAGCATTTTTTTCTTTTTCTTTCTTTCTTTCTTTTTTTCTCTTATCTGAAACCAAAATTGCAAAAGTAAAAACTAGCCCGGTTGTAGATCATTCTCAGCTATCCTATGCAAAAAAATCATGTAAAAATATTAAAATTTGAGCGAGATATTTGAAAAGAACGCCCCCATAGACTTAACATTACCACCCGGCTCTTTTTCAGTGGCTAGTGTGGCGTCTTAACATGTTCCTACTTCGGTCTCTGGGTCTCCTTTCGATGACCTTTGTTCTTTTCTTTATAAAAACTAAAATATTAAATTTTTTTACATTTTTGCATCACTTCTTAATCGCTTAATGTTTTTTGCATTGAAAGCAAACGAATAAATGGCTGCACCTAAGCGGAATCTATCATAAAATAAATATTATTTTTATCAAAGTTTGCAAAATGCCTAAAAAGGCTCAAAAGACTACAAAAAACCAGTGATAATTTTTTTTAAGTATTTAATTGAAATCTTTTACAATAAATTTTTTTGACCATTTGTAGATTATTTATCTGTTTAAAGCTGTTAAATTTGTGATTGCGTTAATATAAGTTAATGGTTATTAAATTGGAGTTTTAAGGGGGGTTTATAGTTTTAAGATCCATATTTTTAACCTAAATTAATAAGCGCCTAAAGGATTAATTTCAAAAACGATATTTTTCCTGTCATTTACAAGTGTTCTCACTGACATTTGACCAGCGTTAGTAATTTGGCTAATTAAGAATAAAAAACATTCGCCAAATGAAAAAAGTATTAGCAAAATAGATTCGCCGTGTAACACTAAAAAAATGATCTTTAATCCTTTAATGTACCCCTTTTTTTTTTCAATGTGTTTTTATAACTGCAACAACGATTGTTAATAATCTAATTTCAACGATCCGCTACAAATATATTAAAAATATGTATAGATGCATATGTTTGAAAAACGAAAAAGAAAAGAAAGAAAAAGAAAAATTTGTGCACTAGTAATTTGGCGAATCTAATTGCTAGTTTACTCGCCAAATGAAGAATTTAATCGCAATTTGGCGCATTGGCGAGCGACAGCTAGAACCCTGTTTACAATGTCATTTTGTTTGTAAAAATCTACGAATAAGTATTTGCATTATTTAGTTCCGGAATTGAAGTGGTTAAAGCTATATCGTAGAATATTTTTTCAGTAAATGTAAAATAAATAATGAGAGAATTAAGAAACGTATGTACCTAGTAATGAAAAAGGCATTGATACTTTTATTTTGTTATTCCATTATTCCGCTTCCGTTTAAATTGGTGTATCTATTCCAAAATTTATTATGAAAAAAAAAAAAAAAAAAAAAAAAAAAAACTTCAAAGAGAATAGAATAAAATTAACACAGTTTGCATTTTTATTTTCTTTTTATCTGCATATTCATGCACATATGCGTAAAGCATGCGTAGGGGATTCAAACGCAGCTACAAAAGTTTACAGCTTAAGTATGTGAGAGATGAGAAAAGTATTTTTAATTAACATAATATAAAGTTATTTTATAAAGTATTTTCTCAATATGATGTGAAATAAATAAGTTACATAATTAAGACACATATGTGCACAATAATGAAAAATTCGTTGACGTTTTTATTTTGTTATTCCATATTGCAATTCCATTGTTTATGTTGCTGCATGCATTCCAAAATTTATTATGTTAAAAAACTTCAAAGAGAATAAAATAAAATTAACACAATCTGCAAATTTGTTTTCATCTGCATATCCATGCACATATGCGTACAGCATGCGTAGGCGATTCAAACTCAGCTACAAAAGTTAATAGCTTAATTATATGAGTTGTGGCTTACATATTTTTAGTTACCAGAATTTAAAATTATTTTTTTAAATATCTTTTAAATATGAGGTAAAACAAATAATCCACGTAATGCAGATGTGTGCACTGTATGAAAAATGCGTTGATACTTTTATTTTGTTATTCCATATTGCAATTCCGTTTACGTTGCTGCATCTATTCCAAAATTTATTATGATAAAAACTCCAAAGAGAATAGAATAAAATTAACACAGCTTGTATTTTTATTTTCTTTTTATCTGCATATTCATGCACATATATGTACAGCATGTGCAGGGGATTCAAAATTAACTGCAAAAGTTTATGGCTTGATAATATGGAAAGCATATTTTTAATTAATATAGCTCAAACTAATTTTATTAAATATGTTTCTAATATAATGTAAAACAAATAATTCATGTAACGTGCATGTAGGCACTGTATGAAAATGCGTTGAAACCTTCATTTTGTTATTCCATATTGCAGTTCCAGTAGCGTAGCTATGTTTTTTGGCGCCCGGGGCCAGCAAGAAATTTTGCGCCCCCACCCCAATATAGATATATAACAATTTCCCTCAATTTGGCGCCCCTAGGCCTCGGCGCCCGGGGCGGACGCCCCCCTTTAGCTACGCCACTGTGCAATTCTGTTTACGTCCTTTACATGAATTGATGCTGTTGTGAATTACTCTCGAACAAAATGATTAGTCCGGTAGCGCTTGAGAAGAAATTCACCCACTAAGTCAATCTAAATTATTAAATAGTAATTTATTTACAACGAAGTCTTATTTAAAATATAAATTGGATAGTAGAGCATTTTTTTTAGTAGTGCGTTCTGTATCTTTCGCGAATGCTCCATAAACACAGAAAGTCTCTGAGAAAGTTAAATTATTGGGTTTGCAGGCCGAAGACTAATCGACTTCACTTTGTTATACATACGAGCGTTGCCGTGAACCTCGACCAAATTCCGCTCTTTCCGGCCTTACTGTATAAGGAGATTCTCTCTTCGGAACTCTAACTGAGCTATCTGCTCAGTCCCAATTCTTTCACAAAAACTAACTTATTTCTTTTCGTGTCCTCCCTCGAAAGCAACTCGATTCGGGAGGGACCTTGTGGATCACCTATGAGAAAGCTCACATATGATGTCAGCATTAAAGTCCTCTAGAATTGGTTCCCTAAAAATGCTGAGGTCACACACAAACTACCGTGAGAAAAACTAACATCTTTCGCTCTTTCGGCTAAAAGCATTTCGCGTCCTCTTTTGACAAATTGTAAGAAAGATATTTCCTGTCTAAACCAAAGTGTTCTCTCGTCAACGAAAACCTCAACCTGGGTGGCCAAAATACCTAAGAACTAGTACAGTGCTGAGTTCCCACGTAGGCAATTAAATCTGTAAAGTTCAATTCTTTACAATGCTGTTTAAATTTTTATGCATATGGCTTCACAGGTTGTGCTGCTATACTGCATTTGTTACGATTTCTCCAATAGCTCTAACTCAAGAACTGATGCATGGATTTCCACCAAACTTCAGATTCAGTTAATCCTTGACTTGAATTGTTTTTGCTTATGTTTTGGTGTTAATCGCTCTAGAGGTGGAGCAGCTATGCTAAATTTTGTAAGTATAATCATATCTCAAGAACTAATATACGTTATCCCATATCTTTAGAGTCCTCGGGATCGGCATAGATTGCCATTTAATTTTGGCACTGTGATAACAAATTTCGGAATTTTAACATGTATGAGAAAAAAATTTTGGGATATCTACATCAGACTAGTTCATTTTGATTTGTTTTCAAAATCTAGCTTTCAAGCAATGATTGTCATTGGAAACGACTTCTTGCGAAATGCGTTTTTTCTTTATGGTAGATTTTTTCAGCATGTCTCGTTTTTAAATTGTTATAAGTCAAGAACTGTTAAAGATAAATCGTTAAAATTTAGTACGGCTCTTTTTTAATTGTTTTACTTTAATTTTGATTAATAAAATAAAAAGAAATTTACTTTTGCGAATATGATTTCTTTTTTAATGTTACATCATAAAAAAATACTTTAGCTGTTTTTTATTTTTTAAAAGTTAACTTTAAAAAAATTCTGAATCAAAATCAAACATATATATTTTTTTTTATTTAAATGAAAAAATATTGAAGTAATATTTCATGTTATAGCGGTTTTAAACAACCACGTTTTTTAGATAAATTTTAAATTTAAATAAAACAAATATATGAGAAGTTATATTATATGATTTTTTATTAATACGGTTAGCCATCACAAAAAGAAAGAAAGTAAAAAAAAAAAAAAAAAAAAAAAAAAAAAAATCTCAAAATTTTAATTAAATTAATAAAACATATTTTAAAATGTGTCCTGGACCCCCTTAAATGTAAAAGACAATATTGGCTGGCCTGAAACAATTTTATACCAACATAAGTTTTCTATTTCTTGAAAAATTATGAAGTTATAAGCGATTTTGATTACGTTCAAAAAGCCAACTTTTTTTTTGGAAAACTGTTAAATTGCATTTATATATATATATATATATATAAATCTTTCGATTACAAAGTTTCTGAATAACAACACATTCCAATGTCATGCATTTCTGAAAAAAAAAAAAATAAATAAATAAATAAAAATAAAAATGCGTCAAAAAGTTTTCCCTTTGGATTTGAAAACAGCTTTAATGCGTAATGTAATTTCCTTTGCTTGTACCTGCCGTAATTTTTCACTTCTCTTTTTATTTAAAATTTTCCATTTATTTCGTCTTCACTTTCCTTTCAGCTTTCGGAATTATTTAATGCACTATAAGAAAAAATGCAAAGAGGTTTTTGAATTCATAAATGAAACTCAAAAAGTATAGAGAATAGACTAAGAAAATTTGACATAAATAAATAAATAAATAACTATTCATAATAAGTGTAAATTAATGAAAAGACTCATAGAATACAAAAAGGTTTTTATTAACTTTTTTAACTTTAAATAAAAATATTGATGAGAGGGGAAATATAAGTAAACGTATTAGATGCCGATGCAGGTTTTTTCTTTTTCTTTTTCTTTTTATTTTATTTTTTTTTTTTCTTTTGGTCTCATTTTGAGAAAAGTAAAAGTTATTTTAGTGATTTTAATTTAAATGTTGTATCATTAAAACAATATTTTAGATATATATTTTTTTAAGTTAACTTTTAACAAAATTCTGAATCAAAATCAAACTTACATATTTTTGTTTATTTAAATGAAAAAATATTGAAATTATTGAAGTAATATTTCAAAATAGCGATTTTAAACAACCACGCTTTTTTTTAATAAATTTTAAATTTAAATAAAAAAATACGAGAAGTTATATTATATGATTTTCTTTACAAATGATACGATTAGCCATCACAAAAAATTCAAAATTCTAACTGAATCAATAAAACATATTTTAAAGTGTGTCCCGTACCCCCCTGAAATGTAAAAGACAATATTGGCAGGTCTGAAACAATTTTTACCAAAATAAGTTATCTATTTCTTGATAAATTATTAAGTTATAAGTGATTTTGATCTAGTTAAAAAAGCCAACTTCGACACTATTTTCTGAAAAATATTTTGCGGTTATAACAAAAAAGAAAAAAAAAATATTTTGATTACAAAGTTTCTGAATAATAACACATTCGAATTTCATGCGTTTCTGAAAAAAAAAAAAAAAAAAAAATTACAAATGTGTCAAAAAAATTTCCTTTGGATTTGAAAACAGCCTTAATTAATTTATGAGTAATGTAATTTCCTTTGCCGAAACCTGCCGTAATTTTTCACTTCTCTTTTTATTTAAAATTTTCCATTTATTTCATCTTCACTTTCCTTTCAGCTTTCGAAATTATTTAATGCACTATAAGAGAAAATGTAAAGAGGTTTTTGAATTCATAAATGAAACTCAAAAAGTAAAGAGAATAGACTAAGAAAATTTGGCATAAATAAATAAATAAATAAATAAATATTCATATAAGTGTAAATTAATGAAAAGACTCATAGAATACAAAAAAAGGTTTTTATTAACTTTTTTATGTTTAAATAAAAATATTGATTAGAAGGGAAACATAAGTTAATTATCAGATGCCGATCCAGTTTTTTATTCCTTTGGTCTCAATTTGTGAAAAGTAAAAATTATTTTTATGATTTTTATTATATTTTTGTGAAAAATAACATTTTGTGATGAAAATTGAAATCCAATAACTCAAATTCGAACGGTGCATTTATTGGACTATTCCACATGTGAAGAAATAGCATTTTTAATTGTAGAATAAAGTTAAAGAAATTATTCTGAAGTTATTTTCAAACAAAAATTGATTTTTCAATTGGCAAATGACTTTTACTGATTAAAAGGTTAAACAAAATACCTTAAACAACTCTTTTACATATTTTATTCTTTCATTTTTGAATAATTTCTTATTGTGTAACGGAATGACATTTTTGAGTTGTAGAATAAAGTTAAAGAAATTATTCTGAAGTTATTTTCAAACAAAAATTGATTTTTCAATTGGCAAATGATTGTTACTGTTTAAAAGATTAAACAAAGTACCTTAAACATTTTTTTAAAATATTTTATTCTTTTATTTTTGAGTAATTTCTTATTGTGTGACGGAATGACATTTTGTAAATCACGATTCTAACCTGTTACTTAAAATTGGAAACTTTTGTGAATTAGGAAACCATTCAGGTTTTAAAGCTAATACGTATCTTAAATATGTTGTATAAACAGTAAGCAGTACAAAATTATAGCTTAGAGCAACCTACCTGCATTAAATTTAAATGTATTAACTGCCATTTGATGTAACGGAATGATGAAAAGTTTCTTATACATTTATTTAAAAAAAATGATTAAACAAAAAATTTAATAATTGTTTTATTAACCAGTAATCGTAATAAACTACATTACATAGCTATTCACACTTGATAGCTTTTTCAAAAACATATTAAGCACGATAACCTATTATTTGAAATGTCGGTTGAATACATCACAGGACTTTATTTTACATCAAGAATATGGCTTTAAAGTTATTGTAAACCCTTACGTAATTATACTACATGCATTCACTTATTTAAAAAATGCAAAATAAGCGATAATTATCTTTTAACACTGTAAAAAAAACGAACGATTTTCTTGAGATTGTACTGGCGTCTCGATTGCCAGTACAATCTGTATTAGCAATAATTAAAAGTTTATAGCAAATAATTAAAATTCATAACTAAAGATATGATTAATTTTAAGCATCTAATAGTATCCTATTCCCCTTCATGGGAAAATAAAAAGCCCGTGATTTACACAAAGATTACAACGATTTTTTATAACAGAAAAAAAAGAAAAGACAATCATTAATTTGTTACAAAATATATGTATGAAAAGATGTATACAATTGGAATGTCACATTCACCTAGAACTGTACAAAGATAAAATTAAAGAAAACCTTGTTTAAAAGGTGCACTTAATATGTTATGAATATAAAAGATGTAACTTATATGAAACATGTTATTACATAATGATTTTAAAAACTTAAAAAATTGTAGAAGTTTATAAGATTTTAAATTTTTATTATTATGCAATAATATCTTTATATTTGTGACGCATTAAATGCACTTTTTAAGCAAGGTTTTCTTTAATTTTATTTCGATACCTCGGTTGAAAGCTTTTTTAATTAATCCATAATTTTGACATTTTTATAGTGTCAGATTACTTTATAAGCCATTAAAGTGAAACTTTAATTTCGTTTGCATTTTGAAAAGAAGTTTTTGAATAATTTACTTTCTGCTGGTTCTGAGTGGTTTTTCACTTTTCCTTTTTTTATATTAAAATTTGTACTTTCTTTTCAACTTTAGAAAAAAGTTAATGGAATTTTTAAAAACTTAAAAAATTGTAAAAGTTTATAACATTTTAAAAATTTTATTATTATGCAATAATATTTTTTATAATTATGACACATTAAAGCACCTTTCAAGCAAGTTTTTCTTTAATTTTATTTCGATACGTTCGTTGAAAGTTTTTTTAATTATTTTATAAGTTTGATATTTTTAAAATATCAGATAACTTTTATAAGCCCTTAAAGAGAAATTTTAACTTCCCTTTCCTTTTTAAAAGAAATCTTTGAATAATTTTCTTTCTGCTGCTTTCTGTGTGATTTTTCACTTTTCTTTTTTTATATCAAAACTTTTCATTTATTTAAATTACACTTTCTTTTCAAACTAATGAAAAAACTAAATGGAATTTTTAAAAACTTAAAAAATTGTTAAAGTTTATAAGATTTAAAAAATTACATTATTATGCAGGGCTGCTGGCTTTCAGCCGGGCCGGTTTAAACCGGCCGGCTTTTTCTGGTTTAAACCGCTTGAAAAAGCCGGCTAATTTAAGAAAAACCGGCTTTTACTGAAACTTTTCTTTCTTTTACAAAAACTATTCTTAAAATGAAATCTATTATTAATTAATAACTGTTTAATTACTGTTGTCATAAAAATGAACTGTCTAATAAATTGTCAATTAAAATATAAGTGAATTGATAGTAGAAATGTTCTTGTGATCAACAGATGAGAAAATTTGTGCAATAATTTTCTTTTTTCTTTTCTTTTTTTTTCTTTTTTTTTCTTTTTTTTTGAAGTAGTTCAAATGATTTTTACCAAATATAATACCAATCACTTATCTTACATTTTAAATATCAGTATTCAGTGCTACACTGATCTTGTTCCAAACAAAACTATTTGTTGAAATTTTATTTTAAATTTCTTCTCTCATATCTATACTCCTTTTAGCGTAAATGCTTTAGTTCCTGAAATCTTGCTAATCCAGTAACCTATTAGACTAAACACTAAACCTCTCCTAGTATGAGGAATTTGTAGATGGGAAAGTTTGCTAATTGACCCAAATCAATTCCTCTCCTATTAATGTGTGGAAAGATTTATGAAGGAACAAGAATAAAATATTTAGTCATTATATATAGAATGAAAGAGTATGTTTACAAACATTTCCATCAACCAATTTACCACACCATTGCATTTTTATAATAGTGATCATTGCAAGAACATTTATGGCAATATAGGCCAATCATATTGTAGATCTGTTAAACAGAGACCAATCAGATTGGCTGAGGTCATGTGTACAGCAGGAGATACAAAGAACAGACAGGTGTCTTGCCATTGCCACCCTGCAGTTATTTAATCCACCTATGGCAGCTGCTCTTTCCTTGTAAGAAAAAACAAATGAAGAAAAAAGAATGTGCGGTAAACTCTGTATAAGTCAGAATCAATCAGGACCGAGAAAATTGTTCACAGTAAATGATATTCTGCCTTAGACAAATTTTACACTGTCTGTGAATACACAAGGACTTGAAAAACCTTTTTGAGCTGGACAAATTTCCCTGGAATGCTGCCTTGTAAACTTACATAAACAAGTGACTATTTTTATTCATAATACTAATACATTCATATATGCCAAGAGCCATTGTTCAAGTGAAATATTTTATAAACAGTATAATTTTGTATATTATTATTTGAATATAATTCTTACCCATAATAACATGAAAATAACTTAACTGAGCATAGGAGTGCCACTGGATCTATAGTATAGACGTCTGTTAATAATATTAGCTATTTATGAAGTTTTTGTGATATATTATTTACTGGCTATAAAAGTGGACATCTGAAACATGATTTTAAATGAATTTCTTAAGATTTTAGTTTTAATTTACATAAAATAACCATTAGTAAGAAAAATTAACAAAAGTATTCGTTAAAAATAAATAGTGATATATGAACTGGAAAAAAGCCAATAAAAGACGGCTTTTTCCTCAAAAGACCGGCTTTTTCGAATAAAAGCTGGCCGGCCTGGCCTTTTTTAGAAAAAGCCGGCTTTTTTGCAGCCCTGTTATTATGCAATAATATCTTTTACGTTTGTGACACATTAAATGCACCTTTTAAGCAAGTTTTTCCTAAATATTATTTCGATAAATTAGTTGAAATCTTTTTTAATTATCCGATAATTTCGATGTTTTAAAAGGGTCAGATTACTGTTAAAATCCTTAATGAGAAATTTTAACTTCCTTTTCTATTTTAAAAGAATTTTTTAAATAATTTATTTGCGCTGCTTTCTGTGTGATTTTTCACTTTTCTCTTTTTTATATCAAAACTTTTCATTTATTTAATTTGAAAAAATTTTCAACTTAAAAAAAAAAAAAAAACTAAATGGAATAATAATAAAAAAAATGATGGAATTTTTTTTGTGGGATAGAATTTTTTTTATGATGGAAACTTAAAAAATTGTGGAAGTTTATAAGATTTTAAAAATTATATTATTATGCAATAATATCTTTTACGTTTGTGACACATTAAATGCACTTTTTATTCCAGTTTTTCTTTAATTTTATTTCGATAAGTTAATTGAAAGTTGTTTTAATTTTTCCATAACTTTGATGTTTTATAAGTGTCAGATTAATTTTTCCATAACTCTGATATTTTAAAAGTGTCAGATTACTTTTATAATCCATTAATGAGAAGATTTAACTTCATTTTCCTTTAATTTTTTTTTTTTTTTTTTTTTTTTTTTTTTTTTTTTTTTTTTTTTACTTTGCGCTGTTTTTTGTCTGATTTTTCACTTTTCTCTTTTTTATATCAAAAATTTTCATTTATTACTTACCCATCATACGTAGTATAGGGTAAGTCTTGCAATCGTTTTGAAAATCGAAAATTTTTTTTTGACGGATTTACACGTTTTAGATAGTGGAGATTCCGAAAAACATATTTTTAGAAAAAAAATTTTGCCGTCCGTCTGTCTGTCTGTCTGTCTGTCTGTAAACGCTCTATCTCCCGAACAAATTGAGACAGAGACTTGAAATTTTGCATGTAGTTAGTATGTAAGAATGGGACGAACCCTATTTAATATCAACAACCTCGATTATCCGGAACTATTTTTTTCGGACCCTCAAAAATTTCGTTCTGATGAAAGGTACATAAAAATTTTCGAATTTTTTTGTTCTAAGGAATGGACGTAAAAGGCAATAACATAACACACATTTTGCATATAGAACGAAGTCGATCGGTTTATTAGTTGCCGAGATATTTGTAATCTTGTTTTCCACATTCTTCGATTTTTCATGACCCTGTATTTCATTCAAATTACAATTCAGAAGCATATTTTAATTGGAAATGAGACGCTTAATCCGACGCAGTTAATTGTTAGTTAATAGAATTATTATTTTTGGAGTTATAAGAATGTTTCTTTTACGCAGTTCGGTACTACTTTAGTAGTTTGGCGTTTTACATAATTTGTCGAAATTGATACATCAGCAGTTCTTTAATATAGCATTACTATGTATATTAACAATATTTAAATTTTGTTTATGAATTGCAATGCATTGTATAAATAGTTTCACATGTTTTATTTTCATATACATATCCATGATGGGTAAGTATTACGGTGGCCCCCAACGACTAGTTTAGTTTGAAAAAAAATTTCAACTTAACAAAAAAACTAAATGGAATTTTTAAAAACTTAAAAACTTGTGAAAGTTTATAAGATTTTAAAAACTACATTATTATGCAATAATATCTTTAATATTTTTGACTCATTAAATGCACCTTTTAAGCAAATTTTTTCTTTAATTTTATTTCGATAAATTAGTAGAAAGCTTTTTTAATTATTGCATAATTTTGATATTTTTAAAGCGTCAGATTACTTTTATAAGCCATTAATGAGGAACTTTAACTTCCTTTTCCATTTTAAAAGAAATTTTTGAATAATTTACATTCTGCTGTTCTCTGTGTGATTTTTCATTTTTCCCTTTTTTAAATCAAAACTTTTCATTTATTTAATTTGCACTTACTTTTCAACCTAATAAAAATAATAACTAAATAGAATATTAATTTTAAAATTGTAGAAGTTCCTAAGTTTTTAAAAATTATATTATTATCCAACAATAAAATCTTTTATATTTGTGATACATTAAATGCACCTTTTAAGCATTTTTTTTTAAAATTTTATTTCGATAAATTAGTTCGAAAACTTTTTTATTATTCCATAATTTTGATATTTTTAAAGGGTCAGATTACTTTTATAACACATTAATGAGAAACTTTAACTTTTTATTTCCTTTTTAAAGGAAATTTTTGAATAATTTACTTTCTGCTGCCCTCTGTGTGATTTTTTACTTTTCTCTATTTTATATCAAATCTTTTCCTTTATTTAATTAAGTGGATGTAAAAACAATAAACAAAGTGTGGTAAGTAAGATCAGAGATCGCACAGAGGATTTCATTTAATATCTTTTTCAAAAAG
Organism: Maratus speculifer; assembly: GCA_964019185.1. Classification (NCBI taxonomy): domain Eukaryota; kingdom Metazoa; phylum Arthropoda; class Arachnida; order Araneae; family Salticidae; genus Maratus; species Maratus speculifer. The sequence goes on along the minus strand of OZ025301.1, from coordinate 219,530,599 downwards.
CTTTATTCTTATTCTTATTATGTGTTATAAGCTGTATGTCAATGTTTAAAGCGATTGATTCTTTAGCTTTCCCAAGCTTAACAAAATTTAGAAAATAACCCCTATTCGGACGACCTTCTTTTCCCCCTGAATTTTTCACTTTTACAAATATTTATTGTTAAGAAATAATATTTACATTAGTGTTCAGTAAAAAAACGCATTAAAATTGCAATAAACACGCTTATCTAAAGAAAAAAAGACAACATTGCCCTTCCCCAAACAAAAATTCAATTTATCTTAAATTTATAAAATTTGCATTATGTGTTATAAACTATGTCAAAGTGTAAAAGCTATCATTTAATTTTCCTAATTTTAATAAATTCCCGTTAATTGTCTGTGCGAAAAAGTATCTTTTCATAAATTGGAAAATTGTAGTCTCCCTCTCTCTCTCTTCTTCTTCTTTTTTTTTTTTCTTTTTTAATTTAGATTTTATGAATCAGAACATGAAATAACATCCGCATGCATATTGATTTGGAAAATCAATAATAAAAGTTTGTACTGCGACTATCAAATCCTAGTTTTAAAAAAAATATCTCTTTTTCTTTGTGTCACGTGGTTTGCCGTGGTAAATAAAAAATACAATTCTGGAATTAATTACCAAAATAAAAACAAATGCACTTTTTTTCACATGATTTATTTGCTTCATTAATTTATATTACATACATAATAATTTTTATATCTATTTAAACTTTGACAACAATTAAAAGAGAGAACAACAGCAAAAAATGAACTGATGATATTAAAACAAATATTTTAATTAAAATAATTTTTTTTTTTTTTTTTCAAGCTTTTGTGATTTGTTGTGCGACAAGAGGTATTTAGCGATAAATACACAAAATTTGAACGCTCTGACTTGTATAGATTTTGTGTACGGACACTGTGACAGACAGTCAGTGGACAGAGAATAGGGTTTCGTCACATGAACGAAACCCTAAAGAACAAAAATTTTGCAGAAGAATAAAGTCGATCGGTTAATGAGTTGCTGAGATATTTGTAATCCTATTTTCAACATTTTTCGACTTTTCATGACCTAGTATTTCATTCAAATTTCAATTCAAAGATATTTTAATTGGAATTAAAACATTTAATACAACTTTGTAAACTGTTAGTTAATAAGATTGTCATTTTTGGAATTACCAGGATGCTTCTTTTACGCATTTCGGTATTACTTGATTAGCAAGTCGATCAAAAAATTATCGCCAAACTTCACGGATTGATTAAAGGCCAATAAAGGCTTATCGCAAATGTTACATGCATTTGACATTAAACAAATTACATGTGTACTACGTCATTAATTGATTTTAAATTCGATGTTTATTTGTAGTATTATCAATCTTTTATTAATTTATTTGTTATTTTGTTATTTAAAATAAAAATTACGCCAATTTGTATAATTTACGAATATTTTGGCGATTTATATTAGATTTCAAAATGGGGTGAAGAAATACTCAAATAGTACTAGCAGTTCTGTAATAGAGCATTACTATGTATAAAAAATATTTAAATAAACGTTTACTTTTTATTTTGGAAATGCGATACATTTTATAAATAACTTACACGTTTTATTTTCATATTTTATAGTATGCATGTAAAATTCTGCTCTAAACCATATCATTTAGTAAAAATATTCCATCGAAGATTTAGCAATCGTGTGGCACAAAGTGGTGAAACAACAATAAAATTCTTTTGGCATATTACCCACCTAAATTAGACAGAAGCGCGCCGTACAATTTTTGAGCACCTTCTTTCGAGTTTCATATGACAGTAAAACAGTTCCACTAATACTGGTTTAAACTTAGCATTACTATAAGATACCGACATAAAAATAGATTTATGTTATCGCCGTAGAAATCCGCTCATTACTTCAACTTTCACCAAGCAACACAAAATATGAAAAACACACAAACTAAACTAAAACTGAACTGACTCCGAAGTCAACGCAATACTTTATACAAGTTATCAGCGCGGGAAAAAAGAGATCTCACGACAAACACCTAATTTACCAATTTGATTTTGAGAATTTACTTTTAAACAATGAAATTTAACCCGCCGTCAGAAACAGAATGTAGCTCTCTTTCACGGTCGCGTATAGTCAACTGGATGCTGCATTTAAACAAAAACCACTGAAGGGGAATTCTGGGTAATCCAACAATTTGAGAGAAGAAAATAATAGATATTGCGCAACAGATACAGAAGGAATTAAGTAATGGGATTTTCTTTTAAAAGAAAAGAATTGTTCTAAATGTTTTTTAGAATAAAATAAAATAAAAAGAGTTGACTTAAAAGTATGGAATTAAAAATAATATGTTAAAATATTATAAAAAGAAAGGAAAACGTTCAAAGTTAAAAGAATTTTGAAGTAATTAACTTAGGATTAAGGCGGATTTTTTTTTAAATATTGCATGCATATCCATGATAGGTAAATATTACGGTGGCCCCCAACGACTAATTTCTATAATTGGTGTGAAAATTGAAATTATGCGATAAGAAGGTAATAAATTTATTAAATAGCGAAATTTATTATTCAAATCACTTCCATCGTCATTACACCGTAAAAAATAATCTGTAATTCTACAAATGCAAAGTTATAGCCTACTAAAATTTTATATGTACACTGAGGGAAAAAAATGTGCAAATTTGCAAAAGTACACTGTTAAAAATTTTCTGTTAAATTACAGAGAGTCTTCGGATAATCCATTATCTTAAGTCTTGTGTAAAATTACAGAGATTAGAAAAACAGATAAATTATTCGGTAAATTTACAATGGACCCTGTTAATTAACATCGTTAAAAATACACAAGAAATTTATGCACAAGAAACAAATAAATTTATTTTTAATGATAATAATTAAATTTAGTTTTCAAAATTAGTAAATAACTCAATGAACCTAGAACAAATTGAATTTTTCAAGTAATTTTGAACTGCTGTATCATTTATTTTTTTACAAATACGTTTGCAGCCCTTCTGGGGCTTGAACCCGAGACCTCTTGGCAGAGGACTTTACTGACTAAAATATACACTCTATAATAATAATAATAATAATAATAATAATAATAATAATAATAATAATAATAATAATAATAATAATATTGTTAAGGGTGTATTTCGATTCAAACTGCTCTTTTTCCGATTTATTTTTAAATTCATTTTTGCTCTCATATCCATCTAACTGGCAAATTGTCTTATTTAGAAAGTACACAAGGTGCCGTGATTGTCGATTCTTTGATAAATGCAGGAAATATTGCAAAAAAAGCAATCAAAAATGGCATTTTGAATCGATTTTTCCGAAGCGGGAGATCTGTGAACGAAAAAAAGGGTCCTACTGAGAAGATAATTGTTTATAAATCAAATTCTAATGAATTGAGCGTAAAATGACATCACACGGCACCTTATACGTCTCTTCAAAAATCTCCTCAGCAAGTTTCATGTTTCTACTTTTAAAAATGTGTCTGAAATTGTATGAGAAAATTTCGAGTTGTTGAAGGCGAAAAAGCGTTTTTTCGAATACATCCTTAAGCTACAGAAATCTGTAACTTTGCAAAAGAATACACTAAAATTACAGTTATCTTACTAAAATTTTATCTGCAACCTGGGTTGCCATTATATAAAAAAGTTTAGCGATCCCAGTTTCCTAAAAAAATCCTAGTAATCTTACAGATTTTTGATTTTCAGTGCAAATCTGTATTTGTTACATGGATTTCTGCTGTTGCCATTACATAATAAGTACTAGGAATCCCAGTTTCCTAAAAAAAATTAATAGCTTTATAGGTTTTTTTATTTTTATTTATTTATTTTTTTTTTCCAGTGTAGGAGCTTTTGTTATTTTGTTCAAAATATGTTACATTCATGATTCAGTAGAGAAAAATCGATAAAAAAAAAAAAATACCCACTAACAATAAATAAATAAATAAATAAATAAAAATAAACTAAATTTTCTTTTTCAACATTTCTATAATAAAATCGCAAAATCATTTTATAAGTTGTATTTTGAATAATAAGTTTTAACATTGATAAAAATATCTTTAAATAAACAAGAAATCCCCTACAGGGAATTAGATATAATATAAAGGAAATATCGGTAAAATAATGACCGAGAAACTCGATCGAATGTGTTTAACCGAGATTAAATTTACAGAGAGTCAGTTTTTTTCTGCGTTTTTGCAGAATTTTTTTACAATGTAGCTTTTGAAAAGCTACTTAAATCCGTAGCTTTACAAACAAATCTGTTAAAATTACAATAATCTTGCTAAAATTTTATCTTTAACCCTTTATCTACCGAATTATTTATCAAGAAATCGCTTCACCTCAATTACTGGAGTTTCTAAATACATATAATACAAAATTTTGACGTTTTTTCATTAAAACTGGTTAAATATATCGGTAGTAATAACCTTTTTTTTTTTTTTTTGGCAAAATATTTACAAAAATAATCAGATTAATTAACGAAACATACTCTTGTGGAAATATCACAATTGTAAGAAAAGCAGTGTATTTTAATGCATTATGAGGCTCTCTGTAAACGGAAAAGATTTTGCAATTAAAAATGTTTCATAGACTTTTTTTTTTTTTTTTTTGAAAAGCTATATTTATGCAAATAATTATGAAAATCACCGCTTTTTGAAAATATTTAGCTTCGACTGTTTCTCTGCCCTTTCTAAATTTGATTAAACTACGTATTTTGTGTGGAATGAAAACTAATATTTTCTTAATAGACTAGAGATGGGAAATATAGTTATTTTTGGTTAACAGGTTACATCGTTCCACTCTTTTACAGGTAACAGGTTCCAACAACCTGTTATTTTTATAACATATAACTAACGGATGTTTAAATTAGAAGGCCTTTCGAACAAAACGTTTTAAATAACTTTTTGACGTAATTATAAATGCTATATTTTACTAAAATTAATCAAAATCAGTTTGTGATTAAAAACATAACTTTTGCCAAAAACAAAAGACAACAAAAACCAAAGACAAAACTTAATTAATTATGATGCTTTGAATTTCGTGCATTTTTGACATTAAAAACAGGTTTTTCCAGTTATAGTGATTAAAACATTAGAAATTCATATAATTCTTAGTCTCATAACTCAGTATGTTTTTAGCATACAAGAATAATTTTTTACTGTTTTACATGTTAGAACGTGAAAATCTTTTCGAGATAAAGTTTATAGGATCCACGCATTGGATAAAATTTGCAATTTCTTATGTATTTAAAAATAATGTAAATGGATTTTTATGTGATGCAGAGGAGAACAAATTTGAAACATTTATACAGCTGGAATTATAACTGTAAAACTAACAATTTAGAAATTATTTATTGATAAATGACAAGAGACACTATGCATAATAACAAATAGAGTTTTAACACAATTTCTAACTATAAATAAATAAATAAATAAAATAAAAAAATTAAAAAATAAATAAATTCATACAGCATAGATTATGAAACACCTTCTAACACATTTAGAATGCCATAACAAAGCTTGACAATTTACAAAGGTGGAAAACTGCGTTTTATTGAACAAGTTGAAAAAAAAAAATACATTTGAAAACACGATTTCTGCTATTATCATGAATAGGCGTTAAAACATACGATTTTTTTTAGTACTGTATGTGATCGACAGACGTGTGTTTACTACATATAGTATGCTAAAAGTTAGTTCAGTTAAACGCATAGGACATTTGAAAATTTCCATACAGCAATTTCAGCCAAGAAACGGATGTTATTGAGAACACTTTTCCGACCTTGCATATGATCTAAAATTTTTACAAACCAAGTAACTTTTAAAAAGTAGTTAAACTTTAAAACGCATACCATTATTGAAAACGCCACTTCCAGCAATTATTGTTCGTAGGTTTTAATAGTCCCCCCCCCCCCATTTAATTTTAATTTTCTTCTATAACCAAATTACTTTTGTATGTTCTCATAAATAAACGATAAGTTCTATGCACACCATATTCTTTAATAAGAAACTTGTAGTACACCACAGTGATGTATATCAATTTCAGTATGTTTTAAATACTGTAATATCATTAAAATACGAGTGAATAAGCGAGTGATTTTTCAACACAGGCCGTAAACTAATGGAATTCTTCTGCGTGGCCCTGCAAATGAATCAAAAATAAAAAAAAAGCTACACACTTTCTTCTCAAAGCCGAACATGCTATATTAAATTCTAATACAGTAAAACCTCCATAACGGACACTCCCGAATAGCGGACACCTCTATTTAACGGACAATTTTCCAATCCCCATTCCCAAAACCTACATTTTTGTATGTTTAACCTCTGAATAACGGACATTCCGAATAGCGGACACTATTTACGGCGATAAAGGATCAAAAAGTATTTTTTAAGGAGAAAAAAAGGAAAAAAAAAAAAGGAAAAAGGCAACTATATTTATCAGAGAATTTTGTGATCACAGATAAATGGGCTGAGGATTCCCCCCCCCCCCCTCCCCGCAACGTTCAGTGTTGAATTGAAGAGGTTTCCCAAAAGGGACGTTTTCCAGAGCATTGAAATATTCCCCCGGAAAATTTTGAGATTTTATGCTTTTAACAGTCAAAAAGTGCAATCCCCCTCCCCGCCCGGAACTCTATAATGTCAATTTGAAAAACAAATTACATTTAGTCGCAAGCAAAAGTTAACTTTTGTAACCGTTTTTTTTTTTTTTTTTTTTTTTTTTTTTCATAAGAATGTAATAAACAGTGCGTACAATTCATTTCAATCCCATTGCTTAAAAAATAATTTTAATTTCTGATTAATCACATACAGAGATTTTAGGACATATAAAAGTCAATTAAGGAAAAATTAAGCATTTCTTAGCGGTTTTTTGAATTTCTGAGGTTTTTCCAATAGCGGACACCTCCGAATAGCGGACAATTTCTGCGTTCCCGAGGTGTCCGTTATTTAGAGGTTTTACTGTATTATATATATATGTATATCAATTTCATGGCAATCGAACTATATTTACACGAGTTAGAACAAGGATAGGCAAACCGAATTCATAAACACTTTTCAACTACATTGTAAAACATTATAAAGGAAAAATTGATCCGCGACTTAATATCGGTCACACACATCAATCAACACATAATCAAAGTTAATTTCACAAGAACACAAAATTATTATTTACATACTTTAAAATAAAAGCAATTCTTCAAATTAATTACAACTGTATTAAAATTAAGTTATTTCACAAATTATAGGAGACTATTTTCTTTCTTTCTTTTTTTCCCGATCATTCTTTTTTCTTTTCAGCGAAATAAAATCTTTTAAACACAAATGCAAAATAAAAATAATAAAAGTATTTGGCCGAAAAACAAAATTTATAGTGCCAAAATCCCCCCCCCCCCCGCCTCCTCCCAAAAAAAATTCCATGGAGCATGCAGTAATAACCCTTTTAAGCAGGCCTGTCCAACCTTTCAGTAAGTAGGGGCGCATTTTAGTTCTTAGCACTCAATGAAGGGCGCCAAAACACGTGGTAATAATATCGCATAGTATTAGTATACACGCACATCTTAACATAATGCAAATGAATTGTACAGTCGGAAAAGAAGTCTCCTACAGTTTTGAAGTTCCACGTATTAAATTTCAAATTATACATCTTTTTAGAGAAGACTGTATCAAAAATGTTTGTAGGGTAAGGCGCCAGGTACTTTAATAACCTCTATAATAACAATAATTACAAATAAATAAATATGAAAATCAGAGATATTGCTAGGTTTTTTTAGGATGCGAAAATAGTTTTATTTATTTTGAAGGCGTGGATTAGCTTTATAAAAAGTACAAAACCAGATGGCATGAAATTGAGAAAACCATGTGGGTGGTTTAAGAGGGGTAGTCTGGAAGTACTTTCACAGACAGAAATTACTTCTGAACTATTTATTATTTTATATCAGTAAAATTATAGAAAAAAATAAAGAAAAAAAAACCTTTTAAAATTTTAAAAGTCCTTCCGGCAATGCCGGGAGGAAGAGGTAGCTTTCATATACTTATACATTTACTTATTTATTTTAACGTAAGTTACATTGTTCAAAAATACTAAGCTCAAATTAGTGGAAATAATCTTATAAAATTAGTGATTTTATAAGATAGAAAACTAGTTTTTGTCAAGACTGAATATTAATAGGAATATTTAGATATTTGTCATCTTTTCTTCAACCTGGTTTTATTTTAAGCGATTTAGAGAGTCACCAAATTCCACGATATCATAAAGTGTATGCCATTTTAAAGCAACATGATGGATCGTTCAGATCAGACCGTTTCAAAATGTCAGCCATAAGCAAAATTCAAAGTGCTATAACTCAATCATTTTATAAGATATAGACAAAACAAAAAGTGTTCTGGAATCATTGTTTTAAGTTTTAATACGTAAAAGAAAAATATTTTTCAACTTTTAATTTTTTCGCATTTAATTTTAAATTTTAAATTTTTTTAAAAATTTAAAATGGCCACCATTTTGAAACAAAATGGTGTGTGATGCTGGCCAAAGAACTCGGTCGAGACATTTGTACGTACTATGTACATACCAAGTTCCATTGAAATCGGTTCATAAATACGCGTGTTATCACGTGACAAAATCAGATCGTTTCAAAATGTCAGCCATAAGAAAAATTCAAAGTGCTATAACTCAATCATTTTGTAAGATATAGACAAAATAAAAAGTGTTCTGGAATTGTTGTTTTAAGTTCTAACACGTAAAAGAAAAATATTTTTCAAATTATGATTTTTCGCATTTAATTTTAAATTTTAAATTTTTTAAAAAATTTAAAATGGTCACCATTTTGAAACAAAATGGCGGATGATGCTGGCCAACGAACTCGGTCGAGACATTTGTATGTACTATGTACATACCAAGTTTCATTGAAATCGGTTCATAAATGCGCGTGTTATTACGTGACAAAAATCAGATCGTTTCAAAATGTCAGCCATAAGAAAAATTCAAAGTGCAATAACTCAATCATTTTTTAAGATATAGACAAAATAAAAAGTGTTCTGGAATCTTTGCTTTAAGTTCTAACACGTAAAAGAAAAATATTTTTCATCTTTTAATTTTTTCGCATTTAATTTTAAATTTTAAATGTTTTTAAAAATTTAAAATGGCCGCCATTTTGAAACAAAATGGCGGATGATGCTGGCCAACGAACTCGGTCGAGACATTTGTATGTACTATGTACATACCAAGTTTCATTCAAATCGGTTCATAAATACGTTAGTTATCGCATGACAAAAATCAGATATATATATATATATATATATATATATATATATATATATATATATATATATATATATATATATATGTCAACATTTGAACGGAGGGTGGTTTTGGGGTCTGGGGGTCATGATCGGTGAAAATATACCAAAATTTTCCGGAAGTGCTTTCCTCCGGACGGCTGCAATAGGTAGCTTTTTACTTTTTGTAATGAAAGCTACCTAAAAGTCAATAAAGAAAAACTAAGCCCTTTTATCCTTCATATAAAACAGCCAATGGGCCAGCTTTCATGCACTTCAAAGGAGAGGAGAACAGGTGATTTTCTCTTACTTTTTAAGTAGTATTAAAATGAGCTATTTCCTACTATTAAGAAATTTAACTATCATAATTACACTACATAAACATAACTAAACTTTGCAAAAATATGCCTAATTAAATTTTCAAAGTATGTTTCTTGTTTTTAATGCACAAAGCAGCATGCCAAACACAAGTTTTAATAATATCCCTGATAAAATATTATGAAAATGATACTAAAAAAAAAAGCATTGGTTATAATGGAATTTTACTTCTAAAAAGTTTATTAACAGCAAATCTTCAAAAGGGCGCCAAGAAAACTTTTAAAGGGCGCCGCGTTGGACAGCCCTGCTTTTTAGTATTCAAAAACGAGTAAACCATTCTATCACCCTTGCAACATCAACACAGAATCTTTCCTGATTGAAAATCATTTAATACTACCTCTTCCATTACTTCCGAAAACCATAAAGAATAAACAAACACTTTTCAAATGTCATTCACTCAGACAAAATTGTTAATTCTGTTATATTTATTATCAACATATTTTTTCAATTTAAAACGAGTTGTACCAAATATTACAGTGATCGCAGAAAATATTTACAGATAAATAATTGCAAACATGTTAACTTATCTGTTTTTAGGTGCGTTCGTAATTATGTAAATACGTAGCACCTATTGTTGTCGCTCAGTCCGTCCGTCTGTCCGTCTGTCTGTCTGTCCGTCTGTCTGTCCGCATATAACAACGCAAAAAGTACCCAATCGAATCGTTTGAAATTTAAAATACATAATTTTTACATAATTTTGTCGAGTCATTTCAAATTTTATGAAAATCGTATGGATAGATCAATTACAGGGACAATCAAAAGGATTCCGTTACATTACGGTCAATGGGGAAAAACGTTTCAAATGCATTTTAATCGTTTGAAATTTAAAAGGTATATTTATTACATAATTTTGTCGAGTCATTTCAAATTTTATGAAAATCGTATGGATAGATCAATTACAGGGACAATCAAAAGGATTCCGTTACATTACGGTCAATGGGGAAAAACGTTTCAAATGCATTTTAATCGTTTGAAATTTAAAAGGTATATTTATTACATAATTTTGTCAAGTCATTTCAAATGTTATGAAAATCGGATGCATTGATCAATTACAGGGACAATCAAAAGTATTCCGTTACATTACGGTCAATGGGGAAAAAAGTTTCAAATGCATTTTAATGGTGTTACACTCATTTGAATATAACAGAATTGCATGATCTATGAAATATGTACTAAAAATACATTTTGGATAATCTGTGATACAAAGAACAATTATTTTTAAATTACAGGGCCACACAAATGTATTCTACTAAATAATGTTATACGGGAAAACATTGTTTGGGGCGTGTTTTAATTATATTAACCTACTTCACATTTTATGAATAAGATATACGTTAATGAAGTGTAATAAAAATTACTCCCTGCATATTTACAGGAACACAAAGATTTCGACCATTATACTGTATCCAAAGTACGCTCTACTATATCAGCAAGATCTGAATATTTTAAAACTTCGTTATCAACGAACGCACCTCATTTGCTACGCTTTACGTGCAATTTCCAACTTGTTATTCAAAGTTATAGCTAAGCGAAAAATGATCATTATCTATTTTAGGAACTAGATTTACTGCAGTGAGAAGAAAATATATCAGAATGAATCGGGGAATATTAAGGAATTATTTATAGTTGTTTTTCAACTGCGGTTTTTAATTGAACTCAATTTGTAGTTCTAATGCAACGCCATGCGAAAGGGGGGGGGGGGGGCGGTCACCCTGGGCACGGAAATTTAGGGGGCGCTATATTTATACTACCAACGTCATTTTTGTCTTTTCACAAGAAAAAATTGGTAGAGGGGGCGCCAAACTGAAACTTTGCCCCGGGCGCAGTTTTCTCTTCGCACCCCCCTGATGTACACATTTTGGACGATTTAATCAATTAAAAAATTATAAATTCGTGCATTTTATTTGATTGTAATAAAATAATGTTCAGTTTTTTAAAATAGATTTTTTTATCTAAAATTGAGAATTAATTTTTAAGGCATAGAATTATAAATAAATGCATTTTGCTTAAATATTGCAAAAATGTACTTTTTATAAATTTAATGATTCTGATCTTCAGTTTCACTGGTTTTTCTTGGTGTGTGTGTCGGGGGGGGGGGGGGGGGTTGGAAATCAATGCTTTCCTCATTGGATAATATATTACAAAACTCAATTTAAAATGCATTTGTAATGTAAGTGTACAAAGGGAAAATATTTAGATCTAATAATCTAGCGTGTTCACTTTGGGGCTGTGCAAATATAACGTTATCATTTTAGGGGAGCGGGGGGGGGGGGGGGTCCGGCACATGATATTGTACAATATCTCTAGGGAGAGGAAATGTTTGTTTTTGATTTCGATATAATTTTTGATCCAATCAAATTTTTCTCTTTTTATTTATAACATAATCTTTAGTTGTAAATTTTTTTTTTTTTTTTTTTTTTTTTTTTTTTTTTTTTTTTTTAAGTAGGTTATCTATTTTTGCGTAAGGGATTGATGAAATGCAAAACAATTTTTAAGCACCACACACATAACAGAGTTGCCTATGGTGAGAGAGTGAGGATAGGGCCAATTAGGTGCGCTCCTCTCAAAAGAAACGGTTCAGGACATTTTTAGTGAATATTGTTCTATTTTAGAGGTGCGAAATTGATTTCTTGATTAAGGCAAATGAATGAAGACGCTGCCATTTAAAACCATATGTTATTTAATTAACAGGGACTTTTCGGTAACATATTAACACAATATTAGGTTCCAGCATAGTAACAGCGTTTTTCATCCTAATACGTTAAAAAATGCCACCCCTATAATAGACTGAGCAAATAAATTTTACATTAAATTTTCTTCAATGGTACTTTAAAGTAGTGTCGGTAAATAAAGGGTTAACCCGGGTTGCCGTTACATAAAATTTTCAAGAAATTTCAGTTTCCTGAACAATTCTTAGTAACCTTATTTGATTTACAGAACAAAAGTTTATTTGTTACAGGAATTTTCGTTGTTGACGTTGCATTAAAAGCTCTAAGTATCTCAGGTTCAAGAAACATTTTAGTAACTTCATAGACTTTTTTTCTTTACAGTGTATGACAAATTGCATTTGTAAATATACTGTTTTCCTCTTTTCAGGTGTAAAAATTTAAGTCGTACGATTAAAAATCAATGATTTGTAAAAAAAATTGAAGTTTATTACTAAGAATTGCTCTTTTCAGGTGTAAAAATTTATTTCGTACGATTAAAAGTCAATGATTTGTAAATAATTGAAGTTTATTACTAAGAATTTTTTCAGCCTTAAAGGCGGACATTTTTTGATTTACACTGTAAAAAAAATTCTGTAAAATTACTAAATTTTTTCTAAGAAACTAATAATTTTTGCTGTTACCATTACATGAAAAATTCTAGGAATTCCAGTGTCCTAGAAAAAATTTAATAACTTTACAGATCTTTTTTTTTTTTTTTTTTTTTTTTTTTTTTTTTTTTTTACAGCATACGATATAGATAACCACTATAATACTTATTCATCATTATTATTATTATGTATTTAAATTGCAGAGGCTTTTTCTTGCCTTAAAATATCTGACAACCAGCAAAAGTACTCTATAATTTTTATTCATCTTCTTCCTATTGATTTTAGTCATTTCGTTGAAAAATTCTAATTATTATTATTTTTTTTTTTTAACAAAAGATTAAGGCCAACTCGGACAATAATGTGACACGCAACATCTTATAAATTAATTTGGAAGGCTTCGATCTGAAGAAATGCTTGCAAAAGCACATATGGGCGATATTCTCTTCTTTTCATTCTATTAAACTGCATGCAACAGATGAAATTACGATATAAAAGTCGCAAAATTTAGATTTCTTAAGTCATTGGGATGGTAAGACTAATTAAAACGAAGAAAATATAATATAGGTAGGTGTGCCAGTAATGGACATCTTTAAGGAATTTCTTTAAAAATTGCTTTGTAATTAATAGTTATAATTATTATGTTACAGTTTTTAAGTGCGTTCGTAATTATGTAAACACATAGCACGTATAGTCGTCGTTCAATCCGTCCGTCTGTCTGTCCGCAGAGAACAGAGCAAAAACTACCAAACCGAATTGTTTGAGATTTAAAATATAAAATTGTTGCATAATTTTGTTTAGTCATTTCATATTTTATGATAATCGGATCTATAATTTATTTACAAGGACAATGAAAAGTATTCTGTTACATTACGGCCAATGGAAAAAATAGTTTCAAGTGCATTTCAGTGATGTTACACGCTTTCGAATTTAATAAAATTGATATGCATCTATGAAGTATATACTAAAATATACATTTGTATGATCTGTGGTGCAAAGAATATTTGTCATTGATTTACAGGATAACACAAAAATATTTTACTGCATAATGATATACGGTAAAACATTGTTTTGGGCGCGTTTTATTAATATTAAATTATTTCACATTTTATGAAATTTATATACGTTGCTGAGGTTTACTAGTAGTTATTTTCTGTATAGTAGAAAGCAGATAGTATTTACAGGCACGCAGCGCCATGCGGAGAGAAAATTGCACTTGAGGCGAAATTTCAATTAGCCCCCTTCCCACACGTGTGTTGTGTGTGTGGGGTGTCATGGCTCCTTTTTTGGTGGTGGGGGTCACATCATTAAATAAGTTATTATATTAAAGGCTGTTCCCATATCCGAAATGGCTACATTTCTGATACTTCTGAGAAGCCGTTATCATTCGTAAGTAATATATATATATATATATATATGCATGCATTAATATTTATAAAAATATAAAATTTTATTAGATAGCAATAAATTGAAGAATTTTCTATTTTCTCATAAAAACAAAGAATCATTCAAAAACTGTGCATTTTAAGCCAATTTTTAGGCCTTGACCGCTGCAAAAATGGATTCATGAAGGAGAAATTGGCTGTTAAGATCTGAAATTCATTTTAAAACATCAAATTTTATTGAAATTTCTTGAAAGATTCTTTGCCTTTATCGAGAAATAGAAAATGCTAATTGATCACATTTTTTTGAATAAATGAAATCGCAAATGTCTTGGATCTAAGATTGAAAATGACATCCTCCGTGTGTTAAAATTTTCCTGTTTTGGATAAATACAAAGCAGGTAATTTTTAAAGATCTTTTAGAACTTTAAGCCCTTGCGGCCCGGTGGTATGTCTTTCCGCTGTCTAACCACTTAATTTTAATTCCCGAAATTTACATTGGTACCAGAATTTAGGTAAAAAAATATTCGGTTTATTGAATTCCAGCAAAATCGCTTTTTCTTAATTACAAATAAAGTTGTTTTCAAATTCCGGTGTCAGTCATCAATTTCAACACTTAAGGGTGTATTCGCAAAAACGCTTTTCCACCTTCAACAGCTCGAAATTTTCCGATACAATTTCAGACACATTTTTAAAAGTAGAAACATGAAACTTGCTGGGGTGATTTTTGAAGTGATGTATAAGATGTCGTATGATGTAATTTTTCGTTGAATTAATAAGAATTTGATTTATAAACAATTACCTTCTCAGTATGACCCTTTTTTTCGTTCACAGACCTCCCGCTTCGGAAAAATCGGTTCATAATGCCGTTTTTGATTGTTTTATTTACAATATTTTCTGCTTTTATAAAAGAATTGACAATCACGGCACCTTTTGCACTTTCTAAATAAAACAATTTGCCAGTTTACTGCATTTGAAAGTAAAAATGAATTTAAAAATAAATCGGAAAATAAGCAGTTTGAATCGAAATACACCCTTAAGCAATGAATTTGCTCTGCGCCGCAAAGGTTTAAAGAGTGAGAAAGATTATCATAGCTGAGCAAAGGGTAAATTTACAAGAATTTAATATGTATTTCATTTTTAAAATATGCTTTAGAAATTTTTACGTTCAAGGTAGAAGAGGGACGGAGAGTTCATGACCTTTGTGATCTCTTCTTTGGATCCACCATAGAGCGGGACATGTTTTGGAGATTAAAAAATCAAGACATCCAGCCAGTGTTTAATACAGGGGTTGGGTCTGGAAAAACATTCCCCCTCGGAGCAATGCGATCCCCCCGGAAGATTTGAGATTTTGTGTTTTCTATAGTCAAAAAGTGTACTTCCTATTCCTACCCGGAAACTCTGTAACATCCCCTCCCGGATCAAAGCGCCTGAATTCAACACTGCATCCAGCGCGGGAAGCATGGTAAATAGAATTGAATTCAGACACTGTTCTCCGGAAGGGACTTCTGTGGTTCCATAGGGAAAGGACATTATAGAGCTCCGAAAGGGGGAAATTGCATTTTTTCCCCATTGAAAATAAAAATCTCAAATTTTCTGGGGAGGGAAATGTTCCCCCCCCCCCCCCCCCCACACTTCCACCCAGTCCATCTCCTCTGAAATTAACACTGATGGTAAACACAATTATAACCCTCTACTATCTAATATCAACATCGTCCAGAAAATGTTCTCAATCACTTTTCAGTTTAACATCATAACTAGTGTTTGAGTTTTGTCTGGTTTTGAGGTTTTGTCAGTCATTATTATCACTATCTATATGACGACTTCTGTCAGACAGAAAGTAATCTGTCTACGAAAGAATGACGAAACGACCAACGTAGTTTCACTTCCTCAGAGCAGAATTTCTACAACTTTTTGCATTTGAGTCTTGGAACCGTGCCAAAAGTTTCCTCTCCAGAAAGATTAGAATTTTCTGATTGTCCGCTCGTGTGTCGTAAGTTTTGCAGCAGTAGGCAAGTTCAGATAATTTTTGTAAAGCGAAAGGAGCTTTTTAAAATCGAAGTTTGTTCAAAGGTCGGTTTTAATTAGACTGACCATACTATGGTATACTTAATACCAGTGGCGCAGCGAGGGGGGGTTGGGGGGTTGGGGGTTAAACCCCCCCCCCCCCCAGAGCCATGACAAAAATACAGAAATTTCCATTTTTATGAACTGAATCATAAAAAACAAAACTAAAGTTAGAATTTTATTTGTTTTGTTCTCGAAATCTGCCGCTTTATTGAATCAAATTTTATTTAAAAATTTGACTCGTTTAAGCGGCAGTAATGTATTTTCTTTTAAAAATGGGGAAAGTACATGGTAACGGTATCAGTATTGAAAACTGGTCACTCATTTCGGAAAAGGCCGGCATTCATATACTATTGGAAATCAGCCGAAGGCTTCAAAAGGAATGGCCATTTCCTGTCACTGCCAATGCCGTCTCGGATTCTTCAATACTGCACCATTGGGGGGTCTTAATTAGTTACATCTGTTTCTTGCTCTTTTTTTTGGAAACGGGACTGGACACTCCAATTCCAGGAAAAACACAAAAACGCATGCTTTGAAGGATAGGCTTAATTTCACAAACATTCTGTTGTTAGTTGCTGTAATGCTAAGGTTGCCTTTATTGTGCGTTTCGCTATGGATATTAAATCCTATTCAGAGAAAAAATTATGAAAAAGATGGATATAAGAGATCATTTTTTAAAATCTTTCGAATTCCTTCAAGCATTCTTAAAATCCAGGTGTGTTTGGAAAGTATATAATTCGTTTATATTTATGTCTCTGGAAAGATATTAACAGCGCCGTGCGAAAGGAGGGGGGGGGGGGAGTAGAGGGCGGTCGCAGGGATTTAGGGGGTGCCAAATTTCTAACTACTTTCTACTTAGTACTATTTTAAAGGGACTATTTTCAGACAATTTTTTTAATTAATATTAATTCATATTTAAAAAACGCCCGAAATAGGCAAGTAGGTAAGCGGAAAAAAAGTTACCGGAAAAACAGTTATCGGAAAAAAAGTGACATAAACTACAAAAGCAGAAAAGAAGTTACCGGAAAAAAAAAAGGGACAAGGAATTGATTTTGGGAATTCATTATTGATTTTGAGGATTCATTGGTTGAGTATTTAGGGGGTATCAGGGGGAGGTTCTTAATTTAAGTAAATGGGTTTTTCGTGCTGAATTAACTGTTTTGGTTCAGTTTTTGGACATATGATAACCCCCCCCCCCCATCCATAACTTCTCAAATTAAATTAATAGTTTTTTTACGCAGATTTATCCGATTCGATTGGAATTTCGGACATAAGATCATTATGATAAGACGTATCTCTGATTAGTTATAGAGTTCTTTTGCTTTTTATAAAGAGAGGGTGGTCAAATACTCCCCCCCCCCACAAATTAGATAGATCGGTTTTTAAGATCGGATCAAAATTATCCGATGTATTTCAAATTTAAGATATAGATTCTTTCTGATAAGGTGAATCCCTGAATAGTTTTAAGAGTTTAATGACTAAGTATAAAGGGGAGGGGGATGGAGGATAATCCCTCTTAAATTAAATAAAATGGCTTTTTACGCAGAATTATCCGATTTGCTTCGAATTTTGGACATAGGTTCATTATGATAAAATGTATCTCTGATTGGTTACGGGGTTCTTTTCCTTATTATAAAGGGGGGGGACAAGCAATTATTTCCCCCTCAAATTAGATAAATCGGTTTTTATGCAGAATTATCTGATGTATTTCAAATTTTAAATATTTCAAATTGAAATATGTTCTATCTGAAAAGTTGAATCCCTGAATATTTTTAAGGGTTTAATGGTTAAGTATAAAGGCAAAAACAGAGGATAACCCTCCCCTCCCTTTAAATTAAATAAATAGCTTTTTATGCAGAATTATCCGATTTAAAGAATTACTATTCAAATTTTGGATGTAGGTTCTTTACGATAAGGTGTATCCCAGATTAGTTATGAGGTTCTTCTGCTAAGTATGAATAGGGAACCTGACGATTATCCCCCCCCCCTTAAATTAGATAAATTGTTTATGCATAATTATCCGATCTATTTCAAATTTTTGATATAGGTTTTTCTCATAAAGTGGATCTCTAAATAATTTTAAGGGCTTAATGGCTAAGTATAGAGGGGGGCACTGAGGATAACCCCACTTAAATTACATAAATGGCTTTTTACGCAGAATTAATCGATTTGCTTCAAATTTTAGATGTAGTTTCATTATGGTAAGGCGTATAAGCTAATTAATATAGTTAAAATAGGGAGGGGTGCAGCAGTCCATTCAGGAAACCTTTTCGGGGAAAGAAGCTTGCTTTCCCCATTCGACGGAGGGGGATGTCCGGTAGATATCGCGGGCGGCTAGTTTCTTAGGAAATTTGTCGATCAGGGGGATTTCCCGGTAAAGGTTTGCCGCAAAAATACTCAAGTAACATAAAAAAACGAGTTGAATGCAACTGAATGCAAATAACAAATAAAAACATTTTTTCTTTATTTTTTAATTTAATGATTGAAAACTGTTATGTCAGAAAACATTATAACACATTTTACCTTTTTTCTGATAGTGATTAATTTCCATTCATTTTGCACTTAAAACTGGTTTAATTTTTTTTTTTTTTTTTTTTTTTTTTTTTTTTTTTTTTTTTGTGAAAAAAGTAATATACTAAATTTTTTGTTGTAATTGTCATTTTAATTTACGCCAAATATTTATCATTTAATCTTCAAATATTTATTCAATCAATTAATTCAAATATTTATTCATAATCATCAAATATTTATCTAATTAATGTCCCATATTACACATCACAAAATATAATATAAAACATTTTAAAAATATATGTTAGAAAATTTTAATGTACAAACTATATTGTATGTCACGAACGAATGAACTAGTGAATTCATTAATTTGTAGTAATAAAAATAATTTTTTATTACTAGCTTATGTTAGTAATTAGAAAGTTAATTGTTTAAAAACCTGTAGTTCTTGATAGATCTTCAGGTTTGAACGTTTAAAAGAATAAACGGATTTAAATAAAAAAACGATTTTAAGGAAAACAGGATATTTTTTTCTTTGTTACGATGTTTATAGAATACTGAAAAATGCTACGCAGAAACATAACTCACAGTTTTCAATTCAAATAGCTATTGAGGATATATAAACAAATCCTTAAAACTATTCAGGGATTCACTTTATGAGAAAGAAACTATAGCCAAAATTTGAAATACATCAGATAATTGTGCATAAAAAACAATTTATCTAATTTAAGGGGGGAATAATTGCGGCCCCCTTTTTATTAGCAAAAGAACCCCATAACTAATCAGGGATACCCCTTATCTTAATGAGCCTACATTCAAAATTTAAAGCAAATCGGATAATTCTGCGTAAAAAGCCATTTATTTAATTTAAGAGAGGTTATCCCCCCATGCACCCTGTATACTTAACCATTAAACTCCCAAAATTCTTCAGGCATTATATACTCTGACGACTAACTGACAACATTAATCGTGGCAGAAGATAGATAGCGAAGTCTTATTGTGAAAAGGGATGCAGGGGTGAAAATATCTTCATTCAAAAGCTGAGAAGAATAGGTGCTATTAACCTCAAGCGACATACCTAGAAAATAATTGCACTGGTCTAGTGGCAATGAGCTGAGGGGGACACTGGGATTATTGAGCACCGAGAGGGAAGGAAGGTAGTTGGAAGAGAGACATGTGCTGGTAATGTACAAGAAAATACATTGATGTAAGATGGCTTAGACGTGCTAAGCGAAATGTAATATTTGAGTGTGGCTCCTATGTAACTGTAATGTCGTTTTATTTATTTTTTTAATAATTGATCTATGGTTCTAATAAAGATCTTGAGGAATTAAAAATGTGTTATTGATGAACTTAACAAATAAACCAACTTAGTAAAGAGAAACTCAGGGCGCGACACCACAATACTATATATAAGCCTTATCAGAAAGAACCTATATCCAAAATTTGACACACGTTGGATAATTCTGCTTAAAAACCATTCATCTTATTTAGGGTGGAGGGGGGGAGGTAATCGTCCGTTCCCAAAACTAATCAGGCAAGCGTCTTTTCAGTATGAACGTATATCCAAAAATTGAACCAAAACAGTTAATTCAGCATGAAAAAATCATTCACTTAAATTAAGAGCCGACCCCCGACCCCCTTCCCCCCCCCCATTTCATGTTTTGCCAATAAATCTCCAAAATTAAAAATAAATCCCCAAAATCAATTCCTTGTCACCTTTTCCCCAGTAACAGGTTTATCGTGTCCCTTTTTTCCGGTAACTTTTTTTTCCGTATCATTTTTTCCCGCTTTTGTAGTTTGTCACTTTTTTCCGATAACACTTTTTCCTAGATTCAGGCAAGTAGATATCATGATTAAAAAGCTATGTAACTGAGAAATGTTCTTCATTCTTTGATAAGATCTTTCAGAAGACGATTCTCACAGTGGATGATTTGAAACGAATTTACGACGTAGTAGCAACAAAAAGGAGAAAAAATGGTTGCCATGCGATCAAAATCGCTTATAACTCGTTAACTAATATACTTACTTTAAAAAAGAAAAAAAATGGCGTATTTGTTTCGTCAATGTTTTTGTCAACGAACTTTGTCAAAAGATCGCCTAAAAACGCGAATTTCCTGTGCAGATCGCGGAGAAAACGGCAATGTCACCAAATATCGCAGATAAAACGCTGATTTCGTCTGAAGACGGCGGGAAAACGTCGATTTCGTCTAAAGATTTCTGATTTAATACCGATTTCGTTAAAAAATCGAAAAAAAAAACCGCCGTTTTCGATAAAAGATTGCTTAAAAATATTTTGTCAAAAGATCATTGAAAGAAAAGGTCGCTTTCATCAAAAGATCACGGAAAAAATGCCGATTTCGTCGAAAAACCGCGAGGATAAAGCGCCGTTTTCAAGAAAAGATCGCGTAAAATTGAAAAATTTGTCTAAAGATCGTCGAAAAAACGCCGATTTCATAAAAAAAACACCGATTTCGTCAAAAGATCGCGGAAAAACCGCCAATTTCGACAAAAGATCGCAATAAATCACCGATTTTGCTAAAATATCGCAGATAAATTGCTGATTTCGTTTAGAGGTCGCGGAAAAACGCCGATTTCTTCAAAAGATCGCGGAAAAACCGCCGATTTTGCTAAAATATCTCAAATAAATCGCTGATTTCGTCTGAAGGTCGCAGAAAAACGTCCATTTCGTCTGAAAATCGCGGATAAACCCCCCTCGCGGGGGGTAACTCTCTGCCCCTCCCCGCCGAAAAAAAAATTTCAACCAGAATCATCCCTGAAGCAACTCTATCCCCCCCCAGAGCCGAATTCTGGCTGCGCCACTGTTAATACAGATGAGACGGGCTCAGCCCAAGCCCGATACGGGTTCAGTCTCTATTTTTATTCTAGTCTTCGGACTCGGGATCATTTATTTTCTGAAACCAGAAAATTTTATTTATTCAGGTGTAGAAAAGATTGAAAGAATTTTTTTCCTCTTAAAATTACGTACTTAATCCTTTTTAAGTCATGTTAATGCTATTTTGATCAAAATGACGGGGAAATTGAAATCGTGTTTATTTAGTTAATTATTTTATTGCTGTTTTCAATGAAAATTTGTGATAATTACAGATTTATGTAACGGAATTTCCGGCGACGGTCTATTGCTATAACGCCAATCAAAACAAACACAATAATGAATTTGCTTTTAATTGACTTTTCGTTAACAGAAGATATTTTTTAATCGAATCGTTTATTTATTTGGTTATATAATTCGAAGAAAATATTTTCTTCTGTTTTTAGTTGACGAGAATTAGCTGCAGGTTTGCAAATTATTTAATCTTCTATTGTGCATGAGTCATAGTTGTTTTTCATATGAAAATAAATTTTGTGATTATTATATCTATTTGCCATCATGAATTCTGTTAATGCTGAGGACGCTGTATGTTTTCAGAGTCACTTTCTGCCGTAAGTAAATGTAATTACTACGTTATTCCGGTGGGAAACAATCGATCAGTATTTCCTCTTTTCCTATAAGGATATTGGACCTTTAAGATAACAGTGTCGTTTTTTAAAAATTACGTTGATTTTCAGTACCGATTATAGTTCGAAAGGAATCGATTATAGTTAAAGATGTACACTTTTTACAGAAAATTTTTGTTTTGTATATTTTTGGTATCGGGCTCGGGCGGGCCCATTCCCGAAAATCGAGCCCAAACTCATCTCTAATCCATAACAAAGACACAAACTTCACCCCCTTTCAGTGTTGAATTCAGGAGGACATACCCCCCTCCCCTCCGGAGCAATGAAATGTCCCCCCCCGGAAAATTTGAAATTTTGTATTGTTAATGGTCAAAAATTGCAATTCCCCCCGGAACTCTACAATGCCCCCCGGAGCTACAAAAGTCCCTCAAAAAGTCCCAAATCAAAAATAGTGTCTGAATTCAACACTGCCCCCTTTATTTAACGATTTGTTGACTTTTCCTTTTTAAATCTATTAATAGCCCGGTGGTTAGGGTCTGTGGATATACAACGTTATCAACTTTTTCTGAATTTTGGACACCCTTCGTCCCTTTCGATGTCATACATTCTTGTCTCTGGTACCCCCCCCCCTACCGCTGTAATAATAATGTTATCAATGTCGATATTTTTTTTTTTTTTAAGAATTTATTTGATTTGTTTGCAGTGATATACAAAACTACATAATGCATTCAACAGTAGCAGTGTCTTGTTACACTTGCCCTGCACGGTAAAAGAAGGTTGGGAAAGAAATTCTAATCAACAAAATAAGTGGAAAACATTCTTTCTCATTTATTAATTAGTAAAGCTTCAGTACAAATATACTTCACATATAGTTTCTGGAACAAAGATTATATATGCATACATATGTGAGAAGAATAGGAATGTTAAATATTGAGGTATTCCATATTTCAAAATTAGATAATTTTATAATAATTTAGTGATTTTGATAATAACTTTGTGTTTTCTTAATTATAGATAACCGAATAATAATAATAAAAAAAAGATAACATGCTATTTTGAACCAAAGACCACATGTTGCAAATAAAAAGACAAAATTTTGGTTGGATCAAAAAGGATATCGATATCAAAAGACAGACACCCCTGTCCCCCCCCTCTACCTTGAGATATTTTACGATATCATATACCAGATCCTCCTTAATACCTCCAATTTACGTCTAGAATAAATATGCTATGTTGTCCCCCTCGTACTGGATGAACGTTAGGAAATACAGTCAAACTTTTCTTTAACCAAGTCTTTACTTAACGAAATTTTTTGCTGAACCTTGATTTTGTGCACTATTAGTGTACAAATTAATCTCCATATTATGAAAAATATATTCTATGTAACGAAATTTATACCGCTTTCGTGTGTGTGTACAGCATTTAAACGGAAGAAGTGGCTGTAGCGATGAATTTATGTAAGTTGTAAGTTCATTGTATGAAACTTAAATTAATTATGTATATTTAATTATTTTCATTTATTTATTTAAAAAAAAAAAAAAAAAAAAAAATGCTAAAAACCTTCTATACAAAAAAAACTGGATTCCCGTTTTACGAAAACGTTGCAGATGAATTGTACGGCGGATACTTACAATAGTGCAGAAATTTTTAATGAACAGTGTATTTTTTATAAGAAACCTCTTCAAAATAATATTTCAGACATTTTTAAATTTAAGAATTTGAAGTACTAAGAAAAACAAAGAGAAAAAATACAAGTAACTACAAGTTACTTCCTGTATGTTGCAAACAAGATAGTATTTACAGGGATACACAAAATATTTCGGGTAATCTACAGTATCCGAAGTACTGTATACACTACATGGCCATTGATGACCGGCCACTTGCGATTTTAGACATTTTGTTAAATATCTGGAAAAATACATGAGGAATTATCCCGAAGCTCTTACTGTATAAATATAAATGCACAAGTCATGCATTTCCGTGAAGATTTTTTCCCGAAACTCCGTAGAGAGCTGTCAACAAATCAAAAAAGAATGAATATCTTTTTGGTAACCCTATCAAAACTAATGTAGCAAAAGCGCTCAAACTGTAGATTATGATTAAGTGGCTTATTGTAATAAACTGCGTTCATTTTTATGCGAATAGCATGTATACTCGTAGGGAAATTAAGATTTTTATAAGAATAGTCCCAAATTTTGCCATGTTTTTTGTTTATAATTTGCAGAGTTCTTAATATAAAGTAACATTCTTTTCTGAAACTATGACAAATAATACTGCACACAATTCCCTGTAATCAGAATTAAAAAATAATAAGAATTGTATGAAAAATGAGTAAGGTTTACTAAATAATTTTTCACTGCGCATGCGTCAACGATATCAAAATTTTATTTGCGTATTATGTTAGTTAAATGTATAGAGCAACTTTAGGGAAAGTCGCAAAATCATAGCTTGAAAATTCTGAAAATAATCGTCAATAGAATAAGTTGAAAATCCGTTATTCCCAAAATTAAGCAAAAACAAGAGGGGTTGTATCCATATATTCATTTATTAGTGTCAATATTGAATACAAAATATTGAGACGTACTACTACATTTAGATAAATATCTAATTTAGTGTTGAAATAACGTTACTAGCGTTTTTCTATAAAAAAAAAAAAGTGCAAGTAGTGGAATAAAGATGCAGTAATACTTCAATTAAGTAAGATTTTTCTATTTTTAATGTCTTCTTTGAATACATTTTTAAATTCATATCTATATTGTCTGATATCTTCAAGTAGTAAAATTTATTCCGTGTTTAACGCGCACCTACGACTTTTTGCCTTATTTTTTTCGAAAAAAGTGCGCGTTATACACGAGTAAATATGGTAATAACAATAATTAGTTTTAAATTAAAACCTAAATTATTTATATTAATGTTAAAATACAAAAATACTCCTTTAGCAGTCATGCTTACATCTGAAGATAGTGTGGTTTTACAGAGCAACAAGTACTTGTTCAGATATTTTTTTATTTTCATCATTTATTTAAAATTATTTATTTTGATAAATTTATTTAAAATTAATTCTTTAAAAAAATTTATTATTTACAATTATTTACTTTTATGATATGATGACACATTATTATTATTATTATTTTTTTTTTTTTTTTTTTTGAAAAAAAAAAGTTTTATTGTTTTATTAAGAGTTGTTTAAGTATAATTAATAAAAGAAAAATTCAAGTGTTACATTTATTTTGTCTATGAGGGTCGCTTGAAAATGGTAATTGAAAATTGGCCTTGTAACTATAGCTCATTAGCTACTAATGCCCTTTTCTTACATTTAAAGTTTCTTCATTTAGTCGCTGAAATCGGCGATTAAATGACTAAAAATTTTCTATTAAATTTTAGCAATCATAAAAAAAGGTAAAAATTAACGACACCGCCAATTACTTTCGCAAATCGAAAGAAAAAAAATTATGGATGCCACACATGAGTTAATAAACTTTGTTAAAATTTAAACCTGCTTTTTAGATGCGTTCGTAATTAAGTACAGTAAAACCCCGATAATTCGGATTAATTGGGACCGCACCCAATCCGGATTATCCGGAGAATTAGAAAAAAAATGAAATAAAATATAACATACTAACAGAAAATCACCTTTATGTTAAACTTATTGAATATTTGCAGACAGTAATAATGTTTACTTTGCTTAATTATTCCGAAAACATGTCAAAAAAAGTTTTTTTTTTTTTTTTTTTTTTTTTTTTTTTTTAGAATACGACAATGAAACAAGTTAATGTTATGGAAATTAGCCAATCGTTTCTCAAACTTGAAAAAAAAAAAAAAAAAAGACCAAACCGATCCGAATTATCCGGAGATCCGGATTATCGGGGTCCAAATTAGCGGGATTCTACTGTAAATACGTAGCACCTTAGACGCCGCAGTCCGTCCGTCGGCATATAACAAAGCAAAAACTACTCGCCGAATCATTTGAAATTTAAAATATATAATTGTTTCATAGTTTTGTCGAGTCATTTAGTGGTACAAAGAATATTTGTTATTAATTTACAGGGCTACACAAAAGTATTTTATTACATGTTATAGGGGAAAACATTGTTCGGGGCGCGTTTCAAAAATATTAAACTATTCACATTTTTTGAAATTCTTATACGCTGCTGAGGTTTACTATAAGTTACTTCCTGTACAATAGGAAGCAGGCAGTACAGATATATACAAAAGCACAAAAGATTTCGGATCTTCTTCAGTATTTGAAATACTATATACTATTACATCAAAAT
This sequence comes from Maratus speculifer, assembly GCA_964019185.1. Taxonomy (NCBI): domain Eukaryota; kingdom Metazoa; phylum Arthropoda; class Arachnida; order Araneae; family Salticidae; genus Maratus; species Maratus speculifer. Next base: position 219,503,943 of record OZ025301.1, on the reverse strand, counting down.
CTGAATACAGTTGGCTCTCGTTAATTCGAACTCGTCGGGACCACAAGAAATGTTCGAATTATCCGAAGTTCGAATTATAGAAAATATGAAATAAAAACATGCTTAATATGGTACTATTACAAAGGAATTAGTTTTTATGTTTTTTAAATTTTTAAATAAATGTATTTCGTACGTTATCATTAGAATATGACATAATAATAAATTAGAATGTATAGATACATAAACTAATTAAATGATTAGAAGCAAGCACAATGAAAGAAAATTTTGAAGCGTCACTGATGGACAGACGGGGCAATAAAAAAGTGTATATCAAATGCATTGGATTACATGTATACTCGTTTGGAACAATTTTCACAAAAATCAAAGAAAGAAAGTTATTCAAATGATCTGAAATCCGTGAGAAAGAAAAGAAAAATGAAAAATCGGGATTCTCGTTAGTTCGAATTAAACGATGTCAAGAGAAATGAGTTCGAATTAGCGAAAGTTTTTAACTTTATTCTGCCATTGAATAATTCGGGACTTCATGTTTAGTTCATTTTAAGCGAAGATTCGAATTATCCGATTTCGAATTAAGGAGAGTCGACTGTATTTTTAAAACTAATCTTATAGTAGGAATGCAGATCATTTGCATACGTTTGACGTGCAATTTCAAACTTTTTTTTAAAAAAAATCTCGTTTCATAAGCTTTTTTTTTAAATTAAAGATTAGCTTGTGATAAGGCTCTAAAATTAGAACTAAAATATATGCATTCCCAACACGTATCATCGCTACGCCCAATTTCGCTTGGACGATCTAATGGAATTTCTAAATACGGTCAATACGCAGAGATAAGCGCGACTTTTTTAGGTACAGTGAAAAAAAAGATAAGAGGCAAAATTTAAATTCCCATATTTAAAGTATTTGATAAAAATTATTCCATTTCTACAACAGGAGATGCATTTAGAAATCTTTTATATAGAGGAGCGTATTGGAATTATTGCTGGGTCTAAACGGTCTCTTTGTGCGACCTTGTATGCCGGAAACTGCTATATACTACTACTAATAATGTTAATAGTAATAATGACAATAATAATTAGTTATAAATTAAAACCTAAATTATTTATATTAATGTTAAAGTACACAAATACTCCTAAAATAGTCATGCTTTTATCTGAAGATAGTATGGTTTTACAGAGCAACAAGTACTTGTTCAGACATTTTTTTTCATCATTTATTTAAAATTATTTATTTTGATAAAGTAGTTTAAACTTAATTCTTTAAAAATTTTTATTATTTACATTATTTACTTTTATGCTATGATGACACATTAAAAAGGATTTTTTAAAAACAATTTTTATGGTTTTATTAAGAGTTGTTTAAGAATAATTAATAAAAGAAAAATTTAAGTGTTAGATTTATTTTGCCTATAAGGGTTGCTTAAAACTGGTAATTGAAAATTGGTCGAGTAACTATAGCTAATTAGCTACTAATGCCCTTTTCTTATATTAAAAATTAAAAAGCAAATTTTTCTTTATTTAGTCGCTGAAATCTGAGATAAAATGACTAAAAAATTTCTATTAAATTTTAGCAATCATAAAAAAAGGTAAAAAATGGCGACAACACGAATTGCTTTCACAAATCGAAAGAAAAAAAGATTATGGATGCCACACATGAATTAATAAACTTTGTTAGAATTTAAACCTGGTTTTTAGATGTGTTCGTTAGTAAGTAAATACGTAGCACCTAGTCGCCGCAGTCCGTCCGTCTGCATATAACAGAACAAAAATCACCCGCCGAATCATTTGAAATTTAAAGTATATAATCATTGCATAATTTATAATTAAGTCATTTAAAATTTTATGAAAATCGGATGCATAGTTTAATTACAGAGACAATCACGAGTATTCCGTTACATTATGGCCAAAGGGAAAAAATCGTTTCAAGTGCATTTTAAAGGTGTTGCACTCTTCCGCATATTATAAAATTAGTACGCATCCATGAAGTATATACTAAAATACACATTCTGTACAAACTGTGGTACAAAGAATATTTATTATTAATTTACAGGGCTACACAAAAGTATTCCATTACATGGTATAGGGGGAACTATGTTCGGAGCGCATTTTAATAATATTAAACTATTCATATTTTATGAAATTGATATACGTTGCTGAGGTTTGCTATAAGTTACTTCTTGTATAATAGGAAGCAGATAGTATACAGAGAGACACAAAATATTTCGGCCACTATACTATATCCGAAGTACTGTATATTATTACACCAAGATGTGAATATTTTTAAAACTTCTTTATGTACGAACGCCACCTCATTTGCTACGTTTAGCATGCAATTTCCACCCTTTTTTTCATAAACGTTGTTTTTTTTAAATTAAAGATTAGCTTCTGATAAAACTCTAAAATTTTTATTAAAATATGCATCTCCAACGCGTATCATCGCTACGCCCAAGTTCGTTTGAAAATTCTAATGAAACTTCTAAAAACGGCCAACACACAGAGATAAGCGCGACATTTTTAGATACAGTGAAAAAAAAAAAGATAAGATCCAAAATTTAAATTTCCATATTTAAAATATTTGATGCAAATTATTCCATTTCTATAACAAGAGATGCATTTAAAAATCCTTGTTATTTCAATCATTCCGCAAAATATTATGTAGTTTAATTTTTATACAGTTTTAATTATAATACAGTCGAACCTCGTTAACATGAACACCAAGCGGAACCAAAATTTTGTTCATGTTATTCATGTTATCAGTATCATATCTTTGTATTCGTCTTTATAGGGGACTGTGAAAACAGTTCATGTTAAAAGTAATTCATATTAAGCGTGTTCATGTTAACGAGGTTTGACTGTAATACCTCGACTCGACGTACGTTAGCAATTCGTTTCAAGACTAACGGTGTAAGTCGAGATACTTTCAAATAAGCAACAAATTGGAAATTACATGTCAAATTTAGCAAATGAGGTGCGTTCTTAGTATAACGAAGTTTTAAAAATATTCAGATCTTGGTGTAATAGCATACAATATTTTGGATGTAAAGTAGTATCCGAAAACTTATATGTGTCCCTGTAAATGCTATCTGTTTTCTGTTATACGGGAAGTAACTTGTAATAAACCTCAGTGGATAGTTTTCGGGTTGTTATATGCGGGCGGGCAGACGGACGGAGAGGCAGACGGGCAGACAGACGGACAGACGGAGTGAACGACTACTGTAGGTGCTACGTAACATAATTACGAACACACTTAAAAAAGAGTAAATAATAAAAGCTCTCCAAAATCTAAGGAACATATTATATTGTATTTAGAGTTTATGCTACATACATTTAACATTAGGAAAAAATGCATTTTCAATACAAGAATTCTAAAAAGAATTATAAATCGTCAATTTAATTTTTTTTTGTTCGTTTTGCTTCCACGTTTGAGTCTTAGAGAATACAAAAAATTAATATTTAAAAAATACTGAATCAAAATTCAAATTTAGACATTTCAATTTACATAACTGGAAAAAAAAATGAAGCTCTACAAATAATATTTTGAGTTATAACGGTTTTAAATTACCCTACTTTTTTAATAAATTTTAAATATATATATTTTTTAATTATGAGAAGCTGTATTATGTTATTTTGATCGCAAATAATATAGTTAACCATCTAAAATAAATAAATAAATAAATAAATAAAAATAAAAATAAACTAATAAAAAAATTATTTTTAAATGTGTCCCTGACACTCTTAAAGAATTTTTTTTTTTTTTTTTTTATAATGCTACATGGCTAGTGATAACACTAATCTAAGTAGCGCAGATCGGCCTATCATTGGTAACTTGTGGAAACGGGAAACGTTGAGAAACGGCAGCGTTAGGGGCTGGTCATATATAATGTTAGGGGGGAGGGGGCGGATCTAGCACATGACATCTTAAGATATCTCTGGGGGGGAAGGGGGTTTTGTCTTTTGATATCAATAAAAAAATTTTATCCAACTTTTTATTTATGACATGGTCTTTGGTTCAAAATAGTATGCTGTCTTTTTTTTGTCGGTTATCTGTTTTTACAAAAATACATAGTTTTTTTTTAAATCACTAAATTATTATAAAATTATTTAATTCTAAAATATGAATTAAGACAACGTTTGACATTCCTATTTTTTTCCATGTGTGCATGCGTATGTAATCACGGTTCGAGAAACCATAGGTGAAGTATATTTGAAATGAAGCTTGTGTTTACTAAAAAATGATAGAGAAAAGGGAAGAATGTTGTCCACTTACTTTGTTGTTAAGAATTTCTGTCTACTCCCCACACCATTTCTGTTCAGTGTAAGTGCAACAAGACTTTATTGCTGTTGAATGCATTATGTAACAAAAAGCGAAAGTAAAATGCATTTAAATTGTAATTGTTACTTTTAAGTGTTGTTTGATATAAAGCGATATATTATTGACTTCTCTTCATTTGAATCAATAAAATACGCGAAAAATAAATGGAACCAGTAATTTGTTGTAATTCACTTCAAACTGTAAATGTAATTTGTTGTATATCACTTCAAACAAATGAAATAAATTCGAAAAAAAAAAAAAAAAAAAAAAATTCTACACTTTGATAAAGATATCATTACGGGGGGGGGGGGGAGGCTGGATCGAGGGATGATAACGTATGATATGAAAAGGGGGGAGGGGTCCAAAATTACCAAAAAAGTTGATAACGTCTATATTAGAGGTCTGCATGGGACCTTACCCGGCCCGACCCGGCAAAAGGAAGAAGGAATTTTCAACAGACCGGACGGGTGGATTACAGACAATTTTTTAATGGGCCGTGTGGGCCAAAGAAAAAAAATAAATGAGCCTGGCAGAGCGAATAAAAGATTTCGCACTGATATAAAAATTTTAAAAAATCCAACTAACCCAATAATATGTGGAAATTTTTAATGAATCACTTTTTATTGCATATAAATGTTTCAATTATCATTCATATTGTTAATCCATAAACCATATATTGAAGACTTAATAATCTGAAAAAATACTATACTGTAATCTTCTAAAGAAAGAATTCTAATTTGAAAGAAAAAAAAACGTGTTGTAAACAAATTTCTTTTTCAGCAAGTATAAATGTATTGTACAATATTTTATCACATATATTAATTTTGCATGTTGGATCAATATATTTTTTAGTTTAAAACAGGATGCCGTCATAGCCAGGTTATTTTTCACTGTTTCAATATGTTTTAGTTTAGCTATATTTTAAAAGTCTAGAAATCTATTATTCTTTAAAAAGAATAAATTTTAGTGTCCAACTGTAGAACAATGATGATTTAAAACTGTATGCATTCTTTGACAAAAGTTTTTGACCCATGCCACATATTCTTTTGTCTTTCAACGGACCAGGTCACATCGAGACGAGGACTTTCATACAGACTTGATCAAAACTGGACTGAAAATTTTGGCCTAAAGAGTAGAAAAATTAAACCAGTCCCAGCTCAGTACGGAAAAAATAAATTAGGGCCGGCTCGGCCCGATCCTTCAGGAAAAAAGTAAGACCCGAGCCCGATCGGTAATAGTAGTGATTAGGACCCGCATGAGCCTTTAGAAAAAGTAAGTCCTAGGCGCGGCTCCGAAAGAATAGTGATTAGGATCGGTATGAGCCTTCAGCAAAAGTAAGGCCTGAACACGGCCGGAAAGAACGTAGATAGGCCTGGGCTAAAGTGCCGTGAATGAAAATAGGTCCAGCCCGTGTGCCGGACCAGATTTGGGTTTCGGACCAGGACCAGGGCTGCCCCGTATAGACCTCTGAATTGAGATCCACATAAATAGACATACGTAAGTGTAGAAATTGTACAATGCTATATATTAGTTGTAAGTGGGTGGTGTAATAATCAAGTTTGGGAAATGCAAGAAGTAAAGATCACAAATATTCAATAATTTAACGTACTGTAACCAATTTCAAAAATAAACTTTTGTTCTTAGCTGAAGCAAACTAACATAATTTCCTAAGTATAGTTTTACTTACAAATGTGATTCTAGAGGAAAATTTGTCGAGATTTTGGCAAGCTTTTTAGTTATGGCAGAAAAAAAGACTTCGCTCAGTGGTCGTTTCTTATCTAAGTTTGAAGCAATTGTTAGCTTCTCTTCACTCGTTCTGTTTTTTGAATGTATGCCAATATCAGCTCGTCATGGAAAGGATTTTTTTGCAGTGCAACTGCGCCTTCTCAACAAAACTGAAGTTTTGAAGCTACTATCGAAAACGGATGCAAATGTTTCGCAGTCATCTCGACAAATATTACGATAGATCGGCCGATCGGCCAGTTTTACGCTGGAATAGAGTCTTGAATTAGGTAATGTAACCTGATTTTACCAAAACCAGACACGACGTATTAATTTTTGTGTTTATGTCAAATTGTTTTTTTTTCTTTTGGTCGAGGGTAATTTAATTGCTTTGGGTTCAAGTTCATATTTTACACTTGCGGGTCAAAGTCGCTATAACCAGATTTAAAAAAAAAAAAAAAAAAAAAAAAAAAAAAAAAAAATCCATAATATTTTTCAAATTAATGTTAAAATTACCCTTGTATTCGATATCATATGAAAACCATAAAAATTGTCACAATAAAATTTCTACTGCACATGGCTACAGATGAGTTGTGTTGTTTTTATGACGGCCGATTATGTATGCGAGGGATATAGGCCTATAATATTAATCTTATAGTTTTATATTCTTTTCAGTTTTTGTTTTAGTAAACATTGGATAAAAGTCATTATACTATTAATCCGTGAATAAAGACTACCAGATTCATATAATTTTGTTTTATTTTCGAGGCGTGGGGGCATCAAGAGATGATACAATTAAAAGCAGAGGCGAATAGCTAAGTGACCTTAAAGATTTTTGAATTCAGATAAGGTTCAAATGCCTTCCATGGGGTTTAAGTGAACTTAACCCATATTTACACAAGGCAAATCAAAGTTAGAAGTAAACCACGGTAAACTCCGAACAGTTACGCCGACAAATGCGATTACTGTCTACCAGCTTCGAGAAAGGAATCCCTCAGCCACTCATGGAGCAGCCACAGCTATAAGGCAGATCAGAACAATATTATAGAATAAGATGATGGCAATATTTTGCATATTCTGTAGTTTTTATGTGACATAACTTAAGATAAATGTCAAAAAGTATACCGGAAGTGATATTTATTTTTGGCTACTTCATGTAGACCTGAATCATTACACTTCCTATTTCCACTTATTTAAATTATTTTTTTTTTTCTTGTATCTGATAACATAAGGTTTCACACAATCCCCACTCAAACAAATAATCCTTATATTAATTTACCGGGAGGCAGCAGCATAGACAATCACCTCATTTCCACAGATGAAAATCTAGGATTAGTTAAATCTCAATTGATATATTAAAACGCAATCGGTCTGTCAAGTCACATCTTGGAGAAAAACACCTAAAAACCTCGACTCATAGTTTTACCATTATGTTTTCCTGCTGGGAGTGGTACACTTCGTCGACATATCATTTCGTCGACACCACTTCGTCGACAGGTACACTTAGTCGACATAACATTTCGTCGACAGGTACACTTCGTCGACATAACATTTCGTCGACAGGTACACTTCGTCGACATAACATTTCGTCGACAGGTACACTTAGTCGACATAACATTTCGTCGACAGGTACACTTCGTCGACATAGCATTTCGTCTACACATTGTATGTAATTTACCTTTCGTTGATAACTTTATTTATGAACACATGGATTTTGTGTAAATTATTATAAAACAAAAATATTAACGTCGCCCATACCTTAGACCAAAAAAAAATGTTTCCAGGGTACACCAAGAGGAGGTATATGAGCAAGTACTCCATCAAATTTTTGTTTTAAAAATGCATTATCTCCCCCCCCCCCAAAAAAAAAAAACAAAAAACAAAAAACAAAAAAAAAAACATAAATTACATTGCGGAAAAAAAATATTACTTAAAACACATTAAAAATTTGGTTTGGAAAAAAAATAATTTAAAATAATTTTCATCAATAACAGAACCATTCATAATTTAAATGTATTTATATAAAGAATGTATGATATATTCTCAAAAATAAAAAATATTTGATAATTAATTCAAATAGGAAACAATAATTTATTTTAATTACTGTTTTATAAACTTTGTATCCTGAGAAAAGATTTACAAATATCTTCATTAAAAATACTACATTAAATTTTAATATTTAACCCCTTGAAGGGCAGTGGTATAAAATATATACCACTTAATTTTAATTGAAAAATGTCACATTGACACCAGAATTTTGAAATGAAAATTTTCTTTCATCAAGTACGCGAAGATAAGCATTTGTCTGTTTTGAAATAAATTTGCTTTTAAGTTCTGGTGTCATTCGATAATTTCAGCATTTAATTAATAGAAGTGCTTTGCTCCTCAAAGGTTAAAGGAACTTTTACTTTTTTATCCAAGTATGTAGAGGCTGTTCTCAAATTCAAATTGGATATTTATCAACACATTCATCATTTCAGTCTTATTCGTAAACGCATAAAAATCGTCCATCTAAAATAATCGCCCGTTTTAAATAATCAATCTAAAATAATTAAAATATTAATCCTATGGTACAGCAATTAAGTATTAGCTTGAATAGTTAATTAATTTTATAAATATTTCATTCGTTATTGATATATCAATTGCTTAATTTTTTTAACCATCTATTTTGTTTCATTAGATGCTTTAATTAATAAGTGTTGATTCTAAATAAAATAATATTAACAATTAACTATTTTTGTAGGTTATTCATTACTGAAATGCCTAAACCAGCGCCATCTAGTGATTAATACATTAATACTTATGTGCAATACACATCAGAAATATATGTCGACGAAGTGTATATGTCGACGAAATGATATGTCGACTAAGTGTACCTGTCGACGAAATGATATGTCGACTAAGTGTACCTGTCGACGAAATGATATGTCGACGAAGTGGTGTCGACGAAGTGATTGTCGACGAACTGACTGCCACCCTTTCCTGCTTCCAATTCTCCATGTTTCATACTTTTGTGTGCAGGAAAGCCCAATGGTAAACCTACGAGTCAACTGCTAAAATTACGTTTTTAGGAGTTTTTCACCAAGATATGACTTGGCAGACCGATTGCGTTTTAATATGCGAATCGAGATTTAACTAATCCAGATTTCTAAGCATGAACTCAATGAGGGAAATGTCTGCGCTGCCATCTCCCTGTCTATAAATTCCCCTAGATTAACAGGTGATTTCACAACCACGAGGATCGTCTAAATATATTTGAAATTGTTCATATATTACTTTAATGAGAATGCGTTTTACGATTATATTAATTTTTAAAATCTGGGTGATAAAAAAAAAATGATGATTGATTGTAGAATGAAAGTTACTCAAGATAAAATGGTTTTCCATAAATTTCAAATGACTCGAAAGGGAAAATTTTTTTAAGTATGGATAAATTTATCTCTAATCGTGCAAAAAACAGCTTAAGGGTGTATTTCGATTCAAACTACTTATTTTCCGATTTATTTTTGAAATTACTTTTGCTCTCAAACACATCAAATTCGCAGATTCTCTTATTTAGAAACTTTATAAAGTGCCGCGATTGTCAGTTTTTTGATAAATGCAGAAAATATCACAAAAAATGCAGTCAAAGTTGGCCTTTTTATCCAAATTTTTCGAATCGGGAGATATGGGAACGAAAAAAATGGGTCATACTGAGAAGGTAATTGTTTATAAATCAAATTCTAATGAATGGAGCGCAAAATGACATCACACGGCACTTTATACGTCTCCACAAAAATCACCATAGCAAGTTTCATGTTTCTGCTATAAAAAATACATCTGAAATTGTATCAGAAAATTTCGAGCTGTTGAAGGTGGAAAAGTATTTTCTCGAATACACCCTTAAAAAGTGTTTTAAAGATGCTAAATAATAATTTTAAAAAATGTTACAGCGAAAACTGTAAACTGTAAATGTATAACTGTAATAATACATATAATAATAGTATGAACCGGAACAATATTTACTGTAATTTCCCGAAACGGTAAAATGCCTGTATTTTACGAAATAAAGCAAATTTTTGTCATAATTTTACGAACCAAAATATCGTTCAGGTTTGCTGCTGCACATTTCGAACCTGTCAATCCTATAACTCCCTCTTTTCTTGATACTTATTCCGCACACACTGTAAGAAAAAAAATAATTTAAATTAGTTATTAAAAATTTTTTAAGAACCTGGAACTCCTAGAAATTCACATGTAATGCCAACTACAAAAATCCATGTAACAGTTACATATTTGTACAGAAAATCAAAGAAATCTGCAAGGTTATGAAGAATTTTTTAGAAAACTGGGATGCCTATTGCGTCTTTTATGTAACTGTAACCGGGGTTATACAGATAAAATTTAAGTAAGATTAATACAATTTTAGTAGATTCTTTTGTATAGCTAAAGATTTCTAAAGTTTAACAAGAAACTTTAAAAAAAAAAAACTATTTGGGAAAATAGTTGTTGTTTTCGGTAGAGAGTTGGGAAATCTGAAGTATATCTGAATTTTTTTTTTATTAGTTGAATTCCGCAATAAAGTTGGTTTATTTTATTCGTTTTCTGATTGGACGACGTTTAATGTCCAAAAATCGAATACTTCTGTTGCCACGATGACAAAAAAAAAAAAGTATTAAAAACTACAAATAAATTAATAACTAAAAAACAAATTTAGATACAGGTTTCAAATAAGTTGCATTTAACAGTAATTTTTTTTTTTTTTTTTTTTATACGACAGTGTAAAAATTGAAAATGTGCGATGTTTAGAAGTTTTAAAATTTGCAGTATCGAAAATTGTTAAACTGAAATTTTATTTAATATTTGTTTACGATTGGTCCAGGAACATTAAAGTGTCTTTAAAATTCCAGGCATATTAATATGACTCTGTTATTACATAAGCTACGTTTTGATCCTCATGAAAATGATGTTATTATTGTTTTTTTTTTAAATATAGAAATCTTTTATAAGTCTAAAATTATAGACTTTGAAAATATAATTTTCCGAATAATCGTTGTAATTTATTAAATTATTATTATTATTATTATTTTATTTTATTTTATTTTTTTGCACAATGTACAAATAGAATTTTAGTAAGCTTGCAGATTTCTATAACTTTATATTTGCGAATTACATTTTTTTAACAATAAAAAACAATAAATAAACAATTTTATCTGATCGAATTTTGGTTAATTAATCTGATTATTTTTGTAAATATTTCACAAAAAAAATTATAACTACGGATATATTTAATCAGTTTTAATGGAAAAAAAAAACATGTCTAAATTCCACATTAGTATTATCTAAAGATTCCAGTATACCTTCAAGATATTAAAGAAGGTAATTATTGAGGTGGAGCAATTCCGTAGATAAAGGGTTAATTTCTTTTCACTCTGCGTGCATTATAGTTTGATAGTTAAAGTATTTCGCATTTTAGGTAGGATTCAACTTCAATTAAAATTTTCAGGTTCGGGTCCGTTACAATAAGCCCTTATAATCGGGCTGCTCGAAATATAAATAAATGTAAAAAAAAAAAAAATAATAATAATAATAATAATTGAAAGTTATTTTTTAAATTACAATCTCAGCAAAATAATAATAATAATAATAATAATAATAATAATAATAATAATAATAATAATAATAATAATAATCTTGACAATTGCGATTTTAGATGTTTTGTTAAATATTTAGAAATATGCATAAGGAATTATTCTAAAACTTCAGGTGTATAAACAAAATAGTACCCGGAATATATTTTTGCGAAGAGTTTTTCCCAAAAATCCAACAGGGGACCGTCAACAAACGGAAAAAGAGCGAAGATCTTTAGGATAACCCTGTCAAAACTATTGAAACAAAAAAGTTCAAACCGTAGATTATGATTAAATGACTTATGGTAATAAACTTATTGGAATAACGGATTTATATTTTATTCTATCGACGATAATTTTCAGAAATTTTAAGCTATGTTTTTGAGACTTTCACAAAAGTTGCTGTATACATTTAACTAACATAATAGGCAAATGAAATTTTAATAGCCATGACGCGTGCGCAGTAAAAAATTATTTAGTAAATATGCTCATTTGTCATACAATGTTTATTATTTTTTAATTCTTATTACAAGGTGTTACGTACAAAGTTGATTGTCAAAACAACATTGTGTTTTATAAAGAACTCTGCAAATTATTGGAAAAAATTGGGACAGTTTTTATAAAAACCTTAATTTCTTTTCGAGTTTACATGCTATATTCATAAAAATGAACAGAGTTTATTACAATAAGCCACTTAATCATAATCTGCAGTTTGAACTCTATTGCTTCATTAGTTATGGCAGGGTTATCCAAAAGATCGTTAGTTTTCAATTTGTTGAGGATCCTCTGTTGGATTTCTCGGAAATCTCTTCCCGAAAATATATGCCGTGTACTATTTTGTTTACACACCTGGAGTTTCAGAATAATTCCTTATGTATATTTCTAGATATGTAACAAAACGTCTAAAATCGCAAATGTCTTTTTTTTTTTTTTTTTTTTTTTGGCTTAGACAGTTTATATACGTATGAAAAAAAATCAGTAAATTGAGATAGTGGTTAAAAAAATTTCATTTTAAAGAACTTTGTTTTTAACTAATTGGAAAATAATTTTTGGCCTCGGTAAAGAGCTGGGAAATCTGAAGTATATCTGAATCTTTTCATTGGTAGAATTCCGCAACTTTTATTTTATTCGTTTTCTTATTGGTCCGTGTTTAATGTCCGAAAATGGAATACTTCTGTTTTTTATTTTATTCGTTTTCTGATTGGCTCATGCTTAATGTCCATAAATAAAATACTTCTGCTGCCACGATGACAAAAAAATATTAAATAAACTACCAAAATAATAATAATACTAATAATAATAATAATAATAATAATAATAACTTAAAATCAAATTTTTATACAGTTTTCAAACAAAATGCATTTAAAAGTACGTTTTTTTTTCTCTATACGAAGGTGTAAAAATTGAAAATGTGTGATGTTTAGAAATTTAAAAATCTGCAGAACCGAAAATTGTTAAACTAAAATTTCATTTAAATTTTGTATACGATTGGTACAGTGATATTAATTTTAATCCATGGCTTACGTAATGTAGGACTCTGTTATTACGTGAACCACGTTTTGAGCATCATAAAAATGATATTTTCATTAGTTTTTTTTTTTTTTTTTTTTTTTATATATATATATATATATATATATATATATATATATATATATAGAATTTATTTATAAGTCTAAAATTTTAGGCTTTGAAAATATAACTTTCCAAATGGTCTTTGTAATTTGTTAAATTACATTTTAGTTGTTGTTATTTTTTCTATTTGACATTGTAAAAATTGAAGTTGTGCGATATTTAGTAATTATCTGCAATAAAAGCTAAATTTATTAATCAGATGTTGCCATCGTCAATGCAACGTCAGTGTTACTCAGAGACATGTTTTCGGATATATTATATATCAACCAATTTTAATTAAGATTTGCACCAGAAACTTGTAATTAAGTTTTCCTTTTTTAACTTAGGTGAAAAAGAGCTGAAAATTGCTTTTCCTTATTTTGAATTAGAAATTCTCGGAATTTCCGGTGGGAATTCAACATTATGGAAATAGAATTGCCATGGATTAACCATGGGTTATGCTTTTAAAATTTTTCCCTTTAAACCTAGAAGTCCTTTCTATCGATTATTAATAATATTTTTTCTAGATTTTTTTTTTTTTTTTTACAAACTATTTGGAAAATAGTTTTTGCCCTCGGTAGAGGATTGGGAAGTCAGAAGTATAAGGTACCTGTATCCAACATGGACACCCTAAGGAAAATGTATTTTTTTTCACCCCCATTTTCAAGTCATAGGACTCCAAAAATATGTGACCACTATCCTTGGACTATTGACTATCATTATTAAAATTAGCTACCTTGTAATTATTCTTGTTTAATTTAAATGATAAAAACAAAAAAAATGTTTACAAGTGTCCATATAAGGAACTACCTGTCCCTATTATGGACAGGTGTTTCCTTATTGACTTTCTACACAGTGTGTATGGAAGACCCACTTTTCCAAGGGATTTTAGAGGAGAGGGAATAAAAAAATGTATCTTAAAGTATTCGGAGGAGGAGAGGGGACAGTAAATATCATCAGAACATGCATTTTAGAAAGGGGGGGGGGTAATTCTCGGTTTTTACCCTTCGAACACCCATGCAAAGTCCCTTAGTTACTAGTAAATATTATGAAATAATGTTGTTGGTTTTGCTTAGCTTTATTGCATCTGTTATTACTCAGTCCTCACAGCATGGACAAATAGAAACTTTTTCACCATGGGTAGTAAGTCCCACATAATCCTCATGAACATATCTGCCACATGTTATGCATGGCTGCATGTTTGAAAAAGCATCAATACTGCAAAAGAAGCAGTACCAGCTCTCCTTTGTTGAGGAAGTCATACCATTGGTATATAAGATTTCGCCAACAGATATCCTATTGGTGGGGGGGGGGCTTCTTTTTATTTTTCTGCAAGGGCAAGGGTTTTTTGGAGGAAGGTTTTTGGGGGATTGTTCAAATGGCATCTTGTTGAACAAAGATTTTACCACTTTGATGCCTTTTCAGTTTATTGATTGACGACGTCGTTGAATTTTCTTCTTTCTTACAGTTGTAGTCGATGGGGACATAAGCTGTCCATATTGGAAACTGGGCGTAGCTTTACTAAATTTTGTAACAAATGAATAAGGAAAACATTTTAAAGCAAAATATGCAATAGCAATCGAAAATATGTTTCATTAGCTTTCTAAAATACTCCACTTTTCAACATTTAATGGAATTTTACCATATCTAATAAGAATTTAAGCTTACAAGTAATTAAGATCTGCACATCTCGAACCAACAAATTTCTTTCTAAATGGCGAACAGCGCGCTTTTTTACACTTTTCAGGCTTAATTATCTTTTCAACTGCTTTTCTTCGCAAAAATGTTGAGCCATCTTTCGATCAAAATTATTACCTTTAAAAATATTAGGGGTGTCCATATTGAGAGCCCTGTCCATACAGGGTACAAATACCTTATTTGAATCTTTTTATTGATTGAATTCCACATTTTATTTTATTTTATTCGTGTTCTGATTGGTCCATATTTAATGTCTAAAAATGGAATACTTCTGTTTTTTATTTTATTCGTTTTCTGATTGGTCCATGCTTAATGTCTAGAAGTAGAATACTTCTGCTGCCACGATGACAAAATAATAATAATAATAATAATAATAATAATAATAATAATAATAATAATAATAATAATAAATAAAAACTACAAAATAATAATAATAATAATAATAATAATAATAATAATTCAAAAACAAATTTAGATACAGGTTTCAAACAAGTTGCATTTAAAAGTAAATTTTTTTCTTTATAAGACAGTGTAAAAATTGAAAATGTGCAATGTTTAGAAGTTAAAAAATTTACTGTACCGAAAATTGTTAAACTGAAATTTCATTTAATATTTATTTATGATTGGTCCAGGGATATTAACGTAACTCCAGGCATATTAATATGACTCTGCTATTACGTCAACTTCATTTTGATCATCATAAAAATTATGTTATTATTGTTTTTTTTTTTAAATAGAAATCATTTGTTAGCCTAAAATTATAGTCTTTGAAAATATTATTTTCCAAATAGTCGTTGCAATTTGTTAAATTACAATTTTTTAATTTTTATTATTTTTTTAAATATAGTATTAAAATTATGACTAAAAGCTTCCTCAAGGAGAACCCCCAGCAATTTTAAATTTTATTTAAGGGGGTTTGGGACACATTTTATAATAATTTTTATTTATTGAGTTAAAATTTTGAAGTTTTTTGTGTTGGTTAATCATATTATTTGTAAATGAAATAAAATAATAAAATTTCTCAGAATTTTTTGAAAAAAAAAATAAATAAATAAAATTTAAGAGAAAAGTGGGGTAATTTAAAATCGCTATAGCTCGAAATATTATATGTAGAATTTCATTTTTTTTCATTTAAATAAACCGAAATATATAAGTTTTAATTGTGAATCAGCATTTTTAAAAATATTAATTTAAATAAAAATTAAAAATATTTAAATTCAAAGTTTAAAAAAATGATGTAATTAAAAAAAAATCATATTTTCAAAAGTAAATATGTTTTTCAAATTCCCTGTATCAAAATCAAAGTAAAACAATTATAAAAATATATTCCAAGTTTCAATCATATATCTATTATGGTTCTTGACTTATAACACTTTAAATTCGAGAAAAATTAATAGAATATCACCATGAAGAAAAACGTATTTTTACAAATCATCGTTACATCTCAGAAATTATTTGAAAACAAAACAAAACGGAAAATTTAATATTTCTTGTTCCACTTAAGATAGATAAATAAATGTCATTTTCAGCAGAAAAAACAAAAATTTTTTAATGTAATAATTTTTTTTTTTTTTTTTTTACAAAATGTTAAGACTTTTGTGTCTTGGACTCCCTTAAAGATATCTAATGATCTGGGGTTGTTTCATCCAACAGCAGCTTTTCAGGGAGCTGCTTCGTAGGGAAAGGGTAAAATAGTGTTTGTTTACAGCAATTTTATCTCTGATTGTTATCTGTTATCCGGTATTTGCAATCTGTAATTGACCAAAATACAATGGCGTTTTCAGTTTATCATGTAATTTATAAATGATGAAAACTCATGTTTCTAATAACTGGATTTCGATAATATTAAAGTACTAATAATGTTAAATTAAAATAATTTTCTGGGATAAGCTTCCACACTCGATGCTTTTATTCAGATGGTTGCATTTTACTGTTGACCAATAGCACAAGCCTGCGATGATTGTGTTTTTTAATTTTTGATAATTGAATTTTAGCCCTTTCGGGTCCAATTTATTATTATTATTATTATTATTATTATTATTTTACAATTTTAGAAAAAATTACTTTTAAGCTAATAATATTAACACTAGCTATCCAAATATGAAATATATTAATTAGAGTTTAAAGAATGTTTCATTACCTGAAACATATCGAATGTGTGCTATTGAAAGACAGAAAGAACACTATTTTGCGTACTATTGAATTCATATTCGTATGACAATAGACCAAGGGAAAGTTATTGAAGATGTTTCGAAAAAATTATATTACACAACAAGATATAACTGATATTACAACTTTCTAATAGTTTTTGCGTTTTATTACACATGATTTTTTCAGAAAAATAACTGTTATTTTAAATTTGAACAGGGAAATACGTGTTTAAAATAAAGGAATCGCTGTGCGAAGGAAGTTAAACAAATATTTATCATTATTATTATTATTATTATTACTAAATGCCTAATCGTTAATGAAGTTATATGGTAAATGCATACACGTATACTACATGAAAATAGTTACAAAAATATTTGTTAAAACAAGATAATTCTTAGTTAAAAGTCATTTACTATTAATAGTACACCAGACCCGAAAGCGCTAAGTATCTTTTAGCACTGAATATGAAAACGACCTTCATTTTCCATTAACCATCACTTCAGGAATTTACTCAAATTGTACATCACAAAGATTAAAAAAAAAGTCCAAAAACAGCGAAAATGTTATGCTACAGACTAAATGTAATGTTTGTGTCTTTTAACTTTTGATAATTTATTTTTATGCAGTGTTTAGCGCTAAATCTGGATTTAATCTTCATTTTAAACCATCACGTCAGGAGTTTTCGCAAATCGAAAATTTCACAGGTAAAAATTTAACTCGGGAGCAAATTTGACTCAGGGACATATTTCACAATTTTTTTTTTTTTTTTTTTTTCGCGGAATTTCGTGTCTTCATCCAGCGACAGATTGACATAACTTCCGCCAGTTTTGCAATTTTTGTTGTTCGTTTTGTCAGTGAATGACTGACAAATTTCGAGATTTATTTTTCCCCCATGATGGACTGACAAATTTTCCGATATATTCCCGCGACCGTTTCACGAATCTCGTGATACTTTTCCCGTGACGTTATGATCTTTCTGCCGCAACCGAGGGATTGGGCGCGATCGATGAGTAACGAATAATTAAAGGAAAAAAAAAAAGAGTAAATTAGTAACTTTAAAAAATATAGACTAAAAGAGACAAATGCAAAAAAGAGCGAGATTATAGTGACCTAGTCCGAAGCATAACATATATAAAACATATATAAAAGTCAAGTCAACGCTGGTGCTTAAGGACTATACTTACAATGAAAGATTTGTAACTTAAATTATAAGCAGCTGTTGTTTTTCATAACGGTAGTTTTTTTTCCCCTTGTGCTATCGTTCGTTCATACAATTAGAGATCAACCAAAAATTCGGTTTCATTTTCGGCGAAAATTCAGCCGGACCGAAACTATTTGTATTCCAAAAATTTCACTTCTTTCGGAAATTTTCACCCTTTATTCATTGATTTGAGTTGTATTGGCTCAAATGAGACACTTTTTATTTATTGCTATGAATTTCACTGTTTATAATTATCAGTCAGGACGGGCTCTAGACGTGAGAGCAAATTATAATGCAAGAAAGTCATATAAGACTAAATTTAAAGACACTTTTCACTTGCATATTAAAATTTGAAGACACAATAGTAATAGAAAATTTTTAGTTTGAAACCGCAGAAATGTTTTGAATCCTTTTGAAAAAAGTCTGGTATTTATTCTGGTCACAGATTTCATTTACAAAAATTATGTTAGAAGATAAATGGAAGTATATATACCTGAAACATCATTTTCTAATTAGATGAAATTCGTATAAATAGAAAATCATTCTATGTCGTTCTTGAATTAATTATATTTTACTATGAAAGAAATGAAAAGCTTTAGTTTAAGAAATTCTCGAATTAATTACAATTTATTTTGCATGAAAATGAAAAGTTTTGGTCAAGAAATTTCAATAATTAGAAAATCATTCTGTGTTATTTTCGAATTAATTATATTTAATTTTGAATGAAAATGAAAAGCTTTGGTCCAGAAATTCGTACAATTTAAAAAATCATTCCTAGTCCTTCTTGAATGAATGGTATTTTATTTTGCATGAAAATGAAAAATTCTGGTCAAGAAATTCGTATATAGAAAACCAGTCTGTGTCGTTCTCGAATTAATTGTATTTTATTTTGCATGAAAATGAAAAGTTTTGGTTAAGAAATTCGTATAATTAGAAAATTATTCCGTGCCGTTATCGAATTTATTATAAGTAGTAGGAAAACGACAGTTTAAGGACAGCCGCAGGGACAAGGGACCGTCCCTGCGGCTGTCCCTCCGCCTGTGCCTCCTGCGGTGCCTCCAGCTGTCCCTGCGGCTGTCCCTCTTGCGCCCACCGTACCACCGCCACTCTCCTGCCCCCACCATGCATCCCCCTCCACGAACACCCCCTAGTGGAAAAAAGGAACATTCTATTCTAACAGGATAGGTGAACAACCTTCCCTAATTAAAAATATTATCAATCACATCTCAACTCGGAATCATACTATATGATGAAGATTAAATTTATATTTGAATTTTGAACAACCGTAATTTTAATGAGTATTATTAATTAAGCGAAACAATTAAAATCTCAGTTTTTAACCATTTTATTTAGATTTCTTCAACTACAAGATGAGATTATCAATTTAACACAAGAAAGTTAAACATATATTTGAATTTTGCTTGATAGACATCTTAATGAGTAGTATTAATTAAATAAAAACAATAGAAAATATCAAGTTTTATAGAAAAAGACTGATTTCTTATGATTTTTATCAACTATATGATCAATGTAACGACTTAAAAGTTGAAAGTTAAACGTACATCCTAGATTTTCAACTGCTATAACCCTTATGAGTATCGTTAATTAAGTAAAAAACAATGGAAAATGTCAAGTTTTATAGAAAAAGACTGATTTCTTACGATTTTTATCAACTTAAGAGAGAAAACTTAATCGTACATTTCAGTTTTTCAACAGCTGTATCCTTAATGAGTATTGATAATTAAGTAAAAAACAATGGAAAATATCAAGTTTTATAGAAAAAGACTGATTTCTTACGATTTTTATCAACTGCAACATCAGTGTATCCACTTACAAGTTGAAAGTTAAACATGTATTCTAGTTTTTCAACAGCTATAATCTTAATGAGTATCGTTAATTAAGTAAAAAACAATGGAAAATATCAAGTTTTATAGAAAAAGACTTATTTCTTACGATTTTTTCAACTCAAACTTCAGAATATCAATTTGATAGAAAGAAATTTAAGCAAGCATTCCAGTTTTGGACAACCATTTCCTTCATGAACATTATTTATTAAGCAAAACAACGGAAAATATTAAATTTTTAACTGATATCTTCATATTTTTTTTAAATATAAAATCAGGATACACAACTTAAAATAGAAATTTAAACATATTTTTTAGTTTTTGAACAGTCGTTACCTCAAAGAATTTCGATAATTGAACAATTAACAAAGGAAACTAATGATTTTTTAACGAAAAAAGACGAATTAAACGAATTTGGTTAACTTTTACTCTAAATGGAAATTTCATCATACTTTTATATACTAACTAAGTAGAATTTTAATGTATAAACGAACACATTTCAGTAAATATTCAACGCACACACAAATATGAAAACAACACCTGCTTCTTGTGACGTCATATTGAAACCAAAACTTATTCCTTGGAAGTCCCTCACCATGCCTTTTCACCCCCATCTCCCCCAATTTTTTACCACAGGTAGGGAAATGGACAAAGCAATGACCTCTCTATCTTGTATATTTAGAAGTCTGGGAGAAAAAAAGAGACATTTTATGCACTCCAATTTCATAACAATTACCGCAATATCCCAAAATTTGAATTTTGGAAGACATAATCAGTATAATTAATTACACAAAATAATAAAAATATTATTTTTTAAGGGGAAAAGGTGAATTTAAGCGAATTTGATTAGTTTTACAATAGTCTTTTGAACTGCAACTTGGAAATATAGATTTCTAACAGAAGAATTAAACGTATATTTTAATTTTAACAACAAAAACTTAACAAGTATCATTAATTTAAGAAAAATAAATATCAATTTTAAAGAAAAGACGAATTTGAATAATTTTACACTAGTATTTTCAAAAGCAACCTAGAAATATCAATACTTATTCACATATTTCACTTATTCAGTGTATTCAATACTATATTTAATAAATTTGGATACACTTTAAGAATTTTCTAATGTATAATTAAATATTAGCTGTATATTTAATGTTATCCATGTTTTCAACATTAGTTCATAATCGTGAATTTTGTATTTTAAATACCATGTATTCAGGTTCAGATTATTTTCACTTGAAATCATACAGATTTTTTAACAGATTCAGATTATTTTCACTTGAAATCATACAGAATTTTTTAACAGAGTTTGTTTTTGAAATCATTGAAGCAACTGTATTTAATATTTTTAACACCAATTTTCTAAGATTGTCTAACATTTTCCGATTATACATCCCCCATAAGTACATTTCTAAATGCTACAATCACTTTACATATCGAAAAGATATTGAAGCAACTGTATTCAATATTTTTAACACCAATTTTCTAAGATTTTTTAACATTTTCCGGTTATACATTCCTCAAAAGTATATATTCTAAACAATAGAAAATATTAATTTTAAGAATAAAAAGACGAATTTAAACAAATTTTATTAGTTTTACAATATTTTTTCTCATCTCCAACACGGATATATCAATTTTAACAGAATTAAACGCATATTTTAGTTTTTAAGAACAAAAATGTAATAAGTATCATTAATTAAACAAAAAATAAATATCAATTTTCAAGAAAAGACAATTTTTTACACAAATTTTTAACTTTGAAATACATTTATTTACATATATTGTTACGATATATTACTAAACTTAAACTTTTTAAAAAGTTTGAATGTTTTTACAAAGGGTTCATATTTATATTTTTCA
This sequence comes from Maratus speculifer, assembly GCA_964019185.1. Lineage (NCBI taxonomy): Eukaryota > Metazoa > Arthropoda > Arachnida > Araneae > Salticidae > Maratus > Maratus speculifer. The sequence goes on along the minus strand of OZ025301.1, from coordinate 219,481,936 downwards.
CGTCTTGACTGCATTCGAAATCTTACAACAAAAGTATACTTTTATTATTTTTATTATTATTATTATTCTAGAAAACCTAAAAAGTTATTTCTTGCTGCTTTAAACACTTGACATATTAAAACTACTCTGAGATATTCTACCCATATAATTAATCAAATTAGGACATGATTCATCTTACACTTCAAAATTTCTGAATTTTTACAATACTTATTTTCATCAAACTTTATTCTTGATCCTATATATTTTAGGAGTACAGAATTTTAACATCTGTTTTTATCTACTTATCAGAAAATTATTAAAACACCCAACAACATTTTCCAAATATGAATATTATCTTTACAGTTTAATAATACAAAACATACACGAATACAAAGTTTAATTTTTACAAACATTTCATATTTCAAACCAAACTTTTCGAAATTTTCACATCATAAGAGCAAACATTAGACGAACTTTTTAACTTTTTAACTTTTTTTATTGCTTAGATCTTTTCATCATAACTTTTAATTATGATAATTATCCATTTTTAGGTTGATTTTCGAAAAACTGTAACTGAAATTACATAAACTTAATGTAAAAAACCATGTTCTCACACAATTTCTTGAAATTCAACAAAGAATTGACTATTACTTATCTATTATTATTCTTATTAAATACTTATCTACATCAATATCGACTCTCGATAGTATATAGATATTTCATCATTACACACTTACAACTCTTTTCAAACGTTTATCAGAAAAATAAGTCAATCAAAGTCTAGTAAGTTATCACACCTGTTCCTCAGAAATATTACTATCATATGAAACAGTAAAGAAAATTAATAGATATTTAATATTTAATAACATCATACGTGAAATTTCTGTCGAAATGAGAATACTAATTATCTATAAAATCAACTGTTGAACAAAAAAATAGTATAGATTACCGAAAATTCAAATGTTTTTTCTGAAAAAGTTACAAAAATTAACAAATGAATGACAAGTTAGAGAAATAACTAAAAAAGTTAATGAACATATTTACAAATTTATTAAAATCACACCTTTTTCTGGATTACAAACCGCAATTTCTTGAAAAATTTATCACCGAATTTGTAAGATTTTAGTCCTAGTATTACATACACTCAATAAATATTCAAAATTAACAAAAATATAATTTTTTAGTCTCATCAATAAGCAGAAATTCTATATTAAAAGAATATTTTCATAGTAGTACTTATAAAAATGAGAGTTTACAAACTGATTTTCATAATTTTATCACATTTAAACTTAATATTTTACATAAAACATTATTTAATCAAATTTTATGCTTTCTAATTCAGTAAAATTCAATACTTTTTTAGTTTTTAAACCAATACCACAATATTTATTTACATCAAACTTGATTCTTCACCTTTTATATTTCCACATTACACACGTGAGATAAATACTAACTTGGATCAGAAGTTGAAGTCAATTGATTCCATTCGATTTTCATCATGTACGCATTGCTCCTACACGAAATTTCTTACTGCTATAATCATCTAATGTATTAAAACTAATCTCCTCTTATTTTTAATCAATTCACCAGATGTTTCATCTCGCACTTCTGAATTATCGTGCATCAAGTTGCTTAAAATATAAATACTATCTTTATAATTTTAATGATATATAGTATACATGGTTTATCTTGAGTTAGCACTTCCATACTATTAATCAAATTGTATGTTTCATCTTGCACTTGATCTTAATGATTTCATCTTGCATCTGAATTATCGTCCATCGAGTTTTTTTTTTTTTTTTTTTTAATAATAATATATTTATAGTTTTTGATTATACATAGCATGTACAAATACAATCTTTAATTTTAACATTTCATATTTCAAATAACCTATTTCCGAAACCAAGCTATGTGAATTTTACCACAATACTTATTATCATAGAATAATTTGTGTTTCACACTTTTCTAAAAATTATCAGATATGTACCCCTCAGAGAAATTACTATCATATGAATAAATGAAGAAAATTTAATTTATATTAAATGTACACGAAATTGATTGCAATATACATGTATTTAATAAAAATAAATAAATAAGCGATTATTTATACATTAAACCTTTACTAAATATATATTTCTTTCATTATACAGATGTTTCAACAAGATGAACCAAAACAGCAGCAAACTTCAGAAATTAATGATCCGAATGATTCATCCCTAGCACATGTAGCGTTAACGAATAACACATATGTGAGTACTTATATGAGAAATACTAGAATTCGTATATGAAACGTAATTAGAGTAAATACAAAATGATTTGTCTTACTACCTACACTTTAACAAATGCTTTTTACCTATATTATTGAAGAGAATCCTAACTGTATCCATTTATTTCTACTACAGATGTGCTCTATTTGCTACAAACACTTCTTAAGTAAATGGAATTTAACAGAACATACAAAAATCTATACAGATGAAAAAACCTTACACTTGGAAAGATTACCATAAATGCTGTTTTCAAGGAGACGTGAATAAAAAATGCACACTTCATCATATAAAGCATCGTCGATATATGTAAACTTAGCGAAGATATTCAAAAATTAGTCAGACTTTTGTAAAATTTAGAAATAAAGGAAGATATTTAGGCTATTTATCCATCATATTTTCACAACACTTACCACAATATCTCAAACTTAAAATTTGGAAGACATACACACTGCTGAAAAGTAATTTTGTGATTCTTCTAACCAGTATGAATGTATAGATATTATTTTGCAGTGTATTCTTTGAATGCTCACATTAAATATTCTTTTATATGCATATATCGTTGTGTTTATTTTTCTAATACCTATTACATTAATGAAATACATAACATTTTAAGTGAAATAACACTCTCACAACTTAAAAAATGCATAAGAACATACAAAAAATAAGCAGATGTATGAAAAAATATGCAAGTTTACAAAATAATTTCATTGTTTTCTAGAAATATTAACAAAAAATATTTACAATATGAAAAAATTGCAAAAGTGAAAAGAAAAAACACAAATGTAAAAACAAAAACCACAAAGTGAAAAACTCATAACAAAGTTTTTGAAAAAAATATTTACAACAAAATTTTTTTTTACAAAAACCAAAACTTCCAAAAATATTTTTTTCAAAAAATTTTTTTTTCAAAAACATTTTTTACAAAAATTTTTTTTTTCAAAATAAGTTTTTACAAAAGTAAAAAAAAAGAAAATCACAACGTTAAAAAAATGAAAAATTTTTGTTAAAAAAAGTGTAAAAAAATTGCAAAAAAATGTTGCAAAAATTTCAAAAAAGTTATGAAAAAAGCTTCAAAAATTTCGTTGGTTTTAATGCAGTATGCAATAGCGAAACCATTGCATTTGCTATTAGCACATAGCTTGGTTTCGGAAATAGGTTATTTGAAATATGAAATGTTAAAATTAAAGATTGTATTTGTACATGCTATGTATAATCAAAAACTATAAATATATTATTATTTAAAAAAAAAAAAAACTCGATGGACGATAATTCAGATGCAAGATGAAATCATTAAGATCAAGTGCAAGATGAAACATACAATTTGATTAATAGTATGGAAGTGCTAACTCAAGATAAACCATGTATACTATATATCATTAAAACTATAAAGATAGTATTTATATTTTAAGCAACTTGATGCACGATAATTCAGAAGTGCGAGATGAAACATCTGGTGAATTGATTAAAAATATGAGGAGATTAGTTATAATACATTAGATGATTATAGCAGTAAGAAATTTCGTGTAGGAGCAATGCGTACATGATGAAAATCGAATGGAATCAATTGACTTCAACTCCTGATCCAAGTTAGTATTTATCTCACGTGTGTAATGTGGAAATATAAAAGGTGAAGAATCAAGTTTGATGTAAATAAATATTGTGGTATTGGTTTAAAAACTAAAAAAGTATTGAATTTTACTGAATTAGAAAGCATAAAATTTTATTAAATAATGTTTTATGTAAAATATTAAGTTTAAATGTGATAAAATTATGAAAATCAGTTTGTAAACTCTCATTTTTATAAGTACTACTATGAAAATATTCTTTTAATATAGAATTTCTGCTTATTGATGAGACTTAAAAATTATATTTTTGTTAATTTTGAATATTTATTGAGTGTATGTAATACTAGGACTAAAATCTTACAAATTCGGTGATAAATTTTTCAAGAAATTGCGGTTTGTAATCCAGAAAAAGGTGTGATTTTAATAAATTTGTAAATATGTTCATTAACTTTTTTAGTTATTTCTCTAACTTGTCATTCATTTGTTAATTTTTGTAACTTTTTCAGAAAAAACATTTGAATTTTCGGTAATCTATACTATTTTTTTGTTCAACAGTTGATTTTATAGATAATTAGTATTCTCATTTCGACAGAAATTTCACGTATGATGTTATTAAATATTAAATATCTATTAATTTTCTTTACTGTTTCATATGATAGTAATATTTCTGAGGAACAGGTGTGATAACTTACTAGACTTTGATTGACTTATTTTTCTGATAAACGTTTGAAAAGAGTTGTAAGTGTGTAATGATGAAATATCTATATACTATCGAGAGTCGATATTGATGTAGATAAGTATTTAATAAGAATAATAATAGATAAGTAATAGTCAATTCTTTGTTGAATTTGAAGAAATTGTGTGAGAACATGGTTTTTTACATTAAGTTTATGTAATTTCAGTTACAGTTTTTCGACAATCAACCTAAAAATGGATAATTATCATAATTAAAAGTTATGATGAAAAGATCTAAGCAATAAAAAAAGTTAAAAAGTTAAAAAGTTCGTCTAATGTTTGCTCTTATGATGTGAAAATTTCGAAAAGTTTGGTTTGAAATATGAAATGTTTGTAAAAATTAAACTTTGTATTCGTGTATGTTTTGTATTATTAAACTGTAAAGATAATATTCATATTTGGAAAATGTTGTTGGGTGTTTTAATAATTTTCTGATAAGTAGATAAAAACAGATGTTAAAATTCTGTACTCCTAAAATATATAGGATCAAGAATAAAGTTTGATGAAAATAAGTATTGTAAAAATTCAGAAATTTTGAAGTGTAAGATGAATCATGTCCTAATTTGATTAATTATATGGGTAGAATATCTCAGAGTAGTTTTAATATGTCAAGTGTTTAAAGCAGCAAGAAATGACTTTTTAGGTTTTCTAGAATAATAATAATAATAAAAATAATAAAAGTATACTTTTGTTGTAAGATTTCGAATGCAGTCAAGACGTGAAAAATATAAATATGAACCCTTTGTAAAAACATTCAAACTTTTTAAAAAGTTTAAGTTTAGTAATATATTGTAACAATATATGTAAATAAATGTATTTCAAAGTTAAAAATTTGTGTAAAAAATTGTCTTTTCTTGAAAATTGATATTTATTTTTTGTTTAATTAATGATACTTATTACATTTTTGTTCTTAAAAACTAAAATATGCGTTTAATTCTGTTAAAATTGATATATCCGTGTTGGAGATGAGAAAAAATATTGTAAAACTAATAAAATTTGTTTAAATTCGTCTTTTTATTCTTAAAATTAATATTTTCTATTGTTTAGAATATATACTTTTGAGGAATGTATAACCGGAAAATGTTAAAAAATCTTAGAAAATTGGTGTTAAAAATATTAAATACAGTTGCTTCAATGATATCTTTTCGATATGTAAAGTGATTGTAGCATTTAGAAATGTACTTATGGGGGATGTATAATCGGAAAATGTTAGACAATCTTAGAAAATTGGTGTTAAAAATATTAAATACAGTTGCTTCAATGATTTCAAAAACAAACTCTTTTAAAAAATTCTGTATGATTTCAAGTGAAAATAATTTGAATCTGTTAAAAAATTCTGTATGATTTCAAGTGAAAATAATCTGAACCTGAATACATGGTATTTAAAATACAAAATTCACGATTATGAACTAATGTTGAAAACATGGGTAACATTAAATATACAGCTAATATTTAATTATACATTAGAAAATTCTTAAAGTGTATCCAAATTTATTAAATATAGTATTGAATACAGTGAATAAGTGAAATATGTGAATAAGTATTGATATTTCTAGGTTGCTTTTGAAAATACTAGTGTAAAATTATTCAAATTCGTCTTTTCTTTAAAATTGATATTTATTTTTCTTAAATTAATGATACTTGTTAAGTTTTTGTTGTTCAAATTAAAATATACGTTTAATTCTTCTGTTTGAAATCTATATTTCCAAGTTGCAGTTCAAAAGACTATTGTAAAACTAATCAAATTCGCTTAAATTCACCTTTTCCCCTTAAAAAATAATATTTTTATTATTTTGTTTAATTAATTATACTGATTATGTCTTCCAAAATTCAAATTTTGGGATATTGCGGTAATTGTTATGAAATTGGAGTGCATAAAATGTCTCTTTTTTTCTCCCAGACTTCAAAATATACAAGATAGAGAGGTCAATGCTTTGTCCATTTCCCTACCTGTGGTAAAAAATTGGGGGAGATGGGGGTGAAAAGGCATGGTGAGGGACTTCCAAGGAATAAGTTTTGGTTTCAATATGACGTCACAAGAAGCAGGTGTTGTTTTCATATTTGTGTGTGCGTTGAATATTTACTGAAATGTGTTCGTTTATACATTAAAATTCTACTTAGTTAGTATATAAAAGTATGATGAAATTTCCATTTAGAGTAAAAGTTAACCAAATTCGTTTAATTCGTCTTTTTTCGTTAAAAAATCATTAGTTTCCTTTGTTAATTGTTCAATTATCGAAATTCTTTGAGGTAACGACTGTTCAAAAACTAAAAAATATGTTTAAATTTCTATTTTAAGTTGTGTATCCTGATTTTATATTAAAAAAAAATATGAAGATATCAGTTAAAAATTTAATATTTTCCGTTGTTTTGCTTAATAAATAATGTTCATGAAGGAAATGGTTGTCCAAAACTGGAATGCTTGCTTAAATTTCTTTCTATCAAATTGATATTCTGAAGTTTGAGTTGAAAAAATCGTAAGAAATAAGTCTTTTTCTATAAAACTTGATATTTTCCATTGTTTTTTACTTAATTAACGATACTCATTAAGATTATAGCTGTTGAAAAACTAGAATACATGTTTAACTTTCAACTTGTAAGTCGATACACTGATGTTGCAGTTGATAAAAATCGTAAGAAATCAGTCTTTTTCTATAAAACTTGATATTTTCCATTGTTTTTTACTTAATTATCAATACTCATTAAGGATACAGCTGTTGAAAAACTGAAATGTACGATTAAGTTTTCTCTCTTAAGTTGATAAAAATCGTAAGAAATCAGTCTTTTTCTATAAAACTTGATATTTTCCATTGTTTTTTACTTAATTAACGATACTCATAAGGGTTATAGCAGTTGAAAATCTAGGATGTACGTTTAACTTTCAACTTTTAAGTCGTTACATTGATCATATAGTTGATAAAAATCATAAGAAATCAGTCTTTTTCTATAAAACTTGATATTTTCTATTGTTTTTATTTAATTGATACTACTCATTAAGATGTCTATCAAGCAAAATTCAAATATATGTTTAACTTTCTTGTGTTAAATTGATAATCTCATCTTGTAGTTGAAGAAATCTAAATAAAATGGTTAAAAACTGAGATTTTAATTGTTTCGCTTAATTAATAATACTCATTAAAATTACGGTTGTTCAAAATTCAAATATAAATTTAATCTTCATCATATAGTATGATTCCGAGTTGAGATGTGATTGATAATATTTTTAATTAGGGAAGGTTGTTCACCTATCCTGTTAGAATAGAATGTTCCTTTTTTCCACTAGGGGGTGTTCGTGGAGGGGGATGCATGGTGGGGGCAGGAGAGTGGCGGTGGTACAGTGGGCGCAAGAGGGACAGCCGCAGGGACAGCCGGAGGCACCGCAGGAGGCACAGCCGCAGGGACAGCCGGAGGCACCGCAGGAGGCACAGCCGCAGGGACGGTCCCTTGTCCCTGCGGCTGTCCTGAAACTGTCGTTTTCCTACTACTATTATATTTTATTTTGCATGAAAAAGAAAAATTCTGGTCAAGAAATTCTTGCATAGAAAACCAGTCTATGTCGTTCTTGAATTAATTATATTTTATTTTGCATGAAATAATAAAAAGTTTTGGTCAAGAAATTTGTATACACTGCTCGACATTGAAAATGCAACACCGAGAAAGAGTGGTCAGAAATTTATGCAAATTTCAGAGTAGGCGCATGTCACTGAGTTATGCAAATGATGTGAAATGCGTAGGTCTCCGACGCACGTGAATTAAAATATAAGGGAAGGAACTTGTAGAATGGGCAATATTCGTGTCGCTATTTCTGCCAGACGAATTATGGAAGAAATTTTGTTTTTGTCTCGGAGGATACGTGTATAGAAGAGAATGCCAGGCCACCGTCAACGAAGGCACTTCCTGCAGATAAACGATTTTACGAGAGGTATGGTGATGGGACTGAGAAGGGGGGGGTTGGTCTTTACGTCAAATCGCAGCTGATACCCACATGGATGCGAGGACGGGGCATCGGCTATGGCGAACATGGTTGGAACAAGGAAATGTGGCAAGATAAAGGGGTGCAGGTGCATCCATAGTGACGTCAGCACGCGTGGATCGACGCATCCACCGACAAGCTGTGGCGGGCCCACAAGTCACTTGTACCTTGATTTTGCAGCATGTACAACATACCCTGGATGTTTTTGTGTTGACCAGAACCATTTCCCGTCGATTGGTTGAACATGGCCTGCACTCACGGCGTCCGTTAAGAAGACTGCCATTGACTCGACAGCATAGACGCCAACGTTTGGAATGGTGCCGGACTAGAACGACTTGGATGGCAGAATTTCGAAACGTCGCGTTCTCAGATGAGTCACGCTTCTGTTTATCCAGTGACAGTCGCCGCATACGTGTGTGGCATCTACGTGGAGACAGATCAAATCCGGCAATAACTATGGGACACCCCACCGCGCGACAACGTGGCATAATGGTTTGGGGCGATATTGCGTATAATTGCATGTCACCTCTAGTTCGTATTCAGGGCACAATGACGGCCCAACGATTCTTGGATAATGTACTGCGGCCAGTGGCAATCCCCTACCTTCAGGGGCAGCCTAATGCAATTTTTCCGCAGGATAACGCCCGACCACACAGTGCTCGCATGTGCCGACATGCTCTGCAAGGTATAGATGCTTCCCTGGCCACCGTACTCTCCTGATCTATCACCAATCGAACATGTGTGGGATGTGATTGGACGCCGTTTTGCGGACTCTGCCCCTGCCTCGTTCAGAAGATGAACTGTGGAAAATAGTTGAAAGGGAATTGAAAGGATCCCTCAGGACACCATCCACGCTCTTATTGACTCGATGCCCAGACGTGTTTCTTCGTTCATCGCAGTTCGCGGTGGTCCTACGTCCTACTGAGCCGACGCCGTTCTCGTTCTGTATTCTGACTATCATTTTGAAATAAAGATCACTTCCCAAATTTCATCAATTTCTTACCACTTCTTCTTGGTGTTGCATTTTCAATGTCGAGCAGTGTAATTAGAAAACCATTCTGTGTCGTTCTGTAATTAATATTTTATTTTGCATGAAAATTAAAAGTTTTGGTGAAGAAATCCGTATAATATAGAAAATCATGCTGCGTCGTTCTTGAATTAATTATGTTTTATATTGCATGAAAATGAAAATTTTTGGCCATAGGCACAGCGCACTAAATTGGGTCGCATATATAATTAATTAATAATTGTGCATATTTCTGAATGAATTAGCTCTTTATGCACTGACGGTCACTGAAGTGAAATGAGAAGCAATATTTTAATTTTTAAATAGCGCAGTTTTGTTACATTATTCTTATTGTATTGGAAAGTGCTTCATAATTTATGCTTGACGTATGCTTTTTTTTTCTTTCTTGTTTTATTTTTCGAGGGGCATTATTCTTTGAAATAAGTGTGAAACAGTCAATACAATAAGTGTGAAATAGTCTGTGAGGTCAATGCCTTCAGTGTAATTGGGCACTTTTTTTTTTACAATATAACTTCAAAAATCCAGCTTCATCGGGACCGAGACTATGCGGGATTTTTGAAAATTCCGGATTTTTGAAGGAATGTCAAAAGTAGTAACTAGGGATCTCAGAAGTAGTAATATATTTTTAATGGTGCCTTTAGCCATAATTTAATTCATTATTAAGGGTGTATTTCGATTCAAACTGCTTATTTTCCGATTTATTTTTAAATTCATTTTTGCTCGCATATGCATCAAGCTGGCAAATTGTCTTATTTAGAAAGTACACAAAGTGCCGTGACTGTCGATTCTTTGTTAAATGCAGAAAATATTCCAAAAAAAGCAATCAAAAACGGCATTTTGAACAGATTTTTCCGAAGCGGGAGATTTGGGAAAGGGAAAGAAAAAAAGGGTCATACTGTGAAGATAATTGTTCAAAAATTAAATTCTAATGAATGGAGCGTAAAATGACATCACACGGCACCTTATATGTCTCTTCAAAAATTCCCTCAGCAAGTTTCATGTTTCTTCTTTTAAAAATGTGTCTGAAATTGTATCAGGAAATTTCAAGCTGTTGAAGGTGGAAAGGCGTTTTTGCGAATACACCCTTAAATGACTAATAAATATTTTTGCACCACATACATAATAAATATTTTAGTACACTTCACTAAATGCACATCAATTTTATCCTCTTTGAAAGGCTGTAGCACCATTAAAATAAAATTGAAACTTTTTTTCCCCATTGACCCTAATGTAACTGAATACTTTTGATTGTCACTGTAATCAAACGAAACATCCGATTTTTATAAAATTTTAAATGACGCGATAATTTTATACAACAATCATATATTTTAAATTTCAAACGATTCGGTTGGGTAGTTTTTTTGCTCTGTTACATATGGACAGACTGACGGACTAAACGACGTTGTGATAATTTAGATTTATCACAGGCTTTTAAAGACATTTTTTCTGAAAAGAGATTTCACTATGGAACTGAAAACACAAAATGGCTTTCATTCTCAAGATGAAAAGATCGGCGATATAAAGGATCGCTAAATCATCATCGATCAGCGGAAAAGACAGGCGGGCGACACTAACGTGAATAGGAGACCACACGGGTCGCACCTTTGTTAGCACGCCGACGCAAAAATGAAAGCACGGAGATGATCAGAGACCAGACACATTGGCGCCATAGGCGTGTATTTTCAGGTACGAATGATAAGACGATGTTACGAATCTCTTAATGAGAAAAGATCATTAAGGTTGATGATTGGTTCGTGACCTTTAGGGGAGGTCTTGGCTGAGAAGAAAAAGAGGAAGCCAAGGTTTTGCGGAGAGGATTTTTTGGTCTCGGAGCGAGAAGAGGAGAGAACAGAGCTCGGAGCTCGGATTGTTCTCTGAGAAAAGTGGATCAGCTCGGATCGGGAGCTGTAGAGGGTGACGTCACTCAAGTGAGCCGGAAGAAGAGGACTCTCGCTAGGAGAGTGCCGGTGATAAGTCTCGTCTTCGGTGTTTAGTTAACGCCGTGTTATTGATTTGGAGAAATTTTACGTCGAATATAAGCTGAACATTCTATGAACTGAAAAGGAACTTTGGACTTGGAGCTGGTGGATTAAGATCCTACGAGTTCTAAAATGATTTATGCTGTATATAAATTTAATCCAGAGAATTTTTTATTGTTACAAATAAATAATTGATTCTCCATTAAATTGCCTGGATTATTTGCCGAGCGGCACTTACGCTACCAACTACTTAGCTTTAATCTATATGAGGCCAAGTTATTACAGCTGGTGGCAGCGGGAGCCACTAGCCCAGGACTATAGTTCGCCGTGCAGTTCCAGAGTTAATCATCGATAGAATCCAGCGCCTCGCTGAGAAGGCATCCAGCCGCTAAGAGAAACCCAGCGCCCCGCTGAGAAGGCATCCAGCCGCTAAGAGAAACCCAGCGCCCCGCTGAGAAGGCACCCAACCGTAAAGAGAGACACCGAGCCTAGCTGACGAAGGCACCCAGCCATAACCGGAGATACAACGCCTAACCGACGAAAGGCCACCCAGCCGCAACCTACCCGTAGCATCCAACACCCTCCGAAAGAAAGATGCCCCAAGAGAGATGCAGACGACGGAAATAGGTAAGCTCATTCTAAATTTTGAGTGGCTCTGTTTCATAATTCTTGCACAAAATTAAATTCAGTGAGGAAATTTATGTACGATGTTTCTATACTTTTATTATTTTAATCTAAAATTAAAAAATTAGTAAAGAGTATTGCAAAAAAAAAATTCCTTCTTTTTTTTTAAATGATAAAAACATTAAATGTTAAATGCATTTCTTTCCGGACAAAGCGGAACAAATTAGAAAGTTTTGAAAGAAAAAAAAAGAGTGTGTACAACTCTTGTAAAATTGTAAACTCTTGTACAATTGTAAAACTTTTTTTTAGCAGCATAAATGTTATGAGGTTAGTCATAAATTTAAGTTTTCTTTAAAGGCTTCTAAACAGAGAGGGATATTGTTACCTGTTGATCTAAAATTATTTATGTTTACATTTTTGAAGTGTAGGTTTCGAAAAATGTGAATGCTAAAACTGGCAATATTTTTTAGAATTAGAAATAAGTACAGGTACTTGTATTGTGGTCGGTTGAAAAAAAAAATTGCTGAATCGGTAAATTGTGTACTTTTCATGTATATATTTTTCATTTCATTCTCATTTACTGTGTTTAAATTGTGTAGTAAAGTGTATGTATAAAATTAACATTGCATATATGCTAGGGTAATTTTATTGATTGTTAGGAAATAAATAGAAATTTCGGTTAGTGCAACTCAGTCTAATAATGACGGTCATTACTGATTTAAAGCAATGTAGAAAAATCGATTTGCAAATGTTAGCAGACGAGTTGGGAATTGATATTGATAAGAATGATAAAATAGCTGTAATTATACAGAAAATTGAATCAGCTGCAGATTATGATAAAGATCTTACTTTTTCGCAGGCTAATTACATTGTACAAGATAGGGAGACTCAAGCAGTCGAGCAAAAAGAAAGAGAAAGGGTCGAACGAGAATTAGAAGCAGAAAGAGAAAGGGCGGCACGGGACAGCGAAGAAAAACAGAGAGAAAGGGAATTTCAATTAGAGCAATTGAGATTAACTCAAAATGCGAATAGACGTGAATCTACGTCAAGTAGCGGATCTGAGAGGAGTCAGAAACCCCCTTTAAAAGCGTTAATGCATAAATTCGATCCAGAAAGGTCAGATATTACTCTTTTTTTAAACCTTTTTGAACGGCAATCCTCTCGAGCAGGCATAGAAACAGAAGAGCTTGTGACTCATCTTTTATCGCTGCTCCCGGCAGATATTGCAGAATTAATTTTGCGCGAGCCCGCAGAAAAAATCGACGATTTCACGCATGTGAAATCAATTTTGTTAGCACGCTTTCGGCTAAGTCCTGAAGCGTATCGCCAGAAATTTACAAGGCATTCTCGGATACCAGGCACCCCTTGGAAGGGTATTATTTTCGAGTTAAATAGTTATCTAGAAGGGTGGTTAACCGGACTAGAAATTTCAAATTTCGAAGACTTAAAGAAATTATTGGTAACAGACCAAATTAAGCGTCGTACGCCGATAGAATATAAAGAGCATTTTATTGACTCTTGGGCAAATTTCAAAGACCCGTTAGTTCTAGTTAAGTGTTTAGACGAGTTTGAGGCAGTCAAAGGGCCCTCGAAAAAAATCTGGAACCCGAGAAATTTTCCCATAAAATCAGAAAAACCGAGACTCGAAGATAAACCGCGTGTTGAGAAATCGGCCGAAACTAAAACGAATTGGAGAGACAAGGATCCCGATAAAGAAAGAAACCGTGTTTTTGAGCAAAAGAAAGCAAACAAATGTTTTATTTGCGGAAGTTTTTCGCACTATCGTGCCCAGTGCCCGGAAAAACACAAGAGGGAAAATAACGCCACGTCAGTAGGGCATTTAAATAAAAATGAAGAATTTGAAAAAGGTTTTTCGCCGTATTTAAGTAAGGCTCGTATTAACGGGGAGGAAATTACGGTATTACAAGATTCTGGTACTTGTGTCGATGTCATTTCCAGTAAATTTATAAACCACAGTCAGTTAGATGGGAAATTTATGTGGCTAAAACAACCACTCTTAAATGATGTTCGCTGTTTGCCCACCGCTAATATAACGCTTGAAATTGACGAAATAGGAAGTATCTCGACGAAGGCTATAGTAACTGATAGAGACGTAGATATGTCCTATTATATACTAGGGAATGATACGCAGAAGCTCATCGACGAGAGAAAAAAACGCGAAATCAAAACATTGAAAGCAGTAATGACGCGCGCGCAGGCGAAAAAAAGCGAAACTAGCTCCGGGAGTGACGGAGGCGAACAAGAAACCGAAACTAACTTAGGGGCAGGGGGAAACGATTTCACGGAACTGGCAGATCCGGAAAGGCCAGATAACGAGTTTTTACCGATAGCAGGGGAAGACTCAGGGACCGGCTTGTCGAGAATTAAAAGGGCAGAATTCATAACCGAACAAGAGACGGATTCCTCACTACGAGACATTCGCGAAAAAGCAAAACAAAAAAAATCAAATTTCGAAATTAAAGAGAATTTAGTAATGAGGAAAGTAACGGATCATCACGGATTCGAAAGAAAACAGTTAGTTGTCCCAACTAAGTACAGGGAAGCGATACTTAGTGCTTGTCATGAAGATATAGCGGCTCACATGGGCCAATCAAAAACAAAAGATAAAATATTGAGATATTTTTTCTGGCCTAATATTATTATGGAAATTGAGCATTTTGTCAAGTCATGCCATGCTTGCCAGGTAGTGGGAAAAGCGGGGGAAACTAAGAAAGCCCCATTAAAATTAGTTCCCATAATTTCGGAAGTATTTTCAAAATTATCGTGCGATCTAGTAGGTCCCTTGTCGACGTCAAAAAAGGGAATAAATATTTACTCACAGCAATCTGTGTTTATTCACGTTATCCAGAAGCAATACCGATACCAGATATGCTCTCGGAAACGATCATTGAAGCGATGATCATGATTTTTAGTAGACTTGGTTACCCGTCTAGCATACAAACGGACCTTGGGAGGAGTTTTACTTCGAATTTAACGACAGCCTTCCTAAAAAGGTTTGGGGTAAAACTAAACCATTCAAGTGTATGTCACCCCTCCTCAAACGTTATCGAGAGATAGCACAGGTCAGTAAAAAGGCTTTTAAAAGTGCTATGCGTGGAAAACGGTAGTGACTGGGAAGCTAATCTGCCCCATGCGCTTTTAACCCTTAGGACGGTAACGCATGATTCTACAGGTTTTAGCCCAGCAGAGCTAGTTCATGGGAGAAATCTCCGTACTCCGGAAACCCTACTTTTCGAACAGTGGACGGGAGAAAATGATGAGCATGAATTAGTTACTGAGTACGTCTTCAAACTTATCAACCGACTGAAACGCTGTCAGGAGCTAGCGGTCGAAAACATGACAATTACTAGAGATAAACGGAAAATGTGGTATGATAGAAATGCTAAAGAACGAAAATTTCAACCAGGAGACGAAGTGTTAGTTTTAGCAACTAACAAGAAAAATAAAATGTCTGTAGGTTGGATAGGCCCCGGTAGAGTAGAGTCTAAAATTTCTGAGACGAATTATATTGTGAGTATACCAGGGAGAAGAGAAAAATCGCAAATCTATCATATAAATCTATTAAAACCCTATATCACTAGAGTAGGTAAAATAAATATTTTGACAAAAGAATTTAATGAGACAGATGAATCTCAGGATTTGGAGATAGCTTTCCCGTTAGCAGATTCAAATAGTTATAACTTTGACGAAATTATCAAACAAAGTGCATTAAACGAGCGGTGCACAGCAGGTGAAATTCAAATGTTAAAACAGGTATTAGACGAATACAGGGAAGTTTTTTCGAATGACCCAGGCTTAACGGACCTGACTATTCATGATATTGAGCTAACTGAGGAAAAACCGGTGAGAATTAGGCCGTATAGGGTATCTCCTAGACAGAATGAAATACTGAAAAAAGAGATAAAGCGCATGCTTGAATTAAATATAATTAAGGAAGGGGAGTCTGATTATAATTCTCACATGATTTTAGTCGAAACTCCGGGGAGGGAACCTCGGCCATGCATTGATTATCGCCGTTTGAATGCGATAACAAAAACAGAATTTTTTCCGCTTCCGAATATTGAACAAAGGGTCGAAAAGGTGGCGGCGGCAAAATATATTTCTGTATTAGACCTGACCAAAGGATACTGGCAGATACCCATGACACCAAAAGCACAAAAATTAGCTGCTTTTGTCACAAGCTTTGGTAGTTTCTTACCAATGGCAATGCCTTTTGGATTATCCAACGCTAGCTATAGGTTTTCCAAATTTATGTCTAAATTACTAAATGGGTTGGAAGAATTTTGTCTTCCATATTTAGATGACATGGCCATTTTTTCAGATAGCTGGGAAGACCATATTCAGCATCTAAACACGGTACTAAGTCGAATTAAAAAGGCGAAACTTACCGTAAAAATTTCGAAATGCAGATTCGCACAAAAAACGGTTAAATATCTGGGACACATAGTAGGGGAAGGAAAAAGGAAGCCAGCAGAAGCGAAAATCCGCGCCATAACGGAACTCCCAGACCCTAAAAATAAAACGGAAATTAGAAGATGCCTCGGCATGGCAGGGTATTACTCACGTTATATAGAAAATTATGCGACCATCGTAGAACCGCTCACACGAGCATTAAAAGGAAAAAACAAAAAAGAAAAAATCATATGGACAGATGAAATGAAAGAGGCTTTCGAAACCTTAAAATCTAAACTCACCCAAAAACCCATCCTATATGTGCCAAATTATAATCTAGAATTTGTGGTTCAGACGGACGCGTCAGATAAAGGGATAGGGGTAGTTTTAGCACAAAGACAGGGCTCAGAAGAGCATCCCATTATATATTTGAGCAGAAAGTTTTCAGAACAAGAGAAAAGTTATAGCGCCACAGAGAAAGAATGTGCAGCTATAATTTTTGCCATAAAAAAATTACGTCACTACATTGATGGACAAGAGTTCAGTATCGAAACCGATCACAATCCTTTAGTATTCCTGAAAAACAATGCAGGTAACAATTCTAGGTTGTTAAGATGGTCCTTATCACTGCAACCGTTCCTGTATGCCATAAAACACAGAGCGGGCAAGGATATACCGCACGTTGATTGTCTGAGCTAGAGGTCTGCACGGGCCGGGCCGCGGCCCGAAGCCCGAGCCCGGCCCGGCCCGCGGGCCGGGTTCGGGCCGATTTCCGATAATGGCATTCGGGCCGGGCCGGGCTCGGGCCTTACTTCTGAAGACTCGGGCCGGGCCGGACCGGGCCGGGCCGGACCGGGCCTAGTCACTAATCTTTCGGGCCGGGCCGGGCTCGGGCCTTAATTTTCTTGCTGGACAGGCCGGGCCTAACTTTTTTTTCCGTACGAAGCCGAGACTGATTCCATTCTTCCTAGTTTTCATGGACCAAAACAATGAGTTCCTATTGAATCTTCCTATATGAAAATCCTTTTCTCGACTTTTTATAAATCAGTAATATTTGGCTTTGTCCAAAAATGTTTGCAAAAAAGGCATATACTTTTAAGCCGCCATTATTCTACAATTAAACATTAGAATTTATTCCTTTTAAAGAATCGTAGATTACTAGGCGTTAAGTAGAATTAAACACACACACACACACAAAAAAAAAAAAAAAAAAAAAAAGAAAAAGAAAACATGATTATGACGAAATTTTTTTTAAACTGAAAACTGAAAGTTTCTTTTAAAATGTTCATCCATGCAAAATGAATACAACAATACGGGAGAAAAAAATATATTAAACATTTACATCTGTTAAGAAGGGAATGTATTTTTTTTTTTTTTTCGTTCCAAAGCGATTTTGTCTTTGGAAATTTTACCATATACCGCTTTTTCGACTTTTTTTCTCCATTACAGGGAATATGGATTAATAATACTAGTGATAACTGAAACATTTACATACAACAAACAAAGATTCATTTAAAAGCGTAAATATTGCAGCCTACGGCACTTCTGCATAAATGGAGATTATAAACATGAAAAAAAAAGACTAACATAATTTTTTTTTGGTCAGAACTCTTCCATAAGATTAAAGATCAATGTTCTGTAGGAATTCACTTGAGCCGGGCCGGGTTCGGGCCGAATTTTAAACTTTTTTCCGGACCGGGCCGAGCTCGGGCCGAAATTTTAACTTTCGGGCCGGGCCGGGTCGGGCCAATATTTTTTTCGTTCGGGCCGGGCCGGGCTCGGGCCAAAATTTTAACTTTCGGGCCGGGCCGGGTCGGGCCAATATTTCTTTCGTTCGGGCCGGGCCGGGCCCGGGCCGAAATTTTAACTTTCGGGCCGGGCTCGGGCCTGGAAATTTCGGCCCGTGCAGACCTCTAGTCTGAGCAGGGCAATAAAATGAAAAAAAAAGAGCTCAAAAATTTTTTTTCTCTCTCTCACATTTGTAAATAGTTTTCTTTTATTGTATATATAAGGTTTTCTTAATGTGTTTATACTGGTTTCAACACCAATAAATTATTAGAGTTCTCCAAACAAAGCAAAGTCGTTAAAAGAGTTTGAAAATGTTTTTTAAAGTGTCTTTTTAGAATTGTTAAAATTTTATTTTGAGTGCAAAGAGCCACCCAAATGAATGAGCTAACCATGTTCTGCTTTTTAGATTTCACGCCTTTCAGACGTTAAATCATCTTAGAGGCGGGGGTAGTTGTGATAATTTAGATTTATCACAGGCTTTTAAAGACATTTTTTCTGTAAAGAGATTTCACTATGGAACTGAAAACACAAAATGGCTTTCATTCTCAAGATGAAAAGATAGGCGATATAAAGGATCGCTAAATCATCATCGATCAGCGGAAAAGACAGGCGGGCGACACTAACGTGAATAGGAGACCACACGGGTCGCACCTTTGTTAGCACGCCGACGCAAAAATGAAAGCACGAAGATTATCAGAGACCAGACACATTGGCGCCATAGGCGTGTATTTTCAGGTACGAATGATAAGACGATGTTACGAATCTCTTAATGAGAAAAGATCATTAAGGTTGATGATTGGTTCGTGACCTTTAGGGGAGGTCTTGGCTGAGAAGAAAAAGAGGAAGCCAAGGTTTTGCGGAGAGGATTTTTTGGTCTCGGAGCGAGAAGAGGAGAGAACAGAGCTCGGAGCTCGGATTGTTCTCTAAGAAAAATGGATCAGCTCGGATCGGGAGCTGTAGAGGGTGACGTCACTCAAGTGAGCCGGAAGAAGAGGACTCTCGCTAGGAGAGTTCCGGTGATAAGTCTCGTCTTCGGTGTTTAGTTAACGCCGTGTTATTGATTTGGAGAAATTTTACGTCGAATATAAGCTGAACATTCTATGAACTGAAAAGGAACTTTGGACTTGGAGCTGGTGGATTAAGATCCTACGAGTTCTAAAATGATTTATGCTGTATATAAATTTAATCCAGAGAATTTTTTATTCTTACAAATAAATAATTGATTATCCATTAAATTGCCTGGATTATTTGCCGAGCGGCACTTACGCTACCAACCACTTAGCTTTAATCTATATGAGGCCAAGTTATTACAACGTCTATAGAAGCTATGTACAGTTAAACCTCCAAATAAGGGACACCCATGGGACCGGAACTTTTGTCCCTTAAATAGAGGTGTCCCTTATTCGGAGTTTTTACGCTTTTTAAAAATTAATCATTCATAAGGACATAAAAAATAAGAAAATATTAAAATTGAAGTTTAAATGTACCCGAGGGTTATAAATTACATTAATTAGGCACAAAAGTAACAGAAAATTAATTTAATTTTTTAATTGATTACTTAATTAGTAAATGATCTGTAGAGTTGTTGATTTGTATTTTTTACGTAAATGTTTCTTAATACAAAAAGTGCAATAATATTTTAAAGAGTCTTACTTGTGATGTAATCAATAAAAAAGTGACTGTTATGCAGATTTCAATTCTTCTACAACTAAACTTTTCAGACATTCATTTACCATACTTATTCCTTCATTATAAGCAGTATTTACGAAAAAAGTATTCAACTGCTTTGCATATTTTAAAGCATCTGTAACGTTTTTTATTTCACAATTTTCCTTTCTCTTTCATTTTCAGAGTCATCCCTCACAATTTTCAGCATTCTTTTTAATATAGACTGGGAAGTGGCAACACAGGCAATCACCTCATCGAGTTCACGGCAGAAATTCTAGAATTAATTAAAACTCAATATGCATGTTACAATACAACTGGTCTACTAAGTCATATTTTGGTGGAAAACACCTAAAATCAAAATTTAGGGGTTGACTCGTAGATTTACCATTATGTTTTCTTGCACTCATATCTATGAAAATATGGAGGACTGGGTGCAGGATACCCCAATGATAAACCTACGAATCAACCACTAAAATTGGGTTTATATCTATTTTCCACCTAGATATGACTTGACAGATCAATTGAATTTTAATTTGTGAATCGACTTTTAACCAATTCTGGAATTTCAGCTGTGAACTCAATGGAACTATTGTCTGCACTGTCACCTCTTGCTCTGATAGTGATAAACACACTTCGATAATTTCATCTGAATTGTGGATAAATGAATGCTCATCAGTTGAGTTGCATATCTCTCTACCAACATAACTGCCTCATTATCTCAAATGCAAAAATCAGCCCCTTTAACATTTTGCACTCGTATGTCCAGTGTGACTGGTCAGCATTTTTCTTTGTAAAATTTGCTTTTGTCATACAGTAACAAAGGAAAATAAAATTTGTCATTTAATTAAAGTTTCTTTTTTGATATTATGTATTTGAGAGATTTTTTTTTCTTAAAGTGGTGTCAACTGAATAAAATTTGTGTAAGAAACTCCCAAATTGAAAGGGTTAATCTCATTTTCAAGTGTCCCTTAAATCGAGTGTCCCTTATTCAGAGGTAAATACATTACACGTCCTATACCAAGGGACTGGGACCGGAGGTTTTGCCCCTTAAATAGAGGTGTCCCTTATTAGGAGTGTCCCTTATTTGGAGGTTTCACTGTATTTACATAATTACGAACGCACAATAATAATAATAATAATAATAATAATAATAATAATAATAATAATAATAATAATAATAATAATAATAATAATAATAAATAAATAAAGAGTGGAAGGATTTCTCCTCTTGAAAATTCGATACACTAATGTCAATTTTATTTGTTTCATTTTGATTTATTTATTTATTTTGATTTATTTATTTATTTATTTTTTTTTTTTTTTGGGGGGGGGGGGGAGGGGCATTTTTTAAGGCTATTCTTCAATTAAAAAGAACAACTTTGTGACATAAGTTTAACCTATTTTTGTTCAGAAATCCATGAAACTACCAGGTGTTGTTCAAAAACTATCTTATCGCACTCAGTTTCCGGTTTTCGCAAACAAAATAAATGCTTCAGGAAATACTTTCAAAGTTGGTGTTTTCAATCGAACTTCCCGACGTAAGAAGAAAAACTAAATAACTGATGTAGAAAAACGCTATGTCACGTGATCGAAAACGGTTGTAACTCAATAGGTAATTGATCGATCCAAAAATTAAAAACTCAGTTGGATTCCAAATCGCTTCTCTAACCAGGTTTTCCAATTTTATATTTTTTCGGTTAAAAAATGAATTTGTAAATGTGTTAACATGTTTTACGCTTGTTAAGCAGAACAGTTGAGTATAGTATTAACAAGTTTTTATCAATAAAAATGTAATTTTATTAATAAAAATATGCCTACCAGAAATACAGTCTTATTTCTCTAAGCATTATATTATTTCTCCAGTCAAATTTGTGCATTTATCTATTGACACATCTTTTCTTTCTACCTGTTATTCATTTTTATCTTCCGAGCTACTACTAGCATTATCGGCGGTTCTATTTAGCACAGCATCAGCGATCAAGCTGTCCGTTAAATTGTTTTTTGTTGATGCATTTTTGTCAATAATTAGCTAATCATCTAATTTCTAATTCCTTTTTCGACATTTAATCCATTTTCAAATTTTGCGTGCTCAATCAGCTCATAAACTGCGGCATTTTTACTTGAAATGTGAAAGCTTTAAAATTATTTCTCATTATTGATGTCGCCGTTTCCTAAAATTCGTTCGGGCCATATATTGTGCCGTACATTCGCGAAAGTTGTACCCAAATTTCTTCTTATTGCTAAGCAATAGCGCATCTCACAGAAAATTTGTTCAGAAAATAATCGCCTCCAACTAGAGGTCTGCACGGGCCGAGCCGGCGGAGTCGTTTCGAATTTTCTAACGGGCCGGGCCGGGTCGGCAGATTTAGAATAGTTTTTTCAACGGGTCGGCAGATTTAGAATAGTTTTTTCAACGGGCCGGGCCGGGCCGGCAAAAAAATTGAACGGGCCAGACGGGCCGGGCCGGGCCGATAAAAAAAAAATTTCGGGCCTGCCGGCCCGTTCTGAAGATTTAAGCAGAAACGATAAATATATGAGCTATTGTCAACGAAAATGGTTTTAACGAGAATAAGTATAAATGTGGCCATACTAGTTTGACAGCATCAATATAAAAATGCACAGTGTATCGGCATCGGAGAATTACATGATGTGTAACCCGTTTTAATATTTTTTTAGTTGACTCATGCCGGTCCGAGATCACGCTTGCACTATTTTTCTACACATAGACTGGCCGGACCGGTACTAGACTTAATTATTGGCAGAAAACATGATTTATAAAATTATTAACAGAGTTAAAGAACTTATGTTAGCTTAGTCTTCAGATATATACTTCTTGATGATTTTTGAATTAATTTCTCAATAATGCGAAAGTTTGACATATTTTCTGATTAATTTTAAATTGTAAAAGTGTAAAAGTGATAAGACTAACTATTGAAGGGATTTGGAATCGAATAGCGTTTTTCATTTTTGGTAAATAAAATACTTGTATAACCTTGTTGAGATATAATAGTTTCTCAAATGATTGCAGGTTTTTCTTCTTTCCTTTGCTATTGCTTCCGGAAACTCTATTCAAAACGCTAATTATGACAGTATTTTATTTGTTTGCAGTATTCTTAAATTGCTTGTATCAAAAAATGGATAACGCTATTCGATTATATAGTCTCTGAATAAAGATATCTGCTAATCTTATGCGTTTCTGAGGGGGGAAAAATGAATTTAGAAATGTATCAGAAAGTAGCTTCGTTGAATTTAAGAATGAATTTGGATTTGAAATTTATAATAAAATGATATAGAAATATATTTATAAATCTTCTTTTGTTTAACAACTTCAAAATTAACAATGTTTTTAGCTTTCTTTCTTTTTTCTTTTTTTCTAAGCCATATTAATTTTTTAATGAATCTTTATTCGAATGTTGAAAACCTAAGAATCTAAGTAATCATTAATGTTGTTAATGTGTATTTACTGTATTGACACTGTACTGTAAAAACTGTAAAACATTTACTGTACTGTAAAAACATTCCATAGATATGTATGCAGTATTCTTTAAATTAATCTTAGTTATATGATAAAAATCTGAATTTTTTAGAAATCGTAGAAATTGTGACGGGCCAAAACGGGCCGGGCCGGGCCTGTTTTCGCTGATTTTTGTACGGGCCGGGCCGGGCCTAAAATATAAAAATTCAAACGGGCCGGGCCGGGCTCGGGCCGAACTTTTGAGTTTTATAACGGGCCGGGCCTGGAAATTCCGGCCCGTGCAGACCTCTACCTCCAACAAATGAAAAAAAAAAAAAAAAAAGTCGAATATTTTTATTTGGATTTTATACTTTCGCTCTTGAAGTTTTTAATTCATAAAGAATAACTATTTTTCTTCTTCAATAATTTGAAAATGTCAAAGGAAAAGGAAAGGAAAATACGGTTTTGATGCCGGATTCTTGCAGTCATACTGTATTTAAAAATATGTTTGTATTTTGTAGAAATTTTACATGATATCGAAATAAGGAACCATTTCTCATTTTACTAAAAATATTTCTGCACGCAGAGTTATGATCAAAATCAAGCAACGACCAACGAACATTTACAAAAGCTTTGTCATTTATTTTCAAACAAACAGAATCATGTTGTTATTTGACAGTCTCAGAATCACCCAGCTCCGAAACGCTACCCATCTTCCCTCACTTATTCCAAATTTTCATGGCTTTCCTAATCAGACAGCTGCACGCAGCGCCATCTCTTTTTCCTTTTTGAAACCAAATCTCGAATGAAATCAACCAAGCGTGAGATTACTTTACTTACCAATCCTTCCTTTACTTCATTTCATTTCTAAACAAGCAACAGGTGATTTTTTTTTCTTTTTGTCAAGGAACATTTAAGAAGTTTTAAGTCGAACCCATCGGGCCTCTCAACCCTCTTGCATTTTATATTTTTTTGATTGCGGTTAAGAACTCACTATTTTTTTTCTTTTCTTAATGCATTTTGTCTGTTGAATTAGATTTTTTTCACATGACAAGAAATAATAAATAAAATAAATAAAGGGGCAGTGTATGTTTGGCATTTACACCAAAGAATTCATCACAAATTTAATTTTTTTGGAATAAAATAATAACATATATTTGACGAATTTTGATGTCAATAATTAAAGATTGACCGAAAAAGAAAACAGAACCGAATTTCAGTAATCATCCTATTTTGGGCCAAAACTAAAATGACAACGTTCATTTTTTAAAAAATTGATTCATTTTTACACATATATATACAGATTTATTAATTAATGGCCTGAAAGCAGGGCCCGATTTATGCATTGACATGCAGAGCAATTGCACCGGGCCCTTCTCTTTAGGGACCCCCACGAGAGTAATTAGGATTTTCAGTAAAAAATGACAAATGATTAAAATTAGCCAAAAGGGATCAAAATTCACACATTTTCAAACAATTAGGAAAGTTTAGAGCGGTCCTCCTTCCTCTATTTTTTTCCAGTACCCCAATCATCTTTGCGAAAAGCAAACTACATTATTAGAAAATTTCTAATTGAAATTTTATTATAACAATTTAGTATTCTTCTGTTTTCAAAAGAAATTCTTTATTAACGTTTTCCGCATAGCGTGGCAGGTTAAAAAAATTATTACGACCAATTTGCGACATTTTCTTTTAGCACTCTTAATCTCTTTTAGCAAAGAGATTCTTTTGTCAATCAATGTATCTTTTTTCTACAACTATCCTGCTAGTACTTTTTCTTAAAGATGTGACCATCTTCTTGTGACACCCTGTATAAAAATGTGAACTGCACAAAGTACAAAATTTATACATACATACAATCAGGGTTCTCGCTGTCGTTCGGCATTACGCGAAATTGCGACTAAAGTCTTCATTTGGCGAGTAAACAATCGATTAGATTCGCCAAATTGCAAGTGCTCAATTTTTGCTTTTTCTTTCTTTTCTTTTTAATACATATGCATACATACATATTTTTAATATATTTGTAGCGGATAGTTGAAATTAGATTATTACAATCGATGTCGCAATTATAAAAAATTAGGTTATTGTAGATCATATTGAAAAAAAGGGGGGGTACATTAAATGATTAAAGATAATTTTGTTAGTGCTACACGGCGAATCTTTTTTCTAATACTTTTTCGCATTTACTTTTTCGAATACTTTAGCGAATGTTTTTATTTTTAATTAGCCAAATTACTAACATTGGTCAAATATCAGCGAGAACACTGCATACAATGCGTATCACGTATGTAGTTTAGTATTAGCCACTTCCACATTATTCACAAAAACAGTTCTATCGATAGACAGAAAGCCCCCCCCCCCCCCCCCCCAATAACCTTAGTCGGGCCCTGCTGGGAAGTTGGGTCTCAATGCCACGTCTGATTAAAACTTTCTATTTCCATATAAAGTAAAATGAATTAATTCATTTTTAGGTGCGTTCGTAATTATGTAAATCCATAGCACGTTTAATCGTCGTTCAATCCGTCCGTCTGTCCGCATATAACAGAGCAAAAACTACCTAACCGAATCGTCTTAAATTTAAAATGTATAATTATTGCCTAATTTTTTTAAGTCATTTAAAATTTTATGAAAATCAGGTTAATAGTTTAATTATAGGGACAATCAAAAGTGCTCTATTACATTATGGCCAATGGGGAAAATAGTATCAAATGCATTTTAATAGTGTTACACTCTTTCACACATAATGGAATTGATATGCATCTATGAAATATATATATACTAAAGTGGTGCAAAGGATATTTGTTATTCATTTACAGGGCCACACAAAAGTATTCCATTTCATAATGGTATACGGAGAAACACTTTTTGGGACGTGTTTTGATTATATTAAACTATTTAACATTTTATGAAATTGATATACGTTGCTGAGGATTAGAACAAGTTATTTCCTGTATAATAGAAAGCAGATAGTATTTACAGGGACACATAAAAGATTTCGGATACGCTGCTGTATTCCAAGTATAGTATACTGTTGCACCAAGTAAGAACGCACCTCATTTGCTACAGTTGATCTGCAAATTCTAACTTGTTCTAAATACACGAATTTCACCCAACTAAAATATGTTTTAGATATAAATACTTCGATTTTTCTTTTATAGTTATTTTTGTAAATGATCAGAGGTTTATTAATTAAAGAAGGGTATTAGAAACAAAAGAGTATTGGAAACATTTCTCTAGTTCGAGGAATACTTTTTATTAATATACAGGCCCACACAAAAGTATTCTATTACATAATGGTACAGGGGGAAACATTGTTTGCGTTTCTTTTTAATTATTCTAAACTATTTCTCATTATATGAAACTGATATATGTTGCTGAGGTTTACCAAAATTTAGCTTGTGTATAATAGAAAACAGATATAAAGCAGTATTTACAGGGGCACACAAAAGATTTCGGATACCGTTTTGAATCCGAAGTACAGTATATATTAAAAACTTCATTATAGTATGACCGCATCTCATTTACTATGTCTGACGGGCAATTTGAAACTTGTTTTCTATGATTTTATATAAATTTTTAACAGTGTGAGTTCCGAGTCTTGAAAAGCTGAAACAAAAAAATGTATACAGGGTGTATAATTTTTTTGTAAACTTTTTAAGGTGGATCAAGTTAATTACTCAATTTCTCTGCTGAACAAAAGCATTTTATGACTCATTTTAAAACGTAAAGATACAAAATGGACCGGGCTAACTGTTGAAGCGATTTAGAATCGAAATGGGTTTTCCAGTTTTTACCACTTTCCAACAAAGTTGAAAAGTGCCTATGCATTCACTTTGTCTGTCCGTCTGTCCACGCTCCCCGTAAATATACTCGGTAATAACTCTGGTACTCGTAAATGACTCCCGTTAAATATAGTCGGATTTTCATGCAATTGTTAAAGCTTATTTAGGGTCACCTAAGCATGTTTGGTATTGAATATGAAGTATGTACGATTATAGGATCATTTACAGGGACACTCAAAAGAATTCGATTACATTACGGTATATGGGAAAAATCGTCTGGAGAGTATTTTAATGCCATTAAGCTACTATGTATTGAAAAGGATATAAATCAGATATTTCAGTGCGATCACGTTGAAAAAGAATATTCTGGAAATTTTCTTATTAATTTACAGACACACACAAAAGAAATTGGTTACAGTACTGACTTTGCGTAATAATTACTGAAGAGTACATTTTAAAATCCGGTATGCGTTTTCAAATTTAATTAGTTTTTTGCGTATTACTCGTTGTATATAAGTTCTATACCTCATATACAGGGCTGCACAAAAGTATTTTCATGCTATTCTCCTTATTAAAGAAAATTGCTGTAGGGGAATTTTGAACTGAAATATATATATCTGTTAAAGGAATTAAATTTTGGAATGCATGTTGTTAATAGATACAAATCACTATATACAGGACTGCTTAAAAATTCGGATAATTTTCTGATTGTAGATGGGAACATCTGAAAATCGGTTTTGAAATTATACATATGTTGATATGAGACGTAATATTTTAATTTTTTAAACGGTGCAGTTTTGTTACATTATTCTGAATGTGTTTGAAAGTGCTTCATATTCTATGTTTGACTCATGATTTTTTCTTTCTTCTTCATAAATAAATTACTTTTTCAGTTATAATAATTGAAAAGACGTGTTAAAATAGGTTTTTAAAAGCAACATTATTTTAAAAGTATCTTTATTTTTTCTACAGTTTACTTCGTTTAATTTTTATTCTTTGGGTATGTATTATGCAGTAAAATGAAAATTTATTATTACAGATTCATCGTAACTGGATTATTTTTTTACAGATTAAATATATATATATATATATATATATATATACTACTTTGAAATACATTTTATAAATGTTATTTAGAAAATCATTTATGGAAATAAAGGAATATATTTTATAAATTCATTTAACCCTTTATCTACCGAGTTATGAATTCATGAAAATTTTACATTCTGAAGCATTTTACGTAAATTGTTTAAACACTAAATTAAAAGATTTACATAATCATTAAATAAATTTTTGAAAGATTTTGGAAGGATTGAAAAATTTAGAAGGATTAATTAAATTTGAATTTACGGGGATTTGTGCAATATTTATAACCCCACTCAAATCTTTTATTTTAAATTATCCTCTTAATATTTTGTAGAATTGTAAAACGTGCAAATAGGATGGTCTTGCAGTAAAAATATAGAAATATTTCAGAATTGAATAATTTCCACCCCCCACCCCCCACTCTCAGCGCCAAGAAAGCTGAAAAGATACAAAGGCAAAGAAATAATCCTTTTAAACATACAGGGTGTCCAGCAAATAACACCCTGATTTCAAAATTAAATTTCTCAAAAACGAAGATCTAGAAAATAATGCGGTAAACGGTTTGTTTATTAGGTAAGTTGTAAAAATCTTATATAGAAGTTTCGAACGGTGAATATTTTAAAAAGATTGTGTTCTAATTAAAACAATGCCTGATTTGACATTTTTCTTGTTTTAGTTTTTTTTTTTTTTTTTTTTTTTTTTTGCACAGAATAAAATTTTTGGCGTACAGTGCCATATTTTAACGATTTTTGTAAAAAAAAGTTTCGAAATTTCAAAAATTAAGTTCGAAAAATCGTTAAATATGGCACTGTACACTGAAAAACTCATTCTGTACAAACAATCTAAAACAAGAAAAATGTCAACTCCAGTATTCTTTGCAATCAGAACACAATCTTTTCAAAATATTCACTGCTCGAAACTTTTGTATAACATTTTTACAGCTTACCTAATAAACAAACCGTTTATTGCCTAATTCTACCGATCTTAGTTTTTGAGAAATTTAATTTTGAAATCAGGGTGTTATTTGTTGGATACGCTCTATTTTTGTTTTGGATAACCAATATTGCTTTTGGAACAAAATAAAGTAATGAATCTATAACCCATTCTAAATAGTATTACAAGTAATTGACGTATTAAAAGAACTTAATAATAAGTAATTTTTAAAGGTACTTACAAACACTGTCGGTAGATAGAGAGTTAAAAGTAAATAATCAATATCGTGACACTGACAGATTTATTTTAGAAAGATACTTTCAGTTTTGAAACCGGGAAAAGTGAAAGTACCTTTATTAAAAAAATCTGCTACTGAAATCTAAAAAATACTAAATAGCCATATTAAAGATTGACATATATACCATGCATACAAATACACACACAAGAAAAATAAATAAATAAATAAATAATAAAAATGTTCAAATTTAAACGAGAAATTGGAAAACAACCTATTATTTGGTTTAACATTACGGAACGATTGTTTACAAATAGGTGAAGAGTCTCCTTAAAGATCTAAATTGAATAAAGTTTAGATAATTTAAAATAAAAGAAAATATATAATTTAATGCATTCTAAATAAATCAGACTTCAAATTTTGAGGAAAAGTGCTCTCATAAATATAAATATTTTTTTTAATCTGCAAAAAAGTAAATAGGATAACTAATGTGTTAAACAAATTATAATTAAATAAAAATGCATAAAAACTATTTTAATATTTATTTTAAATGCTATATAATTATTTTTAAAAAATGGAAACTTAACAAATTTTCTAAAAAGGCTGTTTAAAATAACACAATTGTTGCCTTCTTAAATCAAACCGAAAGCATATCAATATAACTTGTAACTTATAAATTTAAAATTGCTAATGTTAATTAATTAACGTGCATAATTAATATTAATACAATAATTTAAGTTATTGTAATAATTTGGTTAAAAAGAATGCAATAAAATCTTGGAATTACCTTTGTTATTTTCATAGATTTTAAAAAGGGAAAAAAATTATTCAAATTAATTTTTTTAAATTAATTTTCATTTAATTGATAATTAAAGTAGATTTTTTAAAATTGATGCACTTGAAAATTTATACACACCTTTTTAATTTATACACTAGAACATTCTTCTGAATTAAAAACCATAAAAGAAAAAAAAAAGAATTACTTTCATTTAAATAAAATATAAACATGTTTTTAAATTTATAAACAGAATCAAATGTTTTGAAATTTATGCACGATAATATCCTCATGGTAAAATGTCTTCAATTCTTATTTATTTTTAATTTTAATAGTAACAAAAAAAGTTATTGTTTTTAAATTTTAAGCTCAAATAACATTTTTAGAAAGAAAACTTATTGTAATTTACTTAAATTAGTTTTCAGTTAACTCATAGTTAAGGGGACACAGTAGCTTAAAGTCAAAACGTCGATTTTTTTGTTTATTATTATTTATTTAAGGGCGTATTTTGATTCAAACTGCTCATTTTCCGATTTATTTTTAATTCACTTTTGTCCTCAAACGCATCAAACTCGCAGATTCTCTTATTTAGAAACTTTATAAGGTGCCATGTCTGTCGATTTTTTTTATAAATGCAGAAAATATTACAAAAAATGGAGTTAAAGTTGGCCTTTTGATTCGAATTTTCCGCAGCAGGAGATCTGGGAACGAAAAAAAGGGTCATACCGAGAAGGTTTATAAGTCAAATTCTAATGAATGGAACGCAAAATGACATTACACGGCACCCTATACGTCTCTTCAAAAATTCTCTCAGCAAGTTTCATGTATCTATTTTTAAAAATGCGTCTGTAATTGTATAAAAAAAAATTCGACCTGTTGAAGGTGTAAAAGTATTTTTTTTTTTTTTTTATACACTCTTAAAGGTGTTCTCAACAGCTCCGCTCAACAAGCGCAAAACGTTTTGACACATTTACAAATTCATTTTTAACACAAAGATATGAAATTTGAATGCCTGACTATGGAAGCGATTTCGAATCGAATTTATTTTTCCATTGTGTGGTAATTAAATTACCTATCCAGTTCTAAACTATTTCGATCACGTGATCACCTGTTTTTCTCCTGCTTTTCGACCGGTTTTTCAGCTTTCGTTTGGAAATGCGCTCAAAAACGTCAATTTTGAAGGCTTGTTATGAAAGATCTATTGTGTTTTTTAAAAACAGAAAAATGAGTGCAATTAGACAGCTTCTGAATAATAACACCTGCTATTTTCGTGCATTTCCGAACAAAAATAAATGAACCCTTTCCGGCACACTGTGCCCGTCTGGGATACCTAATTTTTATTCCAAACTTGAAATCGGCACCAATATTATTTTAGAAAAATTTTGTTTTTACAATAAAAACTTTAATTGCGTAATTAAAAATATCTAAAAAATTCGCTATTGAATTCCGGTGTCAATCGATAAATTGTCATTTTACAAACAGATTTTGCCCGTGCCGGAAAGGGTTAAATCATGTGTCACAAAGTTGCCCTTTTTGATTTAAGAACATCCTTAACTGAAAGTTTTTTTGATTGTGAGTATTTTGACATCTCATTTCACCTATACGACTATTGTATCCCGAGATGTTGTAAATTCTGTTAATAGATTCAGCTCAATTCCACACAGATGAAAACTTTAAACTGAGTTTTCACCGTGTTCATATTTTTATAACTTGCTTGTTCGATAAACACTAAGGCTGTTTTGCCAATTTAGATAGGGGTTTGAATTTTATTTACTTATTCTCCATGGGGTATTTAATATTTTTATGTGTGGGTTTAACATTCAAGTTTACAGTTATTTTTTTAAAAATATTTAAATTAAAAGTTTGTTGAATTTTCTTCATTTTTTAGAGTACACGAGAGAAAAAAAAACTCATATTAAATGTAAAATATTTTACATCTAAGAATCTTTACACAGTTTTATGCAGTTTATACTAATGAATGTGGGGAGGGGAGGGGGAATCGAAGCCAAAATATTCATATTTGATTTTTAAAAAGTTATTTTTTTTTAAATAAATAAATAAATTTTAGTGAAATAGGCTGTTTTATTAAATAATAACAACAATAATAATAATTTTATTTAATTTTTAGTATTAAGTATTGTGCCACCACATATATTACAATTTTGTTCAAAATTGAAGAGATGGTTTCAAAAATACGGTGTCCCCTTAAAATATATCTGTTTAAATTTCCACACTTGAAAAGTTATGCACTAAGACATCTTCTGAATGAAATAATAAATAAAAATACTTTCATTTAAATAATAATAAACAGATTCTTAATTTTATACACATAATCGAAATTTTTGAAATATATGTACGATTAATACTCTTTGCAAGAAAATTAATATAATTTTATTTAAATTAATTTTTTATTTAATTGTTAATTAAAACCTATCTTTCTTAATTTATACACTTGAAAATTCATACATACCTTTTTTAATTTATACGCTAGAACATTCTTCTGTATAATAATAATAAGAAAATATTTTCATTTAATTACTAATAATAAACAAGTTTTTAAATTTGTAATTTAAATAGTAAACATGTTTCTAAATTTACCCACAATTAGTATACTTTCTACGAAACTTTGTAAATTTTCATTAAAATTTATTTTAATTTAAATAATAATAATTAGAATAAATCTATGACTTTTATATTTTTTCCTCTGCATAATTTCTTTTATTTCTTTCTTTTTAAATATTCATAATTCAAAATTTCTTAAATTCTTATTTAAATTAATTTTAATTTTAATAATAACAAAAAAGTTTTTATTTTAAAATTTATGCACGATTCATATATAAACATAAATACAGACAAGAAAATTAATATAATTTTATTTAAATTATTTTCACATAATTGGTAATTAAAATACATCCTTTTAAATTTGTTACACTTGAAAATTTATACCCACCTTTTTTAATTTATACACTAGATTATTTTTTTTTTAATTAAGGGAAAAAACTTTCATTTAAATAATGAAATAAGCATATTTTTAAGATTATACTCGCTTAATATAATTTTTACATTTTTAAAACATTCTTATTAAAATTAAATAGTTTAATTTAATTTAAGTTTAAATGATAATTTAAATGAATTTAAATGAATAATTTAAATGAATAAAATGATAATTTAAATGAATAATTTAAATGAATTAAATAACTAATTTTAAAAGTACTAGATAGCAAATTTTGACAATAAATATTATATTGCATAAACAGTGAATTCATTTGTCATTTAAATAAAAAAGAAATGAGTTTTCTAGCTAATTTATTAATTGTGTACAAATTCAACAGCAATGTATTTTCCAATTATCATTAATTATTATTAATATTTAAATGAAAATCAAGGTAATATTTTCTAACTACTATTATATTATTTGTACACAAATTTTAAAAAAAGGTAAATACATATTTTATTATTATTATTATTTAAACGAAAGTGGATTTCAATTTTAAAAAAATCATGGATTTCCTAATAAATATATAAAGCATGTGAAAATTTATATGCGACATGTTTTTTAATTAAAATTTATTTGAAAAAAGAATGAAATTTTACACTAAATACATTTATCGTGTATTATTATTTAAATGCGATGAACTTAAATGCTATAATATCAATTGTGCATAAATAATAATAATAATAAAAAACTACATTACTTTGTTTAACAGTATTATTTAAATTTAAATGAATTTAAATAAAAATTATAAAATTATGTCGCAAACATTTAAAAATAACAATAAATGCACTAAATTAAATTAAAATAAAAAATACATATATATGAACCTTGTGTACATTTATTATTTCTTCTTATTGTTATTTAAATAAAAATGAATTTAATTAATAATGATGAATTTCCTGCTAACTGTCTTAAATGTGTATAAGTTTAAAACGTGTATGGTATTATTGTTTTTTAAATGAAAATAAATTTAAATAGTAATGAAACGAATTTTCTAACCATTATAATAGTTGTGTAAAAGTTTAAAAACGATATATATCGTTGTTGTTATTATTATTTAATTGAAAATGATTTTTAAATTAATACTAATTAAAAAAAGTAACATGAAATTCAAAATGTTATAAAATTGTAGGGATAATTAAAATTGTTTCTTATACGAATCATTGAAGTTTTCTTGAAAATTACTATCTGATACGATTTTATGTAGTACATTAAATACAACATAAGTAAGATAAATACAAATAAAACATAAAAAAAACAAAAAAGCCATTCTGGCCCGTGGGGGGATCGAACCCACGACCTTCGCGTTATTAGCACGACGCTCTAACCAACTGAGCTAACGGGCCTTGCTCGGCGAGTCACTAGCAAGCAACAACTTCCTGTTTCTTCATTCAATCTCTGTTCTTGTGAAGAAATAGATGGTTTCTTTTAAAATAAGTATAACTACGAGCGTTTTAATTTTTTTTTCTTAAATACAAATCGTAATCAAGTGATAAGTTATAACTAATTAATTCTAACTAACAATGTAAAATAAAATATTATTTAAGATTAATTATATGAAAAATAAAGGAGATTAGAAAGATTATCATTAAAAACCAGATATTCAGATCACTTTGCAATATACTTGTAAGTGAAATTCTGACTCAAAGATATTAAACGATTTTTTTTCTGACATTTCAAATAAACTTCAGTTGCCTTAAAGGAAAGAATTTTTAAGAGCATCACTGTATTTTTCTTCTTTTGTCAAATTACGTAAAATAATATTGATTTTACTGCGGTATTATACCGAGAGAGCGATTCGGATAATTCTTTAAAGATAATTCTTTAACATTCTATAATTATTAATTTAACCTGGATTCTACCGGCCAGAATATTAATTTAGTTTTAAAGCACAAATTTTATATATTTCATGCATTTATGAAAATATTGAATTTTTGATAATACAATATTTTATAAGTTCGTAAAAAAAAAAAGTGTTGAATTTAGATAAGTGATCTATAGGGAGGGGGGGTCTCAAGAGATTATAGTAGAAGCTCATAATTTTTTTCCTCTTTCTGATGCAGAAAGATAAATTAGTGCATATTCACATTGTAAGTACTATATTTCTTATTAAACTGTTGTGATAACTTCATTTTATACTAAGAATGAGATATATACAAAGATGGTGAAAATTTTGAGTGTATTACTGGCGCAAACGTGTTAGCTTCATATGTATAAATAGGATGAGGTAGAGTTTCAGATGCAATTTAGTAATTCTGCAAAACTGTGAAAGGGTCTCAAAACTAAATTAGATTTTTGAACAGAATTTCATTTGAATTACGAAGCAGAAATTTATTTAGTGACCTTGGAATCTTTTCCAGGGGGGGGGGGGACTCAAAATATTTTAGAGGGGGCTGAGCCGCCCATAACACCTCCTTAGCTTCAGCCTTGAGGAGAGTTATGACTCCCCGGGCCACCATTTGAAATCAACACTGCAGTTTTTCTCAAGTATTTCATGTTATTTCAATATACACACACACTATCTGTGTATATATATACATGCCTATGTATATATATGCATTTTTTTTTTTTTTTTTTTTTTTTTTTTTTTTTTTTTTTTTTTTGCTGCTTTAATATTAACAAAAATGTATTGATTTTTTTTTTTTTTAACCGTGTTTTGTACTAATTGCTAATGATTCTAATTTTCTTAAGCAGAGAATTCATTTAATTACAAATTATTGACATTTATGTAGGGATCCTCCGAAAATTCGTTTTCTTTTTCGGCAAAAACTCTGAGATTCGCCGAAAATTCGGATGGCCCGAAATTATCCGTATTCCGTATTCCAAAAATCTCGTTACTCCCTTCGGAAATTTTCGAGATGAGTCACCCATTTGAGCTCCATCGGCTCAAATGATACTATTTATTGCTACGAAGTTCCTTGTTTATACAGTAAAATCCCGATAATTCGGATTAATTAAGACCGGACCCAATCCGGATTAGCCGGAGAATTAGAAAAAAAAAAAAAAAAATGAAATAAAACAAAACATACTTACAGAATACTTAAAGAATAAGTTGCATCATTTTATTAGATAAATATTTTTAATAGTTTTAAAATTAATATTAAAAAAAACTAAAACAAACTAAATTAAATTTTTCTCTTTAATAATAAAAAAAAAAGAACAAGAAAGAAATCCGATGAATTATGTTTCGAGTTTCAACGATTTTAAATTATCCTATTTAAAACAATACTAATCATTTTAATTTTTTTATAAATTTTAGGGGAAACTTTATAGGATGTGGTTTTGTTTGCAAATTATATAGCTATTCATCACACACACACACACAAAAAAAAAAAAAAAAAAAAAAAAAATCAAAATTATAACTCAATAGATTTTTGCATGTTTCTTAGAATTGTTAAATTAAGATCGTTTCTTAAATCGCGTGCATTTCAATTTGTGTTTAATCCTTAAAATTTGATGAATTATTTAAACGGCTATAACTCTGCGAGTTTTGCAGATTATAAAGATGCAATTTTTTAAGTTTTCCCAATTGAAATTTTTTTCCCTCGGGTCGTATAAAAATTAATTTTCGTATTTTTTATTTTTAAAATGTTGCAACTTATTTTACCAAATTTTGCACTTTTTTTTTTCTAAATGAAAGTTTGCAATTGACAGTATGTGCCTAGGTGCAATATTTAAGGAGATAGCCTATTGTTTCGATAATTATGACTCACCCTGTATACAGGATAATCTGTTTAATTTAAAGGTAAGATAAATACATTTTCGGGAATCTGTATTGCAACATAATTTATATTTCATTAATATTACTTTTTTATTTTATCTTTATTTTAAATTTCACGTTATTAGGTAGTTGAAAAACAGTTAAATATCGATAATGCGACAACATATTTTTAATGCGACAAAAATGTGGCATTAAAAATATGTAGATTTAAATTTATAAAATACTTCAGATTTATCATCCAACATAATTTGATGAAGTAAATTATTATGTCTTACTTTGTAGTATAATTTCATTTTTCGAAATTTTTATTTATAAAATAAGTATGAATCAGATCCATGAATTTGCTTGTTTAAAATTGTTTTATTCTTCTAGTTTTACATTATAATCAATTAAAATTGATGTATATGTCATTTAGATTTATATTACACTAGAACCCCGCTAATTCGGACTCCGTAAATCCAGATCGGTTTCGTCAATTTTTTTTTTTTTATTTCAAGTTTGAGAAGTGATTTGGCTAATTTCCATAACATTAACTTGTTTCATCGTCGTATTCTAAATAATAATAATAAAAAAAAAAACTTTTTTCTGAAATTTTTTCGGAAGAATACCTTAATTTTTTTTTTTTTTTTTTTTTTTTTTTTTTTAATTTAAACTCTTATTTAAACTACGCCCAACGAACTGCTTATGTTGAAGCGGATGCGTAACCGTACGGCTCGCAAAAAGTATAGAAAACTAGCACAGCAAAAAATTACAAACTTTTTTATAATAAAATAAACATTTTACTGTCTGTAAATAATCAATAAGTTTAACATAAAGGTGATTTTCTGTAAGTATGTTTTATTTTATTTCATTTTTTCTAATTCTCCGGATAATCCGGATTGGGCCTGGTCCCAATTAATCCGAATTATCGGGGTTTTACTGTATTTATATTATTATTATATTTTAAGGTAACTTTTTTTATCGCAATAATTTTAACTTGTAAAGTTAAAATGATTGGTATTAAAAATATGTTCTTACCACATTGATGAAAAACTAGCCGGATGTAGCAATCCCAAAACTTTCTTCTATCTCATGTATGTTAACATTTCGAAATTTGCTATCACAGTGCCAAAACAATCCAATACCCATGATGAGGATTTTAAAGATATGAAATCCGTGCATTTGAGATTTGACTATCGCTAAAATTGAGTGAATTCTACAAAATTCAGAATAGCAGCTTCACCTGTAGGACTATTGACACAAAAATGTAAAAAAAAAAAAAAAAAAAAAAAAAAAAAAAAAAAAAAAAACAATTTATGTGAAAGATTAGCTGAATCTAAAATTAGATGGAAATCTGTGCATTAGTTCTTGAGATAGAGCTGTTACAGAAATCTTAACTGAAATCTTAACTCAGTATTGCAGCGCCATTTGTAGAGCTATTTATAATATAAGCAGCATCAATTCATGTCAAGGACTAATCGAATCTGAAGTTTGGTGAAAATCCGTATGTTCGTTCTTGTGATAGAGCTGTTGCGCAAATGTTAAAAAATGTAGCATAGAAACGCCACCTATTGAGCTATTTACACCAAAAGTTAAAGTCAAATTATGTCAATTACAAACTGAATTTAAAGTTTGCGGAAATTTTATGCATTAATTTTGAAAATAGAGCTATTGCGAAAATCGCACAAAATACAGCATAGCAGCGCCACTTGTTGAGTGATTTACACAAAAATATAAAAACGTCATTTCATGTCAGGATCATGTCAAGATGTCACTATCCGAATCTGTGAACTTTCATGAAAATTCGTGTATTCGTTCTGGAGATTGGGCGATTTCGGAAGTTTCAAATAATGCTGTATAGCAGAGCTACCTATCAAGAAATTTACACTAAAATGCAAACAAACATAAATTCATGTCAAGGAATAATAGAATCTGAAGTCTGATGAAATTCCGTGGATTAATTCTGGAGATAGAGCTATTGCGGAAATCGAATAAAAGGCAGCACAGCATCGCCACCTGTTGAGCGAATTACAAGAAAAACTTTTCTGCATCAATTTATATCAAGGATTCTTTGAATATAAATTTTTATTAAATTCCATGCATTTGTTCTAGAGGTCTGCACGGGCCCGGGCCTGGCCCGTGGCCCGTACCCGGCCCGGCGGAATCGTTTCGAATTTTCTAACGGGCCGGGCCGGCAGATTTAGAATAGTTTTTTCAACGGGCCGGGCCGGGCCGACAAACAACATAAACGGGCCGGGCCGGGTCGGCAAAAAAAATGAACGGCCAGACGGGCCGGGCCGATAAAAAAAATTTCGGGCCTGCCGGCCCGTTCTTAAGATTTCAGCAGAAACGATAAAATATGAGCTATTTTCAACGAAAATGGTTTTAACGAGAATAAATATAAATGTGGCCATACTAGTTTGACAGCATCAATATAAAAATGCACAGTGTATCGGCATCGGAGAATTACATTATGTGTAACCCGTTTTAATATTTTTTTAGCTGACTCATGCCGGTCCGAGATCACGCTTGCATTATTTTTCTACATACAGACTGGCTGGACCGGTACTAGACTTAATTATTGGCAGAAAACATGATTTGTAAAATTATTAACAGCGATAAAGAACTTGTGTTAGCTTAGTCTTCGGATATATACTTCTTGATGATTTTTAAATTAATTTCTCGATAATGCGAAAGTTTGACACATTTTCTGTTTAATTTTTAATAGTAAAAGTATAAAAATGATAAGCCTAACTATTGAAGGGATTTGGAATCGAATAGCGTTTTTCATTTTTGGTAAATAAAATACTTGTTGAGTTATAATAGTTTCTGAAATGATTGCAGGTTTTTCTCCCTTCCCTTGCTATTGCTTCTGGAAATTCTATTCAAAACGCTAATTATGACAGTATTTTATTGTTTGCAGTATTCTTAAATTGCTTGTATCAAAAAATGGATAACGCCATTCGATTATATAGTTTCTGAATAAAGATATCTGCTAATCTTATGCGTTTCTGAGAAGAAAAAAATGAATTTAGAAATGTATCAGAAATTAGCTTCTTTGAATTTAAGAATGAATTTGGATTTGAAATCTATAATAAAATGATATAGAAATATATTTATAAATCTTCTTTTATTAAACAGCTTCAAAATTAACGATGTTTTTAGCTTTCTTTCATTCTAAGCCATATTAATTTTATAATGAATTTTTATTCGAATGTTGAAAGCCTAAGAATCTAAGTAATCATTAATGTTGTTAATGTGTATTTGCTGTAAAATATACTGTAAAATCATTCCATAGATATGTATGCAGTATTCTTTAAAGGAATCTTAGTTATATGATAAAAATCTGAATATTTTAGAAATCGTAGAAATTGTAACGGGCCAAAACGGGCCGGGCCGGGCCTGTTTTCGCTGATTTTTGTACGGGCCGGGCCTAAAATATAAAAATTTAAACGGGCCGGGCCCGGGCCGAACTTTTGAGTTTTACAACGGGTCGGGCCTGGAAATTCCGGCCCGTGCAGACCTCTAATTTGTTCTCGAGATAGAGCGCCCACAATATTTATATCACATGCAGACAGACTCACAGACAGACATTTTGTAAAAATATGTTTTTCGAGTTCTTTAACCTCCTAAAACGTGTAAATCCATCGAAAACCGGAATTCGCAATTTTTCATGAATCAAAATATTTTCTTCTTATAAAGAAACAAGAAAATAATAATAAGGTGATTATGATTTATACTCAAAGACAGTAGAAAGTACGATGATTATTTACTGATTAATTTATTATTACCAAGTATAAACATTATGTATAATTTTGTTATTATATATATACATATATCTTTTCTCCTAAGAAACTATTTAAGGCAGCAAACAAAAACATTTTCCAATGTTGCTACAATTAGAACAAATATTTATTATTAAAATAGTATTACTGTTATTTTCGCCGCTCATTTTTTAGCCCTTTCCAACAAAGTTGAAAAGTGCTTATGCACTCGGTTTGTCTGTCCGTCTGTTCACACTCTAATTCCCATACAGATACTCGGATTTTCATACAATTGATAAAGCTTATTTATGGTCACCAAAGCATATTTGATATTGCATATGAAATATGTAGGACTAATGGTCCATTTACAGAGACTCTCAAAAGAATTCGATTACATTATGGTATTTGGGGAAAAATCGTTTGAAAAGTATTTTAATGACACTATTTTAAATGTATTGAAACTGATATAATTTACGGAATTTCATTACGTTCACGTTAGAATAGAGCATTCATAGCATTTTTTATTAATTTACCAAGACATACAAAAGAAATCGATTACAGTACTGTCTTCGCGTAATAATTGCTGGAGAGTACTTTTATAATTCGATATGCGCTTTTAAATTTAGTTAGTTTTCGGCATATTTCTCTTTATACATAAATTATATATCTTAAATACAGGGCTGCACAAAAGTATTCGCATACCATTCTCCTTATTAAAAAAATTGCTGAAGGGGAATTTTGAACTGAAATATATATATATCTTAAAAGAATTAAATTTTGGAATGCATGTTGTTAATAGATACAAATCTATATATCATATACAGGACTGCTAAAAAAATTGGACAATTTTCCTGTTGTGGATGGGAACAGCTGAAAATCGGTTTTGAAATGAGTTGAGCATTTAGACGTTATATTTGATCTTTTAAATGGTGCAGTTTTGTTACATTCTTCTGAATGTGTTAGAAAATACTTCATCATCTATGCTTTATGCAACATTTTTTCTTTCTTGCTTTTAATTTATTATTGTTAAATATATTTAAGGGGAAAAAAATAACTCTAGAAGGAAAAAGTTACAAATCCTTAAATGAGAACAATACAATCTTACAATAGCCGGATACGAATTCAAACCGGTTTGAAAGACCTCATTACACAAGCTGTTCGGAAAAGCACTGTACCGCACTTTTCCTGCGAAAATTTTACAGTAAATACGACAAACTTAATGAAGTATGGTGTTTCTAAAAAGGTTCTAATGCAGAATTTTTGTACTGAATTTAGAATCGAATTAGTTCCCCATTTAACTCGATATGTCTTATAATTCATTAGTCAACGAAGAGTTAATAAGTAGTTACAAAAGTTGTTAGCTATCTTTATTTTCAATAAGTTGTGTAGAATATTGCATGTTTGTAATAATGTATAGCTTGTACTTCCAAGAAAAGTAATTCAATTTTATATTTAAAAAAAAAAAGACAGAGAGAGAGAGAGAGAGAGAGATTGTTAAATATACGGTTTTAAATCATTACATTTTTATTTTTTAACTGAAAAAAAAGGAAAAGAAAACTAAATCATTAAATTTGAGTAATTGTTTCAATTAATAAGAAAATATGAATAGTTTGCTAAATAAAAATGTGGTAAAACACGTATATACAGGGTATCAACTCTCAACAGGGTTCAATGACTAATTTCTAAACCGTAGTCATAGACATACAGCTCAAATTACAAAAATAGTTTTAATGAGGTAAGGAAATATTTTAAAAACGATTTGGGTGACTAAACACATTTTTAAAAAATTACGATTCTAAATTTTTACACGGTCTCTCGGTCCTATAAGTTGTATTTAATAAAATTTTCCTCTTACACTAACAAATAAGACAAAAAAAAAAAAAAAAAAAAAAAAAAAAAGTCTTATTATTCTACGATTCAAATTGACCGAGTAATAGCTGTTTAAAAATGGAGCATATATTTTGCTTCTAATTAGGGGTAATTCACATATTTAGTAGAGACATAATTTTCTCAGATATATTTAAAAAATAATAATAATTGAGATTAAAATTAATATTGCAATGAAAATTTGAAATTTTAAATCATTGTGATATATGAATGCAAAATATGCAATTTGTAATAAACATACATCATTTTTGTTAAAAGTTATGAAAAAAACTGTCAACAAAATGGTAGCTATTTTTAAATGTTGTTAGATAACAGTAGCCTGCAAAAGTTGGGTTATGTCATGCTCGTTAGCTTTTGATAATTGAATCTTACTGCATTGCTAAATCTAAAATTGACCTTCATTTTTTTTACCATCACGTAAAGGTTTCTTTGAAAATCATAAACTTTAAAGTTAAAAAAAAAGAGAAAAGTGAAAATTTGATGTTAAAAAATAGCTGTGTTTTTAACTTTTGATAATCATTTTTTCTGTATTTTTTACCGCTGAAACCAAAAATGATCTTCATTTATAACCATGGCATCAAGATTTTAACCCCCCCCCCCCTCTTTGTCGGATCCCTCAACTGTTTAGCTGTAAAAATCACATTATAGGACAAAGAATTGAATAAATTATTGAATTAAATAAAATGTATAATTTAATAAAAGGAAGTTTTACATCTGTTTTTTAGGTTTAAATTTTCGCTATATTCTAATTTTAATATTTACGATTTACAAAAAAAAAAAAAAAAAAAAAAATCTAAAGTTATGGTTAAATTTGAAGGTCATTTTCAGATTCAGTGCTAAAAAGTACAGTAAAACCCCGATAATTCGGATTAATTGGGACCGGGCCGAATCCGGATTATCAAAAATCCGGATTATCCGGAGAATTAGAAAAAAATTAAATAAAATACACCATACTTACAGAAAATCACCTTTATGTTAAATTTATTAAATATTTACAGAGAGTAAAAATGTTTACTTTGCTTAATTTTTCCGAAAAGATTTTAGAAAAAGATTTTTTTTTTAAATTAAGAATACGACTATGAAACAAGTTAATGTTCTGGAAATTAGCCAATCGCTTTTTAAACTTGGGGAAAAAAAAAAAAAAATGACCAAACCGATCCGGATTAACGGGGTCCGAATTAGCGGGGTTCTACTGTACATAAAAATCAAGTATCAAACATAAAAAAAAAAAAAAAAAAAAAAAAAAAAAGTCATTTTTTCTATTTTATTGTCTCCGATTTTTTTTTTCCCCCTTTTAACTTTGGGGGCCGTCCATAAATGAAGGGAGGGAGGAGAGGTTCATGAAATAGCGACAGTTCGTGATAAGG
This sequence comes from Maratus speculifer, assembly GCA_964019185.1. Taxonomy (NCBI): domain Eukaryota; kingdom Metazoa; phylum Arthropoda; class Arachnida; order Araneae; family Salticidae; genus Maratus; species Maratus speculifer. The sequence goes on along the minus strand of OZ025301.1, from coordinate 219,437,940 downwards.
GAGTGGGAAGGTGTAAGAAGAAATGTGACATTACACATTTTGGTTAAAGTAAAAGCATAAAAATTCGGAAGATTAAATTATGAAACATGAAGTTATTTTAAGAATATTGTGTATAAAGATAAGATTTAAAGCCAAATATGTTAAATTCTATTTCAAATTTCAAAATACTAATGTTTTCAATTGCTCTTGCATATTAATATTTTATTACTGTTCTATATATTTTATTTTATTTTATTTTTATTTTATTTATTATTTTTATTATTATTATTAATATTGTAAACAAAATATAAATTATTTTTATTGTTTAGTTCACAAATGTAATCAAAACACATAATTAAAGTTTAAAAATAAAATCTGAAATGTGATCTAAAGGGTAGTGCTTTTTTTCTGAACTGCAAGTATATGTTTGGGTAAAATAGCGTGACATGTGACAGGAGGGGGGAGGGGAGTCAAAAATATGGAAAAAATGCGTGACATCATTTATGGATGGCCCATACCCATTGACAGTTTATTATTAATGAAAAATCCCATAATGATAGTTAAAAATTAAGATAATTATCAGATTCTGCGATAGAAAATACACAAAAGTTACAAAATGCAAACATCGTCGTCTTGTGCTATCAAATCTAGAACTTTTTTTTAAACTTCTTGACGTTAACCTATCCGAAATTTTTGTGTTATCTTGTAAAATAAGTATGAATGATAACCACTGAAAATCATAATAATATTAGATTGACATCGTATTTACCTCAGTTTGTAAAATTTAATCTCGATCGAATATTTGAAAGTGAGTTAAAGTCCGAGTACAAGTTTCCAAATGAAAAAACATACATATAATCGTTGAAGTTAAATAAAAACTTATAAAAATAACACAATTTTTATTAAAATAAATCATGAAAAGAAACAATCTTACAAAATAAAACATGCTAAATGCAATTATTTTGGATAATCTAAAACTTAATAAAAAATGTTTAGTCATACTACTTGTATGATTTTTTTTTCAAAGAGCAGATGCACATGAAATAACTTCTTCGAATACTGTAAGCACTTGATATATAATCCCTCAAATCTTGGTCGAAATAATTTATTTTCAGATGCAGGAAAGTGGTATAAGTCGTGCATTTTTAAAATATCATTACTCGGTCAATTTTAGTGTTATATAAAAGAGATTTTTTTTTTTTTTTTGCTTGTCAGTGTAATAGAAAAAATTTGCTAAACACAACTTATAGAACCGAGGAACCGTATAAAAAATTAAATTTCCTATTTTTTCTTTTTTAAGAAATGTTTTTATTCACTCAAATGGCTTTTAAAATATTCCTTTAGCTCATTTAAAATATTTTTCGTAAGTAGAACTATATGTTTATAACTAACGGTTTAGGTATTACTCATTGGCCACCGTTGAGAGTAAACACCCTGTATACTGTTTAAAAAAAAAAAAAATGTACAGTTGCTAAAATTTTTCGTGGAAACTGGGATTCCTAGAAGTTCACATGTAATGGCAACATTTAGAAATTCATGTAACAGATACAGATTTGCACTGTAAATCAAAAAATCTGTAAGTCTCTTACTAAAAATGTTTTAGGAAACTGGGATGCCTAGAACTTTTGAGATGCTTTTTATGTAACTGCAATCAGGGTTACAGATAAAGATTATTGTCATATTAGTACATTCTTTAATTATAAGAATCTGTAGCTTTACGAAAACTAATTTTGTAGATTTACATCTTTTTTGACAATGCACAGATAAAATTTTAGCAAGCATACAGATTTTTCTTAACTTTATCTCTGTAGAATTACAGGCACATATATACATATATATATATATTTACAGTGTATAGATAAATGATGTATTAAGTAAAATGCATAAAATTACTTTAAAAGACAAGATGTCTTTGACATAGTTTACATACAAAGTTCTATGTTATAGATCATATTTCAAATTTTACTTTTAAAATTTAACTGTGTGTTTTAGTGACTTTTGTGAGAATAACAATAAAACTGATTTGTTTACTTATTTGTATGAAATAGGGTTAAGATTTATAACAAAAACTATAATTAATATACAATAGTAATAAAATATTTATATGAAAGAAAACAGAAGTATTTTGGAATTTGAAATGGAATTTAATAGACTATTTGGCTTTAAATTCTATTTTTAGTTTGTGAACACAAAATACTTTAATTTTAAAATAACTTCAAAATTTAATAATCTGCTAAATTTTAATATTTTTATTTTAACCAAAATGTGTGATATCACATTTCTTCTTAACCCCTCCCGCCTCCTTCTCACAAACTGTTACAGTTTCACGGACCCCCCTCCCTCCAAGCGTGACATCATTTATGAACGGCCCCTAATGAAAATTAGGCACACAAATACCACTTGGCATATTTCGTTTATTACGCGAACAAAGTAGCGAGTTTTTGCAAGTACAAAATAATGATGTGACCATGAAGATGACGACAGAAAATTCATTTGCAGAAATAAGGAACTTGTTCAAAATTTTGAAACAAGGTGTATAACATCGTTTGTGCAATTTTGAAAAACAATATAGTAGTATGAACAGTTCATTAATGAACGCTTAAGTAAAAATTAAAAATTAAAAAATTATTTTGGTAAAGGCTTTCTATTATTTAAGGAAATTATAATATCATCTAGAATAAATTATTGTTTTCTTAGTGATATTAAATTTTATAATGAATGTGTTTTTGTAAATCCCTTATTGATATCAGTTTGATATCCTTAAAATAGAAAAAAAAAAAAAAAAAATCGTGATCACGAAGTGATTACATTAGCGAAATCTAAGTATAGCTTACCATCACCCATATGAAAAACGCATAATCCAGTATTTTATGAAATCGATTTGGAACGTGTATTGAAGTCAATTCGTAATTGGCAAAATGTAAAAAGAAAAAAAAAAAAAATACGTGTGGCACTCGGGGACTGCCGCGGAAAAGCTATTGCATAGCATTTTTTATCAACTTATGCAATTATAATTATTTATTTATTTTTTATTTATGCAGTTTTTTTTGTTTTTGATATTAATTCAAGTTGCACTTTTTGGGCGTGATGACCGATAACAATTTTTTTTTCTTTTATTGAACTAATAAGATTTAGTTCAATAAAAGAAAAATCGTTTAAAATATTTTTATTATCTTACAATACATGTAGGTTAATCAGGAATTTTTATCATTGAAACTATACGTTTATGGTAGCTGAAATAAAACACATAAGTTTGAGACTTGATATTCACAAAATATCTGAAAAATACCGCGTAAATGTCTGCCGAAGTCTACCGAAAGATACCGTGCCGAAGTCTGCCAAACTGGAAGCGACGTTAGCCGGAGTGTTAGGTTTTTTTTCTCGTTACGGAATTTCTACATTCTTTCGCCACGCTCAAAGCCCGCGATAAAAGCTATACAATATCTTAATAAATTACCAAACAAAATTTGGCCGCACTACGAAAATTAGATCGCGAGTTATAAGCATTTTAAATTTTTCAACCCTCACCATGGGGGATCTCCTGTCACCAAAAAGTAACACTGTCTCATAATAAGTTACCAAACAAAATATGGCCGCGCTACGAAAACTGATCACGAGTTATAAAAATTTTAATTTTTTCGACCCTCACCGTGGGGGGGGGGGTCTCATGTCACCAAAAATTAACACTCTCTCATAATAAATTACCAAACAAAATTTGGCTGCGCTACGAAAATTAGATCGCGAGTTATAAGCATTTTAACTTTTTCGACCCTCACCGTGGGGGGGGGGGGGTCTCCTGTCACCAAAAATTAACGCTGTTTCATAATAAATCACCAAACAAAATTTGGCCGCGCTACAAAAATTAGATCCCGAGTTATAAGCATTTTAAATTTTTCCACCCTCACGGTGGGGGAGGGGGGTCTCCTGTCACCAAAAATTAAAATTGTCTCATAATAAATTATCAAACAAAATATGGCCGCGCTAGGAAAGTTAGATCGCGAGTTAGTAGCATTTTAAATTTTTCGATCCTCACCGTGGGGGGTCTCCTGTCACCAAAAGTAGCACTGTATCATAGTAAATTACCAAACAAAATTTGGCCGCACTACGAAAATTAGATCGCGAGTTATAAGCATTTTTAATTTTTTGACCCTCAGAGTGGGGGGTCTCCTGTTACCAAAAGTAACACTGTCTCAGTAAATTACCAAACAAAATTTGGCCGCACTGCGAAAAGTAGATCGCAAGTTATAAGCATTTTAAATTTTTCGACCCTCAACGAGGAGGGTCACCTGTCACCAAAAGTAACACTGTCTCATAATAAATTACCAAACAAAGTTTTGCCGCGCTACGAAAATTAGATCGCGAGTTATAAACCTTTTAAATTTTTCGACCCTCACCGTGAGGGGGGGGGGGTCTCTTGTCACCAAAAGTAACACTGTCTCATAGTAAATTACCAAACAAAATTTGGCCGCACTACGAAAATTAGATCGCGAGTTATAAGCATTTTAAATTTTTCGACCCTCACAGTGGGGGGTTTTCTGTCACCAAAAGTAACATTATCTCATATTAAATTACCAAACAAAATTTGGCCGCACTACTAAAAATAGATCGCCAGTTATAAGCATTTTAAATTTTTTTACCCTCACCGTGGGGGGGGGGGGTCTCCTGTCACCAAAAATTAACACTGTTTCATAATAAATCACCAAACAAAATTTGGCCGTGCTACGAAAATTAGATCGCGAGTTATAAGCATTTTAAATTTTTCGATCCTCACCGTGGGGGGTCTCCTGTCACCAAAAGTAACACTGTATCATAGTAAATTACCAAACAAAATTTGGCCGCACTACGAAAATTAGATCGCGAGTTATAAGCATTTTAAATTTTTCGACCCTCACAGTGAGGGGTTTCCTGTCACCAAAAGTAACACTGTCTCATAGTAAATTACCAAACAAAATTTGGCCGCACTACGAAAAGTAGATCGCCAGTTATAAGCATTTTAAATTTTTCGAACCTCACCATAGGGGGCGGGGTCTCCTGTCACCAAAAATTAGCACTGTCTCATAATAAATCATCAAACAAATTTTGGCCGCGCTACGAAAATTAGATCGCGAGTTATAAGTACTTTAAATTTTTCGACCCTCACCATGGGGGGGGGTCGCTGTCACCAAAAATTAACACTGTCTCATAATTAATTACCAAACAAAATTTGGCCGCGCTACGAAAATTAGATCGCGAGTTATAAGCCTTTTAAATTTTTCGACCCTCACAGTGGGGGGTTTCCTGTCACCAAAAGTAACACTGCCTCATAGTAAATTACCAAACAAAATTTGGCCGCACTACGAAAAGTAGATCGCCAGTTATAAGCATTTTAAATTTTTCGACCCTCACCGTGGGGGGTCTCCTGTCACCAAAAATTAACACTGTCTCATAATTAATTACCAAACAAAATTTGGCCGCGCTACGAAAATTAGATCGCGAGTTATAAGCCTTTTAAATTTTTCGACCCTCACAGTGGGGGGTTTCCTGTCACCAAAAGTAACACTGCCTCATAGTAAATTACCAAACAAAATTTGGCCGCACTACGAAAAGTAGATCGCCAGTTATAAGCATTTTAAATTTTTCGACCCTCACCGTGGGGGGGGTCTCCTGTCACCAAAAATTAACACTGTCTCATAATTAATTACCAAACAAAATTTGGCCGCGCTACGAAAATTAGATCGCGAGTTATAAGCCTTTTAAATTTTTCGACCCTCACAGTGAGGGGTTTCCTGTCACCAAAAGTAACACTGCCTCATAGTAAATTACCAAACAAAATTTGGCCGCACTACGAAAAGTAGATCGCCAGTTATAAGCATTTTAAATTTTTCGACCCTCACCGTGGGGGTCTCCTGTCACCAAAAATTAACACTGTCTCATAATAAATCATCAAACAAATTTTGGCCGCGCTACGAAAATTAGATCGCGAGTTATAAGCACTTTAAATTTTTCGACCCTCACCATGGGGGATTTCCTGTCACCAAAAATTATCACTGTCTCATAATAAATTACCAAACAAAATTTGGCCCCTCTACGAAAATTAGTTCGCGACTTATAAGCATTTTAAATTTTTCGATTCTCACCATTGGGCGGGTTTCCAATCACCAAAAGCTACATTATCCTACCTTGTTTTATCTTAAGACGATTCTTTTCTATACTCATTCTATCAGGAATTTTTATTATTGAAACTATAGATTTATAGTAACTGAAATAAGAAATATAACTTTGAGACTTGATATCCTCTAAATATCTGAAAAATACCGCGTCAATGTCTGCCGATGTCTACCGAATGATACCATGCCGAAGTCTGCCGAGCTGAAACGACGTTAACCGAGTGTTAGGTTTTTTCGTTACGGATGTGTTAGGATATTTCTCGTTACGGAAATTTTGGATTCGGTCGCCGCGCTCAAAGCCCGCGATAAAAGCTATGCAATAGCTTAAAAAAAACCTTTATTATTGTAAACACTAGTATCCCTTCAAAATACGTTATTTTAAATTTCACTTAAAATTAGCTCAGGTATATGTGCTCTTTTTCCTGTAATAACTTTATACACTATATGGCCAAAAATCACCGACCACTTGTAATTTTAGACGTTTTATTAAATATCTAGAAAAAAAAAAAAAAAGAGAAATTATTCTAAAACTCCAGGTGACTTAAGACAATAGTAGGGGTCATATATTTCCGCGAAGATTTTTTTCCCGAAATCAAATAGGGCAACCGCCAATAAATTAAAAAAGAAAAAAAATCTTTCGGATAACCTTGTTAAAACTAATATAATAATAGCGTTCAAACTGCTAAGTTTGATAATGTGGCTTATTGTAATAAACTGCATTCATTTTTATGAAGATAGCATGTACACTCGCAGAAAAATTAAGATTTTTATGAAAACAGTCCCAAATTTTTCTAAGTTTGTTGCTTGTAATTTGTTCTTTTCAGAAACTATGGCAAATATTATTGTACACAATGCTCTTAATCAGAATTAAAGAATAATAAAAATTTTCTGAAAAATGAGCAGGATTACTAAATAATGTTTCACTGCGCATGCGTGAACGCAATCAAAATGTAATTTGTATTATGTGTTAGCTAACGGTATCGTGCAACTCTCAAAAACATAGCTTGAAAATTATGAAAATAATCATCGATAGAATAAGCTTAAAATCTGTTATTCCCAAAATGAAACAAAAAGATGAGGGGTTCTATCGAAATATAGCAGTCAAATGAGTATTTTAAAATTTTGTAATTTGTTGACGGTTTCCTATGGGATTTCCAGAGAAAAACAAACTTCGAGTAAATGTATGACCTGTACTCTTGTGTTCACACTCCTAGAGTTTCGGGATAATTATTCATGTATTTTTTAGTTATTTAACAAAATGTCTAAAATCGCAAATGGCCGGTCACCTTTGGCCATATAGTGTATTTAAACACTATCATCCCTTCAAAATACATTATTTTAAATTTTACAGAAAATTAGTTTTGGTATGTGTGCTCTTTTTCCTATAATAAATTTATAAGGTCTGTTGTTCATTATACAGGCTGTCATTGAACTTATTTCTAAACTACGAGGGAAGTTAAAGAACACATATAAAGAAGAAATTTTGGTTTTGTAATGGAGTCGAAAACGAAAAGTACAATTGAACCTCGTTAACACGAACCTCAAGGGGAATCAAAATTTTCTTCATGTTAACAGTAACTCATCTTATCAGTATAAAATCTTTGTATTAGTCTTTATTAGGGGACTGTTAAAACAGTTCATATTAAAAGTAATTCACGTTAAGTGTGTTCATGTTAACGAGGTTTGACTGTATTGGTAAAAAACATGAGCCACTTGGGAAATAAAAACAAACTTTTATTAACATAAACATTACAGTAAGTGTTGAAATGTGCCACCACTAAAACTGATACAAGTGTGTTCGCATCTTGGCGGACTCTTTCGAAGATTCCGGTTGTCTCATCTACGAGACACCAATTGATTCTGATGAAGATCTCATTGCAAGACTTTCAGTCCCTGCTGCAATTGTTCGTCACCCTGCAGGAAAAAATAATGAAATGTATATAATATATGTTTAAAATATATGCAGGTAAAACCAACTAAAACACAATTAAAAGTTTTAATTGCGCGAATTTTTATGCACATTGCTAACATGGGGTACAACCAATAGAGTAAAAAAAATATTCAGGTCATGATTCGACCTGGGTCTTTGGTTCAGCGCACCAACGATTTTCCATCTTATATCCAGGCCAGGGTTTTAATTTGGGTATTTGGTTCAGCGCATCAACGATTTTCCATTTAATATCCAGGCAAGGATTCCAGCCAGGGTTTTTGGTTCAGTGCACCAATGATTTGCCATCTAATATTCAAGCCAGGGTTCGAGCCTGTGACTTTGGTTTGGCGCACCAACGATTTTCCCTCTAATATCCAGGCCAGAGTTTTAACTTGAGTATTTGGTTCAGCGCACCAACGATTTTCCATCTAATATCCAGGACAGGGTTTGAGCCTGGGTCTTTGGTTTAGCCCTCCAATGATTTTCCATCTGAGCCACTTGGAATGACAGGCTCAAATGGAAGAGCGTTGATGCGCTGAACCAAAGACCCAGGTTTGCACCCTGGCATGGTTATTTTATTACTCTGTTGGTTTTACGTCTTGTTAGCAATACTGAAGTTTAGTTAGACTGTGGTTAATTTGTAATTTTTAATTATCAGTAGCAGTATAATTTATTTTAATAAAAATAAGCACACAAACACCACTTTGCATATTTCAATTAACACGTGAACAAAGCCGCAGTTTTGGCTAGCATACTATCATATCATAAAGGCCAAACGTATCTGTGAATAACGCATACGTCATTTTGCGAAAGGCAACACTTTAAAAGTTTAAATGAAATTTAAGTTTAAAATTTTTTTTTCTTCTGCAAATTTTTGAATTTATAAATATCGCACATTTTCAATTTTTATACTATCGTATAGGTAAAAAAATGTACTTTTTAATGCAATTTGTTTGAAAACTATATCTTTGTTTTTGAGTTGTTAATTTTTTGGTAGTTTTTATACCGTTTTTTACTGGGGAAACAGACATACTCCATTTCTATTAAAAGTAAAATGAAAAAAGCCGAAAAAAGCAAATTAATGTATCTTTTTGTTGCCATTTTTTCAAAAAAAGTGGAAAAAAATGTTCGTTTTAGTTCGTTTTTATTATCAATTAAAGAATTTTTTATTTAGTAAAAACTTTCTTTAAACTCAGTACAACACTTTCTTTTTACACTCTGATGTCACTGGAATGTTGTATATCGTATTTATTGCATGCAGGTTATTTCAGAAATTTTCATTTACATTTTAAAGAATATAAATAAATTAGTATCTGTTTATAGCTAATAGCAATCGAGATTTTAAATTTTGAATTAAAATGATTTTGAATAATAATGATTTTCAAATTAAAATATCATTTTTTTTTAAACGTGAACATGGATAAGAGAGGTGCATATGTAAATTTTGAGATGGTAAAAATAATGTCGAATTTAGATTTCATCGGGAAAAAATTCTATGATTGAGTCAAAGTGGAGTATATTTTGCTATTTTACATTTTGGAATACCGTGCATAAAAGCCGTAATTGATAACTTAATAATAATAAAAGATCTGTATTATATTTTATTGTTTCCATATCGATTAAATTTAATTTTAATAATTTCTACAACTGAATTTTATAGAAATAGTATTTTGTTAACTTTAGGTTAAATATAATTTGTTTAAGAGTTAGACTTACAAACATAAGGTGTATTTTTTACTGTGACTAACTAAGATTTATTATAAATCAATGAAACAGTTTCATCTTAAACATTTTCTTTCGTCGGGAATTCGACGGGTTCTGCCTTGTAATGATAGTGACCATAAAGATGACGGCAGAAAACGTATTTGCAGAAATAAAGAACTTGTTGAAAATTTTGAAACAAGATATCGATTTTACAATTTTTCAAAAAATAATAAGCGTATGAACAGCCCATTTAAGAGGACGCAGTACCTTTGAAACCATCTCTTCAATTTAGAAAAAATACCGTAATATATGTGGCGGCACAGTACTTAATATAATTTGAAAAAATCTTGTGGAACAGCCTATTTTACTAAAATTTATTATTATTACTTTAAATTAACTTAAATCCTTACTATTTTTACTTTCTTCTATCTTCAATAGAAGAAAGTATTGTAATCGAAATTTTTTTCGACTTCCGGTTTTCGACGGATTTACACGTTTTAGGGGTCAGAGATTCCAAAAAACATGTTTTTACAAAATGTCTGTCTGTCCGTGTGTCTGTGTGTGTGTCTGTGTGTATGTCTGTGTGTGTGTCTGTGTGTGTGTCTGTATGTCGCCATTCTACCATCAAAAAGTGTATGAAGTTATGCATAGAATTGAACCAAATTTTTTGTGAATGTTTTTGGCTGTGGCAAGCAGGTCCGCCTTCAGTTTTGAAATATTCCGCCGGAAGGGGGCGCTGCAATCGCGATTTTTGTGCCATTTTCAATATTGTACCGACCAAAAGTATATGAAGTTATGCATCGAATTGAACCAAATTTTTTGTGTATGTGTATGACTATGGGTAGTTGGTCCTCCCTGAATTTGAAAAAAATCCGCCGGAAGGGGGCGCCGCAATCGCGATTTTTGTGCCATTTTCAATATTGTACCGACCAAAAGTATATGAAGTTATGCATCGAATTGAACCAAATTTTTTGTGTATATGTATGACTATGGCTAGTTGCTCTTCCCTGAATTTGAAAAAATCCACCGGAAGGGGGCGCTGCAATCGCGATTTTTGTGCCATTTTCAATATTGTACCGACCAGAAGTACATGAAGTTATGCATCGAATTGAACGAAATTTTTTGTGTAAGTGTATGGCTATGGCTAGTTGGATCGCCCTGAATCTAAAAAAAAATCTGCCGGAAGGGGGCGCTGCAATACCGAATTTTATGCTATTTTCAATATTGCACCACATAAAAGTGTATGAAGTTAGTTCTAGAACTGAACTAAACATTTTGTATATGATTATTTGTTGGTAAGGCAAATAAGTCCTCCCTGAATTTGAAAAAAAAAAATCTGCTTATCATTCTATTGTCCATCGGCTCGTGCAGAGACGGAAATTCATTTTTACTCCGATTAATTGATTGAAGCAGAAATTTAAGATGAAAATGAAAGTTGATAAGGTATTGAATTAAAATTATTAAAGCATTAAAATGAGTAACTATTTCTTTTTAATATTAAAATGTATGTATGAGATAGAAGAAAGTTTTGGGATTGGCACATCCAACTAGTTTTAAATATGAATATTTTTGCTTCGATTTTTTTCTCACGTTCATTGCAATATAGTACTACATAAAACTGTGTATGTATTTTCAGATGTATGCGATTTTAGATTTAATATGATTTTTTTTTTCTCTCGTGTACATTAAAAATGAATGAAATTCAACAAACCTTTAATTTAAAAATTTAAAAAACCCATAATTATAAATTCGAATGTTAAATCCATACACAAAAATATTAAATATACCACGGAGAACAAGTAAAAAAATTCAAAGGCTTTATCTAAATTAGTTAAAAAGCCTTAGTATTTATCGAACAAGTAAGTTATAAAAATATGAACAGGGAGAAAAATCAGTTTAAACCTTTCATTTGTATGAGTAAATGCGCTGGATCTATTAACAAAATTTATAATATCTCGAGACAAAATACAGTTCATCAGTGGTGATGTCACAATTCCAGAAATTGGGTCAAAACAAACCACAGAGTTCAGAAAAAATAGAGATGAAATGTGTTGTTTTATCGTGAAGCTAAAAATTCAACCCTGAAACTGATTTAAACAAGTTACAATTAGGCCCAAACACTTGAGGATCGCTTTTAAAACTTCCTCCAGTTCAATGAATTCAGCTTTGAACGATATCTGATTTCCTATTGAAAGCCTTTTTGATGGTATATAGTGCATCTCTAACACACTCTAAACTCTCTCGATTTGTTTTGATCCAGTTTGCGTGGAAATGCGGGGTTGAGTTGTCTGTGATGTCACACTGGTGAGCTCTATTGCCGTAAAGGTAAAAATGAGATGTTAAAATCTTTATAATTAAAGAAGCTTGGTTAATATTTAAAAAAAAAAAGAAAATCGAGATTTTAACAAATTTAAAGATACTGTGTCTCCTTAAGGGTGTTCTTAACTGCTCCGCTCAACAAGCGTAAAACGTTTTGACACATTTACAAATTCATTTTTTAACAGAAATATATAAAATTGGAATGCCTGACTATGGAAGCGATTTCGAATCGAACTGAATTTTCCATTTTATGATAATTAAATTACCTATCGAGTTATAAGCTATTTCGATCAATCGATCACCCGTTTTCCTCCTGCTTTTCGAACGGTTTTTCTGCTTTCGTCGGGAAACGTGTTCAAAAACGTCAACTTTCAAGGCTTATAATGAAAGATCTATTGTATTTTTTTTAAAAAAAACAGAAGAATGAGTGCAGTTAGACAGTTTCTCAATAACAACCCCTGCTATTTTCATGCATTTCCGAACAGAAATAAATTAAAGCATATGTCACAAAGTTACCCTTTTTGATTTAAGAACACCCTTAAGAGCCTACACTAGTCACTGAAAAACACACGGATGATAATGTTAAGTCTATGGAGTTGTTATTTTAAAATATCTCGCTCATTTTTTTTTCTTTTTTCTTTTTTTTTTTTTTTTCCATAGAATGGCTGAGGACGATCTACAATCGGGCTAGTTTTTACTTTTTCGATTTTGGTTGCTGATTTTTTTAAAGAAACTATTCTAAATTTCGGAACCGGCTGGAACCTGTTCTGAAATTGAAACTATCATAATATAGAAAACATATAACCAAAATCGAAAATATAAAAACTAGCCCAATTGTAGATCGTTCTCAGCTATCCTAAGCAAAGATTAACGGTCAGTTGCGAGTATTAGTCGTGCTCAGAGGGTTTTGTACTATAAACATACATATTATTAACACCAAGAGAACGAGCGACTGATGTACGTGCCATTTAAAATTCTCACAATAATTCATTATTCTCACCAGTTTTTTTTTTTTTTTTTTTTTTTTTTTTTTTGTAGAGCATTTTCTCGATTTATGTACAGAAAATTTTCTGTATTAAAAAACCGTTGGTTAAAGATTAAAAATTAAGTAAAGTACTCTGATAGCGAAGGAGTTAACTGTCTATATCAGCGGTTCCCAATCTATGGGTCGCGACCCACTGGTGGGTTGCGGCAGTTGTTTTGGTGGGTCGCGGAACAATCGAGGTTTGTCATCAAAATATATCTTTTATTTCATCTGTATAAAAAGATAGGACAATTTCAATAGGAAATAATATTTAAAAGGAATCTTTTTTAATATTTTTCTAGATTAATACACCAATAGAATATCCAGAAGCATTTAAATTAGCTTTAAGGTCCTTGATGAAATTCAACACTTCATGATTTTCCTACTTGGCCGTTTTTGAAAGACAAGTACTGAGACAAACTGCATGTTATTTTAAGTTCCCACGTTGGTAAACACCAGTACCAGAAATTTTATAGATTATAAAGTTATGTTTTCATGATAATTAAAAGTGCTTTTTCACTATCTTTCTAGTTTATGAATTGTTTTAATTACTATTCACTTACACACATTGAGATTACTGATTCTAGTTTTTGTTGATAATGTATCTTCCGTACGAAAATCTGCGTTTTTCGTAGGATAGCATAGCGGAGCGTATAGAGGTCGTACAAAAATTGCTATACTAATATACAACTTTTTCTTAAATGGGTCGCGAAATTTCTTTTTACTGAAAGTGTGTCGTGAAATTTTTTTTCAGCGAAAGGTGGGTCGTGTATCAAGAAAGTTTCGGAACCGCTGGTCTATATTATAAAGGCCAAACGTATCTGTGCGTTACACATAAGTCATTTTGCGAATGGAAACACTTTCAAATTTTACATAAAATTTCGGTATTGCAATTTTTGCTACTACAATTTTTTAAACTTATAAATATCGCACATTTTCAATTTTTACACCATCGTGTAAGGAAAAAAATGTACTTTTAAATGAAATTTGTTTGAAAGCTGTATCTTAATTTGTTTTTAAAATATTAATTTTTTTGTAGTTTTTAATACCGCATTTCTAATTGTGGCAACAGGAGTACTCCATTTTTATTAAAAGCCATGGAGAAATGAGATAGATGGAGGTGAAGTTAGTCTCAAAAAAGTTTTGCAATATGAAACCATTTATCGCTCAAATTTTATTGTTCCAAACAAAAAGACATGGAACGGATTTTGTATTATAAGACGAATTGAAAGAAATGATTTACAACTAAAGCATATTTAAAGAAGAAAATAGCAAATTTTTAAAATGGTCTTTGTTCTATTATTATTTATTAAAATAAATGTTCGCTTTTAAAATAAAAGAAATTGGAAAATTAGCAATAATTAAAAGTCAAATTGAAATTAAATAAGATATTGAAAACATTTGATATGAACTAAAAATTGTATTACTAAAAGTTTCCTAATTTAATGTAATTTTAAATACTTTATAATGTAGATGAAAAATGTTTATGACTTAATAATTGCATGTAAATAAATATTTAAAATATAATGATAAAAACATTCTTTTTAAAATCATGTATGAAAACTTAAATAATAAATATTAATCTAAAATATAGATTTCTGACTGCAAACGATTTTAAGATACTAACAAAAGAATGTTATATTTTCAAGCAAAACGTTAAAAAAATGTTCTATACTGATATTTAAAACACATATGATAAAATAATTGATAAATTCTTACCGGTGAAGCGATAAATTAGTTCTTTTTTAAAAAAACAAGAGAAAAAAATACGTGTTTAAACCTGTTTCATTTGATAGGCGTATCAAAGCACGTGGTTTTGTTGGTATTTAATTGTACTTAATGTAGGGTTACTTTTTTAGCATAACCCCCAGACATTATACTTCCACTCCACCTATCTCATTATTCCATGATTAAAAGCAAAGGGAAAAAAAAGGAAAAAAATTGATTGCTGTATCTTTATGTTTCCATTTTCTCAATAAGAGGAGAAATATTGAAATTTAAATATCTTCTGTTATAAAACCCGGTGAATTTTGATTTCATTTACAAAGTTTGATTTACACGTAAAAGCATATCAACAGTTTAATATATGTTTCAGCTAATAGCCATTGAGACTTCAAGTTTTGAACCAAAATGATCAAATTAAAATTGCAATTTCTTTTAAAAGATGAATACAGACGCGAAATATGCATTTGTAAATTTTGATATGGTAAAAATGATGCCGGGTTTAGATTTCACGGGAAAAAATTCTATGATTGAATCAAATTAGAATAAATTTTGCTTTATTTCATTCTGGAATATTAGCATAAGAAAAGAACCTTAATTGATAACTTTATCACAATAACATACCTTTATTATTTTTTATACTGCTTATATACATATAACGATTAAAGTTTAATTTTAACAATTTTTACAACTGCGTTTTTTAGAAATAGTATTTTGTTAATTTAACGATAAATATCGTTTGTTTAAGATTTAGACGTACCAATATAAAATGCATTTTTTACTGTAACTAATTTCGTAGGTTTATTACAAGTCAATGAAACAGTTCCTTCTTAAACATTTTCTTTCGTCAAAATTTGACGGGTTCTACCTTGTATTATTAAAAGAAAATCGTTTCTGAAAGGATAATACGACTTTGTAAAAAACTGCACGAAGAAGGGTTGGTTATAGCTGCATATACTAGAAAAGTATGAATGAATATACCACAAATGTTCAAAGAGATATGAAGCTTGAATAATATCAAATTTCAAATATTACTATTCTATATAACTTTATTTTTTTTTAACTTTTCCTTATCTATTTATAAGGAACTTAATCGGTACTCAGAATAAATGGTAGTGCATATTTAAATTTCATTTGGCATTTCATAAAACTAAATTCGGCGTATGCAATAAGTTTTTCTTTTTCCAGTGCAGCTAACACAAAACTCTTGTCTAATGTTTAAACTTGACATTATGCTAAAGGAGCTTGTGTAGAAATAAGATCGCAAATTTGCAAAGCCTCTTTGGTCCGTAACGCGCTTTTTCTAGATGAGTTTTTAATTACCTTTTAAATACACAAGATTCGTAGTGAGAGACCCACTCAATGCAAACTCGTCGCGAACGCCATTAGTATTTATGGAGAATTCGCATGCATAAGGAATTTTTTAAAAAATGGACATTTTAATACCAGAAATTTCGTAACGTAATGGCCACTATATCCGAAGTAAAGAACGTTTTGAGACAAATAAGACAAATAATTAAAAAAAAAAAAAAAAAAAAAAAAAAAAAAAACTGGTATTAAAATGGATCTTTTTTTAACTTCTTATGCGTACAAACCCTTATTTATGCGATTAATTCTAATTAAATTTGTATGTTTGCAACATTATGAAGTTTATTGTTTTTATACTGTTATTAGTATTGCATTACACAAATGTATTATTAAAAGATATTATCTAGGCTTTAAAAGCCGTTGGTATGCAATGCAGAATATGCCGCCTCGTCAATATTTATGTCCAAATTGTTTCTTTCTTTAAAGGTTAGTATCTCGGCTAATTACCGACGAATTTTTCAAAAGTCATTTTAAACAATGCTTTTATACTTCTGCTACGTTGGTACCTCCAACGCTGCTCAACGTCTTTGCTCAATGCCCACAAATCAGAACAGAAACGTGCTTTTCTCAAAAATTATGCGATCTAGAGTAACTATAGTTTTCCTGCAATGTTTAAAATACCATCTATAAACTCTATTATTTTAGTTTCGAAGATTCGGAATTAGATGGAAGGAGGGGAATATATTTTTGAACTATATTTTCTACGATATCTCTAAAACTATAATATCTAAAATTAAAAGAAATATATTCTTGGGTTCAGCGTAACGAAAGCTTTCACAAGATGCCCTACACGATATACAAAGAAAATATATTTTTTTTTTTTTCAAATAACTTAATTAGCTTAAACATAACATATTCTCCTAAACATATTCGTAAATGTTTAATAATCAGTAAATGAATGGGTCAATAGTCATCCCCCAATTTCAGCTTTCCACACCTCATAGTTTATTAGTAAAATGAATGTGACAAACGGACAGACAGCCACATGATCTATTAATGGTTCCGTTTTTACTTTATAAGTACAAAACTCTAAAAATCATATGAAAATATTAAAATTAATAATTTAATTAAAAAATTAAATTATTCATGTCAATATATTAAATATTAAAATGAAAATATTAAATTTGAGCGAGATATTTGAAAATAACATCCCCATAGACTTAACATTATCATCCGGGTTTGTTTTTTTTTTTTTTTTTTTTTTTTTTTTGAGTGACTCTAGTGGCATCTTAAGGCTTTTAACGGTCTTTCAAGGGTGTATTTTGATTCAAAATGCTTATTTTCTGATTTATTTTTAAATTCATTTTTGTTCTCAAATGCATCAAACTGGCAAATTGTCTTTTTTAGAAAGTACATAAGGTGCCCTGCTTATCGATTTTTTTTTTTTTTTTTTTTTTTTTTTTTTTTTTTTTTTATAAATGCAGAAATTATTGCAAAAAAATGCAATCAAACCGATTTTTAAGAAGAGGGAGATTTGGGAAAACGGAAAAAAGTGTCATACAGAGAAACTAATTGTTCATAGAAATCAAATTCTAATAAATTGAGCGCAAAATGGCATTACATGGCATCTTATATACCTTATTATACATCACTTCAAAAATCACCTCAGCAAGTTTCAAGTTTCTACTTTTAAAAATGAGTCTGAAATTGTATCAGAAAATTTCAAGCTGTTGAAGATGGAAAAGCATTTTTTTGAATACACCCTTAAGGAAAAGTTATAAAAAATAAAAATTACAAAATTCTTTCGATAATTGTTCTCTTAATATATATCTATATTATAAAGGTCAAACGTGTCTGTGCGTAACGCATACGTCATTTTGCGAATGGCAACACTTTCCCATGCAATTCGATTTTGCAATTTTTGCTACTGCAATTTTTGTAGATCTGAACATCGCACATTCTAAATTTTTACATGGGCGTATAGAGAAAAAAAATACATTTAAATGCAATTTGTTTGAAAGCTGTATCTCAATTTATTTTTGAGCAATGGCAATGAGCGTGGCAACAGAAATGCGCCACTTTCTCTTAAAATTGAAAAAAAAAAATGAAATTAATTTCGTATATAAATTTTGAGAAGATGAAAATGATGACGGGTTTAGATTTCACGTGAAATTTTATGATCATGACAATTTGATTTTTACCAAGCATAAGAGCCTCAATTGATAACTTCATCATAATAACTTATCTTTATCATGTTTTACTGATTACATATGCGATTAAAGTTTAATTTTAATAATTTGGACAATTGACTTTTATAGAAATGGTATTTTGTTAATTTTAGCTTAAAATAATATTTCTTTTACAGTTAAACTGACCAATATAAGATGCATTTTGTACTGCAGCCAATTTTGTATAGTGTTATAAATCAATGAAACAATTCTTTCTAAAACATTTTCTTTCGTCGAAGTTCGACGAGTTCCATTTCGTAATTCTTAATATAGATAATTGTTGTTTTGGAAAGTAAATTATCGTATTATCATGTGAATAAAAATTCACGTAATTAAAATTTAGAATTCTCAGTGTCTCCTTAACTTCTTGGGATTTGAGAACAACAGCTTTAAAAGAATTTGTGCATCATTTAAAAATCGAGACTCTTGGTGTTCCGTGCAGTGATTCGCGAGGTAGGTTCTGGGACTTTTGATGTTTTGGGACCTTCGATGTAAATCGGAACGTGTCGCATTGCAATACTAAATCAGATTTTTAATTCGTAAATAAATAAAACAAAATTGAATTAAGAAAGTGTCATTAGTCTCTTTGTATCTGAGAACAGCTTTAAAAGAATATGTAAATCATGGAAAATCGGGACTTTTGGGGTCTCGTACAGTGGCCACACGGGCTACTTTCTGGAAATTCTGGAAATCGGGACATCTGGTAGTACTAATTGTGCCAAGGGATAAACAAGGCCTTAACACGCTCGCTGCCGCTTACGTGAAGAGGTGATGATAGTTAATGCCGCACTGTAGAAGTGGGTTTTTCCCAGAAGCCGATTTACTTTTTATAACAAAGAATCAGTGAAAGATTTTCCCACGCCAGCGCGTGACTGGCTCTTGGACATCACCGCACATCACGCGTTGGCGCGTGAGTGGCCCCTTAACGTTGGCACCTTATCACGCGCTGGCGCGTCTGTGGAGCGAACGTGTTAAATTTATAAATGAGTAAAACAATATTGAATTAAGAAAGTGTCATTATAGTCCCTTTGGATTTGTGAACAGCTTTAAAAGAATATGTTAATCATAAAAAATCGGGACTCTTGGTGTCCCGCACAGTGATTGCGTAGGATAGGTCCTGAAACTTCTGGAAATCGGGACATCTGGCAATACTAATTGTGCGTAGTGAAAAATGAGGCTTTGAATTCGTAAATAAGTAAAGCAAAATTGAATTAAGAAAGTGTCATTAGTCTCTTTGGATTTGAGAATAGCTTTCAAAGAATATGTGTATCGAGACTCTTGGTATTTCGTACAGTGGTTATGCATGATAGGTCCTGGAATACCTGGAAATCGGGATATCTGACAACAGTAACTGTGCTTATGATAAATCAAGCCTTGAATGGTAAATAAGTAAAACAAAATTGAGTTAAAAAAATGTCATTACTTTTTTTGGATTTTGAGAACAGCTTTAAAAGAATTTGTGTATCATGAAAATTCGGGACAGATCCTGGAACTTTTGGAAATCGAGACATCTGGTAATATTAACTTTGTCTAGTAAAAAATCAGGCCTTGAATTCGTAATTAAATATAACAAAATTAAATTCTGAAAGTGTCATTAGTCTCTTTTTATTTGAGAACAGATTTAAAAGAATATGTGTATCATGAAAAATCGGGACTCTTGGTGTTCCACACAGTAATTACGCTGGATAAGTCCTGGAACATCTGAAAATTGGGATGTCTGGTAATAATAATTGTGCTTAACGATAAATCAAGTCTTGAATACGTAAGTACGAAAAACAAAACTGAATTTAAAAAGTGTCATTAATCTTTTTGGATATGAACACAGCTTTTAAAAAAATTGTGCATCGTGAAAAATCGGGACTCTTGGTCAGCCGTACCATGGTTACGCTGGATAGGTCATAGAACTTCTGAAAATTGGGACATCTGGTAATACTAATTGTGCGTAGTGTAAAATGAGGCATTGAATTCGTAAATAAGTGAAACAAAATTGAATTAAGAAAGTGTCATTAGTCTCTTTGGATTTGAGAACAGCTTTAAAAGAATTTGCGTATCATGAAAAATTGGGAGTCTTGGTCAACCGCACTGTGGTTACGCGGGACAGGTCCTGGAATTTCTGAAAATTGGGACATCTGAATCTGGCAACAATAACTTACTGGTCTTATCGATAAATCAAGCTTTGAATTCGTAAATACGAAAAATAAAATTGAATTAAAAAAGTGTCATTGGATTTGAGAATGGCTTTAAAAGAGTTTGTGCATCTTGCAAAATCGGATTCCCTGCGTCCCGCACAGTGGTTGCGCAGAATAGATTCTGAACCCTATAGAAATCGGGAAGTCCCGCTTAAATTGGGATGTCAAACAACTCTATATGTGCCTAATTATAAATCAGGCCTTGAATTAGTCAAAAAAGTAAACACAAACAATGCATTTCTCTTAATCACCAACATCTATAAACATCTGCTCAAAGAATTCCAGCGACCTGTATTCGTTAGCTATAGCTTTCGTGTTCTTCAGCAGCGAGCAAGATGCAGCTGAAAAAGCCTCACGGCTGTAGGTTAGAGACGACGACCAAGCCGCAGGACTCAAACGACGGGTTGAAGGTCAACCGGCAGACCGGACCAAGGTTACTTACTCTGCCGCTGCTTTTCGCTGTGAGTACGGACGGAGGAAAAAGCGGAAGACTCGAAAAATAGCGGGGGTGAGAGAATAGAAACGCGAAGGGCGTGGAATGTTTTTATTATTTTTCTTTTCTGCAAGTGGAAAGTGCAGCGATGAAAGAATAATCTAATTTTTGTTCTGACGTCCATAATATAGAACAAGATTATTGCACGACTATTGCGACCATAGACCTTAAAAGACAGAAGAGGCAACGCCTTTCATCCCCGTTACAGTTGCAAAGCAAGCCCAGTTTTGGTTTATTAGTGATTTAAAGTTATATGAAACTGTTAATAAAAAAGCTTAACAAAATAAAAGGGTAGCAGTTGGGTTAGTTTTAACTCTTAAGGCCCCTGTCCTCGCTCGAGGAAACGCTCACGAGCTAATGCTATTCCTATGGGGAAGCATTTTTCTAAAAACTCTTTTGCATTTTGACATTTTTGAATATATATATATACATATATATATATATTTTTTTTTTTTTTTTTTTTTTTTTACATTGGATAGCTGAGGTGCATGCCGACAGCGCACCTTTTTTTACTTTTTCGATTTTGGCTGCAGATATGTTTAAAAAAAAGCACTTTCAGTTTCGAAACCGGTTTTGAACGTGAAGCTAACTTTGTAAAAAATATCTGCAACCAAAATCGAAAAAGCCAACCATCGGCGTCTTTTTTGCGGTTAAGCGGCTCCTTTCTATTGTGGATAACCACAAACGATCGGAGAAGAATATGTGTTAAAAACTTTTCCTGGACAAGTGTTGAAAAAAAAAACATCCATTTTTTATGACTCCTACTGTACATATGTATTCGGACAATTTGATTGGTGTGCGTTTAGCAGAACTATGTTATAATTGGCTTGCGTCACCAAGACGATTTCGAAATGATCGCAACTACAAAAATATGTTCATAGATTGGCTAATGGAAATGTCTGTAAACTTGATTTTGCAAAAAAGGCCTTTCCTTATTATGAAGCTCGTTGCAAGCGATATTCATAACTTGGTCTCCATTTTGCAAGTCATTATGGAGCAACATAATTTAACAATCATATACATATGGTACGTGATCTAGCATGATAGATGTTTAATTTTTTTAAGACATTGCAAAAATTAAAATTGAAAAACTCTTAGATTTACATTTCTTTGAAAATAAAATAAGAACAGATGCATAAATTATAAAAATTATTCATGAAGAAGTAATGTATTTAGAGATCGAGACCGAAAAATCGATTTCGTTTTCGTTTTCGCAGAAAATGCTTGTAAAAGTTCAAACCGAAACTATCTGTTTTCCAAAAATCTCGTTTCTTCCTTCCGAAATTTTTGATATTACTCATCGATTTGAGCTGTACCGACTCAATGAAGCTATTTATTGTTAGGAACTTCTGTGTTTACAGGAACCACGCTAAGGGGGGGGGGGAGCCTCCCCCCTAAAACGTTTGCACATGCTGTTATAGTTGGCAAATTTGCAAACTGAACTGGCAAATTTGTTCCAAACTTTAATAAAAAATTCTAATACACTTTCTATTTCTAATAGATTTAACGAAAGTTACCAATATAATTAGAAATATTATTGAGTTTTTTACAAATAAACTATATTATTTCTAATAATAACATTATATTCATTTAGATTTTAATTTAGTAGAAATATTATCTTTCGATCAAGATGCAAACGTAGTCCTTCCATTACCATATTTTCCTGAAGACACCCGCAGAAGCAGTCGCGAAACGTTGAAAGTTTTATTTTATTTTAATTGTACAAATGTATATTAAAATTCCTGTTTTGTGCACCACTGAGCAATGTGTTGTTATTATTAGTTGAATTTTATGGTGCAACTGTCCTATATATATTTATGGTGCAACTGTTCTATATATATTTATATTATTTCTAATTGTGATAATTTGGGTAAATTATAAAACTACAGTCGAGTCACTCTATAACGAAACTCCATACATCGAATTTCTCTATATAACGAATTTTTAGTAGGAACGGTCCCCTTTTCGCATGATTACATTAAAAACAGTCTCTATATAGCGAAATGTCTATCTCTATATAACGAATTTTTTTATAAATTGGACTTAATTTATTCGGTTTTAAAAAAGCTTCGAAAGCATATGGAATCAATTTTCCATCACTTAGTTTTAATTTATCATTCAGAACTGAGTTTTTTTTTTTTTTTTTTTTTTTTTAATATTACTTTTCTCCGTTCTTTAAATCCAACGAGTTCATCCCACCTCCCACACACCTTTCAACATCCTTCTCAAAACAGAGTCAATTGGATTGTTACATATATAAGAAAGGAATCAATGAGAGGCACATAAGAGAGGCCTTCAAATGGGAAAAAGTTAACTACAATTTTTCATTCCTTGCTAAAATTTGAGCCCTTTTTTTTTGAGAGCGTAACAATTTTAAAATCACAACAACAAAAAATTACAGATTTCTTCGTCTGAAATTAATGCAAGTCTTCCTCATTTGATTTTCATTAAGCTTTCAAATAAATGTCTGTTCTCTTTTTTGAAACTGCTTAAATAATTAAGAAATAAAATGTTAGGTTAATATTTACGTTTAAACATTTCAAATTCTTAATTAAAAAGATCTAAAATAATATTTGTTCAAAATTTACGCATTAAATACGATTTTTAATATCATTCTCTATACATCGAATTTCTCTATATAACGAATTTTTTACTGGAACGAGGGATTTCGTTATATAGAGACTCGACTGTATTTGGCAAACGCCGATAACTATTTATGTTTATGCCTTTCACTGAGTTGGCAAATAATGAATTGTGACTTGGCAATTTAAGGCTCTCTCCCCCACCAAGAAAAAGTCTTCGCGAGAACACTGAGTGTTTATAATTATCAGCAGAAGCGGATTAACTACCACCCGGGCCCCTAGGCTCGACTTTTTGAGGGCCCCCTTACACTCCTTCAAAGAGGTATGTACTGGAAAAATTAAAACACATGCTTGCTTCATTAACTCAAATCATTGACGATAAAAATATAAATGATTACGGCAGAGAATTTCGCACATCTTTTCTCTTTTGTATTAAATATTAATGTCCAACCCGTGTAAAAGAATATTTTCTTGTTCTTTATATTAGGAAAATTTTAGCATCGGGACCCCTTTTCTTCTGGGCCCCTAGGCTTCAGCCTACTCAGCCTAATAGGTAATCCGCCTCTGATTATCAGTAATAACTAACTCAAGTCGTGAGTGCGAGTTATAAAAGCATACAGGTTATTCACACTAATTCTATATTACAGCATTATTTTTCAAGAAATAATGCTCTTTGAAAAAAATTAAGGGGGGATTAGCTCTCCCATTTTCATCCTTTATACTTAATAACTGAAATCCCCAAATTAATCAAGGATGCGCCTTATCATAATGAGCCTATATCCGAAATTCGAAGCAAATTGAGTAATTCTGCATAAAACCACATTTATTTAATTTAAGAGGGGCTATCCCCTTTTCTCCCCTTTTCTCCCCTTTATACTTAACATTAAAAATTTGTCATTACATCCCCAAAACTATTCAGGAATTTGTCATAATAGAAAGAACCTATAACGTAACAAAAGAACACCAAAACAAATCAGAGAAGTATCATATCAGTATAAACTTTTATCCAAAATTTGAAGTTATCGGTAAATTCTGCGTAAAAAAAAAAACATTTATCCGGTAAAAAACCTCAAAGCTGCGTAAAACATCCTCACCCTTAAGGGGGTTACTCCTGTTTCCCTCCGCTTTATACTTAACCAATGAAACCCAAAACTTATCATGGAGGCGCCTCATCAGAATGATCATATAGCTAAGATTTGAAACTAATCGGTAAATTCTGTTTAAAATTCTAATCGGTAAAAAAATACATTTACTTACATTAAGGGGATTACTCCTTTTATAGTTAAAAAATGAACACAAAAAACTATTCATGGAGGCGCCTCATCAGAATGATTCTACATCTAAAATTTGAGGGAAATCTGATAATGTAGCACTAAAAACCCATTTATCTAAATAAACAGCTTGGATTAGCCTCCCATTCCTCTCCTTATATTTACCTAATGAACTCCCAAAACTAATCAGGGAAGCGCCTTGTCACAATAAACCTATATCCAAAATTTGAAGCAAATCGGATATATTTATCATGAGTTATCGCATTACGTGCATACATACATATAAATATACCTGCCTTTTAGAAACAAAGCATTACGTTATAGATGGTATTTGAAATTTTAAGTTTAAACTTTAACTTTGTGTTTTAATGACTTTTGTGAGAATAACAATAAAAATGATTTGTTTACTTATTTTGTAAGAAATAAGATTAAGGTTTACAACAAAAATTATAATTAATAATCAATAGCAATACAATATTAATATTAAAGAGCAATTGAAAACAGTAGTATTTTAGAATTTGAAATGGAATTTAATAGTACATTTGGCTTTAAATTTTATCTTTAGTTTATGAGCACATACTTTAATTTCGAAATAATTTAAAAATGTAATTTGCTAATTTTTAATAATTTTATTTTAACCAAAATGTGTGATATCATATTTCTTCTCACCTCACCCCCCCCTTCTCACAAACGTCACAATTTCACGACCCCCCCCCCCCTCCAAGATCATGACGTGACATCATTTATGGACGTTTCCTTGCATATTGTTTTGTACAGTGTACCGATAAAATTTTAGTAAGAGTACATATTTCTGAAACTTTACAACTGTAAAATTACATTTTTTTCCTTTTTACAGTATAAATGTGCATTGAACACACACAATTTTTTAACTTAATTTCCAAAAATATCGATCGGCGCTTTTTTTATATATATAATTTTTCATAATTTAGAGAAAATAACTAAAAGTATCATAAATCCCACGCAAATTAAAATTATGAATATTCCGTTAAATAAAGTTCGCTTAAGAAAGTCATAATTATTAGCCAAATCAATTTTCATTTAGAGAATTAACAGGTATTATAAGTGCAACAGGTCACGCATACACGGCAGCAATAAGGTCACCTTTGGCATAGCAACGCATATTTTATTGTTCATTAATTTTTCATATTGAAATGAAATGCCTCGCAAAATTCTACATTGCCGTGGGTGGCAATACTGTATGTGGAAGTAAGGGATGCTCTTATTTAAATTTATTTTCAAGAAATAAACTAAAGGTGAAACGAATCATATTTTACAGAAATCGAATGAGAATAGTAACATGATTTCAAATTTTAAAATGCATTCTTTTATTTCGTATATAGAGTGGCGGTCAAAAGTTTCCGGCCAGTTAGTCCCTTTCATTTATTTACCAGAAGGTTTCAGCAAAGAAGAAATACAATTGCTTTAAAAATTAGGCATATGTGAATGACCTCTGATCACGTGATTATTTTGATTGGATACTGAAGACGCTTTATGCAAAGGGGTAGAATTCCGAAGTTCACGTGTACAAAAGTTTCCGGCCACTTATTCTTCCTTAGAATTTTTTCTATCGGTAAAGTATTTTTTGGTAATGTTTGTGAATGAATCAACCTGAATTGCATAGTTTGAATTCAAATTTGAAAAGTTCAACAATTATAGTTCGTAAATGAGTGATTAGTTTGTCACTAAAGGGCCAATCTTCTAGAGGTATCGCGGTAAAGTTATCTATCGGTAAAATCGACTGTAAACGATATTTAAAAATTATATAAAGATGGCTATGGCCTTCAGGACTTCGTAAGGTCCGGGAGACTCCGAAAAAAGACTATTTTCATGGACAGAATTATCAGGAGAAAAACAATTGATGACCCGCATAAAAATTCCATTGCAATATACAGCTATTTACGGAATGAAAATATTGCTAAAATAAGTCGCGCTACCGTGTCAAGATGCTGACATGATACAGAACTTTATTGAAGAATCGAGGTTGAAAAATTTTTCATAGGTAAAAAAATATCGACGTACCCGACTGGCTTTTTCCAAAAAACACAAAGTCTGGTCAAGTGAAAACTGGACAAAAGTACTATTTTTCCATCATTCGAATTTGAAACTTTTTGGGAGTGATGGCAGACACCACGTCCAATGACCTAACATCAAAAGATATGATTAGACCTGTGTCATTCCTACAATGAAGCATGGCGGAGGACACCTTGTGCTGTGGAGAGTATTTTCTTCAAAAAGTGTCGGTCTGTTATTTGGAATCCACTGCAAACTAAATGATGTAATGCATAGAGATATCTTGCAATATTGTTTGCTGCCTTATTAGAGGAAAAATTTTGCTCGCAACTATTTGTCTTAACATGATAACAACATAATGAATGCATACAAGCCTTGACAAGCAATGGTTTTCACACAAAAAAATTTCGTTTGTGAAACGGCCAGCCCAAACGCCCAACATTAATCCAACAGAAAATCTTTGGAAAGAAGTTGGCAAACGTCTGCCGAACAACAAAATTTCAACTCAGCCGAAATTTCCAGAAATTTGCAATAAATGTGGAAAAAACCAACCATAGACGATCCACTCATAGCATGCATGGTCACAGTGATGTCACTGTGAGACTCTTTGGTCACATAACATCTATGACCAAAATGCCACCACTCAGTGACGTCACATTGTGACTGAGATGTGACTTTATTAAAAATTTTTAGAAAATTATAAATATTCTTCAAAACATGTTATTTACTTTAAAAACAGGTTTCTAGCAATTTAAATATCGTTGCTTTTGTCACAGTTTCGTCACAATGTTAATGTCAAATTAGTCACAAATGACACATTTTTCACAAATTTGTCACATTGTGACCACTTTGTGAAACGTCCCAAACGAGCTCTAAAACGGCCATAACGACTTCACATTTTAGTCACTGTGACTTCACATCGACGTCACGTGACGTCACATCGACAATCGATGGTCACAAAGTCACAATGTGACTTCACAACGACGTTGCAGTGACGTCACGATGCTTTACGGGATCTTTAACCGTTGATTGTATGAATGTCACATTGCTGCATCGTAGATTTTATTACTAAAGGTATAAAATACTAATACGATAAAATACTAATTGTAAATATTGTTGATCACTGTTGATCACTGATTTACAATACAATTTTTTTTAAACTTGCGAAGGTGGCCGGAAACTTTTGAGAACATGCGTTTTCCTTTGTACTTAATTTTGTCAATTAAACTTATTGATATTTGCATGTTATTCCATAAGTAAGTTCCCAACTATTATGTCAATAAAATGTATAAGTATCAGTTTGAGATTCCTCTTCATATGGGTATAGTTACAAATTAACTGAAAATTTTTTGCTGGCCGGAAACTTTTGACCGCCACTGTATATATATGTATATATATATATATATATATATATATATATATATATATATATATATATATAAATACATACATACATACATACAATTACAGGAATCATTATAATTTATCATCCTTATTTAATTTTACATATTTTTGATATTTAATAAATCAATTACTTATTATTATTATAATGTTTTTCGTTAAATAAATACTTTAAATTTTACTTATATATCTACTAAGAGAATATGCTTTAGGCATCTTCAACATATATATATATATAATGCATTTAATTAATTTATAATCATAACACTCTATTTTTTGCTACATTTTTGATTCGGAGATTGCAATGGTAATCGGGACGCCAAGTACAATTAATTGTCTTTTAACGGAAAAATTTCCTTAAATTCCAGGTAAATACGGAAACCATTCTAGAATTTATGGGAACTTTTCCGTTAAAAAACAGTTAATTACACAGGCGTCCCGATTACCATTATAATCTCCGTAAAATTGTCTTTTTTTTTTCTTCTTTTTACAGTGTTGAACATACAAAAAATTTTTAAGATATTGATCGGAGCATTTTTTTTTCAATTTTTCTTTATATACAGAAAGTAACTACAAGTATAATAAATCCCACGCGAATTAAAATTATGAGTATTTCGTTAAATAAAATTCGCATAAGAAAGTCATAATTATTTATTAAATCAATTTTCATTTTGAGAATTAACAGGTATAAATGCAACAGGTCACGCACACAAGGCAGCATTAAGAGCCCACAATAGTCACAGGAAAAGTACACAAAAAGACCCGGATGACCATGTAAACTCTATGGGAGCGTTCTTTTCTAATATCTCGTTCAAATTTTAATATTTTGACAT
The DNA here is from genome assembly GCA_964019185.1 of Maratus speculifer. Classification (NCBI taxonomy): domain Eukaryota; kingdom Metazoa; phylum Arthropoda; class Arachnida; order Araneae; family Salticidae; genus Maratus; species Maratus speculifer. Next base: position 219,408,780 of record OZ025301.1, on the reverse strand, counting down.
GATTTTTTTTGCAGAAAATAGTTCAGGACTATCCACAACCGGGCTAGTTTTTACTTTTTCGATTTTGGTTATATATTTTTTATATTATGATAGTTTCAGTTTCAGAACCGGTTTAAACCGGTTTTAAAAATTAAAGTAATTTTTAAAAAAAAATCTAAAACCAAAATCGAAAAAGTAAAAACTAGCCCGGTTGTGGATCGTCCTGAACTATTTTATGCAAAAAAAATCATGTCAAAATATTAAAATTTGAACGAGATAATAGAAAAGAACGCTCCCATAGACTTTACATGGTCATCCGGGTCTTTTTGTGTACTTTTCCTGTGACTATTGTGGGCTCTTAAGGTCACCTCTGGCATAGCAACGCATAATTTATTGTTTGTTAATTTTTCACGTTGAAATGAAATGCCCCGCAGAATTTTATAACGAGCCACGGGTGGCAATACTTTATGTGTGGGAGTAAGGGATGCTCTTATTTAGATTTATTTTCAAGAAATAAACTAAAGGTGAAACGAATCATGTTTTGGAAATAGAATTGAAACATGATTTCTAATTTAAAAATGCATTTATTTATTTCGAATGAAATTGATCGTAAATTTCGATAAATTTTCTAAATTGTAAGAATGGAATTATTTACCATAAAAAGAATTTTAAGTTAATCAGAATAATATTAAATTGAAGTAATTGCATACTAGCAAATGCCATGCTTTGTTTGAATTCGTGAAGCATTATTTCATAAGATAAATATTTGAAAGTAAGAACTTTTTTTTACATTATTTTTGCATCTTTATTAAACAAAAACATTCTTTTATGTTTTGGCGCATTTTAATTTTAGAAATTTGAATTCAACCATATGAGAATTTCCTCGGATTTTTTTATTTATAGTATCGATTAATTTTAACAATTAATTTTATTTGTTAACAATTCTTTTGCGGCTAATTTACGAAAAAAAAATTATATTATAATTCTTTTAAAATGCGAAGGTATCGTCTCCGTACGATTGATGATAGACACGCTATTTCACGTAATAAGAATAAATGATTTCACGTAATAAGAATAAATTTTGTATTTGAATTCAAACAAAAATAATGTAAATAATCCTATTAGATTGTATCATAATCTAATATTACTTTTTCTTACATTAAAATGCTTCAATTTGTTGTATTTTCTGCAAGCAAGCAAACTTATTGGTTTTCACTGAATGTCTATGGAAATTTGAGGAAATATTAGAGGTATCGCCAAGTTAGCGTCAATTTTGCCGATACATCGCCAAATTGGCGGCATACTTGGCGACGTTTGGGGACAAAACAGATTATTTATTTGATAAATCATTATTCTATCTATATTACTAACTCTATGATTTATTTTTCTTCTTAAAATATACAGGTTTCATTTTTTACTTGCAAAAATACGTCTGTAATGGGAAAACATGCAAAATAAATTAATTAAAATAAGAATTTTTTAAGGTAATTTTGTAAAATAAATGATATTGTGCAAATCTACAGATCATAATTTATTTGTATGTTTAAATTCAAGTCAAAATATTGAATAGTTTTTTTTTTTTTTCGTAAAGTGTATTACAAACTGTAATTTGTGTAGCCTAAACTAATTCGCTTCGCTCATCCTAATTATATATATATACGTACATACAATTAATTATAGGAATCATTATAATTATTCATCCTTATTAAATTTTACATATTTTTCATACATAATAAATCATTTATTATTTTTTATAATGTTTTTTGTTAAATAATTACTTTAAATTTTACATATATATATATCTACTAATAGAATATGCTGGAGGTATCTTCCAACAAATATATTATGTATTTAATAAATTTATAAACATAACAGTCTATTTTTTGCTGTAATTTTGATTCGGATTTGCACTGGTAATCAGGACGCTAATACAACTAACTATTTTTTAAAGGAAAAATTCCCATAAATTCCAGGAATAGACGGAAAACTTTCTAGAATTCACGGTAGTTTTTTGTTAAAAAACGGTGAATTGTTCAGGTATACTGATTACCAGTGCAATCTCCATAAAGTCGTACGTTTTTTTCCCTTGCAGTATTGAACATACACAAATTTTTAACTTATTTTTTTTTTAATCTTGATTGGCGCATTTTTTTTTTTTTTTTTTCAATTTTTCATTACATGCAGAAAGTAGCTACAAGTATAATAAATCCCACGCGAATTAAAATTATGAATATTCGTTTAAATAAAATTCGCATAAGAAAGTCATAATTATTTGCCAAATCAATTTTCATTTGGAGAATTAACAGGTATAAGTGCAACAGGTCACGCACACACGGCAGCATTAAGGTCACCTTTGGCATAGCAACGCATACTTTATTGTTCGTTAATTTTTCACATTTAAATGAAATGCCTCGCAGAATTCTACAACGAGCCGTGGGTGGTAATACTGTATGTGGGAGTAAGGCAGTAAGGGATGCTCTTATTTAGATTTATTTTCAAGAGATAAACTAAAGGTGAAACGATTCATATTTTGGAAATCAAATGAGAATAGTAACATGCTTTCAAATTTAAAATGCCACAAGGCATACTATAAATGTAAAGATGTATTTATTTATTTCGAATGAAATTGTTCATAAATTTCGATGAATTTTCCAAATTATAAGATTAACATTTTCTGCCGAAAGAATTTTAACTGAATCAATATTAAATATAAGTTAATTTACTAAAAATATATATGAAATTAATTTTTATTTTTATTTTTATTCCCTTCTTTTAACATTTTAACTATCTAAACTTTATGATATTAGTTAATAATTAATTATCATTATGTTATCTACTTATAAGTAATTACGATATGATATAAGAATGATTTAATCATCGAGAGTTTATAACATGGTACTATTAATTATAGGAATCTTTACAATGATTCATACGTATTAAATTTTACATATTTTTATAATATTTAATTAATCAGCTATTTTTATTTTTAAGAATGTTTTTTATTAAATAAATAATTTGAATTTTACTTATATATCTACTGAGAATGTATATTTAAGTCATCTTCCACTAGATATACAATACAGCTAATTATAGAACCGAAGTAAGATTCCCGTTTCACAATATATTAAAATAAAAACTGTAAACGTTTCTAAAGTGCGCCGATATTGTAAACTATGCTACGAAGAAAATAGGCACAATTTGGTTGAGGAATAGAGCTCATCAGCGGTGACGTCACAACTCCAGTAATTGGGTCAAAACAAACCACAGAGTTCAGAAAAGATAGAGATGAAATGTGTTGTTTTATTGTGAAGCTAAAAAGTCAACTCTGAAACTGATTTAAACGAGTTAGAATTCGGTCCAAACACTTGCGGATCGCTTTTAAAACTTCACCCAGTTCAATGAATTCAGCCATTGAACGATATCTGATTTCATATTGAAAGCCTTTTTAATGGCATATAGTGCATCTTTAGCACACTCTAAACTCGCTCAGCTTGTATTGACCCAGTTACCATGGAAATGCGGGGTTGAGTTGTCTGTGACGTCACACTGATGAGCTCTATGGTCACAAAATTAACTTGGCAAGTTGCAAAATTTCGTGGTATCGTAACAAAAGGAAGAATATTGTTATTACATTAACATGGAAAAGCTTCTAAAGGGTGTATTTCAATCCAAACTGCTTATTTTCCAGAACTGCTCTCAAACGCATCAAACCAGTGGCGCAGTCAGAATTTGGTTCTGGGGGGAGGGGGGGGGGTTGAGTTTCTAATAAAGGTGATTGCCAGTTATTTGAATCGCCGGTTAATAGAATCAGTACTGATTAAAATCAAAGTGCCTCTGTGTGGCCGGAAATCATAATTTTTCTTGCATAATACGTCTCAGAAAAGTGATTTAGTTCAAATATCCAATTTTTACATAACTAATTCATGTAATATGCACTTTCACAATCTTAAGTAGAAATTTCGCCATTTATTATATCATTTTATTCAATGAAAAGTGATTCAATAAAGAGGCGGACTCCAAAATACGCCAAAAAATTTAAATATTAAGTTTGATTTTGATTCATATAAGCGGCAATTATAGCGATCTTTCTTAGCTCTGGGCATTTAACCCCAAAACCACCCACTTGGCTGCGCCACTGCATCAAACTGGGAAATTCTCTTATTTAGAAAGTGCACAATGTGCCGTGATGATCTATATTTTGATAAAGCCAGAAAACATTACAAAATATGCAATCAAAGTTGGCTCTTTGCACCGAATTTTCCGAAGCGGGAGATCTGGGAAGCAAAAAAAAGGTCATACTGAGAAGGTAATTGTTTCTAAATCCAGTTCCAATGAAATGAGCCAAAAATAACATCCCACGACATCTTATACATCTCTTCAAAAATCACCTCATCTAGTTTCATGTTTCTACTTTAAAAAATGAGTCTGAAATTGTATCAGGAAATTTCGAGCTCTTGTAGGGGAAAAGCATTTTTTCGAATAAACCCTGTGGCTCTTGTCCCTGCCGGCGAAGACACACGCGAGCTAATGCTATTCCTTTGGGGAAGTTATTTTCTAATAGCTCGTTTGCATTTCAATATTTTTATTTAATTTATTTTTTATTTATTTATTTATTTATATTTTTTATCTATGTATATATCTATATATATATTGGCATTTGGTAGCTGAGGTTCCTTGCAACATCGCTTCTTTTTTACTTTTTCGATTTAAGTAGCAAGTATTTTTTATAAAGTTACTTTCACTTTCGGAACCGGTTTTGAAAGTAAAAGTAACTTTATAAAAAATATCTACAACCAAAATGGACAAAGTAAAATAGGAGCGATGTTGAAAGGGACTTCAGCTATCCAATGCAAAAAAAAAAAAAAAAATAAAAAAAAAATAATAATAAAAATATCGAAATGCAAACGAGCTATTACAAAATAATCTCCGCATATCAACAGCATTTACTCGCGTGTGTCTTCGCCGGCAGCGACAGGAGCCGTAATGTCAGAGAAATGATTCTTCAAACTTTCGCCTAAGAATTTTCAACTTTTGTCAATCCCAGCGAATAACCTATTCCTGAAAAAGTCCAAACCTCAATATACAGATAAAATCTAAGCGCAGACAAATTTTTTCAGCCTCGTATCGAATGGAAGAATATTGTAGATTCCAGGTCTGTCCAACGCAGCGCCCGCGGGCGCCATGGCGCCCTTATGAAGGTTTCCTGCTGCTAGCATTTTTTTAAAAATAAAATTCCCTTTTAAATTGTGTTTTATTTAAAATCCTTTATATTTTCTTAAGAGATGTTTAAAAAACTTCTGCAAGTGTATTTTACGCATTAAAAATTAAAAAGTACTTGAAAAATTAATTATGCATTATTTCGTTTCTTGATTAATTTATAGCAGTCCTTATAATTTATAGTCTTTCGTTAAAATAATATTATTTTGTAGAAATTAAAACAATAGGAATGGGTAAAAGTTGGCATTAACTTTAAAAAATATGTTAAGAAGTAATGTGTTAAAAAATAAGCGTCCATACCCCCTTTCTTTGCATAAAAGTTCAGTTTTATTATTATTATTATTAATATTATTATTATTTTTATTATTATTATTATTGATGTTGTTTTCCTGACCGAGTAGCTGCTTTATAAGACTGGAAAAGGACTGTCATTTTCTCCCCCATATTTTGGAAATTTTAAGTAATGTTAATCATTTTATTTTTTAAACTGTATAGAATCGTGCAAAATGATTTTCACAAATGAAAGTTTTCCAGGATCTCTCTTTGGAACCAACCATGTATTGATCATAGTACCATGCCTGTCTTTTTTCTGTGCTATTCATAACCCAAATTTGCAGCTCCAAAAAAAACCATAAGGAGTTTTTTTTTTTTTTTTTTTTTTTTTTTTTTTTTTTTGCATCCCCCTCCACCCCCCCCCCAAAAAAAAAGAATAATATCAGTGTCTCTGATCACCATTTTATTTTAATATTAGGTGGGTTTTATTATTTTGCTCAACGCAATTCAAGTACTCCGACTTACAGCTTTTTCGAAGGGTTTTTTCTTTTTTACATGGAGCTTCCTATCTTCAGGAAGCTTATTCATCTGCTGCGAGATGCACTTATATAATATGTGTATCACTATTAATATTGTGAGATAATTTTCTTAGCATGTTTTTAACCCTGTTAATAATGGCGCCCTTCATTGCTTTCAAAGAACTAAGATGCGCCCCCGCTTAGTGAAAGGTTGAACACTGAACAGCCCTGTTGTAGATTAACGTGGATTAACATAAGATTTAACATTTTCAATGTGGATGCTTGTGCCTGTATCGACAAATATGTAGAAAATTCAACGAGGAGTAGAAAAAGCCTCATCACAAAACTCATAGCTACAACACTCCAAAACATTATCTCATTGAAAGAGTCCGGTTGTCCAAGTTTGTTTTCGAAAGAGAAAAAAAAAAAGGTAAATTCGCCGTTTTTTTTTTCTACCTGAGAATTTTTCAAGTGAAATCGGTTTTTCATCTCTTTTTATGAAGCGTTCCAAAAACATCACTTCTTGTGATATTCATCTTGCATACTTGCACAAGAATCTAAGCTTGTCGGAAAACTTTTATTCATTAAAATATTAAGGATACTATAATGTACATTGAAAAATGTAAGTGTTTCGACAAAAAACAATCAAATTTTCTTAATAATTGAAAGTAACAATTTTCTTTTTATAAATAAAAATTAAAAATACCAACGAAATTAAATTTTTTTTATAGTCTCGTAACCAAAGGAGAATATTATAGATAGATTAACATTTGCAGTAGGGTGCCTGTATCGGTGAATAAATAGAAAATTTAGCAAGAGACAGAAAAATCTCTATCACGAAACACATATCAACAAATCTTCAAAACATTATTCCATTGAAAGAGTCCGGTTCTTCAAGTTTGTTTTCGAAAAAGGAAGAAAAAAAGTAATTCCACCTTTTTTCTACCTGAGCGTTTTTCAAGTGAAATCGGTTTTTCGTCTCCTGTTATGAAGCGTTCCAAAAACGAAAAACGTTACTTCATGTAGTATTCATCTTGCATACTTGCACAACAATCTAAGCTTGTCGGAAAACTTTTATTCATTAAAATATTAAGGATACTATAATGTACGTTGAAAAATGTAAGTGTTTCGACAAAAAACAAATTTTCTTAATAATTGAAAGTAACAATTTTCTTTTTATAAATAAAAATTAAAAGTACCAACGAAATTAAATAAAAAAGGAAAAAAGACTTCATGTATAACATGTTCTGAAAAAAAAAATCTGACACTCAATATTAAAATAAAATGTAAGCGCAGACGATTTTTTGTAGTCTTGTAACCAAAGGAGAATATTATAGATAGATTAACATTTGCAGTAGGGTGCCTGTATCGGTGAATAAATAGGAAATTTAGCAAGAGACAGAAAAATCGCTCTCACGAAACACATAGCAACAAATCTTCAAAACATTATCCCATTGAAAGAGTCCAGTTGTCCAAGTATGTTTTCGAAAGAGGAAGAAAAAAAGGTAAATCCACCTTTTTTTCTACCTGAGCGTTTTTCAAGTGAAATCGGTTTTTCGTCTCCTGTTACGAAGCGTTCCAAAAACGTCACTTCATGTGGTATTCATCTTGCATACCTGCACAAGAATCTAAGCTTGTCGGATGCTGTTTGTTGGGCTATATCGAGCATTTCTGCTGTCTCTGGTGTCAATTAAAATTGGTTCTCTTCCAAAATGTCACAATTAATATCATCATCGAACCCCAGAAGGTTTTCCATTGCGTGGTTTCTCTTCAAGGTTAAATAAGCCTTTATTCGCTCCTTTTATTGCTATTTTCTTTTATGAACATACCATGTTGACTATAAAACATTTTTTAAATAAATTCCTTTTGATTTTTAGCATTCTTTTGACATTCATGAATAGGAAGATTAGAAGGAATAAGCAATAGATGTTTTTAGTAAAAAAAATTATATTTCAGAATTTAATAAGTTTGTATTATTAAAATGTATTATTCAATTTAACCCATACACACATGCGCTTTTGTTTATGTGTGTGTGTGTGTGATTAGTACGCCCTTCAGATTATCGGGTAAATTTCACCCTATATTGTCCTACATTATATTTTTGCATAAATATATGCTAAACACAAATCTATTGCTGTATCGTAAAATTTATCTTTTCTCGTCTTTTTAGGGGTGGAGGGAATCGTGCTTTTTATGTTTATTTATAGATTTTGTACCATTTTCTACAAAAATCACTTTTTTTTTTTTTTGAAAAAAGTTATTTGCAATTGATTTGTTTTGACTTTAAAACATGAATTATTTCATAAATTGATATTAATTACATTTAATACCCTTTTATTAAAACAAGGTAGAACCTGTCAAATTTTGACGAAAGAAAATGTTTAAAAAAGAACTGTTTCATTAACTTATAATAAACCTACAAAATTTGTTATTGTAAAAAATTTTATATTGGTACGTCTAACTCTTAAACAAACTATATTTATCGTCAAATTAGAAAATACTATTTCTATAAAACGCAGTTGTAGAAATTGTTAAAATTAAACTTTAATCGTATATGTAAGCAGCAAAAAATAATAAAGATATGTTATTATGAAAACGTTATCAATTAAGGTTCTTATGCTAGTATTCCATAATAATAAAAGCAAAATTTATTCAACTTTGACTCAATCATAGAATTTTTTTTCCACGTGAAATATAAACCCCACATCATTTTCACCATATAAAAATTTACAAATGTACATTTCACATCTGTATTCACGTTTCAAAATTTCAATTTGATAATTTTGATTCAAAACTTGAAGTCTCAATGCTATTAGCTGAAATATATATTAAACTGTTGATATTCTTTTACGTGTAAATCAAACTTTGTTAATGTAATCAAAATTCACCGGCTTTTATAACAGTAGATATTTAAATTTCTATTTTTTCCCTTTGAATGAGAAAATGGCAACATAAAGATACAGCACTCAATTTTTTCCCTTTTTTTCCTTTGCTTTAAATAGAAATGTAGTACTCCTGTTGCCACGATTAGAAAAGAGGTATTAAAAGCTACAAAAAAATTAATATTTCAAAAACAAATTAAGATACAGCTTTCAAACAAATCTCATTTAAAAGTACATTTTTTTCCTACACGATGGTGTAAAAATTGAAAATGTGCGACATTAAGAAGTTTAAAAACTTTTAGTAGCAAAAATTGCAATACTGAAATTCATTTAAAATTTGAAAGTGTTGCCATGCGCAAAATGACGTATGCGTTACGTACAGATACGTTTGGTTTTTATAATATAGATATGCTAGTGGCATTTATGTTACTACTTCATTAAAATTACTTTAGTGTACATTATCTCTTAAGAATTGCGTATTAAAATGAAGCATTCGTATACGCGCGGGTTTATTCAATCCCAAGAGGTACATTTATCCTAACAAGCAAAGAAAACACATTCTTTTACCCATACCTTCATGATTTTACCTTGAAAGATACAGAGCAAGTCAGAAGCATCCCCCTAAAATTTATCCATACTTCCGAAGAAAAATGTGATTGGGGTAAAATTTACCCTTGCGCGTGTACTTACGGATTAAGAAAACGGGAACACAATTTTAGCTTTGCGTAAACCACTGAGCTCGACAATAATACGGAGAACTAACTCCCTATTCTGATACATTGAATCCAGCGGCCCGCCCATGAATACAATGTCAAAGATTTTCCGACGAAAATCTTTGGAAAAACATAGACTATCCCATAGGATAGTACGGGGTAGATATTTTCAAGTTGAATTTTCTTTTAAAATTAGGACGAAATTGCTACAATTTTCATTGATATGTATTCTTTTATTAAAAATCTATAGATTTTACTAAAATTCATCACAAATTTTTAATTTGATATTAGTTAAAAAGGAAATTTTAGTTAAACTCAACAAAAAAATAATGAAATATATGTTAAATATTGCTCATAAAAATATCAAAAACACATAGAAATAAACAAAAATAATAAAAAGTTTGCGAAAAAGCTTCAAAAAATGCTTGTAATATTGAGAAAAATAGAAGACTCATTACTTGCGCGTGTTGAAAAGTGTGATGCGGTCCCGGCAGAAAGTGGTTTGGCCGGATCGCCGAGTAGGCCCTCCGTATTATATATGGTGCTCAGTGGCGTAAACAGTCTACTACAATGACCCATAATTCATTAAATCCCGTTAAGGGGCTGTACTTCAGTCAAATGAAAAGATGCCGTTTCCGCTAAGCTAATCCTTATGAAAGAAATTTATAAAGATATCTCGGTTGTATTTCATTAGTTTTAAATGATCTGTTTTGCATTTGATAGCTGAGATTGATTTGAATGCAGGCCGTTTTTTACTTTTTCGATTTTGATTGCAGATTATTTTTTTATGAGGGTGTTTTCGCTTTCCAAACTGGTCCTGAAAATGAAAGAGTCCTCATGAAAAATATCTGTTAAAAAAATCGAAAACATAAAAAAATGGCCTGCATTCAAATCAATCTTAGCTATCTAATGCAAAGAAGAAGAAAAATCATTTGAAAATATTAAATTACTACCAAGATATCTTTATAAATTTCTTCCATAGGATTAGTATTAGCGAATGGATCTTCTCATTTGAATGAAGTAATCTCTTAAACAATCTACGTGTAGATATTAGTCAATTAGGTGGCGTACTTAAGCAGCAATTTAAGATATTTGTCGAAATTGCTATTCGAAAATAGTGGTAAGTATATTTTTGAAACTTTCTATTAAATAAGGAATATTTATCCGACTGCTCTGTTCAAAAATCCGCATCTAAAACAGAAGAAAACGATATGGTTTTAAATATTTGATAATGGTTTCCTTAAAAAAAAAATTATAAGCGCAAGAATATAGGTTACTTGTTGAAATTACTACCCGAAAATAAAATTAAGTACACTTTTGATATTTTATATTAAATAAATAATATTTATCCCCGGGCTCTGTCAAAAATCCGCAGGGCTCTGTCAAAAACATACAGTCAACAGTAAAAAACATACAGTCTGAAATATTTGATCGCTGTCCTTACAAAAAAATTAATGCCCCGCACTTCCCCCGAATTTTCATGCCCCTTACTCAGCAACCACAAAGATTGCTTTGCTATGTGAGTGACTTTCCTGAAACCTGGCATTTTTAAATGATAAACGTTTAAAATCGAAAATGCTTTTAAATGTTTAAGGGTCCTGTCCCTATCCGCGAAGAACTCGCGAGCTAATGCTATTTCTAAGGAGAGGCATTTTTCTAATAACTCGTTTGCATTTTGATATTTTTAATTTTTTTTTTTTTTTTTTTTTTTGGCATTGGATAGCTGAGGTCCCTCTCAAGATCGCTCCTTGATTAGTTTTTCGATTTTGGTCGCAGGTATTTTCTCTAAAGTTACTTTCACTTTCTGAACCGGTTTTGGAAGTAAAAGTAACTTTATAGAAAATATCTGCGACCAAAATCGAAAAAGTAATCAAAGAGCGATCTTGAGAGGGACCTCAGCTATGCAATTAAAAAAAAAATATTTAAAAATGTCAATATGCGAAAGAGTTATTAGAAAAATGCCTCCCCATAGGAATAGCATTAGTTCGCGAGTGTCTTCGCGGGCAAGGACAGGGCCCTTAAATTAACATAATTAAGTTCGCTTTATTTTATTCATTTTTACTGTTGGGGGAGGAGGGTATGATAAGGAAAAAGTAAGAAAAAGCCGAAAGATTCAATGGCAAATTTAAGTTAGCGTTCTATAAGTAAGAAGAAACATCGCAAATCTGAGAGAAGTTTTACATTATTTCCCGCAAGACATAGCCAACAATTGAGGATATCGATGTATAGGTACTATATAACCATATTTTTAACACTTATCAACATAGTTGAAAATATTTTATGGATTTGGTTTGTCCGTCTGCCTAAACCGTCTATCCATGCCCTAACTCGCATAAATATACACGGATTGATATAAAATTACGTCAGTTATACTATTTCAGTTACACCGGGGTATCTGAAGTCTTGTTTCAATACTAAAATAGTTCAAGACATTTAATATCATTATAATTAATTTATAAAATTAATTAAACAAAATAATTGTTTTCCTTTTTTTTTCAGAATTTACCCTTTTCTTATTAATTTATAATTTTTTTAAATATAGAAATACTTAATGAGTTTAGCTCTTTTTAACACTTTTCAACATACTTAAAAAGTGTTTTTTACATCATTTGTTTGGCTGTCAGTCTCAGGGGCGTTCCGACCCAGTGCGCAAAGTGTACGGCACACACAGGCGCCAAAGTAGTAAAGGCGCCAAAAGATTTCAGTTGAGAAGTAAATATATAAAAAAAAAAATCCTTAATTTAATCATACTAAAATGTATTATATTTTCTTGGCATCTGAATTACTTTTTGTAGATTTACCTTATACAAACTTATTTATAAATATTCATTTCTTTCTTTAAAATTTTATTTTATTCTACTTATGAGTCCTCTAATAAATCATTTAGACAAGACCTGTCCAACCTTTATAAACAGAGACGCACCTCATATAGTTATAAATAATGAAAGGCGCCGTAATTAACATAGCTGAAAATATGCAACACTATTATCTCACTGCGGTGGAAAAGCATAATATACAGTTTTATAACGGTAGGAACTAAATTTCACTTGCTTTTTTATTATTATTTATAAAAAGAAACTGTCACTTTACTTCAGAATTTATCATAAATAAGAAGAAAATTACTATTCGGAAATACTGGTAAAAGTTTCCTCTACAATATCCGTCCATGAATAGAGGTAGACTTACATGTTAGAAACGTCTTATATGATGCACGTATATCTCACGCTGATAGCTATAAGTCCCCTATGATTCAGAAACTATTTTAAAATAATTTGCAGCAATAATTTAAGGGTGTATTTCGATTCAAACTGCTTGTTTTCCGATTTATTTTTGAATTCACTTTTTTTTTTTCAAACGCATCAAATTCGCAGATTCTCTTATGTAGAAAGTGCACAAGGTGCCGTGATTGTCGATTCTTTGATAAGTGCACAAAATATTGCAAAAAAAGCAATCAAAAACGGCAATTTGAACCAATTTTTCCGAAGTGGGAGATTTGGGAACGAAAAAAAGGGTCTTCCTGAGAAGTTAATTGCTTATAAATCAAATTCTAACGAATTGAGCGTAAAAAAACATCACACGGCACCTTATACGTCCCTTCAAAAATCCCCTCAGCAAATTTCATGTTTCTACATTTTTAAAATGTGTCTGAAACTGCATCGGGAAATTTCGAGCTACTGAAGGTAGAAAAGCGTTTTTCGAATACACCCTTAATTCAGAATAAATTTAAAATTAGATTTTCAGAGGGCAATCTATCTTCAAAAGTTTTGTAGATGATGAAGCTGTCGAAACCTTAATCACTAAGTAACAACTTAATAGCAGTAAATAATTAAAACTTATTTAAGGTTAACGATAACTATTACAAGAAAACTATTCATTTATTTTTTATTTTTTTAAATGTATCCCTTAAAATGGATTTTTTAGCTAAAAGTAGCTAGTAAGAGGATACATTCGAATGGGTGCCAAGAAAACCTAAGGGCACAATCGTGGCGTCCGCGGGGGACGCTTTGGAGAATCCTGAATAGAGAAAACAATGTAAAACCAGAACTTGGGGGCTATATGCACAAGGCCGTAGCTAAAGGAGTGATATGGGAGGCTCAGCTTCCCCTAAAACATTTTGAGCCTTCCTGGAAAAGATTCCAAGGTCACTCGATGAATTTCTGTTCCAAAAATTCAAATGAAATTCTATTTTAAAATCTAATTTAGTTTTGAGGACCTTTCACAGCTTTTGCAAAAATACTAAATTGTAACTAAAATAAGTGTTTTAGCACTTGCTCATTCGTATTTACACATATGAAGCTAACAAGATGTATAAGATTTCATTCATTTTACACTCGAATTTTTCATCTCCTATTCCTTTCTTAACGTAAAATGAAACTATTATAACAGTTAGTAACTATAGTGTGATTATGCACTAATTTATCTTTCTGCGTCATAGAGAGAAAATATGACCTCCCCCACTCCTTTCCCATTACTCACTTCTAGCTACGGCACTAGCTATGCATACATAACGTTATCACTTTAGGGGGGAATCTGGCATATGATATCGGAAGATATTTCTAGTGAGAGGTGGGGTGTCTTGATATATTTATCATTTTTGACTGGTCCACTCAAAATTTTCTCTTTCTGTTTCCAATTTTTTTTTTTTCTAAACATTAGAATTTTCTTTTACTTATAAAACTTCTTCGTTACATCAATTGAAAAATAAATAATTTTATAGTCATTTAATTATTTTAATGACTATAAAATTATTTATTTTTCAAAATATTGAATATCTCAATGTTGGGCATTCCTATTCTTCTGTCTTATGTGTATGCATATATATAATCAGCGTTTAAGAAAACAGGCGTAAAGTATGTTTGAAATAATACTTGTGTTTCCAATAAAGAAAAGAGAATGTTATTGAGGAGAGATAACGTATGATATCGTAAAGGGTAGCGGGGGTCTAGAAATTGCCAAAAGGTTCATAACGTTCATTACATTTGTATAGCCTTTTGTATGTTACTGTTCTCTGTTCTGCTCAGTGTACAGATTTTTGATTGGAGATACTGGCGTCAGCTATGGGGCAAATTTTAACTGGTAAAAATGGAGCATCACCCGTTTGTGAAGCTCTTGGCATTCCGTGCCGTAAGTTTAACACAGATTTCCGCACTTAAAAAATAAAGTTTACTTTAAGCGGCCAAAGCAATAATTTTGTTCAGCACTTCTACTAATGATCATTTCTGTGGAAACTATTATGTATTGAACAAGTTTTTTTTTTTTTCACCCTATAGATTTCTGAGCGAAATAAATACCTTTTATCTGCCTTTTATCTATCTATTACTCTGGAATTACCATGATAGCGAAAAAGTGGGAGAATTGATGTAGATAGACTAAATCTGGCCATTAGATGTCCAGTTTTTCTAATTTTTTCGAAGATTGAAGTGAGAGCCTTTTCCTGCACTCCCTGCGTACACTCGTGTCTATTCAAATACTGCATAAATTAATTTAATGATTATAACATAAAATTGAATTTTTGAAATATGAGCCCTTATTAGCATTACACATAACCGTAGACGTTATAGAGACTAAAATGGGAAAAAAAAATCAATTTACACATAAATAAATTAGAAACCACAATGATGGCTATTAACATGAATGGAAAAATATAGATTTATGAAAAAAAGTGTTTTAAAATTCCGTGCACTTTATGTCCTACTAACTAGAGGTCTGCACAGGCCGAAATTTCCAGGCCCGGGCCCGGCCCGAACGAAAGAAATATTGGCCCGACCCGGCCCGGCCCGAAAGTTAAAATTTCGGCCCGAGCCCGGCCCGGCCCGAACGAAAAAAATAATGGCCCGACCCGGCCCGGCCCGAAAGTTAAAATTTCGGCCCGAGCTCGGCCCGGTTCTGAAAAAAGTTTAAAATTCGGCCCGAACACGGCCCGGCTCGAGTGAATTTCTACAGAACATTGATCTTTAATCTTATGGAAGAGTTCTGACCAAAAAAAATTATATTAGTCTTTTTTTTTTCCATGTTTATAATCTCCATTTATGCAGAAGTGCCGTAGGCTGCGATATTTATGCTTTTAAATGAATCTTTGTTTGTTGTATGTAAATGTTTCAGTTATCACTAGTATTATTAATCCATATTCCCTGTAATGGAGACAAAAAATCGAAAAAGCGGTATATGGTAAAATTTCCAAAGAGGAAATCGATTTGGAACGAAAAAAAATGCATTTCTCCCATATTGTTGTATTCATTTTGCATGGATGAACATTTTAAAAGAACCTTTCAGTTTTCAGTTAAAAAAAAAAAAAAAAAAAAAATCCGTCATAATCATATTTTTTGTGTGTGTGTGTGTGTTTAATTCTATTTTAAAACGCCTAGTAATCTACGATTCTTTAAAAGGAATAAATTCTAATGTTTAATTGTAGAATAATGACGGCTTAAAAGTATATGCAGAAATTTTTGGACAAAGCCAAATATTACTGATTTATAAAAAGTTGAGAAAAGGATTTTCATATGGGAAGATTCTATATGAACTGATTATTTTGGTCCATGAAAACTAGGAATAATAGAATCAGTCTGGGCTTCGTACGGAAAAAAAAGTTAGGCCCGGCCCGATACTCCAGCAAAAAAATTAAGGCCCGAGCCCAGCCCGAAAAGATTAGTGACTAGGCCCGGTCCGGCCCGGCCCGAGTCTTCAGAAGTAAGGCCCGAGCCCGGCCCGGCCCGAATGCCATTATTGGAAATCGGCCCGAGCCCGGCCCGTGCAGACCTCTACTACTAACCAACCGCCTTGGATCACCTAGACCAATTACAATAACCTTAAATATCCTAAAGTCAAACATTGAATGTTATTTTTTCAAAACGAATGTAGAGATGGGGTGTGGGGAGGGCAATGTCTTCAGCAGCATGTTGATTTGACTTTATAATTTTGAATAAAATATTTTCGAACGAACACTATATTGTTAGCAGTGTATAATCTTGAATTTGTATGATTTTTCATTTTTAAATGAAAATCCATCCAGTCGAAGCTCCAGTTCATTTCCCGCTGCCTTTAGTACAGTAACCGCAAAAAAAATCTTGACATTTGCGACTTAAGATGTTTTGTTAAATATCTAAAAATATATATGAGGAATGACTCTAAAACTCCAGATGTAAAAACAAAATAGTACAGACAGATCATATATTTTCGAGAAGATTTTTTTCCAAAATCCAGTAGGGGACCGTCAACAAATTGAAAAAGAACGAATATCTTTTGAATAACCCTGTCAAAACTAATGTAGCAAAAACGTTCAAACTGCAGATTATGATTAAGTGGCTTATGATTATACACTATGTTCATTTTTAAGCGGGTAGCATGTATACTCGTAGAGAAATTAAGGTTTTTATAAAAAAGGTCTCAAATTTTGCCAAGTTTTTTGCTTATAATTTGCAGAGTTTTTAATAAAAAACAATGTTTTTTTTTCAGAGAATATAAGAAATGACATTGTACATAATACCCTGTAATCAAAATTAAAAAATATTAATAACTGTATGAAAAATGAACAGGTTTACTAAATAACTTTTCACTGCGCATGCGTCAACTCTATTAAAATTTCATTTGCATATTGTGTTAGCTAAATATATAGAGCAACTCTTGTTAAAGTTTCAAAATCATAGCTTGAAACTTCTGGAAGTTATTGTTGATAGAAGAAGAACAAAATCCGTTATTCCGAAAATGAAGCAAAAAGATGAGGAGCTGTATCCAAATTTCCAAATATAGTACACTGCCAGAAAAATTCGTCAATATACACTAAGTTATCGTTATTTTTTCACAAATAACTTCTGTTCTCCCAGAAAACGTATTTTAATCCAGGCATTAAGTGCTCAAAAAGGACAAATAAATGCAAGTTTTGGTGTAGTTTTGATTTTTGGCTCCCTTTATGTTTATTTGGTCGCTGAACACGAATCTGGCATTATCCAACAAAATTTCTCCCCGGAAACACGTTTTTTTTGGCAAAAAACGTGCAAAAAACGTGGCTTTTTTTCGTTCTTTCTAAATAACTTCAAAATTATGCATTTTGCATAAAAGTCGTCAATACATAAATTAAAGAGCACAAAATTTCCTATTTATGTATTAAAGGTCTTTTTCTCTGATCAATGGTTTAGCCGTGAGAGAACCGCAAAAATGGGTGTGAAAAGCAAAAAATTCTGAAAAACGTGAATTACAGCACCGTACGTCAATGAAACATGAAAATCAACCATTTTACGCAAATTTTCCCCACTTAATAATACTAAATATATTATTATTGACTAATATTTTATTATTCTGATGTTCATTGTTTCTTTCATAATTAAAAAATGTATAAAAATGAGCATATTTGTGATCAAAATCTTCATTTGCTTTTATAAAATAATAATAGTAATAATTTCTTAATTTGACTTTTAAATAATGTAAATAAAATAACTAAAACAGGCTTTAACATATAAAAGCTGACACGGATTCCAGTTCTTAAAGTTCTAGAAGTTCAAAATGTGGGTGTGAAAATTAAAAAAATCCGGAAAATAGGAATTATGGCACTGTACATAGATTTAACATGAAAACTGACAATTTTTCGATAAAAATTGACTTTAAATGATACTGAAGATATTATGATCGACTATATTTTACAATGAAGTTGCTATCAATAAAAACGACGACTCATTATGAATTATTATTTAATTATAAATAATTATGTACATTAGTAAGTACATTTACTTAAAAAACAAAGTACTATTTCCGCTTTCTTTTATTTGAAGGTCCCTGCTTATCACCGACATCTACAAAATAGAAAATAGACGAATGGAATTAGTGAGTGTTTTTATAACTATCAATATTACAAATAAAAATTTTTTTAATAGTAAGTATTTGATACCTTGCGGCATGACTATTTCGTTTCCATTGGGTCCTCTGATTCATTGTGTGGGCAATCCATTTCCAGATCGGCTTCAAAGTCTAGCTCATCCTCTTCGTCTTGACACACGCTGCGATGTTGTTGCAGTTTCCCGAAGGAAATCTTCTATCTGATATCTTCGCAAATAATTTTTGCTGCTGCTTCAAACACTCGCAGCCTCTCATCTCGATCATATTTACATGTTTGCTGATACCATGCATTAGTCAGTATCTTCCCTCCTATATTCTTGAAATGCACAACGGACTTTTTTTCTGATTCTTTGTGATCAGTATGTCGTCTCCATATCTCTCAATGAGGTTAAACTTTACAGTTCTCATATCAGGTTGATAACTCCCAATAACCTGTTTCATTAGCTCTTCCATGGAGAATTGACACTCGTCATCATGATCTTCAAGGTAATCGTATATACTTTTCATTGCTCTGTCGATTGCCTCGGCAAATGGACCACGTTTCTTCTGTTCTTGGACCTTCGGCCTCCCATAAATATATTTAAAACATTTGATGTGGTATTGAGCATCTGATGCGATCAAATCATTCATTGGTTCGATGCTCTGAATTATAGCCTGCCCATAATCATCATTGAGAGCTCTTGCTGCTTTCAGAACTGTACTTCTGAATACCATGTGTCGCACACTGTATAAAGTATTGCGCTCGCTTGGTGGATTTTTCGCTTGTGTTGCAATGAACTCTTCCGAAATTTACAGTCCACATATAAAACAATTAGTTCGAAAATTAAACTGAGGAGTTGATTATCTTAAAATTTGAGAAGTGCTGTGTTCCTCCACTTTGTTCCTCAATCTTCTTCACATAAGCGGTAATCATCCGTTCATTTACGTATGCTTTTCTACACTTAACATGCACATCTACTGAGGTTTTCCCTTTAGGACAAGTGCCTTTTCATCCTTTCTTTCTGTACTTGCCTTGCTTAACGCAACAATACCTCGACTAACTTTCACTGACGGCCACTCTTCTAAAGGAGAGTCACAAATAAAACACAGTGATATCGCGCAAAATCACTTTAGATGTTCACTATATTCATGAAGACACAAACAGTGAATTACTAAATTATAAGCAAGCAGTTGCATACGGAAACTGAGAGGAATGTGTCCTCCTGATAAGCTGGTGATCTGGGCGACGCATATTTCTAACAGAGACGAGACTGGTGGGGGAGGGGGGGTTAGTATTCTACTGAACGTGGACATGGGATGTGGGGGTGGGCGCTTGACCAACGTTATTTCTCACTTGACAACGTTATTTGCACTATTTTCGCATTCTTCAATCAAGGGGGAAAATGCAGATGTGATCAGTTAAAGCCTGCTTTAGTTATTTTATTTACATTATACATTATTTGAAAGTCAAATTAAGAAATTATTACTATTATTTTGTAATAGCAAATGAAGATTTTGATCACAGATATAGTCATTCTTATTTATTTTTTAGTTATGAAAGAAACAATGAACATCAGATTAATAAAATATAGTCAATAATAATACATTTAGTATTATTAAGTGGGGAAAATTTGCGTAAAATGGTTTTTTTTTTCATGTTTCATCGACGTACGGTGCTGTAATTCACGTTTTTCAGAATTTTTTGCTTTTCACACCCATTTTTGCAGCTCTCTCACGGCTAAACAATTGATCAGAGAAAAAACTTTTAATACATAAAATGTAGGAAATTTTGTGCTCTTTAATTTATGCATTGACGACTTTTATGTAAAATGCATAATTTTGAAGTTATTTAGAAGAAACGAAAAAAAGCCACGTTTTTTGCACGTTTTTCCCCAAAAAAACGTGTTTCCGGAGGGAAATTTTGTTGGATAATGCCAGATTCGTGTTCAGCGACCCCAAAAACATAAAGGGAGCCAAAAATCAAAACTACACCAAAACTTGCATTTATTTTTTACCAAATGCCTGGACTATTTGTTCTGTGAGTTCATTCGGAACGTCGAAAAATGAGGAAAAGATTCCGTTGATATCTAGCACGCATGCGCATTGGGTCTGTTAGTAATAAATTCGAATTTATTTTTAAAATGAAAAACAAAAATATTCTATTGATTAAAATGTCTAATTTAGTTTTAAAAGACAAAAATGTTTTCGAATTTAAAAATAAATAACAATTACTTTCTTTATTCGTTCAAAAATTCTCACAATCTGTTATTCAAAGTTGGATAAGTTGAATAAAGTTCAATATACTAAGTTATTTCTATGATAAATATTCGCATATAAAATATGCTTTAACACTAGAACCGCGGAGAAGGGTCATTTTGACCCGTACTCAATGAAAAAGTGTCGATTCTAACCAGATAAGCCTTCCTAAAATAATTTACATATAAGCTGCACAGAAATTATTTAAAATAAATAAGTTAAATACACTTAAATAAAAATTCTGATGTGAATTATTTTGATAAAAGTTCGGTAAAATCTCCCGCGGTTCTAGTGTTAAGTGAACACATTTAAAAAATATTTTAATTAAAAAATAAAATGGAAAAAAAATTGATATTATTAAAAAAAAATCTTATGGAATAAAAATAGAACATCCATGTTTTTTCTCTAACAATCTACATAATATATTTAAAATTCACATTTTTATACTATATTAATACTAAACGTAAAAAAAAAAACCAGCCACAGTTTCATTAAAGATGAAATCTTTCGGAAATTAATTGCAAAATTAAAAGCTTTTTAACGAAATACACCAAACCACACCCATATGAAATGAGCACTTCTATTTTAAAGCACAACTATCATGAGCAACCGTAGCGCCGAGGATAAGCGCTGGCCTCAAGGGCGGCGCCAGAGGGGGGACCGGGGGGGCATACCTGCCCCCCCCACACCGGGGCCAAAATTCAGTATCGTCGGGGAAAATATTTTGACGTTTGAATTTCTGCCCGGTCGAATTAAATCAAAATATTGAGCTTCTTCTTTTTTTTTTTTTTTTTTTCAAAGTCGAATTGACTAAACTAATTCTTTTGGATATGAGTCGGTTTCTGACTGAAATTTGAGTTCAGATAAACCCGATTTTTTTTAAAAATCATAATTTCTTAAATCAAAAATCTATATGGATTACTAAACAGGATGATACATGAATGACTCTGAACATGCTTATTTTTCAACAAAAAAATATAAGATTTATATTGTAGTTATAATCATGTATTATTATTTTTTAACTGCATTAAATTGTGGATGAATTTCCGCTGATTGTGGATTTACGGTCGGTTTGACATGAAGAATTTTTGGTACGGTTAAGAGTACGCAAACGAAAATTATTTTGTCGGGGTTGTCTTGGATGACATGTAGAATACTGCATCGGGTCGGGCAAACTGAATCTGACCCGACTCGCATAGTCTGGACCGGATCGGGTTGATCCCAATCTTTTGTCGTTGTGAGTCGGATTCCAGTTTGTTAACTTTAATAGTTTCAGGTTCAGGTTGGATGTTGGCACTTATGGTTCTTGATTCGAGATGAATCCAACTCTCATAAGAATTTACAAAATTTATTTTATGATGAAAAACTATATATATATGAATGTTAATGAGTTTATCTATACTGATTCTTAATTTAAAAGTTAAAACTGATACTGAAGGTACAATTTTTTGCATAACTGCATTACAATATGGATATATTTTTTCATCAGCTACGGTTGGGGTTTGGTTGATGTTGAAATATTTTGGGTTCAGGCGTTCAGGTCAAAATGTGATGATGTCGGACTCGAGTTTCTTGTAGAGTTCTGCATTCACCTCGGGAAACTAAACCCAACTCGACAGGCAGTTTGAGTCGGATCTGGCTAAAGTTAATATTTTTTCGGATTGATTTTAATTGTTTTAGCATATAAGTTCGACTCTACCTGATTTCTCAAAAGTATCTCCGAAACATATTTTTAAATGAAAAATTATATTATCCGGGTGTCAATGAGTGCATATACAGGTATATTGATTTTTCTACATAAAAAATATAATTTATACTAGTGGTATTATTGTAGGCTATTTTTCCATTATTGCTTTACAAGATGGAAATTTGTTTTTCATTTCGAGTTGGGATTGGGTTCGGATAGAATACTGTTGGTTTTAGGTCGGAGTTTGTTGAGTTCGGGGTCATCTAATTTTTAAAAACTGGTTCAGGTTGAAATGGATATAGAATTAACTAGTTTAAGTCGGGTATAACCCAATCTGTGGAGGACTCTGTGCTCGAAAAATAATCCGTGGATTCAACTTCTTTTTCTCTTGATTATATTCCGTAAAAACAGAAAAAATTGCACTTTAACTTTTCCATTTCTACCCCCCCCCCCCTTAAAAAACACAGTAAAAAACACCAATTACCTAAAATACTCGCACCTAAAGCAGCATGTTCACCAAATTACACGCATGTTCTGACAGTTGTGTTGCTTAGTACTTTTTCGTATTTAGAAAAGTAATTTATAAATCCATTTTATCTAAAAATACGTAAAAATCAGAAACCGAAGATCAAAATTTTCAAAAAATCTCCAGTCAGAAGAAAGAAATTGCCTAAAATAATAGAAAACCTTTTCAAATCACAGGGATATTTCAGCATTGTCGAGATAGACTCGGCGAGAAATTTTGGCCCACGCAGACCACAACTAGACCTCCTGCATAACTCGCGGTTCGAATCA
The DNA here is from genome assembly GCA_964019185.1 of Maratus speculifer. NCBI lineage: Eukaryota > Metazoa > Arthropoda > Arachnida > Araneae > Salticidae > Maratus > Maratus speculifer. Next base: position 219,385,655 of record OZ025301.1, on the reverse strand, counting down.
GCGATATATTTTTAATTGCAAGTCGTTTTTCGCTGTTATTAAAATAATGCACTTTAAGATTCCCAACTATTTCACAAATTTTCACTTCATTTATATTTCTCTTCGGAATATTGTATTTAAGCTCTTTGTTTCAGATTTGAATCAAAATTTGGAATATCACGCTTTCTGCATTCGATCGATATACATTCTAAAACAAAATGGAAATCGAAAATTTTTTCCCATTGTTTTTATTATTACAGCTATAGCTAAAAAAATCTGCTTTGATTAAAATTATGAAAAAAGTAAAACGTGATTTTATAAAGTCATAAAAGTTACGCATTTCAAAAACTGTAATTCAACTAATTAATTTCACACCATGCAAATACATTGAGTTCAAATAAAAGAAATTAATATTTAGTACAGTAACGTGTTCAGATAGAATGGAAAAGGATATCGTTCTTAGCAAGTATGCTGTTTCTTTATACATTTATTCTTATTTAGATTTGAATTTACCATGTTTAAGCCGCAGAGAACAGCTGCAATTCAGTAAGAGGAAATGCATGTCTGTCTGTTTTGACTAGTTTTCAAATTCTGTTCCTCAACTTAATATAAAACAAAGTTTTCGAGTAATGGAATGATAAAGAGGTTGTTGAGTACGTTGTTTAGCGTCAGCAAACGTATTCCTGCTGATTGGTTGTAAAAATAATATTTATATTTTTTATTGTTGCTATGGGAATTACAAGAAAAACACCTGTTGTGATAGATTGGAAGGATGTTTCAGAGTTACCTAGATGCAGTACTCTATTATCGACAATTGTCCATTGACCACAGATAATAGGAGTTAATTATTTTCCTGATTTAGTATTTTTATTTTAAAATATGGAAATAAGGGGTTTTTTTAATGCTTCTGTTTATTGCATTTTTTTTTTTTTTTTTTTTTTTTTTTTTTTTATACAAAATTTTATAATTAATCAGAAACCGTAAGAACAATGCTACAATGAACTTTGAAAGAAAAAATTTGACTATGAAAAAATAGAGTTTACGAATTTGCAAATTTTGCATTAAAATTATTATTTCTACTAATTGTAAATAATGTACGAGTTCCTTCTTTTTACGAAAGTACGAACTTTAATATTTTTCTGCTGTATATAAAAAGTTTCGACTTTCATACGAGTAAGTCCAACGGATTTCTTATTTCTTTGTGTTTATATGCCATTTGATATTTTTACCCGAGTGTTTTAATTTTAAAACTGCTGTATACGCAGAATTAGTACTTTTGTTGATAATAATAATTTAATTTGTCTTAATTATTAAGTTTTTCATTTGTATTTTTCAGTAATACAACAGTAGAACGCCAATTATCCGGATCGATCGGTATCGAGGATAATCCAGTTAATGAAAAATCCGGATAATTGGGAAACTTTATAAACGCATTGGGCAATGTTTTTAGGCAACTTCCCTTCACATTTTTTCCAGGTTTCGGATTGGCAATTGTGGTAATGCACATTTTAGCATATTGAAAATGGCGTGTTTAGAAGTATTTTTTTTTTATTAAAATTTTATTTTCTGCAAAATTGGTACAAAGTAGTACATAGAAGTACACATAGAAATTATATACATACACTGTATAGTATATATATTTTGAAAAATCCTCGTGGTAGGGAAAAAAAATTCTTGATAGTCTTCTGGTTCACAGAGGCCATTCTTTTGTCTCTCTCGTGGACCACTGATAATGGACTCTCGTGCGTTAGAAGGGAAACTTCTAAGGTTCTAGAAAAAAATAGTTTTATGCATTGCTGTCTTTGTATTTGTTGGTGATTTTATTATTTCAGGATTAGAAATTAGTTATTTAGCAGTTAAATTCCATGTCTTCTTGTCAAATTTACCTTACCCTGCCTGAAGAAATTTGACTTTAAAATTTTTGGAGAAGATGGCAAAAAAAAAAAAAAAAAAAAAAAAAAGTATAGTTCTTGATCGATCTGGTTAATTGGACAATACGCTTAATCGGAGTCCAGATAATCTCTACTGTATTTTAAATTTCATATTCATTATTTCAAAAAGCACTGCAATCGAAAATTAGTATTCCCAAATCAGACCTAAAAAATCTTGTGTAGCTGGGAAGTCTTATTATACCCCTTGGAGACGAGGGACACGTATACGTGCCGCAAAAAGGCTTAAGCAGGTTCGGTCGCAAAAAGGTTCGGCCAAAAGTTATAGAAAAATGTGCTATAATAGATGTTTTAAGAATAATAAATTTCAGGGCCGGCAGAACTTTCAAAAAATAAAATTCAGTCCGAGTCTTCAGATAAAATTAAGCTCGATTCGAGTTTAAAGAAAGAAAATTTCACCGAGCTCTTTCTTCTGGATAAGTCGCGATAGATGTTTGCACTGGCCAGGCTCGGGCCTGTTTTCTTTTACGATACTCGGGCCGATCCATGCCTGGTTTTCATTCTTTTCATGGCTTAACTAACTTTTTCGATATTGAGCTGGAATTGCGCGGGAAGAAATTTTCACTCCCGGTTTCGATCCGTATGAAAATCACTTTCTCGGAACGACCTGGTCCGAGTAAAAGTTAGTAAAATTTGACCCGTTCCAAATATTTTTAGGAAAAATGTATGTATTTTTATAAGTTTAACTCACCATTATTCTACAATTGAAATTTAAAATGTATTATTTATAAATAATAGTAGATTTTTAGAATAAAATTTAAATACAGAAAAATCTTTGAAATAGAACCTGCCTATGACGCATTGCTGTCTTAGGAAGACTCTTCACTCACTTCAAAATACCTGCTCCATAATGTTAAACCAATGGGCAGGTTGTTTTCGAATTTCTCGTTTTATTTTAATATTTTTAAACGTTTTTTGCATGTGATAACTGAGCTCAATCTTCAATATGACTATTTTTTACTTTTTCGATTTTGGTTGCAAATAAAAATATATATAGTAATATAAAAAGCACTTTCAGTTCCAAAGCCGGTTCTGAAAGTTAAAGTATCTTTTTTAATAAACTATAACGCATTTTTTTTCGTTCCTATGGTATTCTGTCTTAGAAGATTTTATGTGTGGCATTTTTTTCTGATTTTAAAGTCTCCAATACATGAAATAAGGATTAACAATAATTAAACCTTTTACATGCAAATAGATATTCATTAAAAATAAATAAATATTGCAGACAAGAGCACTTCTAAAAAATGAATTATTTTTTATTAGAACTCCCCGTGCAAAACAATTTAAAATTATATCGAAGTAAAAGTTCATGTTTTGTAGAAATATAGCGTCGGGTCGGGCCAAGATTTTAACTTTTATTTTTGGCCGGCCTAATATAAATGTGTATATATATTGTACTTGCAGACCGTATAATCAGGTCGATTTTTTAAATTTTCTCGCCGATCGGACCATTAATTTATTTTGCACGAACTGGGTCGGGCTCGGCCCTGAAAAATTTGCCCACGCAGTTTTTTAGGCCCCAGTCCAGCACGCGTTGACCTTTAATATATATTATGAACTTGGCCCCCCAGTCGGGAATGCAGTGCCCCCTCGTCGGGCAAACTCTGGCGCCGCCCTTGGCTGGCCTTGTAATGCTGGGGTCGTGAGTTCGATCCCCACCTCTTCCGCATTGATTTTTTTCAAGTGACGGATATTTTTCCTCTTTTGACGGAGAAAAAAATAAACGGAAAATCATCAATCTACAGACAATTTCTGGCAGCAGTGCTGCCAGTGCATTTTCTGTGAAAAGACGGAAGTTTTTTTGAGAGTGTAAGTAGTACGTGCAATACGATGTAGACACTAATAAATGGAATATGGATACAGCCCCTCAATTTTTTGTTTCATTTTGGGAATATCGGATTTTGATCTTATTCTTTAGACGATAATTTTCGGAATTTTCAAGCTATGATTTTGAAAATTTTACAAAAGTTGCTCTATACATTTAGCTAACACAATATGCAAATGAATTTTTTTTTTTTATAGAGTTGACGCATGCGCAGTGAAAATTTATTTAGTAAACTTGCTCATTTTTCATACAATTATTAATATTTTTAAATTTTGATTATAGGGTGTTATCTACAATGTCATTTTTCATATTTTCTGAAAAGAACATTGTTTTTTATTAGGAACTGTGCAAATTATAAGAAATCAACTTGGCAAAATTTGGGACCGTTTTTATAAAAACCTTCATTTTTCTACGAGTATACATGCTATCCGCATAAAAATGAACACAATTTATTGCCATAAGTCACTTAATCATAATCTGCAGTTAGAATTCTTTAGCTACATTATTTTGATAGGGTTATTCAAAAGATATTCGTTCTTTTTCAATTTGTTGACGGTCCCTTATTGGATTTTGGAAAAAAATCTTCTCGAAAATATATGACCTGCACTATTTTGTTTATAAATCTGGAGTTTCAGAGTCATTCCTCATGTATATTTCTGGATATTTAACAAAACATTTAAAATCGCAAATGTCAAGATTTTTTTTGCGGTGACTGAGTATACCTGATTTGATTTTTCGAGCTAACCGTCAATTTTTATTTATTTTCTGACATTTAGGTTTAAAACTTTCAATTTTGACAAAAAGAAAATCTTGATAAAACAAATAATGGAAACGCGCACAATCCCTCATATATATTTATTTATTTATTAACGCGTTTGGCAAATCCTTGAAATGTCGTCCAAAAACAAAAACAAAAACAAAAAAAAAACAGTAAATATTAATATTTCCACACTAGATATATCATTAGAACCTGGAAAATACCGTGATTTTTCGTGAATAGTTTTTTTTTTTTTTCGTTTTTTCTTTTTAGTTTGAAACTTCAGAGAAATAGTAAACTTGAAAACTGATGCGAATCGCGGCCAAATAAAAAGGTTTTTTGAAATAGCAATTAAAAATACCATTGAAATCGTTTTTTTTCTTTCTTTATTATTATTTATTTATTTGTAATTCTACTGGGATCTTACTATATCCCAATTTGAAGATGCAGAAAAAAAATCAAACGTTACGCTTTTGGTCAGTGAGAAGGACTGCTTAAAGTTTGGGGGAGCACACAAGCATGATCTCGATGAGGAATGAAAGATCGCCATTTTGCGATGATCATTAAGGGTTTTTAATTAATATTTCGGGTAATTAACAAAAAATAAAAAATTGAGTGTCAGGTGCACGGTGCATCTACCATCATCGATCCTTATCCAAATTTTCAGATTTCTATGTGCGGTAGATTTTCTTAGCCATCGCCAATGCATGCAAAGTAAAAACAAACTTCTTTCTTTTAGATGCAATCTATTATTATTGCATTAAATTATTTTCTCCAGGATAATGAAATTTTACCGTAAACCAGGATTTTGATAGAGAGTGCTTTCACTTACACAGGTTTTACTGTGTTACGAGTTTTATTTACATAGCTGCCATCCTTCTTTATTTTTCAAGTAATTTAAGCATGTTTGGAAACAGAATTTTATTTATTTAATGAAATAAAGTACGAACTGTAAAGAAACAAGACATATTTTATTAAATAAATTTTCTGGTTCAAAAAACTGGTAAAAAACTACAAAAGAATGACAACTATACATTTATAGGTATTCATAGTTTTATTTATTTATTTATTTATTTATTTTTTTTTTGATGAAGTTTTATTTTTACATGTGAGGGGATGGGGAGGACAGGGCCTGACTAACGCAGGGGCATGCGGGGCAATTGCCTAGGGCCCCCCGGCTTCAGGGGGGGCCTCCCAAGGAGAGAAAAGTTTTTCGTTAAAAGAGTGCCAAATGATAAAAAATGGCGAAATATGACCGAAATTCTTTTTTTTTCAGATTTAAGGGTTTTTATTTCTCATATCCCATTTGTTTCCGTGCCCCACGCTCCCTTAAAGTACTAGTTACATCATAAAAAAAACTAATAGTTAAAATTATCTATCTTCTGCTATTATGTATATAAATGTTAATAGTACTTGGTATGAAATTTATGCATACATTTAATAGGTTTGAATTTAAATTTTAGACATTTGAGTATAATTCATGAACAATTTAAGATAGAAGCCCCCCCCCAATAATGTTTGCCCTAGCCCCCCCACACTGTCTAAGTCGGGCCCTGGGGTAGGGGGTGTAGGGCGCCAAATGCAATTCTGCACACAGGCGCCGAATACTGCTGGCACGCCCCTGGTCAGTCTGTCAGTCCGCACTCCAGAAAATAGACTCTTATAATCATACTATCAATAGGTATAATGTTCACTATTGAGAATTAAGTACATAGCATTTACAGTTCGTTTACGGGGACACACAAAAGAATTCCGTTACATTATGGTATCTGGGGGAAAATCGTTTGCGGTGCATTTTATTTAAGTTCAAACAAAGCCATCCATCGATAGGCAAAGTCATCGTGGTTGACGTAAAATCTAAAATCTAAAATTAATAAGTCTTACTGATTTGTAACGAAGACATATTAAGAAATAAAAAAATGCTTTTAGCCCTTTACAGCTTCAAGTATAAATAACGATTTTAATCAAAAGTTTAACTCCAATAACATTATACGTATCGTGAAGTATACAAAACAATAAAGGAAGTGATGCCAAACTCAGTTTGTAAAATGCTAAAATAAATAATTTATGTTTAAAGTACAGCAGCAATCTATGAGAATTCGGATTAAGAGTATATTTCGATTCAAACTGCTTATTTTCTGATTTATTTTTAAATTAATTTTTGCTCTCAAATGCATCAAACTGGCAAATTGTCTTATTTAGAAAGTGCACAAGGTGCCGTGATTGTCGATTTTTTGATAAATGCAGAAAATATTGTTAAAAAAAAAAGCAATCAAAAACGGCATTTTGAACCGATTTTCCCGAAGCTGGAGGTCTGTGAACCAAAAAAAGGGTCATACTGACAAAGTAATTGTTAATAAATCAAATTCTAATTAATTCAACGAAAAATTACATCATACGACATCTTATACATCATTTCAAAAATCACACCAGTAAGTTTCATGTTTTTACTTTTAAAAATGTGTTTGAAATTGTATCGGAAAATTTCAAGCTATTAAAGGTGGAAAAGCGTTTTTGCGAATGCACCCTTAATTTAAGTTTTATTGTAACCAGGGTTGGGAAAAAACTTAGGTTTTTTCGAAAAAAACCCCAAAAACCGTTTTTTTTTTGGTTTAAACCAGGTTTTTTTTGGTTTAAACCGGGTTTTTTTTAAACATCCTTTCTTATGCTATATACATGCATATTTACTGATAAAAACAGATATTATTGGTTTATAAGCAGTATAATTTCATTTAAAATAATTTAAATTTAATAATTATAGTGAATTTATGCTGAAAATTGAAAAAATTCATTTTTCAATTTAAACAGTTTCGGCAAACAGACTTATGTTGAAAGTTTTAACTGTTCTACATAGTGAACCATTAATGCCCTGTAAATCTTTATAAACAATCTTTTGATTACTAATAATAAATGTTTGGATGTAGTTTGATAAATATTCCTTTCCACAATTATTCAAATAATAAATTAAAAATACTACTTAGGATTTTTCTTTCTGAGTGACAATTTGAAATTAACATTTTTAGTCGTTAGATTCAGCAGATAGCAGAGGGAAAAAATTATTATTAAAATGATATAACTAGCAACCCGTCTTTGCTTTTAATTCTTCAAGATAATCTCCCAAAAGAAAAATTTCTTTTATAGCTTGTGCAAAATCTTAAAAGGTCATTGTGTTACATTATTAATTGCATTAAATATTCTGCATTATTAAAAAAATTAAAATATTTTATACTAAATATTGAATCTATTTTATCTTTGATCAATTCACATGTTTAAAGTTTTTTCTTTAGAGCAATAGATGTGTGCACCAATGTGTACTGATTTGAATTCTATGCATAAAAAAATGACGTAAACCCAATATACCTAATGCTTATTGCTGAAATAAAGTGTTAAAAGTAGAAATTATTTATATCCAATAATCTGAAACTCATAAATTATAAAGAAAGAATGAAAATGTCATTAGATTTCTTCTAAAAAACGATAGAAATTATTTATATCTAATAATCTGAAACTCGTAAATTATAAAGAAAAAAAGAAAATGCCATTAGATTTCTTCTAAAAAACAAATTGCTTTTTTTTTAATAGAAAAAACCAATTGGTTTAATCCTATGCATAAAAAAAAACCTAAACCCACTATATATAATGCTTATTACTGAAATAAAGTGTTAAAAGTAGAAATTATTTACGTCCAATAATCTGAAAGACGTAAATTATAAGGAAAAAAAAAGAATGTTTAAACCGTGGTTTAAACCATGGTTAAAACCGATTGGTTTAAACCGTGCCAACCCTGATTGTAACAAATTTTATTTATTGCTCGTTTTGTTTTTACCAGAAGGGTTGGAACAAAGTCATCCAGGGATAGACAAAGTTATCCCAGTTAACGTAAAACATGAAATATCTAATTAATGTATAGAATTTATACTGATTTGTAAAGAAAACAAATTAAGAAATTGCAAAACAAAGTTTTTACCCCTTTACCAGCATCAAGTTTAAATAGCCTTTTCCATCAAGTTTCCTGTAAAAATTACACGCGAAAATTGTAAACAAAACAATAATGGAAGTGGTGCCTAACTCAGTTTGTAAAATGCTAAATTAAATCATTTATGTTTAAACTACAGCTGCATTTTATCAGAATTCGGCATTAAATTTAGTTTTATTGTAACTAATTTTATTTTATTGCACCTTTTGTCTTTAACTGAAGGCTTGGAACAAAGTTATTCTGGTTGAAGTAAAATCTAAAATATTAAATCAATATACATATTTTTTACTGATTTGTAAAAATGACAAATTAAGAAATAAAAAAATACCAATTTACAGCATCGAGTATAAAAAGACTTTTCAATCAAAAGTTTCCTGTAAAAACCATACAACAATGACGGATGTAGTGCCAAACTCAATTTTAAAAGGCTAAATTAGATAATTTATGTTTAAGTTACTGCCACAATCTGACAGAATTCGGCATTAATAATTAGTTTTATTTAACTAAATTTATTTATTACATGTCTTGCTTTATCTCCAAAGTGGGACAAAATCATCCAGATTAACATTATTCAAATAAGTGTTGAACAATGTTGAATTCAGACACTTTTCTCCGGGAGGGATATTTGTGGCTCCGGGGGATATTATAGAATTCCGGGCGAAAATTACACTTTTTGTCTATTGAAAACCCAAAATCTCAAATTTTCCGGGGGGACTTTTGATAGCTCCGGGGAGAATGTCACTCCCGGGCCACCCCCTGAATTCAACACTGTAGTTGAATTCAGACACTTTTCTCCGGGAGGAACTTTTGTAGCTCCAGGGGGGGACATTATACACTTCCAGGGGAAAATTGCAATTTTTGATTACTAAAAACACAAAATCTCAAATTTTCCGGGAGGGGGACATTGAAGGAGGGAATATCCCCCGCCGGGCCACTCCTTGAATTCAACACGGATTCATATAATAATGAAAAAAAAAAGCTAAAACAAACAGTATCAAGTTTTTTAAGGCTGTTCTAAATTGACTGCTTAACAAATGCAAAACTTTCTGACACACTGATGAACACTTTTTTAAAGAAAAAAGTATAATATTGGCAAACCTGACTATGGAAGCGATTTGATATCGAAATGATTTTTCCATTTTTTAATAAATAAATTACCTATCGAATTATAAATATTTCTAATCGCGTGATAAGTTTTTCTCCCTTCGTTGACTGTATTACCTGATTTCGTCGGGAAATTTGATTCAAAACATTTACTTTAATAGTATTTTCTAAAAAATCTATAGTATTTATTACAAAAAAAAAAAAAAAAAAAAAAGGAAAAAGAAAAAAAACATAAAGTGTTTTTAACTATATAATTTCTGAATAACAACATCTGCCGGTTTCATTCATTTTTGAACAAAAGTGAATTAAAACTTACGTCCTAAAGATGTCCTTTTGAAATTGAGAACAAACAGCCTTAAAGTTATTTCAATTGAAAAGTAATAATCATTCTAGAAAACGATACACAAGGGAATTGATAAAAATTAACTTTTTCTTCATCATATCTATCAAATTACCGAAACAATTTTTTATTTGCAGCCAACTTGGTATGGTTTTATTAACATTATCATTTATTTATAAAACATTCCTTTGCCACATGCATCCAAACTTGTCCAAAATTATGAGTTATGAATTACGACTAAATGAATTATGAATTGGGGTATGAGAGATTTATGGACGTTTTCTTTCATTCATTATTTATTAAAATAAAAGGAATTCATTAATGATTTTATCATAGTGAATAAACAATAAATTACGATTAAGTACTTGTTTTCTAGATTAAAAGAAAAGTTTTTCAGATTATTGTGAGATAGGAATTTCAGAAGGAGGCTTAGGGAAGTATAGGGCGTTATCACGAGAGGTAGACCGAAAATTCGATTTCGTAAAAAGAAAAAAAAAAAAAAAAAATATTAGTACTCTTGAATTAATAAAAAAAAAAGTTACTCATTTTTAAAATCGAAAACTTTAAAAAACAATTAAATTAAAAATTTTAATTCATGGAATTTTTCTTTTTTCTTTTTAAAATAAATTCACATTAAAGGTTTAATAGAGAAGAGTACGCTAACCACTGAGCAGCAGTTGTACAAGAGCGAATCACTTTGAAAAGTAAACATATTTTTTGTTAAAGCTTTTAATTTTGAAATTATGTTCGGGAATATTTCATTTTTAATAAGGTTATGGCTGGAGTTTTATATTTTAGTATTAATATAAGATAAAAATATGAATAATAAATATTTTAAAGCAGATTGCTTGACGTAAAATATGAGCAATATATTTTTATGTGATAAAAATTCTTTCTTGCTTTCTCTTTCTCTTTTTTTTGGGGGGGGGGTAATATTGTTTTTTCCTTTATTACTTTAATTAAAATATCTTTTAAATGTGTTCGTTTAAAACATATTTGAAATGTTAATTTATAAACAACTTTATATTTAACTTTATTCAACATTAAAAATAAATTATTGGTACTTCTGGATGAATGAAAAAAGTAATTTTTATTTATTTTTAAATTCGAAACCTTATTTCTTTTTTTAGTAAATTAGAACTCTTAGTTCATTACAATTTTTCATTTTTAAAATAGTATTAGTTAACACGCATTTGTGCTAAGAATTAACGATTATTTTCTGTCTTCCGGAAGACTTCGCGGATAAAATATGCTTTCCAGGAATACAAATAATTAAGTGTATATTGACAAATACATTAGACAATGTACGATTCTATCTTAGAGTGCTATATTTTCATAATGATTAATTTCATTTTCGAGTTTTTAGGTTAGTAAAAAATTATTGTGTTTGAAAAGCAACAATTTTAAATACATTTTTAACACTTTATAACAAAGTTGAAAAGTTTTTATGCATTCTGTTTTGTCTGTCCATCTGTCCGTCTATCCACGTTCTGACTCTCGTAAATATGCTCGGATTTTCATGCAATTGATAAAATAAAGCTTATTTAGGGTCACCAAACAGGGCCGTAGCTAAGGGGGCGATATGGGCGGCTCAGCCCCCCCCCCTAAAATATTTTGAGGCCCCCTGGAAAAGATTCCAAGGTCACTCAATGACTTTCTGTTCCAAAAATTCAAATGAAATTCTGTTCAAAAATCTAAGTTAGTTTTGAGAACCTTTCACAATTTTGCAGGATTACTAAATTGTATCTAAAATAAGTGTTTATAAACACTCCCTCATCTTTTTTTTGCATATGAAGCTAGCATGATGATGTTTAATTTTGATCAGCTATACACTCAAAATTTTCATCATCCTATAATTTTCTTAGTATAAAAGGAAGTTATTAGAACACTTTTTAATAAGAAACATAGTATTTACAATATGTATATGCGTTACTTTATCTTTCTGTGGCAATGCGAGAGAAAAAAAATATGAGCCCCCCTTACATTCTCTTGAGCCTCCCCTACATTCACTTGAGCCCCCTTATTGTTCACTTCTAGCTACGGCCCTGTCACCAAAGCATGTTTGCTATTACATATGAAGTAGTACGATTAATGATTCATTTATAGGGGCACTCAAAAGAATTAAATTACATTATGGTATACATGGGGGGGGGGGGAGAATCGTTAGAAGAGTATTTTAATATTACGCAATTTCAAATATATTTAAACTGACACAAATCACTGAATTTCACTAAACGTGATCATATTAAAACAGAACATTCATAGCATTTTTTATTAATTTACAGGGACACACAAGAAAAAACCGTCTGTAGAGAAAAAATATTGTCTTTGCGTAAAAATTACTGTAGAGTAGGTTTTAAAATTCGGTATGCGCTTTTAAATTTAAGGGTGTTTGTTCTCAACTGCTCCGCTCAACAAGCGCAAAACGTTTTGACACATTTACAAATTCATCTTTTAGCGGAAAGATATAAAATTGAAATGCCTGACAATGGAAGCGATTTCGAATCGAACTTACTTTTCGATTTTATGATAGTTAAATTACCTATCCAATTCTAAGCTATTTCGATTACGTGATCAGCCGTTTTTCTCAACTGCTTTTCGACGGTTTTTCTGCTTTCGTCGGGAAATGTGCTCAAAAACGTCAACTTTGAAGGCTTGTTATAAAAAATCTATTGTATTAAAAAAAAAAAATAAAAAAAAAATAATAATAAAAAAAATCAGTGCAATTAGACAGTTTTTGAATAACATCACCTGTTATTTTCACGCATTTCCGAACAAAAATAAATCAAAGCATGTGTCACAAAGTGGCTCTTTTTGATTTAAGAACACTCTTAATTAATTTTTGCATATTATTTTTTATATATAAATTTTATATCTCATATACAGGGCTGCACAACAATATGTGCATACCATTCTAGTTAGAGAAAATTGCTGAAGGGAAATTTTCTGAAATATATGTATCTCTTAAATGAACTGAATTTTGAAATGCATGTTTTTAATAAATACAAATCTCTATATCATATACAGGGCTCTAAATAATTTGGAGAATTTTCCGATTGCAGGTGGGAACAGCTGAAGTTTGGTTCGTCATTCAGTATAAAAGACACCTCTGATGGCTTTTCAGGAACTTTTTTTTAAAACGAATTTCCATTTTTTTATTATGTTTTTCACTATATTTCTCAACTTTATTAACAAAAAATTCGTCTGTAAACAATTTTAACGTAGGATCATTTAATTATGAACATGCAGTATTATAAATGCTCTTAAAATTAACAATTTTACTGTGCTCTCTTAATTTCATGCGTAATCGATAAATTTTGACCAACATTTGTGGAGAGTCTTTCTAAAATATTGACATTAAATTTCTTTCACTGATAAAAAAGAGCTTATGAGAATTCCGAGATAGAAAGAGCTTTTTTATATACTAAGGGGACTCCGCCTCCATGCTCGCTAGGCTCCCCCCCCCCCCCCCACCGCGTAGCCGAATGAAAAATTTTCAATTTTGTTGGAAAGTGTTAAAAATAATCTTTTAAAAATACTAAAATGCATAATTAGCATTAGCGAACACGTACTTTCACTTGACTGAAGTAGTCTCTGAATAATAATTTTTACAGGAAATTAACATTTATAAGAAACTATTTCACAAGAAATGTAAAAAGAAAGTTTTAATAATTTATAGTTAATCAATTTAAGCTAAAACATGTTTTCAAAATTTCATTTGTTTCCCCAAAAAAAAAAAATAAAATTCGCAAAAAATTCTAGAAATTTTACAAGTTTTGAAAGTATAATTTTCTGAGAAATCGATGTTGCAGGCTTGATTTTTCTCTTCAATGATCAATTTAATCAGAAATGACATATTGCGATGAGTAGTTGCTAGGAAAAACTTAAGAAGAAATCAGCATTTAAATATTAAGAGATCTTAAAACTCTTAAAGTTTCAAAATTCTCGAAATTTTTATTTTATTAGATGTTAAACTACTATCTTTTTGGAAGGTTTTCATATAAAATTTTCCTTGAAATTCTCATTAGAACAGAATTATGGCTTTTTCTTTCCCTCTGTATCCAAATTTAGTAATACGTACAATATGCCATATTTGCACTAATGAATGTATATATGGAGACAGCAGAGGTCTGCACGGGCCGAAATTTCCAGGCCCGGGCCCGGCACGAAAGTTAAAATTTTGGTCCGAGCCCGGCCCGGCCCGAACGAAAAAAATATTGGCCCGCCCCGGTCCGGCCCGAAATTTAAAATTTCGGCCCGAGCTCGGAAGGCCCGGAAAAAAGTTTAAAATTCGTGAATTTCTACAGAACATTATACTTACTCTAACGGAAGAATTCAGACCAAAGAAACTTATCTTAGTCTTTTTTTTTCTTTCTTTCTTTCATATTTATAACCTCTATTTACGCTAAAGTTCCATAGGCTGCAATGTTTACGCTTTTAATGAACCTTTGTTTGTTGTATGTAAATGTTTCAGTTATCATTAATGTTATTAATACATAAAAAAAAATCTAAAAAATGGTATATGGTAAAAGTAAAATCTTCTAAGACATTGGAAAAAAAAATACTTTTCCTTCTTAGAAAATGTAAATGTTTAGTTAATATTTTTTTCACGCGTATTGTTGTATTCATTTTGCATGAATGAACAGTTTAAAAGAAATTTGCAGTTTTCAATTTAAACGAAAATTCCGTCATAATAATTTTTTTTTAAGTGTTTAATTCTATTTTAAGACGCCTAGGATTCTTTAGGAATCCTAGGAATCTATGAATCCTTTCTAGGAATCTACGATTCTTTAAAAAGAATAAATTCTAATGTTTAATTGTAGGATAATGACGACTTAAAAGTATATGCCTACTTTGCAAAAATTTTTGGATCAAGCCAAACTTTATTGATTTATGAACAGACTTTTCCACGCCGAGAAAAGGATTTTCATACGGGAAGATTCAACAGGAGCTGATTATTTTGATCCGTGAAGACTAGGAAGAACGAAATCAGTCTCGGCTTCGTAAGGGAAAAATAAGTTAGGCTCGGCCCGGCCCAATATTCCAGGAACAAAAATTAAGGCCCGAGCCCGGCCCGGCCCGAAGGCCGTTAATGAAAATCGGCCCAAACCCGGCCCGTGCTCTAGGACACAGTCCCTCATCTTTTTTTTTTTTTTTTTTTTTTTTTTTTTTTTTTTTTTCATTTTGGGAACGACGGATTTTGAGCTTGTTTTGTAAAAAGTCCTATAAAAATTTATTCTGTAATTATAATAAAAAAAAAAGAAGAAGAAACCGATGGCCCGTGGGGGGATCGAACCCACGACCTTCGCGTTATTAGCACGACGCTCTAACCAACTGAGCTAACGGGCCTTGCTGCAGGTTATTTATCTTTAACAAATTCAGCTGAGATAATAACAAGCACCCAGTGATAGAGAAAAAGTAGCTATTTTCTTTTCTTCACTCCCTCTAATCCGGGGCTGTATCCAAATACAGTAACGTGCCATATTGTGTATGCTTATTTATGTATAAATAAGGTGAATTAAAGGATTCGACATATGTGATATGTTATATCATTTTAATCTTATTGTGTATGCTATATTGACACTAATCAATGGATATATAGATACAGCCCCTTATATTTTTACTTCATTTTGGGAACAACGGATTTTTAGCTTATTTTCAGAGTTTCCAAACTATATTTTTTAGACTTTCACAAATGCTGCTCTATACATTTAGCTAACATAATATGCAAATGAATTTTTGATAGCATTCACGCACGCGCAAGGAAAAAATATTTAGTAAATCTGCTCCTTTTTTTCCTACAATTTTTATTATTTTTTAATTCTGATTACAGAGTATTGTATACAATGCTGTTTGTCATAATTTCTGCAATTTTTTAATTATTTTTTCATAATTTTTTATATTAAGAATTTTGCAAATTATAAGCAAAAAACTTCAGTTTGAAAACTTTTGCTACATTAGTTTTGACAGTTTTATCCAAAAGGTATACGTTCTTTTTTAAATTGTTGACGATCCCCTAAGGGGTTTCCGGAAAAAAATCTTCGCTAAAATATATGACTTGTACTATTCTATTCACAAACCTAGACCTAGAATTTCAGAATAATTCCTCAAGTATTTTTTAGATATTTAACAAAATGTCTAAAATCGCAAGGGACCGGTCACCTTTAGCCACATCGTAAGTAAATGGAGTATATAAAAATTCGAGAGAATTAGAGGGAGTGAAGAAAAGAAAATAGCTACCTTTTCTCTGTCACTAGATACCTCTTATTATCTCAGCTGAACTTGTTAAAGATAAATAACCTGCACCAAGGCCCGTTAGCTCAGTTGGTTAGAGCGTCGTGCTAATAACGCGAAGGTCGTGGGTTCGATCCCCCCACGGGCCATGTGTCTTTTTTTTTATTATTTTAATTACAGAATAAATTTTTCTAGGACTTTATACAAAACAAGCTCAAAATCTGTCGTTCCCAAAATGAAAGAAAGAAAAAAGATGAGGGACTATGTCCATATATACATCGATTAGTGCAAATATGGCATATTGTACGTAATACTATAACTATCTAGAATCATCTGATACATTAAAAAGAAATCTGTGATAAATATAAAGGGTGGTCAGTAATTAACCTGAGGTGTTCAGAGCCCTCTAGCGAGTAAAGTTTTGGGCGAAACATAACCAAATTTGATCTGCATACTTAGTAGATCATGAGATTTCGAATTCTTAGGAAAAAAAAAAAAATAAATAAATAAAAAATCGCCTCTAGGGGCAATTTTAGCGTTGTTTACCGACTAAAATGCATTAACTTGCATAAAATCAGTTCTGTGTAGCGACCATAAGTATAAAAAGAAAAGCTGAGAGAATTCTCATCATTCTCAAACCAACTGCTTTGTTATAACTCTCATCTTACGGGATCATGCTTTGCTGGTCCACCCCCCCCCCCTCAAAAAAATCGCCACTAGGGGAAATTTTGGCGCACCAAAAGTGTATTATTGTAAATGTTGAATGATTAAATGCCAAAAAATACAGTACATATCAATTTTATACATCTGAGATACTGCCCGAGCTCTGATGGCACCCTGTACATTTTCATCTGTTGTTCGACAATAGCGGTTACAACTTTGTCAACTTGTTATTGACTAGTCACTTTGCGTCCTTGGCCCTATTGCCACTTAGTTTCAAATCGATGCACCATATTTTGTAAATTTGTTATGGTCATCGGTCCTTTTCGCAAATTCTTTAATCGGCGAAATTCATGAAGAGCAGCATTGCAATTCTCGTTCTGCTGATAACACAGCTTGATTAGTAAAAATTTCCGTATAGTGACAGTTGATAATGATGACAACTCTCCCAGCCTTTCCTTTTATACTCATGATCGCTTACACAGAACGGATTTTTATGCAAATTAATGCATTTTAGTCGCTACACAACGCTAGAATTGCCCCTAGTGGCGATTTTTTATTTTTTATTTAATTAATTTATTTTTAAGAATTTGAAATCCCATGCTCTGTTATGCATGCTCATGAAATTTGGTTATGTTTCGTCCAATACTTTACTCGCTAGAGGGCTCTGAACACCTCACGTTAATTTATAACCACCCTGTATATTTAAACGCATTAATTTAATTTTTTCACTGATTAATTTTATGAGTATAATTAACAGGTTTCGACTAGGAATGACAAAGAACATTATAAGCGAATTTAACACTCAATCAATGAAACTCATTCAGGAAAAAGTTGGAATAAACGGTTATAAGAATTCTGAGTTGCTTTTTTTTTTTTTTTTTTTTTTTTTCTTTTTGATTTGATACCAAAATATATTAAAATCAATAAAAATCAATCTGTTTTAGGAGAAAGTCGGAAAAAACGGTTATAAAAATTTGAGTTACTAAAATAACTTGTATGGGCTAAGGCTAGTTGCGAAGTCCCGAGAAAATATATCCTGTCGAGCCACAAAAAAAAAAAAAAAAAAAAAAAAAAAAAAAGTCAATTTGGAGATTGATCACGAACGAAAAAGTTTTATAATGATAAATGAAAAAGCAATAAATCTTATTTCATATGTACACGAAAATTGTATAAGTCAGAGACTTCAGATTTTGTATACTTACTGCTGAATACCTCGTGTCACACGACAATTCATAAAAGATTTGAAAAAGTCTATTATTTTAATTTAATTAATTGTATCAATGCCATCCGTTCATTTTTGCGATTTACATTTTAACCCTTTATCTACCGACGGTACTTATAAGTACCATTAAAATTACTTCTTATAAAATCCTTTTAATACGTCAATTAGTTGTAATACTATTTAGAATGAGTTACAGATACATTACTTTATCTTGTTCCAAAAGCATTATTGATTATACAAAACAAAAATATTTTTAAAAAGGTGATTTATTTTGCCTTTGTATCTTTTCAGCTTTCTTGGCGCTGAGGGTGGGGGATGGGGACTTTCCAATTCGGAAATATTTCTATATTTATATAGGAGAGTGGGGGATGAAAATCGGGTATTAGAAATAAATAACAGTTCCAATGTTTCACTGAATGAATATTTAATTAAAAAGTTCTTGATTAGATAGCTGGTACATATGAATACACAATTCTGGACTAAATAAAGTATAAAATGAACAGAAATTATTAATGATTAAAGTCAATAATGGATCTCAACCGATCCCTTTTACTAAGCTCTTGATCGGAAACTCGTTCCGATAAAAACACGAGCGTACTGAAGCCGCATCTGCTCTGCACCGCAGATCAAGGCATTCTCTCTGCAAATCTTCGAACATTCACTCTTTTCATATTGCAGTTAGCTTGCAAATATTTTCCTGGGATGAGCTTTTTGAACTTCGCTCAGCTATTGAAATTATGCACATACATTGTCAGTATCGCAAACAATGCGAAATCGAAGCTATAAAATCTACCCGATAATATAGACATCGTCGTTTTACGTGTGAAAAATAATTTAAAATATCTTACAAAAGAAATGAAGCTTCAAAAACATTTTACTTAAAACTTAACACAAACTTTATTCCAGAATAAATTCTACTACTCTTTTTTTTTTTTTTTTATCATTGCTCGTGAGCATCTGCGAAAAATAAAACCACGACCATGGAGTCACCATGAGAGTGCGGACACTAAAGCAATTATAAATATTAATCTAATTCGCGACATTCTCCCACCTTGAGTTTTCGACAGTTAAACTCAACAATGGGTACAATAAAATATAAAATAAAATATGACTAATACTTACATTACAGTGATAAGATACAATTCTTACAATATTACATTTCTCAAAACAGGTAAATAAACATTTTCTTCTGCAAAATTCAAATAAAATTAAACATATTATTACAAATTCAAATTAACACTATGAAATATACTAAAAAATAAGAATAAAGTTTTTTGTTGAAACAGTATTTAAAGTTAATAACGTTTTGGGACAGTCACTATTCTGCCACTTCTCGTTCTTAATACTGGATCACTAGAAAGTTCTTTTGGAATCTCTAAATTGTACAGTTTTTGGACAGGTCTCAAAAGTTCACCATTTTCAGTTTTTAATCGTGCCATCTTTACCAGAAATAAGTTCTTGCACTCGGGCTAAAGCCCAATAGGCACGTTTCTTATCAGACTCTACGAGTACGACATCACCAACGGTAAGTTGCTTGACATTCTTTTGCAAAGAATGTCAATTGTCAATATTGTATATTGCGCAATTGTCCTAAATATTCAATACGAAATCGCTTACGTAAGTGTTCTCGAACATGTTGCCTATACTTAACTCTTTTATTTAATTCTTGCGCGTCAATTGCATCAAAATCTCTCACATCTGAAGATCTTATGTCCCGTAAAAACATTGATGGTGTTAACGGTGCTAGATCGTTCACATCTTCAGTAACATAAGTTAGAGGTCTAGCATTCACAACTTGTTCACAATCACAGAGAATTGTGAGCAGTTCTTGGTAGGATAATGAAGCTCTACCTAGAACTTTTCTCAGGATGCGTTTCACCATTTGTATCAATCGCTCCCACCAGGCAGCGGTAGGTAGATTAAATTTCCGGCGAATCTTTTGGGCTCTAAATCTTCTGCATCCTACACATTTCTGTACTACTGCTCGAAAAGTTTTCTTAACTTTTACGATCCAGTAGTCTTCTCGTAACGATGTCATCATAAGAGCCACTCCTGCATGCAAAAGCTCTTGGTGTTTCCAGGAGATCAGGCGGTGGACTACAGGATGGTCAGAAAGCAAAAGAACAGGGTATTTAAAATTGAAAGCATCTTCTCTATAAATAACTTGCGTTTTCACTCTTATAATACCATCTTCATCTACGATTGGTCTTAAGCTACGTATCTTCTGATTATTCTTCTCGTTGAATCTGTCTTTCTGAATCAAAATTATCAATTTTCTTTCGGCTTGTTCTAATTCCAAACACGTAAGTTCAGAAACTTCTTTTGAATTAGGATTTCTTAAATTGTTTAAGAATCTTAAAATCCAGGCGATCAATCTTATAATTTTCTTGAAAGATGAAAACCGTCGATAATACCAATCACTAGATTCTGTGTTCTTGTTCATTGCTGAAATGACACTTTTCCGTTTTTTAGAGTTAATAATTTCTTCATCGGGAATTTCAACACTTTGAGGCCAAGTATATTCAGGTTGAACCAACCAATCCGGTCCCTCCCACCATCTTAGTTGTAAAAATTGTTCAATTGAACAACCTCTGGAACGGATATCTGCCGGATTAAATTTTCCTGCAATGTGTCGCCATTGGTTCTTTTGAGTTAAGGATCTGATTTCTTCTACGCGATTCCAAACGAATGTTTCCCATAGAAATCTCAAATAATCTCTATCATCTTCTTTAATACTAATTTTTAGAAATTCCTTTTCTATATCAGATATTACACCAACAGGATATTTTCGAAAACGATGCAATATAGAAGGAATCATTTCAATCCAATTTAATCCCTTATCTAGGCAATCATTTAGAGAAGGGGAACCTTTAACATGAGCCGAAGCGTCAAAAACTGGTCTAACTTTAGTAGTTTCACTCGATTCTTTAAATACAGGTCTGTGTGGCAAATAATGTACTTTAGTTTCTTTATTATCAACCACCCTTTCAATTATTCCTGCATTTATCCACGAATCAAATACTTCGCTATATACCTCAATTTTATTTAAATTAATTAACTTTTCCCTCGTTGTAGCAAGTCGCTTTTCGGCCAATTCTCTATTGTTAGGTAAGCAAGCTTTATCTAGCACCCATGGCAATGCTACTTCGTATCTCCCTTCTGAATCTATTCTTATATTACTCTTAAAATGCTGCATAGTTTCTTCATGAATTTCAGATTTAGTTTTGGATTCAACTGGATCCGTTATACCCATAATATCCAGCTTCCACAAATCAGCAACGGAACAATTGTTCCAAAGTGATGAAATAATCATAGCAGCCTTATTTGTTTCTGATTTAATACTTGAAATTTTTCCCACTAGAGTCCATCCCAAATGGGTTTTTACCGCAACCGGACCACTTTCTAAAACTTTCATATTTCCGGTGAGTAATTTTCCAGCCACATCAGAACCAATCAATAATTTAATTTCATTTTCGGTTTCACATGAACTATTTTCAACATCAGAAATTTTAATGCCATATTTATTTAATTCTGATAACCAAGGCCCAGTTGGCACTTTTCGTATTTTAGAACAAATAACAGGAACATCTAAAACATGCATATCACATTTATAACTATTGTCTATGCTACTTAAGTGAATTCGATACTTATTATGCTTTGTTTCACTTGTTTCAATATTACCAAATAATGTGTGAATTAATTTAATTTCACCAATACTTTTATAATTCAAATATTTAATTACATCTCGTGATAAATAGGAACGTTCGGATCCTGTGTCAATAACTCCACGCACGATTTTCTCTTTTCCATTGTGCTTTACACGGACACTCAAAGTTTGGAGTAACACAGTAGGATCCGAAGCTTGAGTAGTTAAAACAGCGTCACTACTCCCTGATTCATGTTTATGACTTTCTAACGACACATTACCACCTTCATTAAAAACATTTTGACATAATATAAAAAAATGTCTTTTACCACAATTCGTGCATTTAGTTTTGGAGTTACAATTGCGTGAAATGTGGTTTTTCTTCAGGCAAACAAAGCATGCTTTTTTTCTTCAAAATTAAGTTACGTTTCTCATCAAAAGAAAGCGAACTAGCTTTAAAACATTTTTCTGATAAGTGACACTTGTCACAAAATATACATAAATCTTCACGTTTTTTAACTAAATTCTTATTAGACTTATTATTTATAAATAAATCTGTGGCAGTTGGCATTGAATTATATTCATTATTACATTTATGATATTTCTTTGGGTTTTCAAAACCAAGATTGGAATGAGCCAAAAGAACCCGCTCTTCCGCAATAACTTCATTTTTAAAAAAATCAAGGATAGAATTTAATTGGTTCTTACCTTGAGCAGTCTTCTCACGCTGTCTTTCCCAGATTTTAAGGACATCATGAGGTAGACAAGATTCTACAAGTGGGAAAAGTATGCTGGCATATTTCTCTTCTGTGACACCTAAGGATTCTAGAGACCTAAGTTTTGTCTCTAGATTATCATATAACGACGATAAATTAAAATTCTTGCTTGATGATCTATTATTATTTAAGACTAATTGAAGAAGATCTCTAACATATATCTCAATAAGTGTATCTTCTCTGCCAAACCTTTCTTTCAGATGTAGAATTACTTTTGGATAATTATCAGCTGAAACCGGATAACTATTTACTATCTGTGCTGCTTTGGATTTCGGCGTTATCGCCTGTAAAAGATAAACAAATTTCAAATGGTCATCTAAAGTGGTGTCTTCATGAATTTTACTGAATGAATTCCAAAAGGTTAACCATAATCTTGCATCGCCATCAAACGGCTGTAAACTTATTTCTGGTAAGCGAAGTGGTCGCGACAGTGTTCTTTCAACATCCGTATAATTCTGCGATCGGAGTTGTTCTTCGATAGGCTTCACCAAAAATGTCTTTACTTTTTGCTTTATAGCAATAAATTTTTCTGTATACTCTTCGCAAGCTTCAAATTCTTTAGAATAATCTTTTTCTATAACTTTCTCTGTCAATATAAAATTCAAAATTTCTTCATCTACAGCTCGCAATCTTGTTCTTTTATCTTCCAGTTGACACATTAAATTCTCTATTAAATTAGTATCTGGAGTTGCGTCGTTTAAAGCTTCATTTAAAGCATTATAAGTTTTCGTAAATCCAGATCTAAGAGGAGTTCTTTTGATTTTCAAAGCATCCATTTTTTCTCAATGACAACTTCTGATAACAAATAAAAAACAGTTACTTTTCACACGTCCCTATTAGTTCGGACGCCACATATCGCAAACAATGCGAAATCGAAGCTATAAAATCTACCCGATAATATAGACATCGTCGTTTTACGTGTGAAAAATAATTTAAAATATCTTACAAAAGAAATGAAGCTTCAAAAACATTTTACTTAAAACTTAACACAAACTTTATTCCAGAATAAATTCTACTACTCTTTTTTTTTTATCATTGCTCGTGAGCATCTGCGAAAAATAAAACCACGACCATGGAGTCACCATGAGAGTGCGGACACTAAAGCAATTATAAATATTAATCTAATTCGCGACAGTCAGTCGAAGTCTTGTGGTTTCTGGGGCTAATTTACCTCTACATATATATTGTAAAAACATCATATTTGTGTATTTCATAATTCTACAAAATACCAAGAAAAATATTTAAAATAAAAGATTTGAGTGGGGTTATAAATATTGCATAAAATCCCTGTAAATTAGAGGTCTGCACGGGCCGGAATTTCCAGGCCCGGGCACGGCCCGGCCCGTATAAAAATCAGCGGAAACAGGCCCGGACCGGACCGGACCGGCCCGGCCCGTTTTGGCCCGTTACAATTTCTACGATTTCTAAAAAATTCAGATTTTATCATATAACTAAGATTCCTTTAAAGAATACTGCATACATACCTATGGAATGATTTTACAGTATATTTTACAGCAAATACACATTAACAACATTAATGATTACTTATATTCTTAGGCTTTCAACATTCGAATAAAAATTCATTATAAAATTAATATGGCTTAGAATGAAAGAAAGCTAAAAACATCGTTAATTTTGAAGCTGTTTAATAAAAGAAGATTTATAAATATATTTCTATATCATTTTATTATAGGTTTCAAATCCAAATTCATTCTTAAATTCAAAGAAGCTCCTTTCTGATACATTTCTAAATTCATTTTTTTTCTTCTCAGAAACGCATAAGATTAGCAGATATCTTTATTCAGAAATTATATAATCGAATAGTGTTATCCATTTTTTGATACAAGCAATTTAAGAATACTGCAAACAAATAAAACACTGTCATAATTAGCGTTTTGAATAGAATTTCCGGAAGCAATAGCAAGGGAAGGGAGAAAAACCTGCAATCATTTGAGACACTATATTATACCTCAACAAGGTTATGGAAGTATTTTATTTACCAAAAATGAAAAATGCTATTCGATTCCAAATCCCTTCAATAGTTACGCTTATCACTTTTATACTTATAGAATTTAAAATTAATCAGAAAATGTGTCAAACTTTCGCATTATTGAGAAATTAATTTAAAAATCATCAAAATGTATATATCCGAAGACTAAGCTAAAATAAGTTCTTTATCGCTGTTAATAATTTTACAAATCATGTTTTCTGCCAATAATTAAGTCTAGTACCGGTCCGGCCAGTCTATATGTAGAAAAATAATGCAAGCGTGATCTCGGACCGGCATGAGTCAGCTAAAAAAATATTAAAACGGGTTACACATCATGTAATTCTCCGATGCCGATACACGGTGCATTTTTATATTGATGCTGTCATTCTAGTATGGACACATTTATACTTATTCTCGTTAAAACCATTTTCGTTAAAAATAGCTCATATTTTATCGTTTCTGCTTAACTCTTCAGAACGGGCCGGCAGGCCCGAAAATCTTTTTTATCGGCCCGGCCCGGCCCGTCTGGCCCGTTCAATTTTTTTGCCCGCCCGGCCCGTTGAAAAAACTACTCTAAATCTGCCGGCCCGGCCCGGCTAGTTAGAAAATTCGAAACGATTCCGCCGGGCCGGGTACGGGCCACGGGCCAGGCCCGGGCCCGTGCAGACCTCTACTGTAAATTCAGATTTAATTAATCCTTCTAAATCCTTCAAAAATTTATTAAATGATTATGTAAATCTTTTAATTTAATTTAAACAATTTACGTAAAATGATTTAGAATGTAAAATTTTCACGAGTTCAAAATTCGGTAGATAAAGGGTTAAAAAGGAACCTTAACTTGAACGCTCTCAGTGTAGGCATCGTAGTTTGGAGGTAAAGCATCTCGCTAGCTAGTAAACAGGAGATTGTTAGTTCGATCCCCGATGCTGTAAGCTGAAATTTTCATATTAAGATGGATATAATAATAATAATAAAAAATCGTTTTTTTTTTACCAATTTAAGGGGGCTCAGGGCTTGAAAACTTTTCAAAATATCGGTTTTTTATGATCTATTTTGATTATTCAATTAATTCTGAACTCAGTGTAAAAAATCGCATAAAAATATTTGCATTTTTAACGGAGTTTTAAAAGCATTTATATATCAACACTTTCAAAGCTGCACCCATAGAATTTCAACTTTAAGTCACGTTTCCTCAAAACTTGATTTTTGTCGACTAACCGCAAGATTTAAAAAAACTATTTGATGGAATGACTTAATTATTATTATTATTATTATTATTATTTATTTATTTATTTTTTTTTTTTTTTTTTTTTTTTTTTGCATGCGTACAACATCATTATCAATAGAATGGATTAATATATTTTAGATAGTTTAATATTTTGAGTATTTTTAATGAAAAATAAAATTGTATTTTTAGGGGGGTTTTATATTTTCAAATTTGAGAATTTTTTTTAATTTTTTTTTTTTTTTTTTTTTTTTTTTTTTTTTGAGTGACAGTTATATCTTTAATTTATTCTATAGAGTAAAGTTCTGATCATTTTTAAGCAAAAATTCGGTTCTTATGTCAATTCAACGTTAAGATATCTTGCGGTTGGTGATATAACACATATTTTTATTTATTTTTTTTTCGAAAACTGTGTTACATAAATTTTGATATATTTTATTATATTACATTGAAGTACTTCATTTTATAACTTTAAAACACTATAAACATACCTTTGAAATATCAGAAAGTATAAATTAATTACATTGAATACTTCTGTTTTTATATGGACTTGAAGCGAGAGCTCTGTTTACATGTATTTCCGTATCAATCAAGCCCTGTGCCCCCTTAAGGATTTATGTTATTAGGGTTTCGTTCATCCAACATTCATAGCATTTTTTGAAATTCAATTTTCTTTCTATTTTAAAAAATATTGTGATTTATTAATGATTCAGCATTTTAAATTTCGTTTAAACATTTTTTCCATTTTTACAATTTTACTTATATTTTCGCTATTTTTTTTTTTTTTTCGGATTTTTAAAAAATTTGGCATTTTGGATTGTATTTAAATAATTTGATTTGAATATTATTTTATTTGATTAAAATAAATAACTTTCTTTTATATAAATTTTGAAAAAAATAATTTATTGCTGCTATCATCTATATAAGAGTTTAATAATTACAAAATTAATATTTTGGATTTCTTAATTAAAGGATAAGTTGTTTTGAAAGAAATATCAAACGAAATCCTCTTTGGAGGGGTCCCACTGGTCCGTTCTTTGAAAACCAGTAATTTTTTCAAATGAATTCATGGTAGGTTTCTGCAACAATTTCAAGAAAAACAGTCTGCACTGTAAAAAAAATCTGTAACCTTAGTAATCTAAATTAACCGAAATCTCTTACGCTTACTAAAATTTTATGTGTACACTGTACAAGAAAATGATGTCAATCTACAAAACTTGTAAGCAAAACTAAAACCATCTGTAACTTTACAAAAGAATTTACTAAAATTTTGGTAACTTTACTAAAATTTTATCTATAATGCTCGTTATCGTCACTTAAAAAGTTCTTGGAATACGATTTCCCAAAAAAATTCTTAGTAACCTTAAAATTTGTTTGATTCAAAGTGCAAATCTGTATCTGTTACATGAATTTTTATTGTTGCCGTTACATAAAAAGTTCTTGGAATACAATTCTACTAGAAAAATTTTTGTAATTATCCAAATTTTTTTTTACAGTGTGGATGGTATGTTTCAACGAAATTTATAAATGTTTCTTCTTTCTTTAAATAAAAGTGATGTTTAAAAAACGGACCAAGTGATGGGAACGCTCTGTGTACGATATGCGATCATACTTACTCACTTGTTTATGCATCTTATTATTTTGAAAATAAAATTCCATTCTTCGCTGTGCCAGTGTTTTTCAGAAAAAGTCATCGACAATCTTATATTAACTTACTATTTTTTTTTTTTTTTTTTTTTTTTTTTTTTTAAGAATTAATATTAATTTTAGAATTAATATTATTTTTTTTTCAAAAGAATAGAATAACAAGCAAACTTTTGGATTTTTAAAATGCTAGAATGAATTACATAAGGATATCAATGATAAATATTTTGATGATCATTAAATGTTCTTTACGCAGATTAATTTTATGAGCAGTTAATGCGTTTCGATGAGCAATCGCAGCGAATTATTTCTCTTATACTTCGCAATGCCGGTGTTTTTGAAAAAAAAAAAAAAAAAAAAAAAAAAAAAAAAATCACCGAAAATCTGAAATTAATTAAAAAATGTTTCCAAGAAATTGAAACAATTACTGTTAATTTGAGTTGTTAAAATTTAAACTAAGATATTTTTTTAGAATTGAATATTAATTCTTTTTCAAAAGAATAGAATAACAAGCAAACTTTCGGATTTTTAAAATGCATCTAGAATGGATTACATAAAGATATCAATGATAAATATTTTTATAATCATTAAGTGTTCTTTACACTGATTAATTTTATGAGCAGTTAATGCGTTTCGACGAGCAGTCGCTGTGAATTTTTTTCTCCCATACTTCGCAATGGCAGTGTTTTTGAGAAAAATTCATGAAAATCTTAAATTAACTTTAATTAAAAAATATTTCCAAGAAATTGAAACAATTAAAGTAAATTTGAGTTGTTAAAATTTAAACTAAGATAATTTTATTAGAATCGATTATTAATTCTTTTTAAAAAGGTTAGAGTAACAAGCAAACTTTCGGATTTTTAAAATGCATTTAGAATGGATTACATAAAGATATCAATGATAAATATTTTTATAATCATTAGGTGTTCTTTACACTGATTAATTTTATGAGCAGTTAATGCGTTTCGACGAGCAATCGCTGCAAATCTTTTTCTCCCATACTTCACAATGGCAGTGTTTTAGAGAAAAATTCATGAAAATCTGAAATTAACTTTAATTAAAAAATATTTCCAAGAAATTGAAGCAATTACAGTAAATTTGAGTTGTTAAAATTTAAACTAAGATAATTTTATTAGAATCGATTATTAATTCTTTTTCAAAAGATTAGAATAACAAGCAAACTTTCGGATTTTTAAAATGCATCTAGAATGGATTACATAAAAATATCAATGCTAAATATTTTCATAATCATTAATTGTTCTTTACACTGATTAATTTTATGAGCAGTTAATGCGATTCGACGAGCAATCGCTGCGAATCTTTTTCTGATGTACTCCGCAATGACTAACGAATGCCCTTGATTCCCTTCAATTTGCTACAAAAATGCAACTCAGAGCAAATATCAAATTGCAAATATTTCTTTTGCCTTACGATGTCATTTCCTGGTTATTTTCGTCATCGGCTTAGCGGACGCAAAGAGATTTTCCTATACTATACAGGATGTTCAAAAAAGTTAGGGGTTGAGAAATTTTTAATTTTTTTCATTTACAAAATTGATTTAAAATAAAATTAAGGCTGTTCTCAACTGCTTTGTTCAACAAGTGCAAAACGTTTTGACACTTTTACAAATTCATTTTTAACAAAAAGATATAAAATTCAAAGGCCTGACTATGGGAGTGATTTCGAATCAAACTTTGTTTTCTATTTTATGATAATTAAATTACCTATCGAGTTATAAGTGATTTTGATCACGTGATTACGCATTTTTTCCCTTTGTAAGACTGATTTTCTGCTTTTATCGGGAAATGCGGTTCAAAACGTCAATTTTGACGGCTTGTTCTGAAATGTCTATTGCGTCCCCCCCCCCCCCCCCCACACACACACACATAAAAAAAGTGTGATCAGATAGCTTTGAACAACAACACCTGCTAGTTTCATGCATTTCTGAACAAAAATAAAATAAAACTTACGTCACAAAGTTGCTCTTTTTGATTTAAAAAGTCCTTAAACATCAACCAAAACAGTTATTTAAGGAAAAAAAAAACCAAACCGAATTTCGTTAATTTTACTATTTTTGGTCAAAAAAGAAAACGAAAACGTTCAAACACATTTTTTTAAGTGATTAAAAGTTAAAAATGCATAAATATACAGAATTATTAATTATTTATAACATATGGCCATTTTTTTTTAGATATATTGAAAAAATACTTTCTACTTGTTAAGTATAATTTATTTGATTCGATATTATGGTTTGCAAGGGCGGATCTGGAGAGTCCTCAAGGGGGGGGGGGGGCGATTTTGGAAATTTGGAAAATCAAGTCTAATACACGGGTCGGAGCTCATTTTTTTAATGCGGGTCGTGTTTCGTCTATTTTTTTGCTGTGGGTCGGGTTTGGGTCCGGTTAGCTTCCATTTTTTGCTCTTGGTCGGGTTTATTTCTACTTGGGTCGGGTTTGGGTCCAATTGACTTCTACTCTTTGCTAGGTTCGAGTTTTTTTCTGATTTTTTGCTTTTGCGTCTGGTTTGGGTCCGGTCGACTACTACATTTTATTATTGGTCGGGTTGACTTTTACTTTTTAGCTGCGATTAGCGCATTTGGGGCAGTTTGACATACAATTCTGATTTTGGGCAGTTTAGGATTTGGTTTTTACTTTTGGCAGAAGGGTTCGGGTTGACCCGATTTTGATTGGAGTAAGTCCTTTGATAAAATGTGCTTTCTTTTTCGCAATCTTTGGACAAAATGTGCGTCTGTTTCACGATCATTTGAAGAAATTCATGTTTTCTCCGCGATCATTTCACAAAATTTGATGTCTGGTTGGTTTCTATTTTTTGCTCCTGGTCGGGTTAATTTTTACTTTTTGCTGTGGGTCCCGTTTGGATCCGGTTAACTTCTACTGTTTGCTGCAAGTCAAGTTAATTTCAGATTTCTTCCTTCGGGTCGGGTCTGGGTCCGGTTAACAACTATATTTTGCTATTGGTAGGATTGACTTTTACTTTGTAGTTGCGCTTAGCGCATCGGGTCAGATTATCATACATTTCGGATTTGAGTCAGTTACAGATTCGGTTTTTACTCTTGCGAGAATGGTTGACCCAGTTTTGATCGCGATCCTTAAACGAAATTCACTTTTTCTCCGTGATCCTTTCATCAAATTTGAGGGGTTTTTGCGACCTTTTGATGAAATTCGTGTTTCTTTCGATACCCTCCTACGAAATTCGCGTTTGTTTAATGAAGTTTGTCCTTATTTACAGCTTTTTGATGAAATTCGCTTTTCTCTGCTTTTCAACCTAACTTGGGCCTAGTGTGAAAGAATTTAGAGTGCACGGGTCGCGATCGAGCCAGTAATGTTTATCATACTATCGTATATATTAGAGACGGGCCGAATATTTATTTACCTTTACTCCGGGCTAGGAAAAATGAAATCCTGACCAGGCTCGGTCTGGAAGAAAAAGAAGCCTGTCACCACCAGAATCTGCAAAAAAAGCAAGATCAGGACACGACCCGATTCAAAATGAGAGAAAATCTTACACAGTCCGAGTCTCGTGGACTTAAACTGGCGCGACCCGTGCCCGGCCGTGATGGGTTCGAGCTTCGCCCCAAGTTACTTCTCGTGAGGATGCATAATGTCACTTTGTAAATCCTTTATTATTCCAAGGGGGGGGGGGGCAATTAGCCCAAAAGGAGGGCTTCGTCCCCTTTCCCTGACCCTTAGAACCGCCACAGCATACGAGCTGTGTCTATCCTACATCAAGCGTTTAGCCTTTATACCGGACAGAACCTGGGATTGAAAATTTTGGTCCGTGTGTACCTCTAGCAGGCAGGAAGTCCACGCTAGACCCGGCCTGGAAAAAACGGCGTCGTTCGGTCCAGCTCTGCAGGAAAAAATAAGACCCGACCCGGCTCTGAAAGTGTGACGACCTGGCCCAGTCCAAGTAAAATAAATTAAAGTTGGCGCGACCTCGGGTGGGGTCGCGCCGGTCTTGAGTTTAAAACCAATAACTTTTCCGCCCGCCTCCCCACCTTAGATCCGCCATTGATGTTTTGAGTAGTACAATTTAAAAAGGTGTAAAGTAAAATAACATAATTAATTCATATTTTAGAATATTTAACACTCTTCCAAAAGTTGAAGTTATTAAATCTATCTCAAAGTAATACAACAGGTTCCTAAAGTTACATAAAAAAGTTTTTTTCAGTACTAAGAAAAACTAGTCAGGTATGACAATCCCAAATTTTCTAGTCAATTTTTTCTATTTATCGCAACGGCGATAGCTCTCGAAATATTAAAAATAAGTAAATAAATAAAAAATAAAAAAATTATGTTATTTTCTGCTCACTAAAAATCTATCTAGGAATTTTGTTACAAAACCTCTTTCCGTGCTAGGCTCAGAATAAACAAATAAAGAGAAAAATATTTTCTACCAGACATTCGCAAAGTAATAAACACTTGTTTGATATTTACCCTGTATTAGAAGTCGTAGTTTACAGCGAAGCCAGGACCACATGCACTTGTCTTCCCTATGCCCTATGACCTCCTCCACCGTACTTCAGTTTAGAAGGTGTCGGCAGTGTTTGTTGCACTTCGGCAGTTTTTGACGTTTAAAATATGTGTATGTGAATCAGTAAAAATTACAAAGGATGCGGTAGAAAATATCCATCTTTATATAGTTAGGATTTTATTTCAAAAGCGATTATTTCAAGAACCATCCTAGTATACTAAGCATTAAAAAAACATTGTAATTAAAAAAATCTCGCATATTTTAAATTTCAGAGAAATTTAATAAAAGTTACATATTATAGAAAATGATTAATCAATATATGCATTAACTGTGAAAAAAATTGATGCTGAAACAAAGATTAATCCAGCTAAAACGATTACTTTAAATAAAAAAAAGACATTTCTAGAATTTAAAGTAATTAATTTAACGGGTAAACTGTGGTTTCAGTCTGTAACGAAAATTTTCATTCTCAAACGATAACTTTGGGCGCTCAAACATATGAATGTTCCATAATTTCAAAATAACTCACTTGAAGGATTGAATACAAAATGTTATTTTAGCCCCTCGGAAAAAGGGAATGTTAAAGAACTGCGAAAATATTGTCACTCAAACAAAAATTCTTATCGCTCAAAAGAATACTTTGAACAAAAAAAACGCACAATTTTTTCAAAATTTTAAAATAATTATTTTAAGTTCCTGTATGCAAACTGCTCCGTAAAAAAAATGAATGCTTAGTAACAGCAAAATTTATCTTACTCAAAACAAAAATTATCATCTCTCCAAACGTTCACTTTGGGCACTCAATCGTATGGTCTTTTTTCGAATTTCAAAATAGTTAAGTTAACGAGCGTATAAAACATTTAATTTTAGCCAACGTGGAAAAATAAATGCTGTGACAATCTGGTGCTGTATCAAAAACATTTGTCGTAAAAGTGCGGCCACTCTCTGACAGAAACTTTTACCGCACAAAAGAGTATTTTGTACGCTCAAACGTAAGCTGCATTAAGAATTTTAAACTGGCTGAATATACATCCTACGATTTTGATTCCCAATGTAAAAAAAAAAAGTTTAATATATATGAAAATATTGCAGATCAAACAGGAATCTTATATTAAGGAAATACAGGATCTTATTGGATATACAGGAATTTTATATATAATCAAACTTATATTAAGGGGCCAAAAGAACGCTACAATTTCAGTCCTTAGGAAAAAAAACATAAAAAACAATAAAAATGTAACCGCTCAAATGAAAATTTTTATAATGCAAAACAGTCTTTTGGACTTTAAAACGGGTCATGCATTCTGTTTTCCTAAAAGCTTATTTTAAGGGGATGTATATAAGCTGCAATTTCAGCCCTTTAAAAAAAAGAAAGCTAAACAACTGTAAAAATATGTCTAAATAGGAACTCAAAGCCAAAACAGTATTTTGGTAACCAAAATGTGTCATAGATTCTTTTTTTTTTTTCAAAATACTTGATTTAAGGGGATATATAGACAAAATGTGATTTTAGACTATTTGAAAAAAAAAGAGAGCTAAATAACCGTAAAAAAATATTCGCTCAAACGAAAATTTTTATAACTTAAAATAGTATTTTTGAGGCTCAAACGAATCATGAATTTAGTTTACCAAAAAAATTTATTTTCAAAGGCTGTTATTTCGCTTATAACTTTTTTCAGTTTGTCGCTCAAACAAAAATTTTTGTCGCTCAAACGCGATCAAACGAATGCCGTCTTCAGTTTGTATTTTCGAAAAGGTCGGGGCGCCAACTTCACAAAATCTGGCCCCCTCAGTTTTTTATTTTGTTTATAACTTTTTTCAGTTTGTCGCTCAAACAAAAATTTTTGTTGCTCAAACGCGCTCAAATGACGCTCAAACGAATGCCGTCTTCAGTTTTTATTTTCGAAAATGTCGGGGGGGGGGCAGCTTCACAAAACGTGGCCTCCTCAGTCTTTTATTTCTCTTATAACTTTTTTCAATTTGTCGCTCAAACAAAAATTTTTGTCGCTCAAACGCGCTCAAACGACGCTCAAACGAATGCCGTCTTCAGTTTGTATTTCCGAAAAGGTCGGGGGGGCCAACTTCACAAAATCTGGCCCCCTCAGTTTTTTATTTTGCTTATAACTTTTTTCAGTTTGTCGCTCAAACAAAAATTTTTGTCGCTCGAACGCGCTCAAACGACGCTCAAACGAATGCCGTCTTCAGTTTGTATGTCCGAAAAGGTCGGGGGGCCAACTTCACAAAATCTGACCCCCTCAGTTTTTTTATTTTGCTTATAATTTTTTTCAGTTTGTCGCTCAAACGCGCTCAAACGAGGCTCAAACGAATGCCGTCTTCAGTTTTTAAATCCGAAAAGGTCAACTTCACAGACCTCTCTCTGGGCACCCATGGTACCGACCAAACGAAATTTATTAAAAAATGTATCATGCAAAAGGATGGGTATATATATATATGTTTTTCAACTTGTGTTTTTTCAACTTTTTTTTCAACCAGCTTCTATAAACAGCAAGTAAAATCCAAATTTTCAAACAGAATTTTCTGTTCACAAAAAACAATAATAATAAAAATTATTATTATTTCTTTAAATATAAAGACATTTATTGCCGTATTGTATTATTTGTTAATTACAATCTTTAGGAAAAAAAAAAAAAAAACTAATGTTAATTTCGCAAAATGTGGCCCCCTCAGTTTTTTATTTTGCTTATAACTTTTTTTTGTTTATCGCTCAAACGCGCTCAAACGAATGCCGCTTTTAGTTTTTAAATCCAAAAAGGTCGGGGGGCCAACTTCACAAAATGTGGCATCCTCAGTTTAATTTTGCTGGAAGTTTTTCAGTTTGTCGCTCAAACGAAAATTTTTGTCGCTCAAACGCGCTCAAACGACGCTCAAGCGAATGCCGTCTTTAGTTTTTAAATCCGAAAAGGTTGGGGGGCCAACTTCACAAAATGTGGCCCCCTCAGTTTTTTATTTTGCTTATAACTTTTTTCAGTTTGTCGCTCAAACGAAAATTTTTGTCGCTCAAACGCGCTGAAACAACACTCAAACGAATGCCGTCTTCAGTTTTTAAATCCGAAAAGGTCGGGGGACCAACTTCACAAAATGTGGCCCCCTCAGTTTTTTATTTTGCTTATAACTTTTTTCTGTTTGTCGCTCAAACGAAAAATTTTGTCGCTCAAACGATTGCCGTCTTCAGCTTTTAAATCCGAAAAGGTCGGGGGGCCAACTTCACAAAATGTGGCCCTCTCAGTTTTTTATTTTGCTTATAACTTTTTTCAGTTTGTCGCTCAAACGCGCTCAAACGACGCTCAAACGAATGCCGGCTTTAGTTTTTAAACCCAAAAAAGTCGGGGGGCCAACTTCACAAAATGTGGCCTCCTCAGTTTCTTATTTTGCTTGTAACTTTTTTCAGTTTGTCGCTCAAACGAAAATTTTTGTTGCTCAAACGCGCTCAAACGACGCTCAAGCGAATGCCGTCTTTGGTTTTTAAATCCGAAAAGGTCGGGGGGCCAACTTCACAAAATGTGGCCCTCTCAGTTTTTTATTTTGCTTATAACATGTTTCTGTTTGTCGCTCAAACGAAAATTTTTGTCACTCAAACGCGCTCAAACGACGCTCAAACGAATGCCGTCTTCAGTTTTTAAATCCGAAAAGGTCGGGGGGCCAACTTCACAAAATGTGGCCCCTTCAGTTTTTTATTTTGCTTATACTTTTTTCTGTTTGTCGCTCAAACGAAAATTTTTGTCGCTCAAACGCGCTCAAACGAGGCTCAAACGAATGCCGTCTTCAGTTTTTAAATCTGATAAGGTCGGGGGGCCAACTTCACAAAAACGAAGGCCCTGAATTTTGATTTGCTTATAACTTTTTCTGTTTGTCGCTCAAACAAAAATTTTTGTCGCTCAAACGCGCTCAAACGACGCTCAAACGAATGCCGTCTTCAGTTTTTAAATCCGAAAAGGTCGGGGGGCCAACTTCACAAAATGTGGCCCCCTCAGTCTTTTATTTTTCTTATAACTTTTTTCTGTTTGTCGCTCAAACGAAAATTTTTGTCGCTCAAACGCGCTCAAACGACGCTCAAACGAATGCCGTCTTCAGTTTTTAAATCTGATAAGGTCGAGGGGCCAACTTCACAAAAACGAAGGCCCTGAATTTTGATTTGTTTATAACTTTTTTCTGAATGTCGCTCAAACGAAAATTTTTGTCGCTCAAACGCGCTCAAACGACGCTCAAACGAATGGTGTTTTCAGTTTTTATATTCCATAAAGTGAGGGGGCCAACTTCACAGACCTGGAGGATTGGGGTTCCGAGAGGAAAGATTTTAAGGAGAAAGTGGTTACGGATCTTGTCTTTTAAAAAAAAGACAGCATTGTGTGTGTTGTGTTTCAGATTTGTCGTGGAAGAAGGTGGGTGTGATTTGAGAATCACTAATTGAAGTGATTGCGATAAATGAGTCAGGGAAATTTAAGCGTTCTCGAAAAATATACCGTTACTTTAGAGAGAGAAAGACGAAATACAAGCAATGGCATATTCAGGGGGATTGGCTGGTGGGGTTGCAGTCCCCCCCCCCCCCCCCTCCGAAATCTGTAGAAAATATCAAATTTAATCACGAAAGTTTAGCAAAATGTCATGAAGGCTACTAAGATAAAATTAAAAGGATCCAAAAAAATATTCCTCATTAGACAGGTTTTCGTCTTAAAAAGTGTGTTCTTTTATAGAGGCCACAAAATAACAATTTCAGTCATATTTCCTATATACCGGCTTTCTTTACACGCTTTTTATTGGGGAAAACGTGATACCGGATGATTAACTTGAGTGATTCCGAATTTCCAATGCACAATAAGCTTCCTATCAGCCATAAATTGTAATTAAAAAGAATATGTGAAAATACTATCCGATTTTTTTAATCCGATTTTCGGAACTTGATAGTCTCACGAGAAATCATCATCGGGAGATGCTATTCCGAATCTAAGGGGGTGATAGGGGCGGCTCAGCCCCCCCCCCCCCGAAGCAATTAAAACCTCCCCTGGAGAAGATTCCAAAGTCGTTAAACGAGTTTACGTTCCGAAAATTTAAATGAAATCCTGTTCAAAAATCCAATTTAGTTTTGAACCTCATTCATAGTTTTGCAAAAATACTAAATTGTAACTAAAAAAAAAAAAAAAAAAAAAAAAATTCAACACTCGCACATCTTATTTTCTTATAGGAAGCTAACATGATGTTTAATTTTGCATGAGTTATACACTCGAATTTTTCATCATCATATTATATTCTTAGCATAAAATGAAGTTATTACAAAAGTTTGATAAGAAACGTAGTACCTACAGTCTGAATATGCACTAATTTATCTTTTGGCGTCTGAGAGAAAAAGAAAATATGAGACCCCCCCCCCCCCTATTATTCACTTCTGGCTACGGCCCCCTTACGAATTTGTCTTATTTATGAGGAAATGAAAAACGCTCTTAAATAATTTTCAATATCCTGTTGATTTCGGTTTTACTTACTATTTATTGATACACCTTTTAGCAGATAATTTTCAATGGTAGATTTTTAATAATGAAGCTATATTTGTTAAAACAAAAATCTGCCTAAAAAGAGAATTTTCCGAGTCGCGTGCGATTTTATCTTACAAGGAAGGTCTCCATACTGGGTATACTCAGAATCTTTTGGAAAAAAATATTAATTAAAATTCTTATGTATATAATAAAAGATCAGTCAAAATTGGTGGTGGAATCACAGTAGAAAATATGTAAAAAATAAAATACTTTTGCATATTTGGCGTGAAAAGACGAAAGCATCACGCGGTTTGGCGAGTAGCACTTTTTCTCGCCAAAAGCAAACAATTTAATGCAACTGATAACTGTTATATTTTTAGAATGCGTGTAAATGGTATTTAATTAATTTAAACTTAAACAATGAAATAGTTTAATATATTATATAGATCTAGATATATATTTTGTATTACATGTATACACAGCATGTTGCTATAGTTTTTAATTTATCACTGGAAACAATATTTTTATGTATAAAAAATTCATATTGGAAAAAAATAATCATACATTTAAGCGTATTCAAAATCAAAAGCCAGACGTTTCCATAGCAACGAGATTGAATTTACAATGCTCAATTGGGCTTTGAGTTTGAAACAATTTAAATTAATTTAAATTATGAATTTCGTTTTAAATTGCACATTTTGATGGTTAAATTTGAATATAAATGCATATAAATATCGATGTAACAAAATTGCACTTAAAAATTTTTAAAACTGACAAATTTAAAATAAATTTATCTAAACAAGTTCAACAGGATTTTTTTCCCCCTTAAAGCCTATTTGACACAAAAAAGTATTTTTTGAAACTGCAGTCTATCGCCAAGCGATAAAAAATCGCCAAATAACAAAATTTGAATTTTTTTTTTTTTTTTTTTTTTTTTTTTTTTTTTTTTTTTTTTTTTTTTTTTTTACGGGCGCTGTATTTAGGTTCCGCCAAAAATTTTTTTATAAATAAATTTTTTATAAAAATATTCGCATCAGAAGAACATTTTGTAATATTTTTTATTTTTCGGAGTATGCCCGTATGGAAATCTTCCTTGTTAACAGGATTGATTGTATAATAGATGCGTTACCTATACCATGATAAAAACCTGTTTGAAATGGAAATTTTTCTGTCTCATGCACCTACAAAATGATACGTCTAGATAAACCACTGTATACAGGCTATGGAAAGATGTACAGTTAAAAAAAATCGAATTATTCTGAAACATTCTACATCCAGGGCCTGTTTAATGCACGGGCCTCCGAGGCCTCGGCCCTGGGCCAGGGCCGTAGCTAGAAGTGAACAATAGGGGGGGCTCAAAAGAATGTAGAGGGGGCTCATAATTTTTTTTCTTTCACTCTGCAGCAGAAAGATAAATGAGTGCCTATTCACATCGTAGGTACTATGTTTCTTATTAAAATGTTATAATAACTTCATTTTATGCTTAGAAAAGTATATGATGATGAAAATTTTGAGTGTATAACTGGTGCAAAATTAAACATCATGTTAGCTTCCTATGTACAAATAGGTTGAGGGAATGTTGAAATACTTGTTATAGGTACAATTTAGTAGTTCTGCAAAACTATAAAAGGGTCTCAAAACTAAATTAGATTTTTGAACAGAGTTTCATTTGAATTTTAGGAACAGAAATTCATTTAGTGACCTGCGAATGTTTTCCAGGGGGGGTTGGGGCTGAAATATTTTAGGGGGGGCTGAGCCGCCCATAGCGCCCCCTTAGCTAAGGCCCTGCCCTGGGCCCACCAATTTCAGGGGCCCACAAATTATGTGGCTGATTTTTTTCCCCTTAATCAAATACTTTTCAAATAATATTGTTTTATAAAATATGAAACGTAAAATTTAAATATTCTGAATTACTCGATAAATTTTTTAGAAGCTTTTAACGTAGGCGCTTTTACTTGAAAAAGTGAATGACAAAGACCGAACATGGACTTTACTCACGCTTTATAACTCCCGAATGGTCATTACTCAAATAAACCTACTTTTTTTTTCTGAAAGTGTTGCCGGGAATGGGGGGGGAAGGCCCAACTTTTTAACACGTTCGCTGCCGCTTACGTAAAGATGTGATGCTAGATAATGCCGCACTGTAGAACTGGGTTTTTCCCAGAAGCCGATCCACTTTTTATAACAAAGAATCAGTGAAAGATTTTCCCGCGCCAGCGCGTGACTTTCTATTGGACGTCACCCACATACCGCGCTGGCGCGTGAGTGACCCCTTAACGTTGGCGTCATTATCACGCGTTAAGAGGCTACTTCACTCAAATGAAAAGACCTGTTCGTAATGTTAATCCTATGGAAGAAATTTATAAAGATATCTCGGTTGCATTTCAAAATTTTTAAATGATTCTTTTTGCACTGGATAGCTGAGACCGATCTGTATGCAGGCCGGTTTTAACTTTTTCGATTTGGGTTGCAGATATTTTTGGTGAGGATGCTTTCGCTTTCCAAACCGGTTCCAAAAATAAAAGTGTACTCCTAAAAAATATCTGTAAAAAAAAAAAAAAAAAAAAAAAAAAAAAAACGGCCTGCATACAGATCGGTCTCAGCTATCCAGTGCAAAAAGAATCATTTAAAAATTTTGAAGTGCAACCGAGATATCTTTATAAATTTCTTCCATAGGATTAGCATTAGCCAACGGGTCTTTCTTTTCATTTGAGTGAAGTAGCCTCTTAACAGGCCGTGGGCCCAACTCCAACTTGATCGGCTCTGTCTTCATCCAATAGTTTATGCAGAGAGTGAATTGAATAAACGTATTATACAGGGTGATTCATAAAAGATGGGCAGAACTTTAAGGGGTTATAGTACACTTAAAGACAAATAATATTAAATAGGAGACTAAGGGTCCCAGACGTATTCCCAAGGAGATAGGGAGCATTAAAGTTTAGGGTCCGAAATTTCAAATGATTATAAAAAATGGAAAAATTGGTCGATTCGTTTGCGGTTTTTGCAAAAAATTTTCTTTATGCCAGTATTTTCTTGAAATAAAATTTTAAAGTTCAATTTCAAAAAATGCCGATAGGGGGCGCTTTAGACTTTGGAGTAACAAACAACTATTTTTTAACGTTATTTTTTGTATTTCTTTAAATGATTTCGAAAGCTTAGACTTAAACTTAAATTTTGATCTAAAAATCTGAGTCCTAACGAGTAGTTAAGTAGCGTAAACTGAAATTTGAAACCCTTCTCCCCCCAGAACAAAAATCAGTTATTCCCGATCTTTGTGTCGCAGATTAGGCTCTAACTACTGCCGCGTTTTGCTAAAATTATTCTTTATGTCAGTATTTTCTTGAAAATAAATTTTAAAGAAAAGTTTCAAAAAATTCCGATAGAGGGCGCTTTAGACTTTGGAGTAACGAACAACTATTTTATACCGTTATTTTTTGTGTCTCATTAAATGCTTTCTAAAGCTTAGACTTAAACTTAAATTTTCAGCTCAAAATCTGAATCGCTGAGCGTGGTTCAGTAGCGAGGGGAGGGGGTTCAAATTTCAACTTCTGAACATAGTTCAATTTGCACTACTTAACCATGTCCAACGATTCTGTGCTGTGATACGAGGCAAAAATACAACTTTCGTCAAGGACTGCATAGTCGGAATTCACTCATAAAGGCACTGGCACAGTTGGAAACGTCGCTCATGCAAACGTTAAAGCTCCATTCCTGACGCTAGTCACCGGGTGAAGAAGGAGACAGAAAGTATGCAAATGTCAAATGGGGAAGAAGAAGAACACGTATGCAAAATTTCGACACGATTCAGGCATAAAAACCACTGAACGGTGAGTCAAGTGTAAGTCGCTGTAGTAATGAATCGGAAGATGGTGCCCTTCACGAATAAGGAAAAGGCTGAGATGCATTTAATTTACGGAGCGGCAGATGGAAATGGTGCAAAGGCACAACGAATGTACGGAGAGCGATTTCCCAACAGGCGGTTGCCTAACCGCAAAACTTTCGAGCGCTTGCACAGACAGTTGTGTGAGACGGGATCATTTCTCGCTTCCCGGTCGAATGCAGGTCGTGCAAAAAAGGACGAATCAGTAGTTGTTGCAGAAGCCATTCTGGATGTAGTAGCGGCGCAGCCAAGTACAAGTACACGAACAGTGGCTAGGCAGGTGGATACCTCACAGTCCATGACTTGGAGGGTACTGAAGGATGAACATTTGCTCCCGTTTCATGTGCAACGAGTCCAGAAACTGTCTCCAGGGGATTATCCAAATCGTATTGAATTCGCCCACTGGTTTCTGCAGCAGAACGCGCTAAATCCACATTTTGGACGAACTGTGCTTTTCACCGATGAATGTACCTTCACACGTGAAGGTACATTTAACACACACAATGCACATGTATGGGCGGATGTCAATCCACATGCTACGTATCCACATGCTCATCAGAGACGCTTTTCCATCAATGTTTGGGCAGGAATCCTCGGAGACCACCTAATCGGACCGTACCTTCTTCTTGAACGCCTCAACGGTAAAACATACCTCACATTTCTGCAACATGTGCTGCCAGACCTGTTAAACGTTGTTCCTCCACGCATCCGGCGGGTCATGTGGTTCCAGCACGATGGAGCGCCAGCCCATTACGTACGAGACGTCCGCAACTATCTGGACATCACATTTCCGAACAGATGGATTGGTCGAGGTGGTCCTGTTGCTTGGCCTGCTCGCTCGCCAGATCTTTCACCCCTCGATTTCTTTTTTTGGGGACAATTGAAGGCTCTTATGTATGAGACACCCATTGAATCCCCCGAGGAACTGGTCGCCAGACTTTCCGCCGCTGTAGGGGAAGTGCTCGAAAAGCCTGATGTTTTCGCGAATGTTCGCCGTTCCATTCTCCGCCGTTGTTCTGCGTGCATAACCTCTGGTGGTCACAATTTTGAACATTTATTGTAATTACATGTTAATAAATATGCTTTGGTAACATAATCCTAATCTGTGTCTTTTTACCTCGTATCACAGCACACAATGTGTGGACATGGTAAACTGAACTGTGCTCAGGAGTAGAAATTTCAAACCCCTCTCCCCAGAAACTTAACCACGTCTAACGATTCAGATTTTGGGCTGAAAATTTAAGTCTAAGCTTTAGAAAGCATTTAATGAGACACAAAAAATAACGGTATAAAATAGTTGTTCGTTACTCCAAAGTCTAAAGCGCCCTCTATCGGAATTTTTTGAAACTTTTCTTTAAAATTTATTTTCAAGAAAATACTGACATAAAGAATAATTTTAGCAAAACGCGGCAGTAGTTAGAGCCTAATCTACGACACAAAGATCGGGAATAACTGATTTTTGTTCTGGGGGGAGAAGGGTTTCAAATTTCAGTTTACGCTACTTAACTACTCGTTAGGACTCAGATTTTTAGATCAAAATTTAAGTTTAAGTCTAAGCTTTCGAAATCATTTAAAGAAATACAAAAAATAACGTTAAAAAATAGTTGTTTGTTACTCCAAAGCCTAAAGCGCCCCCTATCGGCATTTTTTGAAATTGAACTTTAAAATTTTATTTCAGAAAATACTGGCATAAAGAAAATTTTTTGCAAAAACCGCAAACGAATCGACCAATTTTTCCATTTTTTATAATCATTTGAAATTTCGGACCCTAAACTTTAATGCCCCCTATCTCCTTGGGAATACGTCTGGGACCCTTAGTCTCCTATTTAATATTATTTGTCTTTAAGTGTACTGTAACCCCTTAAAGTTCTGCCCATCTTTTATGAATCACCCTGTATAACATTATTATTATTATTATTAACCAGGGTTGTAGATAGAAGTGACTAACAGGGGGAAGGTACT
Source organism: Maratus speculifer (assembly GCA_964019185.1). Lineage (NCBI taxonomy): Eukaryota > Metazoa > Arthropoda > Arachnida > Araneae > Salticidae > Maratus > Maratus speculifer. Next base: position 219,342,500 of record OZ025301.1, on the reverse strand, counting down.
CCAGAAAATGTGGGGGGAAGGGGGCTCATATTTTCTCTCTCTATGACGCAGAAAGATAAATTAATGCATATGTAGGTACCAAGCTTCTTATTAAATTGTTGCAATAACTTCATTTTATCCTAAGAAAACAAAATATGATGATGAAAAATTCAAGTATATAAGTAGTGCAATACTTAATATCATGTTAGCTTCATATTTGGAAATAGGATGAGCAAGTGTTGAAATACTTATTTCAATTACAATTTAGTATTTCTGTAAAACTGTAAAAGGACCTCAAAACTAAAGAACAGACTTTGAACAGACTTTCATTTGGATTTTCGGAACAGAAACACATTTATTGACCTTGGAATCTTTTCAAAAGGAGGCTCAAAATGTTTTAGGGGGGACTTAGCCGCCCCTAGCACCCCCTTAGCTATGGCCCTGTTACTAACCCATACGCACATGTGTCGATTTTTGTAACGTTATTAGAAGCGTGGGATAAATCTCGCTCAATATTATCTCCCGTTATATTTTTCGCTAAACACGTTTTACAAACAAATCTACTGTTCAATAAGGTAAAATGTTTCAATACTATTTTTTATTTTAAAAAAATCTTGTTTTTCAAAATTATTTCAAGATTTTGTAGCTATTTCTATTAAAATCATGTTTTTTTTAAACCCCTTCCCACCAAAAAAAAAAAAAAAAAAAAAAAAAAAAAAAAAAAAACAAGTTGAATGTAGATTTTGCCATTGAAAAATTCAGTTTCACCTCCGATTAAAAAAAAAAAAAAAAAAAAAAAAAAAAAATTCAATAGAGGTTTTTTAGAAGGGCGACCCCCTTTAGAATGCAATGAACTAACTTCATTTTTCTTGTGTTTATCAGTATAATAGCAAACAGAACGGCATAAAATACCCAATTGATTAGCAATTTCTCTCTGAGACAGTGGAATTGCGGAATAATAAAGAGATACAATTTGACGTGCTACTTCTTCATTGACTAGATTCATCAAAAACGGATTTTTTCTTTAGTTTAAATGCTTTTTTATAAACTCTGAGAAAAAGGAAATGCATTTTAACAATAGAATTGTATGAATGTCTCGTTTTAACGGCCAGATTACGAAACTAGTCGTTGGGGGCCACCGTAATACTTACCCATCATGGATATGCATTACATAATATGTGAAAATAAAATATGTGAAAACTATTTATAAAATGCATTGCAATTCCAAAACAAAATTTAAACGTATATTTAAATACTCTTAATATACACAGTAATACTCCATTAATGAATTGCTGATGAACCCATTTCAACAAATTATGTAAAATACCAAACTACACAAGTAGTACCGGATTGCGTAAAAGTAACATCCTTACAATTCCAAAAACAATAATCATATTAACTAACAGTTTACTGCGTCAGATTAAGCGTCTTATTTCCAATTAAAACATATCTTTGAATTGAAATTTGAAGAAAATACAAGGTCATGAAAAATCGAAGAATGTGGAAAACAGGATTACAAATATCTCGGCAACTATTAATCAGACCGACTTCGTTCTTGATGCAAAATTTGTGTTATTTTATTGCCTTTTACGTCCTTTCCTTAAAATAAAAAAAATAATAAAATTTTTTTATATACATTTCATCAGAACGAATTTTTCGAGAGTCCGAAAAAAATAGTTCCGGATAATCGAGGTTACTGATATTAAATAGGCTTCGTCATATTCTTACTTACTAAGTAATACATACAAAATTTTAAGTCTCTATCTCCATTTGTTCGTGAGATAGAGCATTTACAGACAGACGGACGGCAATTTTTTTTTCTACAAATATGTTTTTCACTGAGAAAAAAAATACACCTCCTTCAACTAGAATGAATAGTTAGTCACTTTCTGAACACCTAAACTAGAACTATAAATGAAGAATCTATGCGAATAGGTTAAACAACTAAGCTGAATAGATGAAATAACATACCATTTCTAGTCTCTCGTTTTCTTGGTGACAAAACGATATTGAATCATTTCAGTAACGAGAAATACTCGCTTAATTTCGGGAATGGTTTCATAAACTAGAATTATAGTTTTTAAATCAAAGCTCTTGTGTTCGCATTTATTTGTAGAGATTTTTAAATAAATTGGACAACGAGATTATGGGAAAATGCTTGGGAATTCTAGTAGGAGACTCTAGAATTCTAAAGCTAAGTGAGTTAGAATTTATAAGGATGACATGGAACTATTTTTTCTAAAGCCACAATTTAGATTCTAGATGCCAGAACTATATTTTTCTCTCAGTGTTCTGAATCTCCAGTATCAAAAACTTGTAAATCCGTCAATTTTTTTTTTTTTTTTTTCGATTTTCAAAACGGTTGCAAGAGTTACCCTATACTACGTATGATAGGTAAGTAAAAGTGTGCCACAATTTTTGACACGACACTTTTTAGCTTGTCTGAAAGAAATAGCATCGGAGGCTAAAAAACGAAAGAAAGAAAGAAAGAAAATGTGCAAATAATTTGTTTTGTACCTTCCTAAGGCTACTTTCAACTGTTTTGCTCAACAATGCAAAACGTTTTGACACATCTACAAATTCATTTTTTAGTGGAAAGATATAAAATTGTAAGATCTGACTGTGGAAGCGCTTAGGAATCGAATTCAGTTTTCCATTTTATGATAATTAAATTGCCTACCGAGTTATAGGCTATTTTGATCATGTGATTACGCATTTTTCTCTCTTTCGATGACTGGTTTTCCTGCTTTTGTCAGAAAATGCGTTTCAAAACGTAAACTTTGACGACTTGTTCTGAAAGATCTATTGCATTTGAAAAATTCAGAAAAAATGAGTGCGATTAAATAGTTTTTGAACAACAAAACCTGCTAGTTTCATGCATTTTCGAACAAAAATAAATTAAAACTTAAGTCACAAAGTTGTCTTTTTTGGTTTAAGATTAAAACATGAATTATTTCACAAAATTTATATTCATTACATTCAATGGCCTTTCATCAATATATGAAGTATAGGTGCAGATTTCAGGTCACCCAGTCGCCACGTTAAGACGAAATTTTTTACTAAAAGGTACCCACTTTTTAGTAAAAACAATTTTTACTAAAAGGAAACGCGAATTACTAAAACGCGAATTTTTTTTTTCCATTGAAATGTGAGTCGCGTACCAAAAAAGTTTGGGAACCGTTGGAATAAGGCAATTAAAAGATTTAGAATTTTAGATGAAATTAAAATCATTAATAAAAATCATTTTCCTGACATGTCGCTTTGTTATGTGTGCAAAGTTAAGGGCCTTCTTTCATACTGTAAAAATATATCATTTCCATTATTATTATTATTTTTTTAATTTCTAATTAATAGTTATATTTTATAAAACAAATATATGAGGAAAATAACAAATTCTGTATTTTACAAATAATTTTCCATAATTAAATATGATTGTCATTTTAAAGAATGTCATTTTCCTGGCATATGCTCATTTTAGTTCTTTATCATATATGAAAATGGCGCTGCAGAGTAATTCTTATTTTTGGCATAGTTCAAATCAGAAGTAGAAAAATCACAGCTACCAGCAAGATCTTTTGGATATTTATTTGAAAATAATGCGATTAATATCTTTGTAAAAATTGAGTAAACTTATGTCATTTTCCTAGTTTTCATAAATTAACAATTAAAATTGAACATTTACATGAAATTTGAGCTACTATGTTGAAAAAATGTTACTTTAAACAAAATTAAAATGTTAGTCCTAAAAATAAAGAAAACAAGAATGTAAAAAATGTTTTAGACTGAAATTGTCACTATCCTGGCATATATATGCCGAAAAATGACATATAATTACATAAAAATCAGCTTACTAAGTTCTTACAAATTTAACAATTTTACACGGAAATAATGAAATTAATGCCTTTGTAAAAATTGAGTAGACATTTATTCTGTCATTTTCGGAGTTTCTATAAATTAAAAATAAAACTGAGCATTATATGAAATTTGAGCTACTATGTTGAAAACATATTACTTTAAACAAAATTAAAATGTTAGTCCTAAAAATAAAGAAAACAAGAATGTAAAAAAATGTTTTAGAATGAAATTGTCACTATCCTGTCATATATATGCCGAGAAATGACATATAATTACATAAAAATCAACTTACTATTTAAGTTCTTACAAATTTAGCAATTTTCCATAGAAATAATGCGATTAATGTCTTTGTAAAAATTGAGTAGACTTTTATTCTGTCATTTACGGAGTTTCCATAAATTAACAAATAAAACTGAGCATTACATGAAATTTGAGCTACTATGTTGAAAACATGTTACTTTAAACAAAATAAAGGTGTTAGTCCTAAAAATAAAGAAAACAAGAATGTAAAAAAATGTTTTAGAATGAAATTGTCACTATCCTGTCATATATATGCCAAATAATAATATAATTACATAAAAATCAACTTACTATTTAAGTTCTTACAAATTTAGAAATTTTCCATAGAAATATTGCGATTAATGTCTGTAAAAATTGAGTAGACTTTTATTCTGTCATTTACGGAGTTTCCATAAATTAACAAATAAAACTGGGCATTATATGAAATTTGAGCTATTATGTTGAAAACATATTACTTTAAACAAAATAAAGATGTTAGTCCTAAAAATAACGAAAACAAGAATGTAAAAAAATGTTTTAGAATGAAATTGTCACTATCCTGTCATATGTATGCCGAAGAATGACATATAATTACATAAAAATAAACTTACTATTCAAGTTCTTACAAATTTAGCAATTTTCCATGGAAATAATGTGATTAATGTCTTTGTAAAAATTGAGTAGACTTTCATTCTGTCATGTTCGGAGTTTCTATAAATTAACAAACAAAACTGAGCATTATGTGAAATTTCAGCTTCTATGTTGAAAACATATTACTTTAAACAAAATTAAAATGTTAGTCCTAAAAATAACGAAAACAAGAATGTAAAAAAAGTTTTAGAATGAAATTGTCACTATCCTGTCATATATATGCCGAGAAATGACATATAATTACATAAAAATCAACTTACTATTTAAGTTCTTACAAATTTAGCAATTTTCCATAGAAATAATGCGATTAATGTCTTTGTAAAAGTTGAGTAGACTTTTATTCTGTCATTTACGGAGTTTCCATAAATTAACAAATAAAACTGAGCATTACATGAAATTTGAGCTACTATGTTGAAAACATGTTACTTTAAACAAAATAAAGATGTTAGTCCTAAAAATAAAGAAAACAAGAATGTAAAAAAATGTTTTAGAATGAAATTGTCACTATCTTGTCATATATATGCCAAATAATAATATAATTACATAAAAATCAACTTACTATTTAAGTTCTTACAAATTTAGAAATTTTCCATAGAAATATTGCGATTAATGTCTGTAAAAATTGAGTAGACTTTTATTCTGTCATTTACGGAGTTTCCATAAATTAACAAATAAAACTGGGCATTATATGAAATTTGAGCTATTATGTTGAAAACATATTACTTTAAACAAAATAAAGATGTTAGTCCTAAAAATAACGAAAACAAGAATGTAAAAAAATGTTTTAGAATGAAATTGTCACTATCCTGTCATATGTATGCCGAAGAATGACATATAATTACATAAAAATAAACTTACTATTCAAGTTCTTACAAATTTAGCAATTTTCCATGGAAATAATGTGATTAATGTCTTTTATTCTGTCATTTACGGAGTTTCCATAAATTAACAAATAAAACTGGGCATTATATGAAATTTGAGCTATTATGTTGAAAACATATTACTTTAAACAAAATAAAGATGTTAGTCCTAAAAATAACGAAAACAAGAATGTAAAAAAAGTTTTAGAATGAAATTGTCACTATCCTGTCATATGTATGCCGAAGAATGACATATAATTACATAAAAATAAACTTACTATTCAAGTTCTTACAAATTTAGCAATTTTCCATGGAAATAATGTGATTAATGTCTTTTATTCTGTCATTTACGGAGTTTCCATAAATTAACAAATAAAACTGGGCATTATATGAAATTTGAGCTATTATGTTGAAAACATATTACTTTAAACAAAATAAAGGTGTTAGTCCTAAAAATAACGAAAACAAGAATGTAAAAATAGTTTTAGAATGAAATTGTCACTATCCTGTCATATGTATGCCGAAGAATGACATATAATTACATAAAAATAAACTTACTATTCAAGTTCTTACAAATTTAGCAATTTTCCATGGAAATAATGTAATTAATGTCTTTGTAAAAATTGAGTAGACTTTTATTCTGTCATGTTCGGAGTTTCTATAAATTAACAAACAAAACTGAGCATTATATGAAATTTGAGCTTCTATGTTGAAAACATATTACTTTAAACAAAATTAAAATGTTAGTCCTAAAAATAAAGAAAACAAGAATGTAAAAAATGTTTTAGAATGAAATGATCAGTATCCTGGCATATGTATGCCAAGAAATGAATATAATTACACAAAAATTAATTTACTATTTAAGTTCTTACAAATTTAGCAATTTTCCATGGAAATAATAGATTAATGTCTTTGTAAAAATTGAGTAGACTTTTATTCTGTCATTTTCGGAGTTTCTATAAATTAACAAACAAAACTGAGCATTATATGAAATTTGAGCTACTATGTTGAAAACATATTACTTGAAACAAAATTAAAATGTTAGTCCTAAAAATAAAGAAAACAAGAATGTAAAAAATGTTTTAGAATGAAATTATACCTGAATAAATCCCATGGACGTAGCTTTAGGGAGGGGAGGGGGGGAGCCTCCCCTCCCAATATGTTCATGTAGTAGGGCGACAAAGAAGGTTTAAGGGCGCCGTCAGGCTCCCGGAAAAAAGGCTTTGTTAGTAGTAACAAGTAATTATAAAATAACTTAATTTTAAATGTAAAATTACAAAGTAGGTTACTTACAAAACATGAAAAATGCACTTAATTTTAGACTTGTTACTACATCTATTCCGCCACTCCTATCCCGAAGAAAATTTATGCATTCGAAAAAAAAAAAATTCTAAAATAGACTTGTAATGAATTCCAGGATAGATATACAATTATTTCCTTCTTATAGTAGTTGTTGGTCACCCATATAAATAGATAGAAAGGGAAAAGAAGTGTGGAAACGACTATAGTGCGTTTGAATGTTTTAGTAGTAGGGCGCCACAGAAGGTTTAGAGGCGCAGTCAGGCACCTAAAAAAGAGGGTTTCAAAAAGGGCGCCATGGAAAGTTTAAAGGTACCATTAAGAACCTAAAATTTTTATTATTAATGTGGCATTCTTAAATTATTTTTTACACACACACACAAGAAAAGAAAAAATAATGAAATAACAGTAACCTTATTTGGAATTAATATTATTGTAAATTTATAAGAAAATAAATTATGGTTTCAAAAACGTATATGAGATCTATTACATTTGAGACATTTTAAGATTACTACCAGGCGCTATTCCCAGTGCGAAAAGAAGAACACATTCGGAAATGGACATTGTTCGATTACTACATGTAATTTGATCTTTCGGAGAAAAGCGCTCCCCTTATTCCAATCCAAGATTGGTGGTCCTCGACAGGGTCATCTGATCTTAACTATTTTAATTCCCCTCTTATGTCCTTCCTTGTGTGAGGTTAGATAATTTCCGGGCGTCATCTACATTCATACTATTTGTTATCCAGTGTCTAGTGTTGTCATATTGTACTGAAGCTAATAACGCGACTTTTCAAAACTTGCAATTTTTTTCGTTCAATTTTTAAAATAAAAATAAAAAGCTGTCTTTCGTAGTCTTCCAGAAACAAGAAATTCAGCCATGAGTTATGACTGAAATAAAACATAAAAACAAAAAATCAGAATCTTACTTCAGAGAACAAAACAGAAAAAGAAGTTATGAAGCGGAGAAATGATGCAAATTTATGAAAAAGTGGATGAAAAACGATGATGCAATCGAAAGTAAAAATTGTACATATTTTCCTTTAGTTAAGCATGTTCTTAAACTACAATGTTTATATTTCTGACGCAATTGTGAGTTCATTTATTATCATTGCTATTATTAGTGGAAAAAAAAATCGAATAGCATTCTCCGTTTTTCGGTAAATTTAAGTTTTATGATTTTTATTATTTATTTCCTAAACAGATAGCTATTTCCTGATTAATGGTGATTTCTGAAACTTTTACATTATTAATAATCGGCCTAGTTTTAACCCAGGAGTGAAATTTTCCCCAAAATTAAAAGAAATATATGTTTAAGGGTGTACTCGAAAACATGCTTTTCCACCTTCAACACCTCGAAATTTTCAGATAGAATTTCAGACTCATGTTTAAAAATAGAAATATGAAACTTGCTGGAGTGATTTTCGAAGAGATGTACAAGGTGCCGTATGATCTTATTTTTCGATTCATTTATTAGAATTTGATTGATAAACAATCATTGCTTCAGAATGGTCCTTTTTTTTTTCGTCTCCAGCTCTTCCGCTTCGGAAAATTCAGTTCACAACGCCCACTTTGACAGCATTTTTCACACTATTTTCTGCCTTTATCAAAATATCGACCTTTACGGCATCTTGTATAGTTTCTGAATAAGAGAATCAGTCAGTCTGATGCATTTCAGAGCAAAAATGAATTCAAAATTTAATGCGAAAATAAGCAATTTGGATCGGAATGCACCCTTACTGATTACAAATGTTTTTCGAAAAATCAATCAAACATAGTACGATGCAATCGAATGGAACCAAACAAACATTCAGTTTTACATGATTTTTTTTTTTTTTAATTGCCGAAACGTCAGTTGAAGGCTTACTTTGGAGACACGAAATTTTTTTTATTCTGTCTGTCTGTCTGTCTGTCAGTCTGTCAGTCTGTCAGTTCCGCGATAACTTCCGTAAAAAGCATTCGATTGGCTTGAAATTAAGTGGGTATGTTAGTGAGACACTGGGATTAAGCTGTATAGTTTTTTGTTAGATTTCATTCCTTCATTCGGAAGATGTAGAATATTTTATTTCGCGCAATAATGTTTTTCTATGGCTAATCCAATGATTTTCATTTTTTTCCCCTGAGAGAAAATGACACATTTGATTAATGGAATTCAATGATAAATGAATACTAAAATTTACCAGTTAAATTATTCGTATTATTTTGAAATTTTGTCAACGCATTTGTCAGATTTTTAAAATTATTACTGTAAATTTTGGAGATTTTTTATAAATGTGTCCCAATAATATAGACTAATTTGTTTTAGAGCTTTACTTATTTGAAATGTATTTATTTCATTTTCTTTATTTTCTTCTAATGGTTGCTAAGCAACCATTCATCTTAATCCTTATCCTTATAATGCTATAAATTTGAAAGCGTGTGAAAAATTTAAATGAAGTCAACATCAAAACTTATGAATTAATTAATTTCTTTGTATCTTTGCGTATAAATATAGCATAGCCCAGAAAAAAAAAAAAAAAAAAAAAACCATAGGCTATTTTTATTAATTTTATTCAAATATTTTCCTTAATACTTCAAAATTTCCTTCTTTTTCATACAGAATCAATAGGGATTTTTTAAATAAAATTTAAGCAATTTCCTTTATTGTTGCCAAAAAAAAAAAAAAAATCAAAACTTGGAATAATAATTTTTCAACTGCAGTAAGTTTCAATTGAGCAATTTCCATTCGAAAAATTAAACTATGAAAAAAAAATAAATATGACGTCAGAATTAAAATAACTATAGATATAGTACTTTTTATTAAATATTAAACACGGATATTCGTTTCGTTAATAGGAATTTTTCTGACAAAAATGGGGACATTATTAGAAGTAAAAGAAATAAACAAGAATTATATTTTTAATAAATATTTCACTTAGTAAAATATGACGTCATAGTTGAACAAAAACAGGTATTTTATAGTAGTCGTTAAAAATACAAGAAACATGAATATCAATAACTCATGAATAATGACGTCATTGCCGAAACTTCAGTGAAGGCTTACTTTGGAGACACGAAATTAATTTTTATCATATGTCAGTCTCTTCTTCTGTATGTCTGTCTATCCCACTATAACTGCAACAAAATGCAATCAAAACTTACACTTACAAAAGTTCCTGATGCATCAGGTTTAGGTGTTTGTGGTTGGCAGGCATGTAGAAGTATGAGGATAATGAAAAATATTTGCCCAAACTGTTAGTTATTCTTATAAATCAAAATGTATAAAGAAATGCAAGATATACAATAACCATTAGCACAATTATTAGAAAGTGACAAATTTAAATTAAGTGAGGCTCGGGGGGTTCAGGGGGGCGGAGCCCCCCTGAAGAAATCTACTATGTTATAATAAAGAAAACAAAAATAATAGATCATGAAAATTTCAGAATATCCTAACATAACTAAATTTTTAATTTACCGCTTTTGATTGCTGAAAACTTCTAATTCTTATTTTATTCTTATAAATAATTACGCAATTTGAAAATTTTAAATTGCAGTTTCCAGGAAGTTGAATATTACGCAAAGTGTGTCTTAAAAAAATATGAACAAAGCTGACGTTGAGGCTCCTGATCTGCAGATTTACTAGTTTAGGTTTTTGGTATCCACATATTGCATTCTCACAGATTTTATTGCAAAAAACACTGTATTTAAAATTGTAACATTATAATTAAAAATGCATTGTTACTGATCAAGTTGCACCGATTCCATTCTTGCAAGGGTTACTGATCAAGTGCTAAAAAAAAAAGTTTTTCAAAATGTTTTCAACTGAGCAATAGATTTTTTTTTGGCTCTATTTTTGTTTTATAATATAATTCCTAAACATAATTTTGTTATATTTTATCAATTGTACATATACATTTCAAATTACAGTCATTCTTCTGATGGGTCTTTTTTCTGCCTTGCGGTGGACATTACAACTTAAATTTGATTTATCTGAAAAATAACAGTTTTCAATTAACTCTATAAACATCACGATATACCAACGTGCAAAGTGAACTCCTCTTCCTCTATCTGAAATTCCAAAATATATGTGTATATGTCTTTATTTTAAATCGAGATTGAAATGTTCTAGTGAGTTTTTTGCGTCGCTAATTGCTATTGTGATAAATTACTTTTGACAGGGATGAGAGTGAGAAAAAAAAACAAAAAAGAGGAAATTACGCGTGAGGTAAAAATTGAGCAAAAACATTGAAATAACGAGTGAGATAAAAATTGAGAAAAAAAGTTGATATAACGCGCAAAGTAAAAATAGAACAAAATAATTTAAACCGATGCGTGTTAAAAAAGTTAAACTAGGACTTCCCTCAAAGGGATTAGTCTGAGCGATATTGCTGAGAACATATATTTAATAATAATTTCCAAAAAGTAAAGAAAAAATACCACATTTAAAAAACAAATGTAATTTAACAAATTACAACTATTTGGAAAATAATATTTTCAAAGACTATAATTTTAGACTTATAAATGATTTCTATTCTTAAAAAAACAATAATAATAACATCATTTTTAGGATGATCAAAACGTAGCTTACATTATAAAAGAGTCATATTAATATGCCTGGACATTTACAGTCAAGTTAATATTTCTGGATCAATCACAAAAACAAATATTAAATGAAATTCAGTTTAACAATTTTCGGTACTGTAAATTTTTAAATTTCCAAACATTGCACATTTTCAATTTTTACACCATCGTATAAAGAGAAAATTTACTTTTAAATACAACTTGTTTGAAACCTGTATCTCAATTTGTTATTGAGTTATTAATTTTTTGTTAGTTTTTATTTATTTTATTTTATTTTATTTTATTTTTTTTTTTTTTTTTTTTGCATTATAGCAAACACATTCAGATGTACTTCAGATTTCTCAATTCTCTACCGAGAACAACTATTTTCCAAATAGTTAATAAAAAGTGAGACGCTATTTTTAATTGATTATATAGTGACATAAATTTAAATGTCAAAAATGAGCAAAGTAAATGGAAGAAATGCAAAATTTTATATAAAATTTTATATAAAATATATATACACGGTTAAAAACTGGGAAAGCAAACTATGCAAATCAGCCATGCATGGGTATAAAATTGCATTAAAAGTAATGCATAAAAGTAATGCATTAAAAGTAATGCATATAATAAAACATTAAAATAGCTTTAATCGGAATTTGAACTCTTTGAAATGACGTAAAATATATAAACAGCACAAAAAATTGCACAAATCATGATGGTTGAGTAGAATGAAGGAGTTTTTTTACATGGTGTGTGGTCCCCTTAGATAGTTAATATAAAATAGTTAATAATATAATATCTATATCTGTTTTCTATGGATATGATGAGGCTCTCGATAACAATTTAGGGAATTCTCTCTTTAAAAAATAATATATAAAAATCCTGAAAACGCCAACAAAGGAATGCAATGCATCGTTCGAGTGTGTCTCAGATATGCTCGATCAGATTTAAATGGATTGTGCGTGCTAGCCACTACATACACTGCTTTTCTTTCTTTTCAAACTTGTTCTCATGCAGTTGAACAGTATTTCATTGTAGCATGCATTAAATAAAAGGAATATACAATGCGTGCAGTATAAGGTACGAACGATATTTGAATATCTAGTCTGCATAAGCCTTGAGCTGTAAAAATGTCACAACAAGTGACTTATAAATCTGCGCATATTTTTTCGCAAGACATGCTGACTCAAATATGTCAATATGAACTCGATTATGCAGTTAAAAATTTATTATTTAAAGACTGATGACAGTTGAGAAAATGATAGATAAGTAAAGATTAGTAAAGCTGAAAAATTAATGTACCTCTCCCCCGTACCATTTTGTTATGGAATTCTTTTGTGGTGCCCTGTAATTGAATAGTAAATATTCTTTGTGCGGCATGCTCTACAAAATATATATTCTAGTGCTTCTCATAAATGCATATCAATTTCATTATGTTTCGATGGGCGCGTAACATCATTAAAATGTTCTTGGAATTTTTTCATCCTATCGGCTATAATGTAACGGTATATTTTTGATTGTCCCTGTATTTGAACTATTTATCTAATTTTACCAAAATTTAAAATGACTCAAGGAAATTCGGCAACAAATATATATTTAAAATTTAAAACGATTCGGTTGGATAGTTTTTGTGCTGTTCTATGTGGACAGAGAGACGGACGGTTCAGACGACGGCTATAGGTACTACGTTTTTATGTAATTACGAATGCACCTAAAAAGCTGTTAAATTTCAAAGCACATGCCGAAATTGAAAACACATGACAAGCAATTATTGCTCAAGGACAGTACTGTAACTGATTTCTTTTGTGTGTCCCTGTAAACGGATTAAAATGATATGAATGTCCTGTTCAAACGTAATCGTAATGCAATTCATCGATTTATATAAGTTTCAATACTTTAAAATAGTGTAATTTCATTAAAATAATCTGTTAAGGATTTTTCTTATAGACCATAATGTGATGGAAAACTTTTGGGTTACCCTGTAAGTAAATTATTAATCTCACATACTTCATATACATTAATAAACATGCCTAGGGGACCCTAAATGAGATTTACCAATTGCAAAAAAATCCGAGTATATTTACGGATGTTAGAATGTGGACAGACGGACAGACAAACCGAATGCATAAACACTTTTCAACTTTGTTGGAAAATGAAAAAAAAAGCGCAACCGATTCATTTAATGCAAATAAATAAATAAATAAATAAATAAAATAAAATAAAATAAAATTTCACCCAAAAAGCCAGGACAGGATTTGGCACTTTTCTACATAATCGGCATCGAAATGTCGTTATTAGGTGCGTTCGTAACTATGTACATACGTAGCATCTATAGTTGTCGTTTAGTCCGTCCGTCTGTTCGTCCGTCCGTCTGTCTGTCCGCCTATAACAACGCAAAATCTACCCAACCAAATCATTTGACAATTTAAAACATATATTTATTACATAATTTTGTCGACTAATTTAAAATTTTATGAAAATCGGATGCATAGATCAACTACAGGGGCAATCAAAATTATTCCTTTACATTACGGTCAATGGGGGAAAAAGTTTCAAATAAGTTTTAATCGTTTGAAATTTTAAATATATAATTATTAGATAATTTTGTCGAATCATTTCAAATTTTATGAAAATCGGATGCATAGATCAGTTACAGGGACAATCAAAAGTATACCATTACATTGCAGCCAATGGGGGGAAAAAGCATCAAATGCATTTCAATCGCTTGAAATTTAAAATATATAACTATTACACAATTTTATGGAGTCATTTCAAATGTTATGAAAATAGGATGCATGGATCAATTACAGGAACAATCAAAAGTATTCCCTTACATTACGGTCAATATGAAAAAATAATTTAAAGTAGAATTGACATAAACCTATGAAGTATATATATATATATGTTACAGGCCAAACCCGATTTTAGGCCAAACTAGATTGGCCTAGTCCAAACTAGTCTATCCTAATGCCCATCGGATAAACTAGTTTTTCCTAGGCCAAACTAGTCTATCCTAACGCCCATCGGATAAACTAGTTTTTCCTAGGCCAAACTAGTCTATCCGAACGCCCATCGGATAAACTAGTTTTTCCTAGGCCAAACTAGTCTATCCGAACGCCCATCGGATAAACTAGATTTTCCTAGGCCAAACTAGTTTGGCCGAACGGTCATTAGGATGAACTAGTTTAGCCTGCTATTCATTGGTTTGAACTATTTTATCCTAGGCCGAACTAGATTGTCCTAGGCCAATTCAATTTGGCGTGATTTTATTGAATTTAAAGACCGCCACGGCGCCAACTTTCTTATTTTGATCTAATTTAGCCTAGGCCGATGCAATTCGACGCGATTTTAGCTCACAGACTATCAAAACCTGAGAGCTAATGTGCTCGCAGATTCTGTGTGTGTGTATGTAACCATGTACGTACGTATGTACATACTTATGTACGTACGTATGTATGTACGTACATACTTATGTATGTACGTACTAATATAACGGACTAATGTGTAACTAATGTAACGCGAGCACTCTGGTATTGGAATTTGGACGCGATTTAATTCAAGCCAGCCGGCTTCGCCCGCTATCGAGCCCCTTCTTTTATATAAAATCTTGAAACGGACGTATGTTGAGGCGAACGAACTGTGAAGTGAAAAAAAAACATGATGATAAATATTTAAGAAAAAGGATTTTGCATCGAAATACCACTATTTTCTAATAGTAATTTTTGTAAAAATGCTGGAACTGCTGGAAATTTTTGCTGGAACTTTTTGAAACTTTGTGATAGTTTATCGCATATGATATAATTTTATATAAAAAAAAAAGAGTTACATTTCGGCGTGAAAGAGGATGTGGTTGCGAGCAAAATCAGGAAATATAACGGAAATTCTATGTTTTAAAGCACCGCGACCTCAAGTAACACATCTACTAATAGGTTGTTTAACGGAGTTTCATTCAAATACAGTTTTGTTAATAACAGAGTACGCTCCCATGTGTTGGAATGAAAAACAAATGTAACGTGGCCTAGTTAAAACTTGCTGGCTTCGCCCGCTATCGGACTGGCGTGGGCAGCGGGGATATGGTTCGAATTTCGTTCGCTTCGAGGTTCTTTCGAAAAGGAGGGTTACATTCGGTGGTGCGTGCTCAGCATGCTTTCTACGATTTAAATTTTGTTCGCTTCGAAGTTCATTCGAAAAGGAAGAGCGCATTCGGCTGTACGCTTGCAGCACACCTGCTATACGCTGTCGCAGTCTGTGGGGACGCGGCTGAAGAACTAATGCACGAAATTTAATAAAAAATTATATTCAGGAAGTCTCTGATCTAAATTGATGCTGATTAGTTTTTGGTGTAAATCGTTCATCAGGTGGAGTACTGTTTGGCATTTTTTACGATTTACGCATGAGCTTTATCTTAATAGCTAATACAATCAAATTTCCATCAAACTTTAGATACAGTTCGCCCATGACATGAGTTGGTGTTGTTTATATTTTGAAGTAAATCACTCAACATGGCTATGATATGCTGCATTTTTCACAATTTTCACAATAGCTGTATCTCAAGAACTAATAGACGGAATTTAGTAAAAATTTATATTCAGATATTCCCTGATATAAATCGATACTGTTTCATGTAAATAGTTCAACATATGGCGCTTCTAAAGTGCGTTTTTACTGATTTGCATTAACACTATTTCAATAACTAATTTACGGATTTTCATCAAACTTCCGAATCTGTAAATCCGTGATATGAACTAAATCTTTTACGTATTCGTGTTAATTGCTCAATAGGTGGCACTGTTGTGCTCAATTTTCCCGATTCCTGAAATAGTTTTGTTGCAAGAATTAATGCACGAATTTTCATCAAACTTTAGATTTAGTAAGTCCCTGATATAAATTAGTATTCTGTAGTTTTGGAGTAAATCTCTTGAAAGGTAGCGCCGCTATACGGTATTATTCATGATTATTGCAATAGCTCTATCTCAGGATCTAATGCATGTATTTTCATGAAACTCCAGATTCTGTTAGTCCTTGATATAAAAAAGTACAAAAGTACTTTTTAGTTTTTGGAGTAAATCGTGCAATAGGTGGCGCTGCTATGTGGCATTATTCATGATTATTGCAATATCTCAAGAAGAAATGCACGGATTTTCATCAAACTTCAAATTCAGTTAGTCCCTGATATAAATTAATATTCTTTTGTGTTTAGATTTTTGTTTGTTGGTTTTAAATGGCTCAATAAGAAGCGCTTCTATCCAGTTTTTTTTATGACTTCTGCGATAATTCAAATATCTGAAATAGTACTAATACACAGATTTTCATCAAATTTCAGCTTGAATTAGAATTTGAAAGACGTTGTTACGGATTTTTCAAAAAGTTCCGGCAAGAATTTAACATTTTTAGAAAAATTGCTATTAGAAAATAGTGGTATTTCGATGCGGAATCCTTTTTCTTAAGTATTTATCATTTTGTTTCTTTCTTTTCGATTCAACATTCGTAAATACCTAAATCGCGTTCTATTAGTTCCAAATTCCAACACCAGGGTGCTCGCATTAATTCCATATTCCATCACCAGGGAGTGTACCTTATTACTAACAAAACTGTATCTTAAGAAAACTCCGTTAAAGAATCTATCAGTAGATATGTTACTCGATGTCGCGGTGCTTCAAAACAAGATTTTGAGATTTTTGAAAAAATCACTATTCTTCAATAGTGGCATTAAATGCGAAATATATTTTTATAAATTTATATCATATGTCATAAACTATCTTAAAGTTTCAAATAGATCAACCTAGAATTTCCGTTATATTTCCTGATTTTGTTTCCCCCCCCCCCTCTTTCCCTTTCGTAATGGGACTTTTTATACATTTTTTTATCACATGTTATAAACTATCACAAAGTTTCAACAATTCCAACAAGAATTTAACATTTTTACAAAAATTACTAATAGAAAATAGTGGTATTTGACGCGGCATCTTTTTTCTTAAATATTTAACATCATGTTATATTATGTTTCAAAAAGTTTCACAAAATTGGTAATATTTAATTAGCAGCTAAAACTTTAAAAAAAAACGCTGAGCTTTTTAAAAAAAAATCTAGCGTCCCCTTACTCTACCTCCCCGCCGTATCCTAAATTTCAAGTGTGATGCTTTATTTAAGCTTTTTCTTATTTTTAAAAGGATTCGGATATTTACTTTTTTAATACGAACAATTTCGCGTGAAGTGATATGTGTGAAAACCAATATCTTTTACGAATTAAAAATATTTTCATAAAACCAAAAGTTTCTATCCGATTGAAAAAATAATCCGCTCTATCTTTATATTTAAACGCAGAACCCCCAAAATTAATCAGTTAAACGCCTTATCAGATGAAACCTACATCCAAAATTTGAAACAAATCGGTAAATTATCCCTGAAAAATCGAAAAATCTATTTACATAAATTAAGAGTGTTACCCCGCCCCCCCCCCCCATTCCTCCTTTCTTTATATGTAAACAATGAACACCCACAACTAATCATGGATGTACCTTATCAAGCTGATATTGTACCTAAATTTTTAATAAAATCTGATACTTTTGCATGAAAACTGACTTAACGAAATTAAGGAGTGGAGGGGGGGGGGGTGCGGTTTAGCTTTTTGTTCCCCTTCCCTTATTCTTATCCAATGAATCCCTGAAACTAATCAGGAAAGTTCGTTATCAGGATAAATCTATGTCCAAATTTTGAAGCAAATTGGATATTTCTATCAGGAGTTATCGCATTTCGTGCATACGTACTTACATACGTACATACATACGTACATGGTTACATACACACACACAGAATCTGCGAGCACATTAGCTCTCATACTTTGATAGTCTGTGAGCTAAAATCGCGTCACACTACATTGGCCTAGGCTAAATTAGATCAAAACTAGAAAGTTGGCGCCGTGGCGATCTTCAGATTAAAAAAAAATCACGCCAAATTGAATTGGCCTAGTACAATCTAGTTCGGCCTAGGATAAACTAATTCAAACCAATGAATAGCAGGCTAAACTAGTTCATCCTAATGACCGTTCGGCCAAACTAGTTTGGCCTAGGAAAATCTAGTTTATCCGATGGGCGTTCGGATAGACTAGTTTGGCCTAGGAAAAACTAGTTTATCCGATGGGCGTTCGGATAGACTAGTTTGGCCTAGGAAAAACTAGTTTATCCGATGGGCGTTAGGATAGACTAGTTTGGCCTAGGAAAAACTAATTTATCCGATGGGCGTTAGGATAGACTAGTTTGGACTAGGCCAATCTAGTTTGGCCTAAAATCGGGTTTGGCCTGTAACATATATATATATATACACACACATATATATACTAAAATATACATTCTTTACAATCTGTGAAGCAAAGAATATTTATTATTAAATTACAGGGCCACCTAAAAGCATTCCACTACATAATGTTATACCATGGTAACCAGGCAAATGTTTTTTTCTATATTATTTAAATCTGTATTTAATCGCGTTTTTATTTATTGTTGCTTCCTTTTTAATATAATAGAAAATAACTCAAAAGTGATTTTCGCCAAATTTTCGCCAAACCAAATACGGTACTACTTAATTATCCCGTCGACCAATTTCGCCAAATGATACAAATCGCCAAAGTAATAGCGAACTTATGCATGTTGACTAAATTTTTATTTTAATTAATATAAGAAAAATTAAATTAGTAAAACATTAATAAAAAGTCGAGGTAAAAATTACTTTATGATGTTTTACGCACGCGTATCATGTTAATGTTATTGAATGGGACATTCAAGGTCATCTGTTGTCGCAATTTAATCTTATAATTTGGCGATATTTTTTTGGTCGACGGCATAACCAAGTAGTACCCGAAATACGTATATGATATTTTTGTCCTATTTTTATGGTACTTTTCCATTAATACCTTCACTTCGGCGTTTTTATAAATCTTGGTCCTTTTTGGGCTTCAGAAAGTCAGATTTCATATCTGATGAACGTTTATGCTTATTTTTTACACATAAATATGGCATAAATGCCATATACGCGCCAAGTTGGTGCGATTTCGTCAGTCGCCAAATTGATGAAAACTTTGATTTTGAATATTGCTGTAAGTGTTAATATTTTCGATTTATTGTGCTATGTATATTTTTTATTATATTTATTATTATGATTATTATTTATAATTTTTATTTATTGCTTCAACTAATGTTTCTTTTTTGGTACTACTTCTCTGTCGACAAACTATAAGATTAAGCCAAACTATAAGATTAAACGCCAATAATGGATGATCGGGAATGTTTCATTCAATCGTATTAAACAACGATACATGTGTTAGTTTGGCGATTCGTATAATTTGGCGAAACTGAATGACAAATAAACCAAATATTACAAAAAAAAAAAAAAAAAAAAAAAAAAAAAAGTGATCGATGTAAACAGAATAACAATATATAATCTATTAATAAAAGTAACATTTAAAGCAGCCATGTCAAACTCGTATTTAATTTAAATACAAAAGAATTGTTTCTAATTTGCACGCGCGAAATATAAAAGATGTTACATGGCGATTATAAAACGCAATTATAAAAAAAAATCGCAAAATATCAAATGCTAAGTTACTAAGAATTATGCCTTTTTTCTTTTCAATTAACGAAAAAAAAAAAAAAAAGATTTCTTTTCCCGTTGTTTCTTAAGTTTAAATATGTTTTATAGCACATACATGAAAATTATTTGCATATTTTCCTTGCTCCATGTGCTTGAATTTGGAAATCTAATGAAAACATCCAGCCTGTGAAAATGACGCACACCAAATTTCTGTGACGTATGCAAATAAATTGTGCTTTTTTATCAGTTTTTTTAATATAACTTTTAAACTATTTGGAACTAATTTTTCGTAGGTGGTGCATTCACCAGATTACCTCCATAGGTACCTATTGGTACAAACAGAATCAAAATCCGACAAGTACTTTTTGAGATTTGCTTGACGAAAGAATTTTTTTGAATTTTAATATCGTTACGTATCTCTGAGTATAAAGACTTCGCTTCGCTCAGACAACAAAGTGAAAATTTTACATTAAATATAGATTGTCATTATTTGAATTGAAGCACGCACACACATATAATACAAAAATACATTAAAATAAAATAAGAACACAAATATAAGAATGGGTAATGAAATTTTATTCAATAATTTTGATATATAAAATATATCAGTATGAAAAATTTTCAAAAATGCACAATTATTCTTTAAAAATTTTATAAGCAAATTCATTTAAAAATCTACCTTTAAAATAACTTATGGCACAGTCATAAAACTCCAAATTTGGCTTAAATCTGTTTGCATCCAGTAGGGAAAACAATTAATCAGTGTATAATTAGAATTTAAGCAAAGCAGAAGTGCATATTTCCCTGAAAAAAAGCTGTATTTCATTTGGCGATTTATAACAGAATTTATTATCCCCACTAGGCGAATGGCGATCGATCATGTTTTTTTAATAGCCATGTGGCGACTGTCACTTTTCACCTATATTTGATCATGGGTGCAAGTTTGAAATTTTGCCAATACTGAAAATCTTTTGAATCACCCCCCCCTCCCCCTTCCTCACGAGTGAACAAAAAGCACATGCACGTTTTTTCCACGACCGTTTGACGAAATTAGCTTTTTTCCAAGATTTTTTGACAGGAATCACGTCTCTGTCGCGATCCTTAGACCAAAAATTGCGTTTTTTGCGATCATTTGACAAAAATTCGCGCCTTTTTCGCGATCCTTTGGCAAAAATTCACTTTTTCGCGATCCTTGAACAAAAATTCGCGACTTTTTTGCGACCAACTGACAAAAATTAGCGACTTTTCGTGATTTTTAAAAAATTATTCGCGACTTCTTCGCGATCCTTTGACAAGATTGCGTCTTTTCCACGATCTTTTGACAAAAGTTGCGTCTTTTCCTCGCTCCTTTGACAAAAAGCCGCGTTTTCTCGGCAATTCTGACAAAAAATTGCGTTTTTTCCGCTATCATTTGACGAAAATCACATCTTTTTTGCGATTCTTTGTAAGAGACCGTTATTTTTGCGATTTTTCGACAGGAATCGCGTTATTTTTGCTATTTTTTTTTTAACAAAAAAGCGTCTCTTTTTGCGATCTTTTGTCAGAAATAGTGCTTTTTTAAGCCATCTTTTGACAAAAATCACGTACTATCAGCAATCGTTTGAAAAAAAATCGTGTCTTTTTTCACGATCTTTTGACAAAAATCGCATTTTCTCTGCAATTCTGACAAAAATAACGTTTTTTCCACAATCATTTGAGGAAAATCGCGTCTTTTCCACGATTCTTCGACGGAAATAACGTTTTACTTGAGATCCGTCGACAGGAATCACGTTTATTTTGCAATTTTTTGACGAAAAACGCGTCTTTTTACGATGTTTTGAATGAAATAGCGCTTTATCCTGCGATCTTTTGGCAGAAATAATGCCTTTTTTCGCAATCATTTGACACAAATCACGTTTTATTCATATTCTTTTGACGAAAAATCGTGTCTTTTTTCGGGCTCTTTTGGCAAAAACCGGTCATTTTCGCGATCATTTTTCGCCGTCGGAGATTTTTCCGCCATTTCTGACCAATTTCGTCGTGGTAAAAAATGGCTGCGCGGCCAAAAAAAAAAAATAAGAAAAATTGTGGAAATCTGCGGGTTCTGAAAATAAATAAAGTGGAAATCCGCGGATTTTGAAAATTAGCAAAACGCGGAAATCCGCATTTCCGCGGAAAATTGGCATGACTATTTTGACGAAATTTAGTGATATCCGGTATTCAGCATACTATTGCTAAATTGAACATATTGCTTAAGGGGTTAAATAAGTTTTCATTCTAGTGATTGGATAAAGGGATTTGGAAATAATTGATTTTTGCTTTTAAAGTAGCCATTGTCAAAAGAGAAAATAAAATTTACTTTGAACGACTGTCTTTTAATGTTAAAAAGTGACAGGAAAAAAGTATTCGTTAATGTACTGTATAATTAATAGAATAATAGTGCGACTGATTTAAAAAATTCTAATTAGAAAAAAATAACTACTTTAAAGTTTGGTGTTATAATTGCAGTACGATACAGATTATTTTTTACTTATATATATTTACTGGGGAATTAACTAGGGAACTGCAAGAAGTGTAAGTCACCGATTTTGACGAAAGTGGTATCTTTGGAAAGATCTCATCGAGAGCAGTAAAAAACTCAATGGAACTACCCGTCGCAAATGAGCCGTTTTCGAGATATTCTCAATTTATGTTACGTAATTAGTTACGTACTTAACCTCTTCAGTCCCGGAGTACTCAAATGGGTACATCAGTTTTGCCCCAATTAATGATACTCAAATATAAATGAAATTTCGATACAAGAATAGTATGTTTCGAATTCTAAGATAAGAGCTAATGAAAATAAAACAAAAATCTCGCTCAGAAGTCAAACGAAAGAAGAAATAATTCAGTAATAATTAAAAATACTGCAATAATCGCCAGTAGCGAAGGGGTTAATGGGGGACCGCAAGAAAATTTAGTCCCGATTTTAATGAAAATGTTATCGTTAAAAAGATATCATCATGAGGGAGAAAAAACTCAATAGCACTACCCGTCGGAAATGAGCCGCTTTCGAGATATCCGATAATTTATGTCACGTAGCTAGTGCATACTGTTCTAGTGCACACTTAATCGGAAACTGCAAAAAATAGTTTTCCCGATTTTGATGAAAATGGTGTTGTTTCAAAGATATCATTGTGGGAAGTAAAAAACTCAATGGAAGTAACCATCTGAAATGAGCCGTTTTCGTAATATATAACAATTTATGTCACTAAATGCAGTTTCCCAGCACTGTGCATTAGCAATATGACACAAATTGTCGGATATCTCGAAAACGTCTCATTTCCGACGATTGATTCCATTGAGTTTTTAAATCCTCACGATGATATCTTTTCAACGATACCACTTTCGTTAAAATCGAGAATAAAATTTTTTGCGGTCCCCCATTACGTGTGCACTAGCTACGTGACATAAATTGTAGGATATCTCGAAAACGACTCATTTGCGACGGGTAGTTCCATTGTATTTTTTACTGCACTTGATGAAGTCTTTCCAACGATACCACTTTCGTCAAAATCGGTGACTTACACTTCTTGCAGTTCCCTAGTAAGATAATAAAAGAGAAAATATGTTATTCCATTTTACAGAAACTGGAATATTCAGTATATTTGGTATATA
The DNA here is from genome assembly GCA_964019185.1 of Maratus speculifer. Taxonomy (NCBI): domain Eukaryota; kingdom Metazoa; phylum Arthropoda; class Arachnida; order Araneae; family Salticidae; genus Maratus; species Maratus speculifer. The sequence goes on along the minus strand of OZ025301.1, from coordinate 219,318,814 downwards.
GACCACCGTTACTTCCTTGAAAAGGGATTGAATGTTCATCGAGAGATTTAACATTCCTTTTTAGGTGCGTTCGTAATTATATAATACGTAGCAGCTATAGTGGTCGTTCAGTCCGTCCGTCTGTCTGTCCGCATATAACAACGCAAAACTACCCAACCGAATCGTTTGAAATTTAAAATACATAATTATTACATAATTTTGTCGAGTCATTTCAAATTTTATGAAACTCGGATGCATAGATCAATTACAGGGGCAATCAAAAGTATTCCATTACATTACGGTCAATGGGGAAAAAAGTTTCAAATGCATTTTAATCGTTTGAAATTTAAAATACGCAATTATTACATAATTCTGTTGAGTTATTTCAAATTTTTTGATAATCGTGTGCATAGATCAATTACAGGGGCAATCAAAAGTATTCAATTACATTATGGTCAATGGGGAAAAAGTTTCAAATATATTCTATACGTTTGAAATTTAAAATACATAATTATTACATAATTTTGTCGAGTTATTTCAAATTTTATGAAAATCGGATTCATAGATCAATTACAGGGACAATCAAAGGTATTCCGTTACATGATGGTCAATAGGAAAAAAATGTTTCAAATGCATTTTAATTGTGTTACACTCATGCGAACTTAATAAAATTTATATGCAACTATAAAGTACATATAATATGCATCTTACATAATTTGTGGTGCAAAGAACATTTGTTATTGATTTACAAGACCACACAAAAGTATTCCATTACACAATGGTATAGGGAGAACATTGTTTGATGAGCGTTTTAATTGTAATTCACTATTTACAATTTTATGAGATTGATATATGAAAGTAATATTTTTAAAACTTCGTTATCGTACGAACGCACCTAATTTGCTACGCTTCACGTGCAATTTCCAACTTGTTTATATTGGTGGGAGTGATAGTACTGGGCCCGATCTCGAAGGATCTCACCAGAAAAAATTGAAGGCTAAATTCAATTATATTGACCAGCAAGTTTCGGGCGGGAGCTGCCACTATAACTTTGAAACCACTATAACTCTATTGTAATTAACTTTGCGTTCTATATTTTTATTTTTCTTCCAAATACAATTGTTCTTATCATGTCAAGAAAATGAATTTAAGGACCCAGGATTCGGATTCGCTTCAAACATTCTACATTGCCTTTTTAGACCTTGAAAAAACAAGAGCTGGGAGAGATATTTTACCAGCACATGTGCATGCACGCTTAAAATGGAAATTTAACCATGGCTGCATTACTTATATCACCTAAATAGATGCCATTGCCATGAATAAATAACTAAAGATAAAAAATAGCATAACTACCCCCCCCCTCTCTCTTAAAAAATGTGCAAATAAATCAAGAGCGGTAAAACATTAAAAGGCGCCAAATTTTGGTTCTCGCCCCTTCCCCCCAATAAAAATTTCAAGCTACGCCCCTGATAAATCCTGAATATGTATGCAAACAAATTAATATAATTACATGAAAATTAACTTACTATTTAAGTTCTTAAAAATTTAGAAATTTTCCATGAAGAATCCTTCATTCTCTAACAGAAAATAAATTTATCTCTTGAAATTTTGAATCAATGGATTTTCAATGGATACTTTAAATATCTTAGATGATCAAAATCCAACATTTTCTGATATTTACCCATATAAACGGATGTCGTTGAGAATTTTTGTGCAACCCTATATGTAATCCATAGAATTTGTACACACCAAGTAATATTTGAAAAATAATTAAATTTAAAAACGCATACCATAATTGGAGCTACTATGTTGAAAACATATTACTTTAAACAAAATTAAAATGTTAGTCCTAAAAATGAAGAAAACAAGAATGTAAAAAATGTTTTAGAGTTAAATTATACCTGAATAAATCCTGAATATGTATGCAAACAAATGAATATAATTACATGAAAATTAACTTACTATTTAAGTTCTTAAAAATTTAGCAATTTTCCATGAAAAATCCTTCATTCTCTAACAGAAAATAAATTTATCGCTTGAAATTTTGAATCAATGGATTTTCAATGGATACTTTCAATATCTTAGATGATCAAAATCCAACATTTTGTGATATTTACCCATATAAACGGATGTCGTTGAGAATTTTTGTGCAACCCTATATGTAATCCATAGAATTTATACACACCAAGTAATATTTGAAAAATAATTAAATTTAAAAACGCATACCATAATTGGAGCTACTATGTTGAAAACATATTACTTTAAACGAAATTAAAATGTTGGTCCTAAAAATGAAGAAAACAAGAATGTAAAAAATGTTTTAGAATTAAATTATACCTGAATAAATCCTGAATATGTATGCAAACAAATGAATATAATTACATGAAAATTAACTTACTATTTAAGTTCTTAAAAATTTAGCAATTTTCCATGAAGAATCCTTCATTCTCTAACAGAAAATAAATTTATCTCTTGAAATTTTGAATCAATGGATTTTCAATGGATACTTTAAATATCTTAGATGATCAAAATCCAACATTTTCTGATATTTACCCATATAAACGGATGTCGTTGAGAATTTTTGTGCAACCCTATATGTAATCCATAGAATTTGTACACACCAAGTAATATTTGAAAAATAATTAAATTTAAAAACGCATACCATAATTGGAGCTACTATGTTGAAAACATATTACTTTAAACAAAATTAAAATGTTAGTCCTAAAAATGAAGAAAACAAGAATGTAAAAAATGTTTTAGAGTTAAATTATACCTGAATAAATCCTGAATATGTATGCAAACAAATGAATATAATTACATGAAAATTAACTTACTATTTAAGTTCTTAAAAATTTAGCAATTTTCCATGAAAAATCCTTCATTCTCTAACAGAAAATAAATTTATCGCTTGAAATTTTGAATCAATGGATTTTCAATGGATACTTTCAATATCTTAGATGATCAAAATCCAACATTTTGTGATATTTACCCATATAAACGGATGTCGTTGAGAATTTTTGTGCAACCCTATATGTAATCCATAGAATTTATACACACCAAGTAATATTTAAAAAATAATTAAATTTAAAAACGCATACCATAATTGGAAACGCACTCCTATAGCAATTATTATTTGTATGTTTCAAAGTTTCAATGGTACAATTATTTTTCAATTTCTTCTACAGCAAAATTCTTTTGCGTGTTCCTGTACATGAACCTTGAGTTCCATGCACATTATATTCTGCAGTATGAACCTTGCGGTATGGCTCCATGATGTATATCAATTTCAATATATTTAACCCCTTCGCGACGGGAGACTTTTACGAGATTTTTAATGTTTTATCACCAGTTTTTAAAAACAGAAATTTATGCCTTATTAAATCGAGAATATACTTCGATCAAATAGGGCAAATTTTATAGTATAATTTTATCGATGAGAATAAACGAGGATTCTTAAGCCTTTTTGCGGCACGTATTACATGTCGTTCGTCCCCAAGGGGTTAAAGTACTGCTATCATTATCCCCTTCTGGATCAATTTTTTATCAGGTTCTAACTGAATCTGAAGTTTGATGGAAATCCATACATTAGTTCTTTTGATATATATATTGCGAAATAGTGAAAAATGCAACATAAAAGCGTCTCCTGTAAGGCGATTTATCAAAAGTAAACAGCATTAATCTGTATTAGGGACTCACTGAATCTGAAGTTTGACGAAAATTCGTGCAGTAGTTCTTGACAACAATTACCCGAACCAACATAAATTGTAATTTTTACAAAACAAATAGTATAAAAAAGAAAAAAAACTGTACTGCTTGCTGATTTCTACTCCAATTTCCTTATTTTTATAGAATTTCTTGCAGTGTTTCTTTAAGGGGAAAAAAAGCATGTGTAAAATTAAATGCCTCAATGTGTACACATAACTAATGCAGAAAACTGGCATTATTTTACAATATTTCAACAATTAGCTGCATAATTACAACATTTTGTATTACGCATAACATTTAATAATATAAGGTGGTCTGAGGCAATAACGCCAGGCGGGTTAATAACGCCAAGTGCTAATATTTTGCATAATTATGAAATAATCTGGTAAATGACACCCATGTGCTCTGCGCAGAAGGGTTTTGAGTCATATGAATCGTAAAAAACAGCTTCAAGTTAATTTGTTTCATTTTTAGGTCTTATTGTTTTTACAATCAACTAAAATTAACACTTGATCTAACATTTGCGAGATACGTTTTGTGATGTGAAGACTATTTTTTTTATCCGGAAATACTTTGTTAATTACATAAATTTGTAGTACATTTCATGGACTTTCAAGATGTTGTTGAAGATTTTGGATATCTTCTCGAGATAATTTGTAATTTAAAATGTACAGAGCAGTAACTATAACGGGTAATAACGCCAATCCTTGGCATTAATACCCCGGTTGATTCCCTACAGTGGCCGAGCTACATCCCAAATGCTGATTCAAATAAACACTGTTAAAACTGTGCAATGTTTCTAATAATTCTATTTAAGCGGTCCTTTTTAAGCAAAAAGAAGCACACGGTCTGATATTCTTTTGCCTCATCCCCCCTCCCCCCCCCCACACACACCACACCTTTATTTTTCTTACACTTTCACAAAAAATTGAACATTTTCAATAGCTTAGAATGCAATTTGTCAATTTCTAAGTTTGTAGAGTTTGTATTTTTAGAATTGGGCAATCTACATGCAATTATTCTATCTTATTTCATAGTTTTGTTTGCATGGCGTTATTACCCATATAGGTGGGTAATAACGCCAAATAGCATTGATCAAGAACTCACGCCATTACATTTTATGAATACATATCTGTTAAATTATGTTTTTTTATAGATAGTCAATGAGTTGCTGTATCAAATCATATATTTATTTGAAAAATACAAACTAAAACTGAGCCGTGAAAATTGGTAGAACCTTAACGTGGCGTTATTATCCCGGGGTACCTTATATATACACACATATTGTAAGTTAAATTATAATCTTTCATGCGTTTTTCTTTTTAAAAAACATACAGTTGTAAAATATATATAGAGAGAGATAAATGTTTATTAGATAAGAAAGAATTATCAGATTGCAATAAAAACAAAGCATCTAATGATGTACTTTGGAAGCTCGTGTCTAAATGTAAACAAACCTGACTGATAAAAAAAGATAGAATGATTAACAATCTGCAAGTAAACAAAAGTATATTCTTACGATTGTGAGATTTTTTTTCTTCTCTTAAAAATTATCGACATATTAACATTTTCAACATAATAGGGAAAAGAATAGGCAAGAAAAATGAAACACGCTCTAAAAATATAATAACAATAATAATTATTATTACAGTCGAACCCCGTTATAACGAACTTCAAGGTAGAGGTCTGCACGGGCCGAAATTTCGAGGCCCGAGCCCGACCCGAAAGTTAAAATTTTGGCCCGGGTCCGGCCCGAACGAAAGACATATTGGCCCGAGCCGGCCCGGCCTGAAAGTTAAAATTTCGGCCCGAACGAAAAAAATATTGGCCCGACCCGGCCCGGCCCGAACCCGGCCCGACTACTAACTTTAACGGAAGAGTTCAGACCAAAAAAACTTATCTTAGTCTTTTTTTTCTTTCATGTTTATAATAATCTCTATTTATGCAGAGGTGCCATAGGCTGCGATTTTTACGCTTTTAATGATCCTTTGTTTGTTATATGTAAATGTTTCAGTTATCATTAGTATTATTAATACATTAAAAAAAAAAATTGAAAAATGGTATATGGTAAAAGTAAAATCTTCTAAGAGGGAAGAAAAAAATACATTTCCTTCTTAGCAGATGTAAATGTTTAATATATATTTTTTTCGCTTATTATTGTATTCATTTTGCATGAATGAACAGTTTAAAAAAAATTGCTGTTTTCAGTTTAAACAAAACTTCCGTCATAATCATGTTTTTCTTTTTTCTCTTCTTTTCTTTTTTTCTTTTTTCTTTTTTTTTTTTTTTTAATTCTATTTTAAGACGCCTAATAATCTATGATTCTTTAAAAAGGATAAATTCTAATGTTTAATTGTAGAATAATGACGACTTAAAAGTATATGTCTATTTTGCAAAAATTTTTGGACCAAGCCAAACTTTACTGATTTATGAACAGACTTTTCCACGTCGAGAAAAAGATTTTCATACGGGAAGATTCAACAGAAACTGATTATTTTGGTCCGTGAAGACTAGGAAGAACGAAATTAGTCTCGGGTTCGTACGGAAAAAATAAGTTAGGCTCGGCTCGACCCGGCCCGGCCCGATACTCCAAGAAAAAAATTAAGGCCTGAGCCCGGCCCGGCCCGAAGAGATTAGTGACTAGGCCCGTCCGGCCCGGCCCGAGTCTTCAGAAGCAAGGCCCGGGCCCCGCCCGAATGCCTTTATTGTAACTCGGCCCGAACCCGACCCGCCGTCCGGGCCAGGATTGGGCTTCGGGCCGAGGCTCGGCCCGTGCAGACCTCTACTTCAAGAGACCGAAGTTTTTGTTCGCTATATCCGAACAGTTAAAAAATGTTTGAGTTTACAAAATATGTATATAAATATATGATAGCTATATGTTCAATAATGATGTATTAAGAAAAAAATCGTAAATTCTATTAGATATGATCATTAATGAATTAAATTGACTAAAATTTATTACATTAAACTGACAATACTAAATGAATTAACTAGAAATGAAGGCAATTAGAAATACAGTAAAGCGCCGATTATGTAAATATTCGAGACCAACCCTAGTTCGGATAAATTTTAAGATAAATGAGCAAAACAATTTAAGGAATGATCCTGACTATACTAAAATCTTTTCATTTTATCCAGGCTTAGGATGACAACACTAATTAATTAGCGCGTTAAAAATCCTTTTATTTTTATTTTGATTGTTTACTTAAAATTTTAAGTAACTATTTAAGTAATTTTAAGTAACGTTAATTAAATTTTCCCTTTTTTTAATCATCTTGTGAACTTCAGAGAGTATAATTTAAGGAACAAAGCTTTTGATTATTGCTTGCTTTAAAGAAGACGTTATTTTCAATGCTGCCATATCTCGAATTATTCTTAAATACATTAGTTAATAAAAAGAGAAAGCATTCAGGTCTTACTACTCTTTAATAAAAAGACGTATCGTTAATTTGCACCATGTTTTACTAGCCGGCATGCATTTTCTTAAAAAATTAGAGTCGAAAACCTTTTTTCAGATAAGCGGAAAAGTAAAAAGAGAAAAAAAATCATGGTCGACTGGAAGAAAAGTTCGTCATAGCCAATTCTTAAGATTCCGGAGGTTCGCTATAAATGAATAAAATAGCATTAAATACAATAGGAAAACTGCAAGACCAAAACTTTCGTTCGTTATAAACCGGGCTCGCTATAACGGGGTTCAACTGTATTATAAACCAGTCAAGTGTGAGTATTATTCGCGTACAGAAGGTTCCGTGCAATAAATATATTGATTAGCAAATGGGCATTTCATTACACAAGTATATAATTAAAAGCTACTTGTTACCTCGGCTTTAAAAAGCGATGGAATATAAAGTAAGATACCCATGTCTTTATGTATGCTCAAACCGCCCTTGTCTTTAAAGGTTAATATCTCGGCTAATTACAGACAATTTCATTTCGGAAATCATTATTAACAATCCTTTTATACTTCTGTGGTGATAGATACCACTAGCGCCTTTCAACTACTTTACTGAAAGGCCGCAAATCAAAATTTGTATGTAATGGAAAATTGCAATTATTTTTCAAAAACTATGTAACCTAGAAAATCGCTATAGATTTTTTGAAAAACTTAAATTAACTTCTGCTATCACTAAATCTTTCGTAATTTTAGTTTCAATAGATTCAGAAAGAGAGGAAAGTGGTGGTTGGGGGCTTATTTTTGCATAAAATTTTCTATATCTTTGGAAGTATAAATAAACTAAAATTAAAAGAATTTTTTTTGTGGGGGGGGGGGGCGGTTAGGCGTTGCGAAAGCATTCATACGATAACCCGCACGGTATATAAATATATTTTTTTTCCAAGTAAATTAATTAGCCCCTCTACATTTTTCCTAAAAGTATATGTGAATGGTTAAAAATATATTTGCATGTGGGTCTTTATTACTTCAGCCAATTTGAATTTTCTACCTTCCATAATTTATTTACAAATTATAGTAGAAAAACTAAGAAGTAATTATAATAGAAAATACTTTTTTCTGGTGACTCCAAGAGCGTCCGTGACGCTTCGTTGTACTTGTCGGGATTCAAGTCTGCCTATACAGTAAAACCCCGATAATTCGGATTAATTGGGACCAGACCCAATCCAGATTATCGAAAATCCGGATTATTCGGAGAATTAGAAAAAAAAAACGAAATAAAATAAAACATTGTTACAGAAAAATTACCATTATGTTAAACTTATTGAATATTTACAGACAGTAAAAATGTTTACTTTGTTTAATTCTTCCGAAAAGATTTCAGAATTTTTTTTTTTATTATTCAGAATACGACGATGAAACAAGTTAATGTTATGGAAATTAGCCAATCGCTTCTCAAACTCGAAAAAAAAAAAAAAAAAAAAAAAAAAAAAATGACCAAACCCATCCGGATTAAAGGGGTCCGAATTAGCGGGGTTCTACTATAATACGCCATGCTAAGGATTCTGATAAATCACCGTTGTTGCGACATTTTCGATTTAACCTCCCCCCCCCCAAAAAAAACCCCTTAAAAAATTGAGCAATTGAATTTTACAGTTAAGTCAGTGAAACAGACGTTTCTACAACATTCCGATTTTTGCCCTTATAGTCCAAGAGTCGACCGCACAAAAACCTAAGTCATCGAGCACCAGAAAAATTCCTTTATTTTATGGAAGAGTAATAATAGAGGAATCTAATGTTCCATGTCTGCCAGAAGCGAAGTAGTGCATAAGCCAAAAATTGATACCACTAGTGGTTGACTCGTACACTTAGCATTGTGTTTGCGGTACAATCAAAAGTTGGAAAACTGGGTGCAGGAAAACACAATGCTAATCCTACGAGTCAACCACTAGTGGTATCAATTTTTAGCTTATGCACCAATTCGTTTCCGATAGACATGGATCATTAGAGTCCTCTATTATTACTCTTCCATAAAATAAAGGATTTTTTCTTGTGCTCGACGACTTAGGTTTTTGTGCGGTCGGCTCTTGGACTATTATGTTCTTTTTCTAGTTTTTGACTTCGTAAACTTTGATTTGCGTATGAAGTTTTCTTCTTCTGTCTCCTGCTTGACTTTAAATTATGAATGATTTATTTCATGTAACTTATCAAAGTAAGTATTTGCGTGATTTCGTTAAAACTATGTACTCTCCCAATTGTTTTGAACAGAATAGTTATAATAGATTAATCATAATTATATTACGGATCGACCGAAACATGTTTTTTAGACAGGAACAAGAAGAGAAACCGAATTTCAATATTCTCTCTATTTTCGTCCTAAAACAAAACAAAATGTGTCAAAAAAAAAAAAAAAAAAAAAAAAAAAAAAAAAAAAGAGAGAGAGAGAGAGAGACAACTAATAACTACATATATAAATACGCAAAATTATTAATTACTATATCTGTAATTATACCTTTAGCCCAAGTTACCTCTCTGTGCCTCTGACCAATTTTTTTTTTATAAATTTAATTAATTTATCAAAGACATTTTTAAACTATACGAATTTCATCTAATTAAAAAATGTTTTAAGTTACGCATATTTCGATTTATCTTGTATAAAGATTTTTAATCATCTTTTAAACTGGAACTTTCTCAAAGAGAATTCAAAACACGACTGCGGTTTCAAAATGAAAAATTTCTACTTCTGTTAAAGTCTGCAGCCTTTAATGAGCATATGTAAAGCATCTTCAAAGCTTAGCCATATACACTTTTCTTGATTATAATTTCATTCGTGTCTTAAATCAAAATGAGTAGGTTTACTAAATAATTTTTCACTGCGCATGCGTCAACGATATCAAAATTTCATTTGCATATTGTGTTAACTAAATGTATAGAGTAACTTTTGTAAAAGTCTCAAAAACATAGCATTCAGTGACGCATATATAACCACAAAAAATTGAAAGTGCCCTGGGCACAAAAAACTTGCAAGTTAGGCCCTGGATTAGTGCCAATATAGCATACAGCATACACAATACTACACCTACTACTGTATTTGTACAACTCCGGATTAAAGGAAGTGAGCGGTTAAAGAAAACAGCCAAATCTTTATCACTGGGTACTTTTTATTATTATCACAACTGAATATCTTAAAGATAATAGTTGTAAAACAAGGCCCGTTAGCTCAGTTGGTTAGAGCGTCGTGCTAATAACGCGAAGGTCGTGGGTTCGATCCCCCCACGGGCCAACTGATTGTTTTTGTATTTTTTTTCTTTTTTTAAATTACAGAATAAATTTTTATAGAACTATTTCTATAGTTATTAAGGGTATATTCGAAAAAACGCTTTTCCACCTTCAACAGCTCGAAATTTTCTGATACAATTTCAGACACATTTTTAAAAGTAGAAACATGAAACTTGCTGAGGGGATTTTTGAAGAGACGTATCAGGTGCCGTGTGATGTCATTTTGCTCTCAATTCATTAGAAGTGGATTTATAAACAATTTTCTCAGTATGAACCTTTTTTTCGTTCCCACATCTCCCGCTTCGGAAAAATTGGTTCAAAATGCCATTTTTGATTACTTTTATTGCCATATTTTCTGCATTTATCGACAATCACGACACTTTATATACTTTCTATATAGGACAATTTGCCAGTTTGATGCATTTGACAACAAAAATGAATTTAAAAATAAACCGGAAAATAAGCAGTTTGAATCGAAATACACCCTTAATCGTAATTTTCTGTACTTTAAATTAATGAAAACTGATTGTAGCTGTAGCTAATCTAAACTTTTTTTTTTCATCATTTGAAATATAAGAGATCCCCATTTTATAAATTATGTTTAAGGACACAAGGAACATCTCGACAAATTTAAAATTACCTCTCTTTAAAATATCGCCTCAGGAAATTAATATCGTTAACTTCTTCTTTCGGTGATCTTTTCTTAAAGGATGTCGCTTTTTTTTTCTTAGTTTTCAAAATACAGTCGAGTCTCTATATAATGAAATTTACCGTACCAGTAAAAAATTCGTTATATAGAGAAATTCGATGTATAGAGAATGGTGTTAAAAATCGCATTTAATCTGTGAAATTTGAACAAAGATTATTTTTGATCTTTTGAATTAAGAATTTGAAATGTTCAAAAGTAAAAATTAACCTAACATTTTATTTCTTAATTATTTAAGCTGTTTCAAAAAAGAGAACAGACATTTGAAAGCTGAATGAAAATCAAATAAGGAAGACGCATTAATTTCAGACGAAGAAATCTGTAATTTTTTGTTGTTTTGATTTTAAAATTGTTACACTCTCAAAAAAAATGCTCAAATTTTAGCAAGGAATGAAAAATTGTAGTTAACATTTTCCTCCATTTGAAGGCTTCTCTTATGTGCCTCTCACTGATTCCTTTCTTATATGTGTATCAATCCAAATGACACTGTTTTGAGAAGGATGTGGAAAGGTGTGTGGGAGGTGGGATGAATTCGTTGGATTTAAAGAACAAGGAGAGAAGTAATAATAATAATAATAATAATAATAATAATAAAAACCCCTCAGCAGTGACGATAAATCAAAAATAGGTGATGGAAAATTGATTCCATATGATTTCGAAGCTTTTAAAAACTGAATAAATTAAGAACAATTTATGGAAAAATTCGTTATATGGAGATAGCTATTTCGCTATATAGAGACTGTTTTTAATGCAATCATGCGAAAAGGGAACCGTTCCTACTAAAAATTCGTTATATAGAGAAATTCGATGTATGGAGTTTCGTTATAGAGAGACTCAACTGCATTTCTAAAATATATGCTTAATTTCATATGAAGTGTTAAAATTTTACTTCCAGTTCGTCAGTTTTTAACTCATAAATATTAAACTAAGCACAGATTTTAGGAATATTTTTGGGAAACTAAGAAAAGAAGCGACATCCTTTAAGAAGAGAACACAGAAAGAAGAAGTTAAAGATATTAATTTCCTGGGGAGATATTTTAGATACAAGAATGCATCAAAAACCCATAAACTTAACATTACGGAGAAGAATTCGGAAAGTTAGTGATCAGCAGGGGCATCGCTAAGAAAGGGGGGAAGGGACAGGGGGGAGACCCCCCCCCAAACGTTTGTACATGCTGTTACAGTTGGCAAATTTACAAACTGGACTGGCAAATTGGTTCAAAACTTTAATAAAAACCTATAATACACTTTCTATTTCTGTTAGATTTGACGAAGATTACCAATATAATTAGAAATATTAAACTTTTTTCAAATAAAAACTGTATTAATATTTTCCATTTGTGATAAATTGCTAAAATTATAAAACTTGTTGGCAAATGCCGGGAATTATTTATGTTTGCTTTTCACTGAGTTGATAAAAACTGAATTTTGACTTGGCAATTTAAGGCTTTCTCCCCCACCAATAAAAAGTTTTCGCGAGGGCCCTGGTGAGCAGCCTTTACTTCACTATCAATCGAATATCAGCATTTCCTCCTTTGGTTTTATTCCGTTTTTCAGTGACGTAGAGGGTGACCATGATCACAAGCTGGATAAAAAGAAATATAAAATAAATCACATTTACAGTTACGAGATAACTTCCACGCAAGTCGCGCGAAGTTTTCGCTTTGGCGCTGGAGATAATAGAATAGCTGAAGTTCTTCCGCTGCACTAATTGATCGGTGTTCCTTTTTCGTTATAATAACGAAGCTGAGGCACTTCATTAGCAAATGCGAACGCTTATAATATCGGTTCCATGAACAAAGCTCGCTCTTCGTTTCTGCGCTTTAACTACGAGTTAGATGAAAGAGAATTGGCAATAATTATAAGCTACATTCTTCAAAGAAACAACTTTAGTTTAAAGAAAGAGGAAAAGTTTTATACATAAAAATCCCAATTCAAAATTCTGTATGTAGCTAAAAAAAATCACACAAAAGTGGTATTCATATTGTACAGATAAATCAGGTTTTGAAACAAAGTTCAATAAATTATAAAAAGATTCGTATAAAATTAAAAATAATTTTTTTAAAAATACAGTAAAACTCCGATAATTCGGATTAATTGAGACCAGACCCAATCCGGATTATAGAAAATCCGGATTATCCGGAGAATGAAAAAAAAAAAAAAAAAAAATCAAATAAGACATACTTACAGAAAATCACCTTTATATTAACGGTGTATTCGAAAAAAAAAACCGCTTTTCCACCTTCAACAGCTCGAAATTTTCCGATACAATTTCAGACACATTTTTAAAAGAAGAAACATGAAACTTGCTCAGGGGATTTTTAAAGAGACGTACAAAGTGCCGTGTGATGTCATTTTACGCTCAATTCATTAGAATTTGATTTAAGAACAATTATCTTCTCAGTATGACACTTTTTTTCGTTTCCAAATCTTCCGCTTCGGAAAAATCTGTTCAAAATGCCGTTTTTTATTGCTTTTTTTGCAATATTTTCTGCATTTATCAAAAAATTGACAGATACGGCACCTTGAGTAGTTTCTAAATAAGAGAATCCGTGAGTTTGGTGAGTTTGAGAGCAAAAATGAATAAAAAAATAAACCGGAAAGTAAGCAGTTTGAATCGAAATACACCCTTAAATATACTGAATATTTACAGACAGTAAAAATGTCTATTTTGTAATTATTAAATCTTCTGCTGTGCTAGTTTTTCATAACTTTTGCGGACCGCACGGTCACGCATCCGCTTGAGCATACTTAGTTTATTGGGTGTAGTCTCCACCAGACGTTCAAAATAAACCATTAATTGTTGTAAATGATTTGTTACTTCATTATAGTGATAACTTTTGGTTGATCATCATTGATAATAGTGTTTTTGTCTGAATCATCTTCAATTTCAATTTCTTCAGCTGTACATAAAGTGATTATTTCATCATCTGTAACTGAGGAGTAAACTTCATTATTTTTTGCTTCATTCAATTGCTAAAGTCGGTGAAATTAACATATCAGAACCATCAGTTTCTTTTAACAAGCTTACAAAATCTTCAGGTGTAATTTCCCTTTCATCCTCGATCCTCGCGTATTTTTCCTTCTGTTTCAAGCTTGCTTGTTATTCAAGAAATCACAATTTGTAGACCATAAATTCTTCCACGACTTTTGGAAAGTATTCTCAGCAACCTGTTTGCAAACCTTAAGTTTGCATGGTTTTTCTTTGAAACATAACATAAAAGAATTTAAATGAAAAAGATTAAAATATTCTTCCGAAAATATTTCAGAAACGACTTTTTTAATTCAGAATACGAAAATTTAATAAATTAATGTTATCGAAATTTTGCCGATCGCTTCCCAAACTTTGAAAAAAGAAACTGACCAGACTGATCCGGATTATGCTGAGATCCGAATTAACGGGGTCCGAATTAGCGGGGTTCTACTGTAAATAAAAATAAAGTGAATAGGTGTCATTGCAGATTGCACATAGGTTTTCATTTAATATTTCTTTCTAAATAAATTATCCCTTAATTAATAAATCCAAATTGTTAATTTGTAATTGTTAAATTCTTACAAAGATGGTAGCAGCTTAAATTTTAATTTTAAAATAATTTTAAAAGTACGTTGTTTATTTTAATCAAATTAAAAATGTTCAAATCAAATTATTTAAATAAAATCCGAAGTTCCAAATTTTTTGGAAAAAAAAAAAAAAAAAAAAAAAAAAAAACAACAGAGATATAAATAAAATTTTTAATTTCTTAAAACGAAAAAAAAAACTGTTTAAACGAAATTTAAAATGCTAAATCTAATAAATCGTAAATTGGTTTTAAAATAAAAAGAAAATTGAATTCCTAAAAACATTGTGAAAGTCATTGATAAAAAAAAAAATAATATGAATCCCTAAATTGGAAAAAATACAAGATTTCTTCTAATTAAATCCATCTTAATATGAAAATTTCCAACTCCAGCAACGGGGTTCGAAGTAAGAACCTTCAATTTACTTGCGAGATACTTTACCTCCAAGCTATGATGTCTACAAGAAAAGCGTTAAAATTAAGGTTTTTTTCTAAAATTTAAATCGCAAAAAATAAACGGATGACACTGAAGAAAATAATTTAATTAAAATAATATATATTTTTTAATTTTTATGATTTGTCGTTTGATACGAGGTATTCAGCTGTAAGTATACAAAATTTGAAGTATCTGATTTATACAGTTTTTGTATACGGACTCTCAGTCGGACGGATAGACAGAGGATAGAGATGAATGGGGTTTCGTCAGGTAAACGAAACCCTAAAAAAGCTTTTAGGGTTTATGCACATATAACTTTATGAAATGTTTCGCAATTTTGGACCCTTCCTCTCCATTTACGATATCATACGTTATTATTTCTCTTCACCTCTTCCCTGTAATAATATCATTATCAATGTCTAAAAATCAAATTTAATTTTTTTTATTCGTAAATTCGATATTTTATTTAGAGTGGTAGTCAGATATAGTATACATTTATCATTTGCATACTTTATTGATTCAAATCAAGAGAAGTCAATAAAAAATCACTCTGCATGTGAAAAAACTTTATATCAAATAACACTTAAATGAAATAGCTACTATTTAAAGATGCTTAATAATGTTTGTTATGTAATGATCAATATAATCAACTGTAATAATGTCTCCGCTCGGGTGGGGGTGATAGGGTAAACAAAACTTCTTACTAACTGAACAGGTGGACAACATTCTTTTTCATTTATTTACCAGTAAACACAACAAGCATGATTTGAAGCATATTTCACAGCTGGTTTCTCTAACAGTAAATTATATATTCATACACGTTTGATAGAAAAATAAGTATGCCAAATCCTTGTGGTATTCCATATTTTGGAATTAAAAAAAATTATAATAATTTAATGATTTTAATAATAATTTTGTATTTTCATTAAAAAAGATATATGACAGACTACAGTAAAACCCCGATAATTCGGATTAATTGGGATTAGACCCAATCCGGTTTATCAAAAAATCCGGATTATTCGGAGAATTAGAAAAAAAAAAAAAAGAAATAAAATAAAACATACTTACAGAAAATGAACTTTATGTTAAACTTATTGAATATTTACAAAGAGTAAAAATGTTTACTTTGTCATAAAAAAGTTTGAAATTTTTGGCAAGTGATATTGTAGAAGCGTTTTGTCACAATAACAAGGAAACAGACCTATGGGCTGACAAAGATTGGAAAGCGATTCTTTTCAGACTATGGGTCTTATGGGGACTATTTTACCTTGCTTTCTTGCAATGCTCCAAGTAAAAATGTTTTTGTGCAGTGATTTTTTTATGACATTTCTAAGTGGTTTAAATAGAAAATTGGGAAAATTGGAATTGCCAAACTTAGTGATACATTGTTGTTTCTTTGAAAGATAACATCAAAAAGTTTAAATAAGAAAGATTAAGGTATTCTTCCAAAAAAATTTCAAAAAAGGTTTTTTTTTTTTTTTTTTTTTTTTTTTTTTTAAATTCAGAATACGTCGATGAAACAAGTTAATGTTATGGAAATTAGCTAATCGCTTCTCAAACTTGAAAAAGAAAAAGAAAAAAAATCGACCAAATCGATCCGGATTAACGGGGTTCGAATGAGCGGGGCTCTACTGTGTTTTGATGTAAAGAACAAGTTACAAATAAAAAGAGAAAATTTTTGATGGATCAAAAATGATAATGATACCAAAAGACAGACACAATGTATCTGTCGATATCCCTTCCCCTAAAATGATAACGTTATATATGCACAGCATAAGAAATGTGCATCTTGAAAGTCACGTCTAATTTTTTTACTGCATTTCGTGTTACTTCTCTAAAATTTTAGTTACAATAAATGCACCGAACTCAAACATGAAATATTTAGTTTTTTTTTTTTTTTTTTTTTTAACTATTTGGAAAAAATAGTTGTTTTAGGAAGAGAATAGGGAAATCTAAAGTATATCTGAATCTTTTAATTGGTTGAATTCCGCAACTTATTTAATTTTATTCGTTTTCTGATTGGTCCAAGTTTAATGTCCAAAAACTGAATACTTCTGTTTCCACGATGACAAAAAGAGTAATAAAAACTTTAAAAATAATTAATAATTTAAAAACAAATCGTAATAGAGATTTCGTGCATTTTTTTCTATGTGCAACGGTAGTAGGGGAAAAATGACAGTCCGGCGGCGGAGGAGCTGAGGAGCTGAGGAGGGAGGAGGGCTCCTCCTCCTCAATCCTCCTCCTCAAGCCTCCTCCACAATCCTCCTCCTCCTCAATCCTCCTCCTCAATCCTCCTCCTCATTCCTCAAAGTTGTCTTATAAGAGAAGGGGTTAAAAGGATATTTTTTTTAATTTTAAGCGGGAATTTCAGGGAGTTAGAATTTTTAAACCATACTGTAGTATGGGGGTGTTTTTTAATGCGGGGACTTTAAAAATTTTCGGCGTGTTACAGTACGTGGAGTATGTTTTTCGATTGAATTTTGCTGTTGTTCATTAAAAAAGGTAATTAAAAAGTAATTAAAAATAAAGAATGAAGTGACTTTTTTTTTTCACTGTGTTCTTTGATGAGGGGTTAAGCGGGTATTTCAAGGACACAGAATTTTTTTGTTAATCTATAGTATAAGGGCTTTTTAATTTTAATGTGGCGACTTAAAATTTTTCGGTGAACTTTAGTTTTAGGATCTATTTTTTCGATTTTAAGCCGAAATTTTGAGTAGATTGATTTTTTTTTTTTTCCCCGTGTTTTAAATAAGGGATTAAGCGGATATTTTGGGGGGGCATGGAATATTTTTTTCTGTACTATTGTACGAGTGGTTTTTAATTTTAATGTGGCAACTTAAAAATTTTCAGTTTGGTGTAATTTAAGAGTTTATTTTTTGATTTTAAGCAGATATTTTGGGAATTTGATTTTTTTTTTTTCACTGTACTCTTACATGATGAGTTAAGCGGATATTTTGGGGGAAATTATTATTTTAGACTAATCATTCACGAAGGATATTTTGCGGACATAAGTGTTTAATAGGGGAACTTTAACTTTTTTGCAATGAGATTGACGTGTGCTCGTTGACCTAACCGTACGGAGTTTGTAATTTTCTTCGAATCATGTGTGCATGTTGGCTTAGAATATCTTAGAAAGACCTGAATAACCTTTATCTCCACCAAGTCATAAATAACACATGCTGGTAATGGGAATTTGAGAATAATAACTTTAAATATTAATTTAATGAAGGAACTTTGAAAATTATTTCGAGTACTATTTTTAGTTTACTATGTTATACACTTGATATTTTAGATTAGTTAAAAAATAACTTTAAAATTTGAATGAGAAAATATGTTTCAAAATGGGATTTTACGTACTAACATTTATTTGCGCTCGTTGATCTAACCGTTCGGAATCTGTGATTTTCCTCGAATCATGTGTGAATAACTGTAAGATTTCCTTAGAAAGGCTTGAATAAGCTTCAACCATCATAAATAACGCATGTCTGTAACGGGAATTTGAACTTAATTTTTTAAATATTCATTTTAATGAGGTGACTTCGAAAACAATTTGTAGAACTTTTGAGTGGTAATAATTTTTATTGGGAAACTTGAAAAAATCTTGTGATTTTTTGGGAATTAATTTTTAATTGTTGAAGTTTGCAATCTGTATTCGCATTTCTTTTGTGTGAGATTGTATAAATGTTGATGAAAACTATTTCTATTCCAATTAATGAAATTTAATAATAAAAAGAATAAAGTCTACCTCACCAGACACCCCTTTTTCAAAATTCGTGCATATTTTTAAACATAGCAATGTGTTTAATATAAGTAATTTTTGTGTGTCCTTTCCTTTCTGAAAGTGTAAGCGATTTTTAACATAAATATCTTTTGACATGTGTAATTTTTCCCTGGCAGAACAATTTTCAAATAAATAAATTTTAATATTAATAGAATTTTTGACTTTCCGAAGAAAAAAAAAAGGAACTTATTTTTAATGTTTTAATACTTGTCGGTTAAAAAAAAAAATTTAAACTATATTTATTATCGAAATGAATTCATCTTCATTAATTTAAAAATATATAATATTTATAACCAGTAACGCGGAACTTTTTCAAACCCTGTTAATGAGATTTTATTTAACATTGTATTTTATCTTCAAATCAAAATAATTTGTGAAAAATGCTTTTAAATATTTTTAAAACTGTATTGAAAATAATATTTTACATACCTTAACATCAATGAAATCCGAATCGATCTAGAGTTTAATAATTATTTTCTCAAAAAGTTCGTTTCAGTATATGAGTAAACCTAGATGAATCATTCTTATCTGCTTATCTGATAGCGTTTTCCGGAAAGGGTTGAATCTCTGAATCATAGCTGATAAGGAACTGGGGTTCATGTGTTATCTTAATTAATCTTAATGAGTACTATGTCTAATTAAAATTATTTGACTTGAAATAAAATAAGGTCTTTTGAGTAATATCTTTTGAAAATTTAAGATATAATTATTTAAATCAAATTAGAGGCTTTTTTTTTTTTTTTTTTTTTTTTTTTCATCGATTTATTTTAAATAAAACTAAAATATTTATTTTTTTCTGTACTTTGTTAGCAAAATAAAGAGTGTAATACATTCATTTCGGATTTAACTATTTGAAAATTTAAACTAACCTATGATTAAAATGATTACATAATGTTGAGTATGTGATCTAGTTAAAAACGGAACACGCATTCATATAAAACTTTAAATTCTTACGCTTTTGTGTATAATATAATGTATGTTTTAAATATTAAATGAAAAATATCAATTAACAATAAATGAAAAACATTAACATTAATAAAATATTAATTAAACATTGCATTGATTTAAAACTTAATATTAATATGAGAATACACATCCGTATAAAACTTTAAACATTTATGTTTTGGTGTATAATATTATGTATATATATTAAATATTAAATGAAAAATATGAATTAACAATGAATGAAAAATATCAATTAACATTAATAAAATATTAATTAAACATTGTGTTGATTTAAATACAGATTAAAAACTTAATGAAAAATATTAATTTCTCATGTAATTAAAATAACACTTTATAAATTAATGAATTATTAATTAATGAAAAATGTTCATTCGAAACAACTTGAGAAATACTCATTTGTAATGAAATATGAAAATAGCAATGAATAAAATATTAATTAAAAATTGAATGAAAATTATGCATTGAAAAAAATATAAAAATCAAATATTCTTACCTAAAAATTTCTCCCATCAGGACTTCAGTTGCGACCTTCCTCGTTGCTTGCTACTTGTAAACTGAGTGATAACACATAGGCCTTATCTTTTGTACCGTGATAACCTCGACCAATGACAATTTTGTACTTGCGCGCCCTCTCACTGAATAGACTGCGTGTGAAACGTGACGTAATTGTTATTCTGTATGCTGCTATCAACGTGTTATAGATTGGTGTCTTAATCGTTTTAGTTAGTATTATTATTTTATAATTAGTTTTCAAATGTCATTAATGGAACCAGTTCGGTGAGTTGATGAACTCTTCACCCCGATTGAAGGAACAAGACATGGAAGTCTTAACAATGTTCTTATTACGCATGTCCTTTAATTAATTTTTAGAAATTAGATAATCTTTTAATTTTTAGAATTTAGTTAATGTTTTAATTTTTAGAAATTAGTTAATCTTGAATAATTATCTTTACTTTTAATAAAATATAAAATAATTAACATTTTATTAACAAGTCAACTCTTCTTAATTTGCGTGAAATAAAAATCAACTTTCTACTTTACTGATCACGAAGGAAATGACCGATAACACGCATGCTTATCTACCGTTATCTCCACGCATGCGCACTGCTGATAAGTGATGTGCTGATAAGGTGAGTCGAAAAGACTTCATTTCTTCCCAAGTCGGTTGTGTCTAGGTAAGTACCCTTCTTTTATTATTATTTTTCAATACGTTTGTGTAATAAAGGCAAAAAATGAAAACACAGTTTTTTATAATTTAAATTCCTTTTTATTAAAATAAACTCGCCCATTGGGGATTAAGTAATACATTGTTAGAAGGTTTTTTCTTTGGTTTAACAAAGTTTCTTCTTGGTGATACATTTTTCATTACTTTCTTCAAAGTTCCAGATGATAAATATTTGTTTTTGATTATAGTTGAAGGTACTCCAATTTCACGAAGCGCTTGAAGAAATTCCGTCGGTACTTTCTCAGGTCTCTTATTCACATTAAAAATGAGATGAAAGAGTTCTGCTAAATTCGTATCTTGCAAGGTGTTTCCATTATAAGTCACTTTTCCAGTTCGATCCCAGCTCATCTTACTTGAATTAGATTTCAGTAACTTCAGCAAAGATTTTGCTTGTTTCATCATATGACTTGGTGCTGAGCTTATCACAAACGAGTCGTAATCCTCTTCTCCCAACTCAGAAGGTTTTTCGGACTGTTCAGGTTTCGTTTCAGAAGATTCCATTTCAGTAGATTCTGCTGCCACAGGTTCCGTTTTAACAGGTTCCGTCTCCAGAGGTTTAGACTTCCTTTTCTCGTCTTCATCTTGAAAAGGTTTCGATCTCCAAGGGACATTAAATTCTTGTAAATTCATTTTCCTTTTTAAAAGTTCATAGTACTGTTGAACTTTCTCATGATCGGGAAGTGAACTATTGAGTATTTTTGACATTGCCACCTCAAAGTCAGTCATTTGCTTTTTCGTGGGGACATGTTTAGTCAACTCTTCTTCCGGTATGAGAGCGTATTTAGCTGCGAGCTCCATTGATAAGACCCGTTAATACACTCAAAGCTGCAGGAATTAAAATATTTAAAAATCCACCGTGTTGCACAATCAGTTGCTTTTTTGAAAAAAGAGTTCCTTTTTTCGTACCGATTTTTCGAAGAGGGTTCTTATACTTTTTCAAAGTCTTCTTTTGATAAGATGAGAGAGGTATATTTCCTTTCAATACATTGTGAGTACACTCACAAATAGCTTTGACGGATCTTGAAGGTAGTTTTTTCAAAAGTTGCTTGCGTAAGGTTTTGGGGCAAGTCTTAATTAGCTCCAAATCACGCAGTTGTTTCTTCGTCAAGGTCATGATCCCAACTAAATTAAAATGCATATGTCTTTCTTTTTAAACCTTTTTTCATCATATATATGTATTGTCTTTGACCTGGCAGCACGAGTGTTCTCAGCCGCATTTCCTCAGGGGTTTCATTCCGTAAATCGACTAATAAATAAGAAAATGGTTTTTTAGTAGCATCTGTAAACACTTCTTGGAAAAATTTACTATCTGTTGGGTATAATTGTCGACCTAAATGAATGATTTGACTCATGTCCCGGCGATTTTTAAACAAGATCAAATATTGACTGTTGAGGGAAACACCTCTCATTTCTTTGCCTTTATGAAACAGATTTTGTGTAATAAATATCACACTGATGTTTAAATGGTGACTTCCCTTTGTAAAGAGATAAGTCAGGCGATCGTCTGATCCACATTGAACCATGAGATCGTCTAAGATAATTAAAGAATTTGTCCCTAAATACTCAGTATAATTCGAAGGAAAACCTTCCACAAAGGTAACATCGGGTATTTCATCATACAGTTTTTGGTAAATACCGTAAAACCAAATCACTTTATCGGGAGGAGGATCAAACATTAGGTTTCTTTCTTTTAATAAATCACGTAAAAACCAACTTTTACCCACACCCGTAGGACCTGCAAGAAGCATAGTACAAGGGTGTTGAAAGCGTGGAAACTCCATTGAAAATAAACACAGACAAGTAAAACACATACTTTAAATAATCACAGACACATAGGTTCTTGGTTTAAATTAAGATTTATTGATAAAAATGAGCACGAATGCCAAATCGTTTGGCTACAAAATTATAAACTCGTCGGTCGTTTGACACATCTTCAGTAACAAAATGTGACAGAAATTGTCTCAGAGTTTTACCTCGACATCGAGAATACAGATAAAATATACAATATTGGCCGCAGACGGCAGTTATATGGGTTTGTAAAACAAGTGGATTAAACAAAACTCGTGAAAAACGCAATGCATAGTTCGATATAGGTCCTTGAAAAAAGGTAGGCTTATTTCCATAAGAATCGAAGAATTCCACTTCATCAGGTGAAGACAGGTAAAAAGCCACCCAGTGACTTCCGGCTTCTGTAGACTTGTCCACGTTGCAGATAAAACAAACAGGATAACACTTGATTCTTCTTGGTAGTTGATCACTTGGAAAAACACCCAAAAAGTAATTTCGGGTCACTGCTTCATGTGATAAAATGTTCTCGATTTGTAATGAATCCATTCAGTTGGGAAAGTCACAAATCACGTGACGCGATTTGTTGATTTCAATAATATTTTCAAATTCCGCATAAATCAATACAGTGGTCGTTTTTTCTAATGCTTCAGCGAATTTGATTTCAATTCGTAAATTTCCTTGATGTTGTAAATTCAAATGAGGTCCGTCGCAAAGGTCAGGGCTTAAGTCGAAATTATATAAAGTGTGACCATCAGCAAATTCTTCACGTGTTAAATAAATGCCAGTGTCGTGATTAAAACCAGAGAACAGTCGATGATAGGCTCTTATATAGTTGTTTCCATCGAAGTCCAATTCTAGGGGCTTACTGGGTACCGGTTGACCGTCCACATAGACGCTTAGAAAGTTGACTTTGTGATGATAAAAATAAAAGGGGTTCAAATCGTATTGCCCTGTATAAGCACTATTGTCTAAAAGTCCAATAATAATACGTTTCGGCATGGCCCCTAAAAACACATTATCTTGCATGAATGATTTACTTCCAGTGGAGATTGAATAAGTTTTACATAGGACTCGATCAATGGGATATTTCGCAGAATTTTTTTCCAAGGCTTTTGCATGACCCAGTAATACACCAGGACTCACTTTCACTTTACGAACAAACACTGAAGCATGTTCTAAAATCACTTTATAATCTTCAAAGGGTTTGATCTTATCCTTCTTAGTCATCAAACAAAAGTCTGATTTGCTGCGAGTCATTTTAATTTTCAGATCAACCATATTCAAGAGCAGTCGATTTTGTTGGAAAATATCACAATGAATGGGTCCAATCATATCCAATGTTTTGCTGTTTTTAGTTAGTTCATAACGTTTCTTCAATCCTGAGTTTCCATTTGTGGTGGGATCCGACACAGTCAAATTTGTATCTTTATAAAAACATTCACATCCCAGTAAACTTTTCTTTGTGTCTTCTCCGTAGTTCAGCAGGGTTTCAATATAGGCACGATAAGGATAAGTGTTACTCGAAGAAGAGATGGCTCTTTCGTTTAAACTGATGTCCACTTGTGAAAACAAAGCTTGTAAAAATAAATTGACAGGGGCGACAGGTTCATCTACAGGTAAGACCGTTCCATCTGACTTGGTGATTTTCACTTTCACGTAGAGGTAAGAAGCCGACAAATCCATATAATCTTCGCCGTTCCCAGAAATGTTAAATTCCACAGGTCCTCCATCTCGAATATTAGCAAGGGGATGATATTCAACGAAATACCCTTTTTCAATAGCTGTTTGAATAGGTGGAATTAAAAACAAATCCAATTCCGATTTGGCACAAGCAGCAGAATCTTTATGAATGAGTCCAGACATCTTTAAGAGAAAATATCGTGTACTTTCACTCTCTTGACTTTGCGAGGAATAGTGATATTGTTAGAACGTTTCCTCTTTTTATACTGATGACCTGAACCAATCATCGTCTTCACTTTGGTTGCAGCTTTATCCGTCAAGTTTTGACCAGCTTCTTTTAACCGTCGCTTGGCAGCTATTTTAATATCTTCTCCTCGTGAGAGATCACTGAGGACGTTCACCCCAGAATGAAACAATTGTTTTCCGACAGCTTTTGCTCCTGATTTGAAAAGGGGCACTGCTGCACGAAACAGCGATCGAAACAACCCACCGAATCCATAACCTCTTTGTAAAGTAGTACCTTGATAATAGTTTAAGCCACTACCTGACTGATGGGTATAATAATCTTCAAAAGATTTCGCACAACACTGATAGGGAACAAACATCACGAGAGATATTTTTGACGAAAATGAAGTTTCACGTACGAACGTCCACGTTCAAATGGCGTTAATTCACCCAGGTGGTTCCTTATAACGATTTCTAATGAGTCGAATGATTTTCGACTGATGGGTAAGTAATGCGGTCGATCAAATTTCACGCAGATCACTTCTCCGTCTTTTCCGGTGACATTTAGAATTCGTAACAGGGGTGCCAACACATCTCCAATAACTTGTGGTTCGACAATATCCGAATAAATCATCAACACTCTGTAATGAGCACACGGATCTGCCACGTATGAACTATCGACTGTTTGTTCAATATTACTCTCTAAAGAAGCGATTTCACACGGCTCGAACCCCAACATTTCAGATAATCCAGTTTCTAAAATCACTTTAGCTTTATCTCGCACGTTGATAGTCACTCTTTTCGTGATAGGACTGTAGGAAAACACAATTTTTTGTTCGATATCTTTGATAGAAATGGCTTTTAAAATATCAGGCACCGTCTCATAAAATCCTGGTGGGATTCGTCTTCCAATTATCCTCCCATCATTCAAGTCGAATCCAATTAAGTTCGTATGTTGATTCACGTTATACCAAGTATGAGGGTAAATAAACTCTACGAGTCCCACTTCCCATTCTCCTTGCAATTCGATAGGTGTGGGCAATCGTGTTATAAAATGTGAAATTTTATTCTCAGGAAAATAATTTCTGGAACTGTCGGAAGGTAACGTCAGGTAGAACGACATGATGACAAATGATCTATCATGCTTTTTGCAGTCACTTATAAAGAAGACAAATCTGAGGAGGGAATCCATTGATTAAATTTATTCGGATAACCCTTAAATTTGACAAAATATTCCATTCGTCTTTTTCGCGTGCGCTTCTTTAAAATTTTTTCAATAGTATAAGTATCTTTCATTTTCACTTTTTGAAGTTCTTGTGAATAGAAGGTTCCTTGAATGGGTTCGTCTAACAAGTCTTTTATTCGGTACACGGGAGGGTCTCTCGCCACACATTCCGTCACCACAAACAATTCTTCGGTCCAATTGGTTTCATACCCTTTTTCGAAGGTTAATTTTTGTTTCGACACACGCACCACATCGCCTGCTTGAAACACACAGGGTTTTCTTTTCATATCTTCCAAATCCCCATAAAGAGTTAACCACACATCACTTTCATTTTCTCTTGTCACTTCCACGGGGGCTCTTTTAATACTTGAATGATAGGTGTGATTATAACTGTACAGTAATTGGTCCAATACATCTAAATAACTATAAGTATGGTTATGTGTGAAATATTTCCACATTTTCGTTTTCAAGGTTCGATTAAATCGTTCGACTACCGATGCCTTGGTATTATTATTTGTTGTGAAAAAACGAACACCTTCTTGCTTTAAAAACCTTTGGAAGAGTCTGTTCTTAAATTCTTTTCCGGCATCTGATTGAAGAAATTTGGGTTTTCGTGTTGAAAAAATAGAACGAAAGGCTTTCATAATTTCTTCTCCTCGTTTCGTTTTTAAGGGAATCGCCCAAGCATATTTAGACAGAATGTCTATACAGGTCAGTAGGTATCGAAATCCTTGATTGTGTTTTTGTAAACTGATGAGATCCACCAGATCGGTCTGCCATTGCTGATCTTTTGAATATACGATGACTCGGTTTGTCGGAAAATTTCTCCGAACCGGTTTGTGAAGCGTATAAGAATCGACTCCGCTCAACCATTTCTGAATCTTCTTCTTTGATATTTTGCCTTTTGCAACACGATATAAAGCACTTACACCACCAAAACTTGCTGCGTGACTTGGAACCGGATAAATCGCCTTCATTACAACAAAAAACCTGATTATTTGTTACATTAAACCAAAAACGCATCATCTTCATTCTTGTCTTTCTCGCATGATGTCATCAAACAGAATGAACCCTTGCCTAATTGAGCTCTTATTTAAGTACTCTTTTGTTTCCAACCTTGTCGAAAACATTTTTTAAAAAAGCCGATTATTTTTTGTTCCACTATTGTTAGCAAGCTTTAAGGGTGTGCAAGTACAAAACTGATAACGATGAAGTCTTTTCGACTCACCTTATCAGCACATCACTTATCAGCAGTGCGCATGCGTGGAGATAACGGTAGATAAGCATGTGTGTTATCGGTCATTTCCTTCGTGATCAGTAAAGAAGAAAGTTGGTTTTTATTTTGCGCAAATTAAGAAGAGTTGACTTGTTAATAAAATGTTAATTATTTTATATTTTGTTAAAAGTAAAGATAATTCTTCAAGATTAACTAATTTCTAAAAATTAAAACATTAACTAAATTCTAAAAATTAAAAGATTATCTAATTTCTAAAAATTAATTAGAGGACATGCGTAATAAGAACATTGTTGAGACTTCCATGTCTTGTTCCTTCAATCGGGGTGAAGAATTCATCAACTCACCAAACTGGTTCCATTAATGACATTTGAAAACTAATTATAAAATAATAATACTAACTTAAACGATTAAGACACCAATCTCTTACACGTTGATAGCAGCATACAGAATAACGATTACGTCACGTTTCACACGCAGTCTATTCAGTGAGAGGGCGCGCAAGTACAAAATTATCATTGGTCGAGGTTATCACGGTACAAAAGATAAGGCCTATGTGCTATCACTCAGTTTACAAGTAGCAAGCAACGAGGAAGGTCGCAACTGAAGTCCTGATGGGAGAAATTTTTAGGTAAGAATATTTGATTTTTATATTTTTTTCAATGCATAATTTTCATTCAATTTTTAATTAATATTTTATTCATTGCTATTTTCATATTTCATTACAAATGAGTATTTCTCAAATTGTTTCGAATGAACATTTTTCATTAATTAATAATTCGTTAATTTATAAAGTGTTATTTTAATTACATGAGAAATTAATATTTTTCATTAAGTTTTGAATCTACATTTAAATCAACACAATGTTTAATTAATATTTTATTAATGTTAATTGATATTTTTCATTTATTGTTAATTCATATTTTTCATTTAATACTTAATATATATACATAATATTATACACTAAAGCATAAATGTTTAAAATTTTATACGGATGTGTATTCCCATATAAATATTAAGTTTTAAATCAATGCAATGTTTAATTAATATTTTATTAATGATAATGTTTTTCATTTATTGTTAATTGATATTTTTCATTTAATATTTAAAACATACATTATATTATACACAAAAGCGTAAGAATTTAAAGTTTTATATGAATGCGTGTTCCGTTTTTAACTAGATCACAT
This sequence comes from Maratus speculifer, assembly GCA_964019185.1. Taxonomy (NCBI): domain Eukaryota; kingdom Metazoa; phylum Arthropoda; class Arachnida; order Araneae; family Salticidae; genus Maratus; species Maratus speculifer. The sequence continues at coordinate 219,290,447 of OZ025301.1, read as the reverse complement.
ACTCAACCTTATGTAATCATTTTAATCATAGGTTAGTTTAAATTTTCAAATAGTTAAATCCGAAATGAATGTATTACATTCTTTATTTTGCTAACAAAGTACAGAAAAAAATAAATATTTTAGTTTTATTTAAAATAAATCGATGAGAAAAAAAAAAAAAAAAAAGCCTCTAATTTGATTTAAATAATTATATCTTAAATTTTCAAAAGATATTACTCAAAAGACCTTATTTTATTTAAAGTCAAATAATTTTAATTAGACATAGTACTCATTAAGATTAATTAAGATAACACATGAACCCCAGTTCCTTATCAGCTATGATTCAGAGATTCAACCCTTTTCGGAAAACGCTATCAGATAAGCAGATAAGAATGATTCATCTAGGTTTACACACACACACATATACTGCAATGAATTTAGTATCCTCTCTTTGAGAAAATAATTATTAAACTCTACATCGATTCGGATTTCATCCATGTTAAGGTATGTAAAATATTATTTTCAATACAGTTTTAAAAATATTTAAAAGCATTTTTCACAAATTATTTTGATCTGAATATAAAATACAATGTTAAATAAAATCTCATTAACAGGGTTTGAAAAAGTTCCGCGTTACTGGTTATAAATATTATATATTTTTAAATTAATGAAGATGAATTCATTTCGATAATAAATATAGTTTATTTTATTTTTTTTTTTAACCGACAAGTATTAAAACATTAAAAATAAGTTCCTTTTTTTTTCTTCGGAAAGTCAAAAATTCTATTAATATTAAAATTTATTTATTTGAAAATTGTTCTGCCAGGGAAAAATTACACATGTCAAAAGATATGTATGTTAAAAATCGCTTACACTTTCAGAAAGGAAAGGACACACAAAAATTACTTATATTAAACACATTGCTATGTTTAAAAATATGCACGAATTTTGAAAAAGGGGTGTCTGGTGAGGTAGACTTTATTCTTTTTATTATTAAATTTCATTAATTGGAATAGAAATAGTTTTCATCAACATTTATACAATCTCACACAAAAGAAATGCGAATACAGATTGCAAACTTCAACAATTAAAAATTAGTTCCCAAAAAATCACAAGATTTTTTCAAGTTTCCCAATAAAAATTATTACCACTCAAAAGTTCTACAAATTGTTTTCGAAGTCACCTCATTAAAATGAATATTTAAAAAATTAAGTTCAAATTCCCGTTACAGACATGCGTTATTTATGATGGTTGAAGCTTATTCAAGCCCTTCTAAGGAAATCTAACAGTTATTCACACATGATTCAAGGAAAATCACAGATTCCGAACGGTTAGGTCAACGAGCGCAAATAAATGTTAGTACGTAAAATCCCATTTTGAAACATATTTTCTCATTCAAATTTTAAAGTTATTTTTTAACTAATCTAAAATATCAAGTGTATAACATAGTTAACTAAAAATAGTACTCGAAATAATTTTAAAGTTCCTTCATTAAATTAATATTTAAAGTTATTATTCTCAAATTCCCATTACCAGCATGTGTTATTTATGACTTGGTGGAGATAAAGGTTATTCAGGTCTTTCTAAGATATTCTAAGCCAACATGCACACATGATTCGAAGAAAATTACAAACTCCGTACGGTTAGGTCAACGAGCACACGTCAATCTCATTGCAAAAAAGTTAAAGTCCCCCTATTAAACACTTATGTCCGCAAAATATCCTTCGTGAATGATTAGTCTAAAATAATAATTTCCCCCAAAATACCCGCTTAACTCATCATGTAAGAACACAGTGGAAAAAAAAAAAAAAATCAATCTCCCCAAATTCCCACTTAAAATCAAAAAATAAACTCTTAAATGACACCAAACTGAAAATTTTTAAGTTGCCACATTAAAATTAAAAACCACTCGTACAATAGAACAGAAAAAAAAATTCTATGTCCCCAAAATATCCGCTTAACCCCGTATTTAAAACACGGTGAAAAAAAAAAAAAAAAAAAAAAAAAAAATCAATCTACTCAAAATTTCGGCTTAAAATCGAAAAAATAGATCCTGAAACTAAAGTTCACCGAAAAATTCCCTTTATTATTTTTTACTCATTATTTTTAATTATCATTTTTAATTATTACCTCCATTATTTTTACTCAATATTTTAATTACTTTTTAATTAATTACTAATTATCGTTAATTGCTATTATTCATTTCTTAAATTCTACTACGTACTATACTTGACTAAAAAAACCGCTCGAAAAATTCTAAGTCCCTTCATTATTTTTCACTTATTATTTTTAATTATTATTTGAAATTAAATTTAATGACTCATTTGTTAAATTGGATTAACTTTTACACTTGTCGAAAAACATACCCCACGTACTGTAACACACCGAAAATTTTAAAGTCCCCACATTAAAATTAAAAAACACCATCGTATTGTAGTATACTTAAAAAATTTATCCCCCTTTTACCCCTCTCTTATAGCATAAAATATTCAAATTTCACGAAAAAAATTTAACCCCCCCTTTTAACCCCTTCTCTTACAAGACAACCTTGAGGATTGAGGAGGAGGATTAAGGAGGAGGAGGTGTGAGGAGGAGGCTTGAGGAGGAGGAGCCCTCCTCCCTCCTCAGCTCCTCAGCTCCTCCTCCTGAGGCCGGACTGTCATTTTTCCCCTACTAACGGTGTAAAAATTCAAAATGTGCAATGGTAAGAAGTTGAAAATTTTGCAGTTCCAAAAATGATAAAGTTGAAATTTCATTTAAAATTTGTTTGTGATGGGTCCAGGAATGTTTAATCCACGTCGTACGTAATATGAGGCGCTCAGAAACAGTCTGAATAACTCCATCAAATAAAAATGCACATTTTAAATAGTTAAAGTTGCCTATCTTTAATCTACTGTTTTTTTTTTTTTTTTTTTTTAATCATTGGTCTTGGAATATTAATGTTTAATGCACAGCATACGTAATATATGACTCGTTTTAATCATCCTGAAAATGATGTTTTTTATTATTATAAATTTAAATATAGAATTTATTTATAAGTCTTTCAAATTTGAGTCTTTGAAAATATCCTTTTCCAAATAGTCGTTGTAATTTATTAAATTACATTTTTTTAAAATTAATTATTTTCTTTTAACGTTTGTTAGAAAGTACTTGCAAGTGAATTAAAGAAAAAAAAACATAACTTTTGCCTTTTTTATTTTAAAAATAGGTCAATAAGAAAAAAAAAGAGAAATATTTTTAAAGTATCTTTTTAGGATTTTATACTGATTTCGCAGTGCATAATCGTAAATTAATTAATTCTAAACTATTAATTAATAAAATGCATTTCTTAAAACAGTATTACACTCCTCTTTTTTTTTTTTTTTTTTTTTTTTTGTATATGTAAATAAAAAGTTGTATGTAGCATTGAACATGCATTGGTAAAAAGATGCATGATGCATTTTTTTATTGAAGAATTTTTGATTAAAGCATGAGTCATACTTTATGCAAACACTGCAAAAATTTTCCAATTTAAAGAAATTTTACAAATGTCATAAACATTTTGATTGAACAACAAAATCATGAGATGAAACTTAGTATTTCACCAAGATTCAAACATTAAATGTATAATATTTTTTAAGTTCATATTGTATATTTTACATTTTGATTAATTTTGTGCTGCGGAGTCATACTTCATCCAAAGAAATCAACGATAGTCCAAGTTTTCGATGATAAAATACTTTTATAGATGTCATAACTATTTTGATTAATTTTGTGATGTGAGTCATATTTAATGCAAGGAAATCAACAATATTCCAAGTTTTCGATGACAAAATATTTTTAAAGATGAAACAAACATTTTGATTAATTCTGTGAAGCGAATCACACTTTATTGAAAGAATATAAAAGTATTCCAAGTTTTCGACGACAAAATACTTTTAAAGGTGCCATAAACATTTTAAATAATTTTGTGATGTGAGTCATACTTCATTCAAAGAATACAAAAACATTCCAAGTTTTCAATGACAAAATACTTTAAAAGGTGCCATAAGCGTTTTGATTAATTTGTTGATGTGAGTCATACTTCATTCAAAGAATACAAAAATACTCTAAGTTTTCGATGACAAAATACTTTAAAAGGTGCCATAAACATTTTGATTAATTTGGTGATATTTCATTCAAATAATACAAAAACATTCGAAGTTTGCAATGACAAAATACTTTTAAAGCTGCCATAAATATTTTGATTAATTTTGTGACGCGAGACATGCTTCATTCAAAGAATACAAAAATATTCCAATTTTTTATGACAATACTTTTAACGGTGACAAACATTTTGATCAATTTTGCGATGTGAGTCATACATCATGTAAACTCGTGAAAATCATTTAAACATTATGTAAACCTCTTCGCCCCAAGTGCCACATGCACAGTCTTCAGCCCCCCCCCCCCCCCCCCCCACACACACACACACCAATAATTTTGAAAAGTAAATTTCGCCATATTCATTTACAAGACTTTTACGATTAAATTCAGCAAAGATTTCTATTTAGAATTATTGGTGCTAAAATATTACGTACCAGTCGCTCGTCGAGGAAGGAGCAACCGAAGCACATTTATTAAATATGCATCATTAAAACTAAAGTAAAATTTTCTTTAAAAATAGTAACGGTGTATATAGTTAGTAGAAAATGTTTGATCAGCATAATTATGCAACACTATCTGCAATGCTTTAATGCAATACTATCTGATTTAAATGCTCGACTTTACTTTTAGTTCATTAAGTGTACTATTATTAGAGTTAGAAGATACCAGTGTATTGGTGATAATTATATTTAAGATTATAGTATTTGATCGTAATTATTATTTATCCTTAAGCAATGACATTTAACAAATATCTATTTCTAAATGTCAGAGTAAATCCCCAGATGTTAAATAATGGATGATAATAATTCTTTTAAAGTTATATAAGAATAATATTTCAGAGTGATTATTTTAGATCAGAATATTTTATAAATGAAATGTAGAAAATGAGAATATCTTATTTTTAATAATTAAGGCTGTTCTCAACTGCTCTGCTCAACAAGCGCAAAATGTTTTGACAAATTTACTAGTTCATTTTTTAACGGAAAGATATAAAATTGAAAAGCCTTATTGTAAATAGATTAAAAACCCATATAAAAAGTTAGTAGTATCTTTTGTTTTTTATCACAAATTACTAATTCGGAAAGGAGTCTCTAATTTAAATTTAATTCTTTCGCAACGGAATCCTTTTACGAATTTTTTTAATGTTTTGTCACCGGTTTTTAAAAACAGAAAATTGTTCCTTATTAAATCGGGAAAATGCTCCGATTAAAAATGGCAAATTTTACGGTAAAACTTTACTGGTGGGGATAAACAGGGATTCTTAAGGGCCTCTTCTTTTAACTCTTAAATCAAAAAGGGCCAGTTCGTGACATATGCTTTAATTTGTTTTTGTTCGGAAATGCATGAAACTAGCAGGGGTTGTTATTCAGAAACTGTCTAAATGCACTCAATTTTCTGTTGTTTAACAACATAATAGATCTTTCATAATAAGCCTTCAAAGTTGACGTTTTTTGAGCACATTTCCCGACGAAAGCAGAAAAACCGGTCAAAAAGCAGGAGAAAAACGGGTGATCGCGTGATCGAAATATCTTAGAGCTCGATAGGTAAATTAACTATCATAAAATGGAAACTTAAGCTCGATTCGAAATCGCTTCCATAGTCAGGCATTCCAATTTTGTATCTTTCTGTTAAAAAATGAATTTGTAAATGTGTGAAAACGTTTTGCGCTTGTTGAGCGGAGCAGTTGAGAACACCCTTAAGCATAGCTGCCAACTTTTACGCATTTTTCCTACCACAAAAATTTTATAGTAAATATTGTATTATTTAATTGCCGAAATCTTATGATTAAACAAATGGAAAATCTCTGTAAAATTTTAGTGGTAGGAAAAATGCGTAAAAATTGGCAGCTATGCCCTTAAGCCTTTTTGCGGCACGTATACATATCTCTCGTTCCCAAGGGGTTAAAGAGTGAAACATATGGTTGAATTAAAAGGAACGCCAAGGGGTTGCTAATAATTAATAAAACTCTTATTATTATTATTATTAAAAGCTGAAACAAAAGTGAAGTCATAAAAGTAGATGTATCGACATATAAAATCACTAAAGTGTTGGAATTAATAAAAATAATTTTTAAGGCAAGATAATACTCAACAAAAGACATGTCCTGTTAATAGGACGTCAGGAACAAATTTAAAAAAAAATCCGATATTTCTATTTATTGTATGTAGAGGTTTAATTGTAAAATGATTTTAATTTTTTTCATTCTTTCCCTGTTTATTTTAATATACAAATTTCGTGAATTTGAGTTAATTTCTATTTAACAAATTTTTTTTACAACGAACTGTTTAAGTAAACGATGAAAGCTCGTTAAAGGGAAGTTTCATTGTATATATTGCATTTTTAGTCTAATGTAGTGATGGGCGATTCTGGAAATTTTGAGAATCGATTAAAATCGATATCGTATAAAACAACATCGATCATAATAAGAATCGATTTCTCAGTTCTAGAATCGATACTAGAATCGATATTTCAATATTTAGGTTCACACAGAGAAGATCCAAATTACTAATTCCAAAACTTAGACAATCAGCAGGACCGTAATTACCGCCTCCCGCCCCCCATCCCCATTTAGGGAGGCATAGAATTAAGCTATTGCAGATTTTAGAGTCGGATATTAAGAATTTTAAATTTTAAAATGATTGTCACTTATGGTTTTCATTTACACAAAAACTTTGACAAATTTGAGAGACATAACTCAACTAATAACAACACTGAGTAACTTGGCATTAACCGAGTATAAAGAGTGCCAAAAGCGTGTAACTAGGATGGGGAACAAGGAGTATAGACAAAAAAAAACTTTTTTTTTTTCTAATGCCAACCAAATGTTACACGAGATAGTTTAAAAGAACATAAAATATGCCTCATTCTCAAGTGGGCAGGTAACCCCCACTCTTGACGGAAAGGCGACCATAGCCCAAATATATCTTTTGTCGAAGTTTCAAAATGAGGATTTATAATAAAATAGAAATACTTTGAACGGCCCATTTAGTAAAGATTGGCGAGGAAGCGGGGGGGGGGGGGGGGGGCGAGGGATTAGAACGGACGAACTTGAAAAAAAAAAAACATAATTAACTAATAACCCAAATAACTGAGCTTCTAAACAAAAATATGGTGTTTAACTTAGTGTTGAATTCATGGGGTGGCCCGCGGGGAACATGCACTCTTTGAAACTATAAAAGGTGCCAAGAGCATGTAATTCTATAAAAAAAAAAAAAAAAAAAAAAACGCGCGATACCATATGTCCAGCTATTGTAGTTAACTCACTATAACTACTTTCGTACATTTTAAAACGCGATAAATACATCAACCAAAATTAGACCATACTATCGATACCTTAATCCTTATCCAAATAAATCATTTTGTATTAAGGGACCGTTAACTCATAAAGTCTTACGTAAGCAAAGGGGGGGGGGGTCTAGTATTTGCTTATATTTTCTTACAAGGGGGGGGAGGGGGTACAAAATGACGAAAAATATGCTTACGTAATACTTGAACGGTCTCTAATGCCTGTTACAATATCTGTAGGTTACTTTTTGAATTATTCAAATCGGGCATTCCATTCAAAAGATATTATGAATTTAAAGATGACAATCTAAAGAAATAATAGCGCTGCTGAGTACTCGGTGGCCAATAAGCTTAGGGATTACGTGTGCAATCAAACGATTGCGGGTTCGAACCCCAGTTTCGCTAATATGTATCAATGTTTTTTTTTTTTTTTTTTTTTCTTTTTTTGAAGAAGTTTGAAAAATTAAAATTTTAACACATTATGGGTCCGTAACGTGACCTGAAATGATGGGAGAAAATTTCTTTTGCTAGATTTGTAATGTATGAAGCATAAGCTTTCAATAGACATACTGTATGAAGGAAAACCCCCTCTGCCCCCCCCCCCCAAAAAAAAGGTCCTATAGGGAAAACCGGAAAACTGGAAAAGAAAAAAAAAAAAAAAAAAAAAAAAAAAAAAAACGGCGAGAAATGGTTAGCTATACTAGAATTTTTCTCATCACTGTAATTCCTATAGAAGCAAAGTTATAGCCTTTTAAAGATTGAAATGAAGTGAAGAAATAAGCAAAATTAGGTAAGTGATAGACAGGGTGTGGGGAAGGGTCCACAGCTCTGGGGGTACCATGTAGCTTAAACTTTTAAGTTAAAAATGGTAGAAAATTAAATGAGCGAAATTTTAAGGTGTATATTGGGGGAGGGTGCAAGCCCCCCCCCCTCAAAAATTTTTTTGTTTCTTTTGAAGAAACAAAAAAATATGCCGCAGATAAACCCCAAACGGGCGGAAGGGCGACCCTTTATCTTTTGTCAAGGATTTAAAATGTGGATCTAAAATAAAATAGACCGAGAATTGGACATTTTTTAAACTGTATGCATATTTCGAACGGCCCTGTAAGTTAAAACTGACGTGGAAGGGGGGATTAGAAGAGACGAGCGTGAAAAATAAAACATAATAAACTAATACATCAAATAACTGGACTTCTAAACAAAAATATAACGATTTAACCTAGTGTCGAATTAATGGAGTGGCCCGCAGGGGATTACCCCTCCCCCCCAGAAGTTATGAGATTTTATGCTTTTTAATGCACAAATTGCGATTCCCCCTCTCTTACAGATCTGTAAAACATGATGCCTTCTTCTGGAGTCGCAGAACAATACCTGCATTCATCACTAATTTAGCCTAGAAAAAAAGAAAAAAAAAATCGTAATCGAATCTAAAGATCGACATCGAATCTAAAGATCGACATCGAATCTAAAGATCGAAATCGAATCTAAAGATCGACATCGAATCTAAAGATCGAAATCTAATCTAAAGATCGATCTTACGGGCAGAATCGATTTTACATTTTTACTTTCTTTTGTAACTTTACAAGAAGAGAGTATTAGATTCGTGTAAAATTTTGACTTCCCGTTTTTGATGGATTTATATATTTTAGAAGGTCTTTAACACGATTTCATGATTTTTAAGAAATATCTGTCTGTGGGTGTGTCTGTCACTCTGTGAGTCTGTATACGGCAAAAATTTCTGACCGTTCTATCTCAAGAACAAATGCACGGAATTACACAAAACTTTAGATTTAGTTTGACCTTGATATAAACAAACTAATTAATTTTTGGTGCATACAGCCTAACAGGTGGCGCTGCTATGCTGCATTTTTTGCGATTTGCGCAACAGCTATATCTGAATAACGAATGAACGCATTTTCATCACATTTTAGATCCAGTTAGTCCTGACATGAATTGATGTTTTTTGCATTTTGATGTATATAGCTTCTCAGATGGCGCTGCTATACTGAATTTTTCACAATTTCCACTCAGCGCCATGTGAAAGGGGGGGGGGGGGCGAAAAGAAGCGGTCGTTCCGAGCACGGAAATTTAGGGGGCGCCAAATTTTTACAACTAACATCACTTCTAGCTTATCACAAGAAAAAGTTAATGGGGGGGGGGGCTAAATTGGAACTTTGAACCAGGCACAGTTCTCTTTTCGCACGCCCCTGCTTCCATTTTAGCTTTATCTCAAGAACTAATGCACGGACTTTCATAAAAATTTCGATTCAATTAGTCCTTGATATTATTTTATGCTAATTACATTTTGGTGTAAATCGCTTAAGAGATGGTGCTGCTATACTGCATTATTCATGATTAACGCAATAGCGCTATCTCAAGAACGATTCAGTAAATCTCTGACATAGATTAGTGTTATTTAGTTCTTGGTGTAAATTTGCCCAACAGGTGGCGCTGATATGCTGCATTTTTTATGATTTCGCAATAGCTGTATCTCGCGCTTTCATGGATTTTCATCAAAATTCAGATTCAGCTGGTACTTAATAAAAATTGATCCTGATCAATTTTTGGTGTACATCACTCAACAAAAAACGCTATTTTGCAGGGGGGGGGGGGGGGGGGGTTCTGAGGTTTCTTTAATTCTTCTATCTTAGAAACTAATACACTGAAATTTTGGAATTGGCACATCCGTCTATTTTATCTTCGACTTTTGAAGGAAAATGAAAATTATATTACCTTCAGAGAAATCGATTAAAAATTTTAAAGTATCGATTAAATCGAGTTGGCCGTAGTATCGATTAAATCGATTTAAAAAATCGAAATTGCCCATCACTAGTCTAATGGTATCGTAAATGAATTCTTTTATTCTATTTCATGAAAGTTCTTTTGCAAAACAAGTGGTTCTAACAAAATAATTGCTGATATAGCTGAAAACGAAGCAATTGAGACTTCGAATAAAAGAGGAATGGAAATCTTTGATTAGTTAGGTTTTCAAAGGAGGCGGTATGCTTTCAGAAGTAAAGAATTAAGCTGATTAAAAAAAAAAAGAAACCAAATTGGTGAAACAAATTCCGCATAATATCATTTGTCAGTTCAAAGGATTTAATAAAAGAACAATGCTGCAAGATTAGTACAGTCGAGTCTCTCTACAACGAAACTCCATACATCGAATTTCTCTATATAACGAATTTTTAGTAGGAACGATCCCCTTTTCCCATGATTACATTAAAAACAGTCTCTATATAGCGAAATATCTATCTCCATATAACGAATTTTTTCATAAATTGGTCATAAAAAATAGTTTTTAAAAGCTTCGATATCATTTTGAATCAATTTTCCATCACTTATTTTTGATTTATCGTCAGTGCTGAGTTTTTTTTTTAATGTATATATGTATATTACTTCTCTCAATGTTCTTTAAATCCTACGAATTCATCCCATCTCCCCACACACCTTTCCTCATCTTTCTCAAAACAGTGTCAATTGGATTGATACACATGCAAGAGAGGAATCAATGAGAGGCACATAAGAGAGGCCTTCAAATGGAGGAAAATGTTAACTACAAATTTTCATTCCTTGTTAAAATTTGAACTTTTTTTTTTTTTTTTTTTTTTTTTTTTTTTTTTTTTGAGAACGTAACAATTTAAAAAAAAAAAATTACAGATTTCTTCGTTTGAAATTAATGCAAGTCTTCCTTATTTGATTTTCAATAAGCTTTCAAATAAATGTCTGTTCTCTTTTTTGAAACAGCTTAAATAATTAAGAAATAAAATGTTAGATTAATATTTACTTTTAAACACTTCAAATTCTTAATTCAAAAGATCAAAAATAATATTTGTTCAAATTTCACACATTAAACACTATTTTTAAAATCATTCTCTATACATCGAATTTCTCTATATAACGAAATTTTACTGGAACAGTGGATTTCGTTATATAGAGACTCGACTGTAGATGTAAAATAATAATCAGGGATGTAGTGGAGGGTATACGCAGGCATATGCCGTATACCCACTGCATTTTTAAGAACACCGTATACCCTCTGATAATTTCACTCATGTTAATCTTCATGAAATCAGTTGGGAGAGCAATATTAGTATAAATAGTTCATTAAATATAATATAATATAATCCACATTAGAATATGAGCATTAATAGCCAAGGTACTACATTTGTACTCTCATTGGTACAAAGTCAATTGTTATTTTTCTCATACAGAGCCAAAATGTAACATGTTATCTGCCTGGTTGCAGAGTCAAGACTGAACTTTTCAAGAAAAAATATAATAATAAAAAAAACCCATCAAAATACATTTACATGATCATAAATTTAAAAATTTTCATTAACTTGACATAAAATAATTAAAAAATCAATAAATCTCTGTTAATGATTTCAAAATCACTTAAGTTGACAACTTATCAAGAAATAAAACATTAGTTTGACATAAAATAATTATAAGACCAATAAATATCCTTTAATGATTTCAAAATCACTTAAGTTGTCAACTTATCAAGAAATAAAACATTAATTTAATAATAAATCAATCAAGAAATCAAACATTTAATTATAAAACAAATAAATCAGTATTAAGTAGTTTTAAATGATTATTTTACCCATAAATATTAATCAAGAACTTTTATTTGACACTAATAAATTTTTGTCAAGGTCAAATGCATTATAATGTCAATAAATTTGATTTCTTTAAAGGCATTGCGCCTAAACACCTTCTGTTTCTCAAAAAAGTTATAGTATTTATACTTTAAAAAATATCCTCTTGCCTTGTGCGTATACCCTCTGTTTTTTGTACGACTACACCACTGATAATAATACTACTAATAATAATAATAATATTCACGGAATTCGGAATTATGACAGTAAAACCTCCCTAAAATGACCAAGTTCTGTACCAATAAAAAATAGCCGCTCTGAGAGGTGGTCTTTTAATGAAGGTAATTCGTGTAGCATCACTTTTTGTTAATTATTTAACTTAACTTTATGAATCACGAAACTGTCTTAATTAAATAAAATCAATCTTACTTTTCTTTTTTACTGGCTATCAAACTGAAGCGCTGTATGAACATTTTGAGGACTAGTTCGATTCCGGTGCTGCACGTTGAAATTTTCATATTAAGATAGATTTAATTAAATAAAATTCCGTTTTTTTTTCTTTTGCAAATTTAAGGGTTTATATTATTAGGTTTTCATTCATAATATTCTTTAGAATTGAATTTTCTTTTTATTTTAAAAACTATTGTGATTTAATAATGATCCAGCATTTTAAATTTCGTTTAAAAAAATTATTTTCGATTTTAGAAATTAAAAATTTTTTTTATACATCCGCTTAATTTTTTTTAAATTTCAAATTTTCAAAAAAAAAAAATGAAATTTTGGATTGTATTTAAATAATTTGATTTAAAGATTTTTAATTTGATTAAAATAAATAATTTCCTATTATTTTAAAAGTAAATTTTTCAGTGATACCATTTTTGTAAAAATTTAATAATTATAAATTAACAATTTGGATTTATTTATTAAAGAATAAACTGTTTTGAAAAAAATGTTAAACAAGATCCCCTGTGCGATCTGTGATCATACTTACCCATTTTTTTAGATTTCGATAGTTAGATTTTTCGGATTTGTGGAACAAGAAATTGAAAAATTAATAAAACGGGAAAATATATATTCTTTTTTTCTTTCGAAGCTCTTAGATCCAGTATTGAATTCAGAGGGTGGCTCGGGGTGGAGAGAACTCCCATTTCCGGAGCAATGAAATGATACCCCCCCCCCGGAAAATTTGAAATTTTGCGTTTTCAATGGTCAAAAAGTACAATTCCTCCTCCCGAAACTCTAAAATGTCACCCCTCGGAGCTACTGAAATCCCTTCCAGAGAAAAGTGTCTGAATTTAACACTGCTTAGAACTGGAATAATGCCGAAATAGTGAAATTTTCGCCCTATTTTCCTTCCGTTCCCTCATAATTTAAACCAACAGCAACATTATTATTAGAAATAGACTGATTTTTTTTTTTTCGTTTTCGGCTTAAAATCTGAGTCTCACTAATAATTCGTTTTCGGCGTAAATTCAGTTAAATATTCGGCCGAACCGAAATTTTCCGCATTCAAAAAATCTCGTTTCTTTCTTCGAAAATTTTCGACATACTCATCGATTTGAAGTGTATCAGCTCAAATGAGACTATTTATTGCTATGAATTTCATTGTTTATAATTATCATTAACCTCGTCTTGAGTCAGTCACGACTGACCCAAGACGTATGTGCTTGCTAATTATAAAATAAACGATGTATATGTAACTAAACTTTTTCATGTGCTGATTAAAAGCTGCAGACTTACGGCTGTCCTCAAATCAAAAAGAGCAACTTTATGATATAAATTTTAATTTATTTTTGCTTGGAAACGCATGAATCTAACAGATGTTATTGTTCAGAAACTATCTAATCACATTCATTTTCCAGTTTTTTTTTTTTTTTTTTAACACAAAAGATTTATCAAAAAATAATACCAAAGTGGGTGTTCTGATTCCAGAAGAAAACCCAGTTAAACTTGTGTGGAAAAAGCCTTGTCACGTGGATTTAAAAAGCTTAAAACTTAATAGGTAATTTATTGATCAAAAAATGAAAAGTGGAATAGATTCCATATCGCTTCCATGGTCAGCATTTGCAATTTTATATCTAAACGTTAAAAAATTAATTTGTAAATGTAACAAAACGTTTTTCGTTTGTTGAGCAGGGCTGTCGAGAAAACAGCCTTAACAATAATAGGAATTTTTAAGTTTGAGACCACAGAAGAATTTCGAATACTCTTTGAGAAAGTTCTAGTATAACAGATGATCATTGAGAAAAATCATTATGAAAGATAAATCGAGGTGTGTATAACTGAAACTGAAACACTTTTTAATTAAATAAAATTTGTATTATTAGAAAATCTTTCTGTGTGATTGATGAATTAATTACGTTACATTATATATGAAAATAATAAGGTATGCTTCTAAGGAATTGATAACCAATTTGGATAACACATATAATTAATTAATAATTATGTATATTTAATAAATGCATATAATTAATTAATAATTATGCATTTTTTCTTAATACGTATAATTAATTAATAAATATGTATTATCATGTATACATTAAATTACTTAAATTTTGACATTCTCGGCCGAAAATAGGAAGAATACCGAAATTCGGTTTTGGTTATAGAAACCTGTTTCAGTCGATCCTTAATTACTATATTAGCCAGTCCGAAGTAGAAGTCGAAGTCATTAAAATTTCTGAAGTCAGAGTCGGCCATTTTTTCATCGACTCCGCAGCCCTGATTAAATAGTCTACTTTCTTTGTTCATAACTGATTCAAAAGACAGACAGGAGGAAGAGTTTTTTGGAATTTCTTATATTTATCTTACCTTATTTGTTGCTAACATTCCATATTGTTTAAGCGTTATTTTCTGTAATTGCCCAATTAGTATCTGAGAGGTTCTGCTCCGATACTGGGAACGGCAGGGGCTGGGTTCGAACGGCCATCGGCCTAATCGTTCGGAGTTTTCGGTGATTTTCTTCGAAAATTGGATTTCTTTGCGTAAATACGGGTTAGGTTTCCTAAGAAAGACCCCCCTACCCTACGAAAAGCACCCCCCCACCTCTTAGGGCATATATCCCACAAGTTAATAATTGGCTGTCATAATACATAATGTATTCTGTAATATATTCAGAATTATTATTAGTATTATTATTTTAATTTACGGTGAAAACTCAAAGGTTTAAGTGAATAGCAAAGATCCCGCTTTCGATCACATAAAAAAGAAGACAAAAATCAGTTAGAAAGCTTTTAGATTTTTTAAAAATCATTTTTTGGGCAGTTTAAAAATGTTAAAAATGTTTTATGGAATTGTGTTTTGGCTATTTTAAAACTTTTAAAGTCTTTTCTTTTTTAGATTAGAAAAAGCGGAGGGATTTTAGATTTTCTTTGCAGCTGTTAAGACATTTAAAAATTGAGCATTCATTGCCAGATTTACTCTCTACTTTTCAGTTTATTTTTGACATTGTCCCCTTTCGGACATGTGCATACTTCACCTGATGACGAGCTGTTAATATTTTCCGTTCGAAACGTGTCCTATGTATTGCTTTTAGGTGCGTTCGTATTTATATAAATACGTAGCACCTACAGTCGTCCTTCAGTCCGTCTGTCTGTCCACCTGTCGCATATAACAACGCAGAAACACCCATTTGAATCATTTGAAATTTAAAAAATATAATTTTTGCATAATTCTGTCGAGACATTTCAAATTTTATGAAAATCGTATATATAATTTAATTATAAGGACAATCAAAAGTATTCCGTTACACCGTTACATGGCGGCCAATGGGGAAAATATAGTTTCAAGTGAATTTTAATAATTTTACTCTTTCGAACATAATAAAATTTATATACATCTATGAAGTATATACTAAAATATACATTCTGTACTGAGGTGAAAAGAATATAGAAAACAAATAGCATTTAAAGGGACACACAAAAGATTTCGGATACTTATACGCTGTTCGAAGCACTACTATTAAACCAAGATCTGAATATTCTTAAAACTTCGTTATACTAGAAACGCATTTTATTTGCTACGTTTGACGTTATTTTATGGTGATTTTTTACAAAGTTTTAATTGTTATATATCGCCGGTTTTTTATGTTGCCTCACTAGCGCAAAATTAAAAAAAAAAAAAATAATAATAATAATAATAATTTTTTTGCATCGTTTGTAAGGCATGAAACCTTTTATTTTTTATTTGTTTATTTACTGTATTTTTTAGAGTAGTTGAAAAATGTTTAAAAGTTTATTTTGCATTGGTTTAAGCGTTTATTTTTTTTAAATGGTTTTTCTAGCACTAATGTCAGAATATTACTTTTAGTTTATTTTTATTTATTTATTTATTTATTTACATGAACAACATTAGACTTTATATGTCACGCCAAACTCAGTAAGATTAACATGTCTCAGCTATATAAATTTTAAATTAATATATTATTTGTCAACATTTATCTGAACTTCTTTTAGCATTTTAAAATTCAAAACAAAAAATAATAAACATTAAATATCCAATCAACCCTCGGCCACTAAAACAATTCTAATCAACCCATTACTTTATTTAACTTAACTTAAAAAAAAAAAAAAAAATCAAAAGATAAGCAATTGAAAAGAATTTAATAAGTACTTTTAAAAACAAAAAATAATTCCAATAAATGTAAATAAGAAGAAAATATTTCCTTAATTCTACCTCAAAATATACCCAACCGAATTCGAAAGCTTATGTAAGCCATTTTTCAATTTTTATACGCTGCGCAGTTCTTGTTCGGTTTGCCGGTTGCAGTTCCCATTCTCCCCTTCGCTTTGCAATGGGAAAGGACTTTTTCCAAGGTCTGCTTGTGTGGTTGGAAAAGCGGCTGTAGCGCGTTATTTTCGAGATATATTTAGCTGCTTAATGCGTAATTTTTATTTCTGTACTCATAATACGGACACCCCCTCCCCTTTTAAAACGCAACGCATTTTTGCCACTTTTAGTTCTAAATTTTTTATAAATTCAGTTTGTCAGTCTGTCTGTCTATTTGTCTGTAGTCTGTCTGTCCGTGCTTTAAATCTCTTAAATATACTCGAATTGATATGCAGCTTAAATACGTCATGATGTTTAATATGTTTATTATGGTATGTTCCGTATTGAAAATAAAGTGTGTAACATTTTTTTGTTTGTTTGTTTGTTTATAGGGACAATTAAAAGAACATTCCGATCTATTTGAGGAGAAAATAGTTTGTGGTGTATTTTAATGATGTTACACTATTTCAAACATATTAAAATTAATATGCATCACTTTGGTGCATTAGAAGATTCTTACTTTAGAATATTTTCTGTAGAGCATTTATCGTTCATTTACAGGACCAGAACACCCAAAATAATTCTATTTCAATACTGTCTATTAACCCATTTGCTCCGTAACTTTTGTTTTCTAAAATTTGTTGGTAAAAGGACTTTAAAATATTGCAAAATGTATTAGAAAAATGCAAAAAAAAAACAACGCTTTTTTTTTTTGGGGGGGGGGGGGGGTATTTATTTGATAAAATGTAAATGTTCTAAATATGGGAATATGCGTAATATTAGTAATAATATAATGTGCATACTTATATGTTTTGTCTAAATTCATATAAAATAAGCTTTTATATTACATATTGTATGCTATGATTAGTATTTTTGTGAATTACTAAAAACATATAGTTATTTCTTTACAGAGACTAAACACGTTATAAATATTAGTAAATAATAAACTAAGAATTAATTGTATTGAAGACTTAAAAACAACTTGTTTCATAATCATCTCGAAAAAAACTATGTATAATAATTGCCCCTAAATGGCTAATAAAAATATGTAAACATTTATACCCATTTATGCAGACTATTTTATTTGTGAATTAAAAACAACTTGCTTCATAATCATCTTGAAAAGAACTATACATAAATAACTGCCCCTAAATGGCTCATAAAAATATGTAAACATTCATACCCATTTATGCAGACTATTTTATTTGTGAATTAAAAACAACTTGCTTCATAATCATCTTGAAAATAACATACATAAATAACTGTCCCTAAATGGCTAATAAAAATATGTAAACATTCGTACCCATCATTTATGCAGACCATTTTATTTGTGAATTAAAAACAACTTGCTTCATTGTCATCTGTGGAAAAGAACTATACATAAATAACTGCCCCTAAATGGCTCATAAAAATATGTAAACATTCATACCCATTTATGCAGACTATTTTATTTGTGAATTAAAAACAACTTGCTTCATAATCATCTTGAAAATAACATACATAAATAACTGTCCCTAAATGGCTAATAAAAATATGTAAACATTCGTACCCATCATTTATGCAGACCATTTTATTTGTGAATTAAAAACAACTTGCTTCATTGTCATCTGTGGAAAAGAACTATACATAAATAACTGCCCCTAAATGGCTCATAAAAATATGTAAACATTCATACCCATTTATGCAGACTATTTTATTTGTGAATTAAAAACAACTTGCTTCATAATCATCTTGAAAATAACATACATAAATAACTGTCCCTAAATGGCTAATAAAAATATGTAAACATTCGTACCCATCATTTATGCAGACCATTTTATTTGTGAATTAAAAACAACTTGCTTCATAGTCATCTGTGGAAAAGAACTATACATAAATAACTGCCCCTAAATGTCAGAGTTGATTTGGGGAGGTGGCCCGAGGGGCCACCCCCCAGAGCAAAGAATTTGTCTACTCCTGAATAGATATTGAGAAAATGTTTTGATTGTGGAATATAATTCGCAATCACATTTCGTTTTTTTTAATTGATTTTTGTAGTCGTATGAGTTTAATATTTTTCTTAACACTTAGTCTACTCCCGATTAGTAATTAAAAATAGTTTTTATTGTGGAACATATTATGTAATCACCTTCCCTTTTTAAATTGATTTTTTTTTTTTTTTTTTGTCATATGTATGTAATATCCTATATTTTTCTCAACATTTCGTCTATTCTTGATTAGTTATTGAGACATTGTTTTGATTATGCAATATTTAATGTAATTACCTTTCCTTTTTTAAATTATTATTTTTTAGTCATATGTGTGTAATATTATAAATCCAAACAAGTTAAGCAGAATAATGCAAAAATACAGCCTAAATGAATTATTTAACGCACTTCAATTTTAATTAATAGCCCATGAGTGTAATAATGAAATTTTTGATAGCTTACCGCAACCGTATAGCTTTCGTTTAACTTTTACGACTTCCCACTTCAACTTCTCTTCAGAGTTCACTGACAATTTAAGTTAAAATTTTCTGGAAAATGGCACAGATTAGGCTTTCTCATATGCTGCTTAAGTGTGAACGTTAAACTATATTAGAAAAGTTTTAGCGACCTCCAAAAATACCGTTTACTGATTTTAATTTGAGTTTTCACATTAATTTGCTTCTCTTACTTTATTTCAAGTAAAAATTTTAATAATATATTATTTCTGTTGTTACTATCTCTTTTTCTATGCATTTATAAAACGTATAAAGGGGAACAAGAATTCGGAAGTTTTTCCATCTTGCTTCTGAGATAGTACATTCATATTTTGCAACAACATGTTTTTGATTAAAAATTACAGTTAAGTAAAAATTAAATCGCAGTTTTCAAGATTATTGTCAAATCAATATTGCTTCAAAACTTGAAAATAACATTTCTTCATCGTAAAGTAAATTGAAACAAAAAGTCATTTAAATTTTAATTAAAAAATTAACTTTACTATAAATAAATAAATAAATAAAAATCAGTATTCTTTTCAATTTTCATCATTTTATCACCAAAAGGGATTAATTTAGTTTTCATCATTACAAAAAACATGATTGAAAATTAGAAAAGAAAATATGTATCTCGAAAATTAAGCAAACTTTAATTTAAAACTTTATATGACAGATTTTGATCCATACGCAGTGTTCTCGCTGTCGCTCGCCATTGCGCCAAATTGCGACTAAATTCTTCATTTGGCGAGTAAACAAGCGATTAGATTCGCCAAATTGCTAGTGCTCAATTTTTGCTTTTTCTTTCCTTTCTTTTTCGTTTTTCATACATATGCATATATATCTATTTTAATATATTTGTAACTGATAATTGAAATTACATTAATAACAATCGTTGTCGCAGTTATAAAAACTTAGGTTATTTTAGAATACATTGAAAAAAAAAGGTCTACATTAAAAAATTAAAGATTTTTTTTTGTTGTTGTTGTTGTTACACGACGAGTTTATTTTGCTAATACTTTTTTCATTTGGCGAATGTTTTTTATTTTTAATTAGCCAAATTACTAACGTTGTTCAAATGTCAGCGAGAACACTGTCCATACGCATTTTTCGAAATGTGCAGAATTGTAAGAGCAATAGCTGTGAAATATAAACAGATACTCATATTTTAGTATAACTGCTGACACATATTTTTATAAATGCTAAATACCCGAATTAACATTAAGACCAGTAGAGGGGAAAATCTCCCAGCTGAGAAGCGAACGCGGAACCTTTGGATAGCGCCCCACTCCACTTCTATTTCATCTATTGGTGATTCTACGATAAGAGGTAATTTGTACGGCAATCCGTTTAAAACAGATTTTTTATTCTATATGTTGCTATTTTTCGCAATGAATTGCATCATCTTAATATACTTTATTAAATAACGTCACGTTTGAATGCCTAATAAAAACACATTTTTCTGAAATTTCTTACAAAGTCTAAAAAAGTCTCTACCCTGGCATGTCCCCTTGCTGGTTTCATTTTAACTTTCAAACAATACATATATTTTTTCCATCAGATGCTTAACTAAAGTATGTTTAATTGGAATTTAAGTAATTATACTTACTTATTATAAAATAAAAAATAAAATAGTTTTGTTAATTTCAAATAATTTTTTTAATTAACTTTTGTCCCGCTTTTTTTTTTTTTTTTTTTTTTTTTTTTTTTTTTTTTTTTTTGTGTGTGTGTGTGTGTGTGTGTGTGTGTGTGTCTCTACTTTGTCAAATTTCGTTCCGCTGAAACAAATATAAATTCAAGGATGGCTATATTAGAACTAGCTCTTAAGGACATCTATCGGCTTGAAGTTAGCAATACTAAATGCGCAAGCCATTTAAGCGTTGCCATTTTTAGTTGTTGTAACGCGACCGTGCGTTGTAGTGGTTTCGCAAGGTGATCGTGTATCACCCCTGGTAAGTTATAAAACTTATAATATTCATGTAATTCAATTGCATTTACTGTCCTAATTAAACAATGCAGTAATGATTAAAGTGAAATATACAATTAACGCAAAAACTAATTCAGTCAGTTAAAAAATTTGAATTTATCATGAAAATGTCTCTCCCATGCCGTATTTCCCCTGTCAAAATAACTGCTAGGAGAAAGAGTCACTGACCATAAAAAGTTATAAAATAGGTATAAAGTGACTTGCCCTTATATGAAAAAGTAAATAAACGGGACAAAAATCATAATTTAAAGGTTTTTGATCAAACTCAAACTTTTCTTTTTTGCCGTCTCCTCTATGTACTTGAAACCTCTTATCGTAGAATCATCCCTATAAAGATGATACCCAGACTATATTTGACATAAAACATTTCATTTTGTTAAAACATATTTTTGATTAAAAAACGAGCTTATTTGTTCTTGTTTGGTTATTGACAGGGGCGTGCCAGCAGTATTCGGCGCCTGTGTGCAGAATTGCATTTGGCGCCCTACACTCCCCCCCCCCCCCCGCCCATCCAATCGCCTGTAAAAATAAAACTTTATCCCCCTACCAAAAAAAAAAAAAAAAAAAAAACTATAATTATTTATAAATGTATAGTTGCCATTCTTTTGGAGTTTTTTGAACCAGAAAATTTATTTAATAAAATGTGTCTTGTTTCTTTACAGTTCGTACTTTATTTCATTAAATAAATTTCTGTTTCCAAAATGCTTAAATTACTTGAAAAAAAAGAAGGATGGCAGATACGTAAATAAAATTCGTAACACAGTAAAACCTGTATAAATGAAAGCACTCTCTATCAGAATAGTGGGTTATGGTAAAATTTCATTATCCCGGAGAAAATAATTTAATGCAATAACAATAGATTGCATCTAAAAGAAATAAATTTGTTTTTACGTTGCATGTATTGGCGATGACTAAGAAAATCTACCGCACATAGAGATCTGAAAATTTGGATAAGGATTAATGATGGTAGATGCACCGTGCACCTAACACTCATTTTTTTTTTTTTTTTTTTTTTTTTTTTTTTTTTATTACCCGAAATATTATTAAAAAACCCTTAATGATCATTGCAAAATGGCGATTTTTTATTCCTCAACGAGATCATGCTTGTGTGCTTCCCCAATCAGTCCTTCCCACTGACCAAAAGCATAACGTTTGATTTTTTCTGCATTTTCAAATTGGGATATAGTGAGAAAACAGTAGAATGACAAATAAATAAATAATAAAAAAAGAAAGAAAAGCGATTTCAATGGTATTTTTAATTACTATTTCAAAAAACCTTTTCATTTGGCAGCGATTCGCATCAGTTTTCAAGTTTTCCATTTCTCTAAAGTTTCAAACGTAAAAAAAAAAAAAAAGAAAAAAGAAAAAAAAAACGAACAACAACAAAAACTGTTGATACATTCACGGTATTTTTCACGTTCTAATAATATGTCTAGTGTGAAAATATTAATATTTACTATTCAAAACTTTTTTTAAAGCCATTTCAAGGATTCGCCAAACATATTTTTTGACTCGCTGCAAATTATCTCAAGATATCGTTTCCCAATTAAGAAATATGTGATTTGAATATCATTTCGCGTTAATAAATAAAAAAATATATATGAGGGATTGTGCACATTTCCATCATTTATTTTTTCTTTTTTTCTTTTCTTTTTTTTTTTTTTTTTTGGTCAAAATTGAAAATTTTATATCTAAATGTCAGAAAATAAATACAAATATGACGGTTAGCTTGAAAAATCAAACCGGAACATGAATAGCACCGCCGGTGTACTCTACTGAAGGCAAAGGGAAATCAACTCGAACTTCGAATGGATGGATTTTCATTTAAAAAAGAAAAATCATACAAATTTCTAGATTAACACTGCTAACAATATAATTTTTGTTCGAAAATATTTTTATTCAAAATTATTTTTAGTCAAGTTAGAAAATATTTTTAGTCAAACCAACATGCTGCTGAAGACATAGCCCTCCCCACACCCCATATCTACATTCGTTTGGAAAAAATAACATTCAGTATTTGACTTTAGAATATTTAAGGTTATTGTAATTGATCTAGGTGATCCAAAGCGGTTGATAAGTAGGACATAAAATTTTTATTTTAA
This sequence comes from Maratus speculifer, assembly GCA_964019185.1. NCBI lineage: Eukaryota > Metazoa > Arthropoda > Arachnida > Araneae > Salticidae > Maratus > Maratus speculifer. Next base: position 219,267,140 of record OZ025301.1, on the reverse strand, counting down.
GGGTTATAAAGTTTAGGATTATTAAAGTTTTTATATAAAGGGATTTTAAAAACACTTTTTTCATAAATCTATATTTTTCCATTTATATTAACAGCCATCATTATAGTTTCTAATTTATTTATGTCTAAATTGAACTTTTTTTTTTTTTTTTTTTTTTTGCCATTCTAGTCTCTGTAACGTCTACTGTTATGTGTAATGCTAATAAGTGCTCTTATTTCAAAAATTCTATTTCATGTTTGAAAAGGAAATGTACAAATCTTACAATCATTACAATAATTTATGCAGTACTTGAATAGACACGAGTGTACGCAGGGAGTGCAGGGAAAGGCTCCTCCTTCAACCTTCGAAAAAATTAGAAAATTTGGTCATCTACGGCCAAATTTAGTCTATCTTCATCAACTCTCCCCCTTTTTCGCTATCATGATAATTCCACAGTACTAGATAGGTAAAAGATAGATAAAAGGTATTTATTTCGCTCAAAAATTTATGGTGTGAAAAAGAAAAACACTTTTGTTTAATACATGATAGTTTCCAGAGAAATTATCAGTAGAAGTGCTAAACAAAATTATTGCTTTGGTCGCTTAAAATAAACTTTACTCTTTAAGTGTGAAAACCTACGGAATGCCAACAGCTTCACAAACGGCTGATGCTCCATTTTTACCAGTTAAAATTTGTCCCATAGCTGACGCCAGTATCTTCAATCAAAAATCTGTATACTGAACAGAACAGAGAACACTAACATACAAAAGGCTATACAAAAGTAATAAACGTAATCAACTTTTTGGCCATTTCTGGGCCCCCGATACCCCTTACGATATCATCTGTTATCATTCCTCAATAACATTTTCTTTTCTTTACTAATAAACACAATTATTATTTCAAACATACTTTACACCTGTTTTCTTAAATGCAGATTATATAATTGCATACACATAAGACAGAAGAATAGGAATACCAAACATTGAGATATTCAATATTTTGAAAATAAATAATTTTATAGTCATTTAATTATTTTAATTTTCATTAATGAATATTTTCATAAAAATAGTTAACAAACTTATACATATATATTGCAGACTATTTTGATGTAACGAACAAGTTATAATTAAAAGGAAAAATTTTTTAAATTAAAAAAAATTGGAAACAGAAAGAGAAAATTTGGTTGGATCATTCAAAAATGATAAATATATCAAGACACCCCACCCCTCACTAGAGATATCTTCCGATATCATATGCCAGATCCCCCCCCCCTTCCCCCTAAAGTGATAACTTTATGTATGCATAGCCAGTGCCGTAGCTAGAACTGAATAATAAGAAAGGGGGGGGGGGGGGGCTCATATTTTCTCTCTTTCTCTGTATGACGCAGAAAAATAAATTAGTACATGTTGACACTGTAGTTACTATGTTTTTCATTAAACTCTTGTAATAGTTTCATTTTACGCTAAGAAAAGAATAGGATGATGAAAAATTGGAGTGTAAAACGAGTGAAATCTTAAACAACTTGTTAGCTTCATATGTGTAAATAGGATGAGCAAGTGTTGACACACTTATTTTAGTTACAATTTAGTATTTTTGCGAAAACTGTGAAAGGTCCTCAAAACTAAATTAGATTTTTAAACAGAATTTCATTTGAGTTTTTGGAATATAAACTAATTTAGTGACCTTGGAATCTTTTCCAGGGAGGCTCAAAATGTTTTAGGGGAAGCTGAGCCGCCCATAGCACCCTCTTAGCTAAGGCCCTGTGCATAGCCCCCAAGTTCTGGTTTTACATTATTGCTCTATTTAGGATTCTCCAAAACGTCCCCCGCGGACGCCACAATTGCGCTCTTAGATTTTCTTGGCATCCATTCGAATATATCTTCTTACTAGGTATATTTTTAAGATTAAAAATCCAATTTAAGGGACACATTTTTAAAAAATATATATTTGAATAGTTTTCTTGTAATAGTTATCAATGACCTTAAATATGTTTTAATTATTTAATGCTATTAAGTTGTTATTTAGTGATTAAGGTTTCTATAGCGTCTTCATCTACAAAACTTTTGAAGATAGATTGCCCTCTGAAAATCTAATTTTAAATTTATTCTGAATTAAATTATTGCTGCAAATTATTTTAAAATAGTTTCTGAATCGTAGGGGACTTATAGCTATCAGCGTGAGATATACCGCATTATATAAGACGTTTCTAACATGTAAGACTACCTCTATTCATGGACTGATATTGTAGGAGAAACTTTTACCAGTATTTCCGAATGGTAATTTTTTCCCTATTTATGATAAATTCTGAAGTAAAGTGACAATTGTTTCTTATAAATAATAATAAAAAAACAAGTGAAATTTATCTCCTATGGTAATAATACTATATTATGCTTTTCCACCGCAGTGAGATAATAGTGTTACATATTTTCAACTATGTGAATTACAGCGACTTTCATTATTTATAACTATATGAGATGCGGCTCTGTTTATAAAGGTTGGACAGGTCTTGTCTAAATGATTTATTAGAGGACTCATAAGTAGAATAAAATAAAGTTTTAAAGAAAGAAATGAATATTTATAAATAATTTGTATAAGGTAAATCTACGAAAGATAATTCAAATGCCAAGAAAATATAATACATTTTAGTATAAATAAAAGGATGTTTTTTTGGGGGGGGGGGGGGCTTTTCAACTGAAATTTTTCAACTGAAACCATGGCCGAGTGATCAAGGCACCACACCGCTAATCGCCTGCGAGTGCAGATTGTGGGTTCGAATCCCACTAACGCCATGAACTAATGAAAACATAAAAAATCCCCTTTAAATTATATTTTTTCTGTTTATTTTTCTCTTTTTTCTTATTAAAAAAATCTTTTAATTAATTAGGCGAAAAATAAATAAATAAATAAATAGTGTACGACAATTTCAAAAAATTGTCTATAACATTATTTTAGGAGTTTTTCATTCATTCATTCATTCATTCATTCAAAAAAAGTGATTTTAAACAGTTATTTTTTTTTAATTTAAACTATTTAAAAAATTAAAATTGATTTAAAAAAATAATAAGTATTATGCATCAGTCTAAAATAAAATAAAATAAACCGTTTACAAATATTCTACGGAATATATTTGAAAGAAAATCTTTAAAAAGCACAACAGATTTTCCCACTAACCTCATGAAAGACATACTTTGTAATATCAGCAGCTTTGGCTCAGTTAGTAAGGATTTGTTCCACTATCAAAAGGTCCCGAGTTTGATCCTCTGGACGGCGTGAAGTAAATTGTACAAAATGATAATAATAATTGAGTAAAATAATATAGCAGCTTAAAATCACTCGGTAACTCTTTTACGTTTAATCGATTTATTATCATTAAAAATCAAACTTTGTAACAGAAAGTTACTGCTTCTTCAAACGGAGCTTTCCTCTCTTGCATTTCTCACAACGGAAAATCTACTAACGGAACGGTAAAAGTTCGACTACTTTGCTGCCAGTAGTTTCACCGTGAATTCACAGATTTATTTTTAACAGTGTAAGAATTGAAGAATTCTTGACACCTCAAAACATTTATTCTACGAATACATCACAAGACACATATAATACGATTATAAGATGAGGTTTGAAGACATAAGCTGCACATATATAAGCAAAATACACCTTGGTTAAGGCGTACAACATTTTAACAGTCAGCGGCGTGACATTTCTTATGCCGAGCTAATTCACAACTTAACTGGCGGGTAAGAAACGAATGTTGCCAGATTTTTAAAACGAAAAATACTACAGCTACCTCTGAAAAAACACTACAAAATACTACGCTACAAAGTTGACTTTACCGCCATCTACCGAAGTTTATTAGTATTATTAAAATCATTGTTATAAAAAAAAGTACGTTATTCGTAATAAGTTAAAAAATGGTTGATATGATTTTTTACAAGTATAAGTTAAAAACAATGCTTTGATGTTGACGTAAAGGGTTTTAACTAAATTTCATTTTAAATACAGTATAGGGTAGATGTGCCAGTAATGGGCCACCTTCCAGTAATGGGCCACCTCGCACTTTTTGGTTTATAAAAAAATAACAAATAATAGTTAAGCTTTTATTATTTTTTCTGAACTCTACCTTGTATGCTTTATAAGCTGGATTAATTTTTTACACTTTTCGTCAAAACAATTAGGAAGCAGAAAATAAAGTTTCACAGTTTTTCTGTTTTTCACTGAAAATCTTAATGAACATGCTAAGAGCAGACTGTACTTACTTAGTTTATATCTTTTTTATTTTTCCGTAAAAGTTGAATGTTTTTGTTTGGTTAGCAATATAAAACATTGAATTTAATATATCAATGGCCATTTACAAAATTTTATTTATTTTTAAGATTTTAGGAGGGGTGGCCCATTACTGGATTTCTTATTTCGTGATTTTCCAGTAATGGACCACCCAAGTGACCAATACAAAAAGTGTTATTTCAGTAGAGATAAAATATTTTGATTTAACTGAAAAGCTAAATAATCAAATTTAATACTTAAATTTTACCTATTAGAATTTAATAAAGACAATTTCTTTATAAATAGTTGTTTTAAAAAAGTCATCCAAAATTGGTACAAAATACAAGCAGAACATTTGACAAAATCTAGATGTGCCGTTACAAAAGAAGTTGTTTTAAGTTGGTTCAGAAATGTAAAATCATATTTGGAAGAAGGTATTATTAATATTTTCTTCCGAATTCTAAACCATACAAAGAGAATTTTCAATAAGGTTAAAACAAGGTTTCTTTTGTGCTCTTAAAACAAGGAAAATTTTGGGATCAAAATCAGTTAAAGATGTGTATTATGTAGTACCAAATAACGAAAAAGAACAAATCACTGTTACGGGATGTTTTTCAGCAACTAATGAGATTGCTCCATTGATGATAATATATCCATATAAGCATCTCTGAAGGGAAATTGTGGAATCAATCTGTGCCAAAATGATGGGCTATATGATTATCTGAAGTAATGAATTTCTAACTTAAGTTTTAATATTTTATTTTATTAGTATGCTTTCATTAAGTTCTGGAGCAAAATATAATTGAAACAAGTTGGAAATTGCACGTGAAGCGTAGCAAATGAGGTGCGTTCGTACGATAACGAAGTTTTAAAAATATACAAATCTTCCTGATATAGTAGACAATACTTCGGATACAGTACAGTGGTTGAACTCTTTGTATTCCTATAAACATACAGGAATTTTCATTACATCTCAGCAACGTATATCATATTTATAAAATGTGGCAGAGTTTAATATAATTAAAACATGTCCCAAACAATGTTTCCCCGTATAGCATTATGTAGTGGAATACTTTTGTGTGGCCCTGTAATTTAATAATAAATATTCTTTGCATCTCAGATTGTACAGAATTTTTATTTTAGTATATATATACGTCATAGGTTCATGTCAATTTTATTATGTTCGAATGAGTGTAACACCATTAAAATGCATTTGCAACTTTTTTCCCCATTGACTGTAATGTAACGGAATACTTTTGATAGTCCCTGTAATTGATCTATGCATCTGATTATCATAATATCTGAAATGGCTCGACAAAATTATGTAATAATTATATGTTTTAAATTGCAAACGATGAAAATGCATTTTAAACTTTTTCCCCATTGACCGTAATGTAATGGAATCCTTTTGATTTTCCCTGTAATTGATCTATTCATCCGATTTTCATAAAATTTGAAATGACTCGACAAAATTATGTAATAATTATGTATTTTAAATTTCAAACTATTCGGTTGGATAGTTTTTGCGTTGCTATATGCAGACAGACAGACAGACGAACAGACAGACGGACAGACAGAGGGACAGCCGGACGGACTGAACGACAACTATAGGTGCTACGTATTTACATAATTACGAAAGCACCTAAAAACAATTATATGTTATTTTTTGTTGGGTGGCCCATTACTGGAACATAGGCGGTCCATTACTGGAACATAGGCGGTCCATTACTGGAACATAGGTGGTCCATTACTGGGCTTTTGGGTGTTTAGACATATTTCTATTATTTAAAATTAAATTTTCATTTCTATTGGGAAATGTAACTGTGGGATTAGTTAAATATTGTTGAAAGATTAATATAATATGAAAAAAATTGGAATACAATAATTATAACTATTAATAAAAAATTATTTTTTAGAGAAATTCCTTAAGGTGGCCCATTACTGGCACATCTACCCTATATTTAGCCCAAAACAATTTGCTATAGAAGCAATAAAAACCAATCTAGTAAACATGGTATATCTTCCATGAGTTGCTAAAGGTTAAAAAAATATGCTCAGTAGGTTGCGGATATGGAAATTCGTCCAATACTGAGTTTGACTCATATCAAATTCCTCCTTTCTTTAAAGTTTTGCCTTTTTTTTTCCCACGTTTTTTCAAAAATATCAGGAAAATACTAATTTAAAACGAAATACTACGAAAATACTACACTCCCATAATTTCAGCCAAAAAAACACTTCCGTAGTATTGAAAATACTACATCTGGCAACATTGGACGAGACGTTCCGTAAACGGAACCAAATGGCATACAGCGCCCTCTGGGCTCTTAACAGCATAGCGGAGGGGAAGGTGCGTTACAAAGTTATATTACTCAACCATACAAAGTTCAAATTAGTGGAACACGGTAATAGAAGATTCAATACTTGTTTTTGTCAAAACTGAATATGAATGAGAATTTTGAGAAATTAATCAATTTTTTACAAGCTGGTTTTATTTAAAGCGGTTTATATTCGATATATTTAAGTGTTATTTTAAAGCAACATGATGGGTGAAATTAACCAATGAGGTTGATCGAGATCTTAATCAGTCTTATGCTCATGCTCACTCACATCGAATTCGGTTGATATATGCGAGGAGGATATATCCAAGCTATGCCAAGGAATGGAGTTATTACCCTGGTATACTTATTGCGCAAGATATTTTTAACAGCTAACTTCCTCGCGCACACGCCCAAAATCTTCCACAACATTTTGAAGTTTTAAAATTTTCTTTTCTGCTGATGGAGCTTGGATAGGAGCCAATTGCTTTAGACAGTCGAGAAGTAAAATTTCCGAAAAGTAAAATTTCCAGTAACTTCCATAAAACTGAATCGTATCATATTGAAACTTTTTACAGACAAGTATAAAGTAACGGTATACTTTTGAGTGTCTCTATAAGCGAATTATAAGTGCTTAAATTTAAATAATAATAGCTTTACGTTTTTTAAATCATAATTTAGTGGTTTTTATTTATAATTATTAAATTTATGTCCAAAACGCACCTTTGATTTTTTTTTCTTTTTGTCTGAAATTACAAACTATATCCGAAGCTCCATAATCAAATTGCTGCGTGAAAACTGACAAACGAGATTCTGATATTATACTCTACCAAACAGCTTTTAGTAAACTTTAACGACTTTTCTGCCAGACTTGTCTGCATAAACCTCTGACAGCTCAGATGAAAATTTCAGAAAACTTCCAAATGAAGCTTTCTCAATCACTAAATTGCTTAAGTTTGGACGTTAACAATGTGAGAAGAATTTAGGACTTGAAACACATTTTCCGGATCTAAAATTAATTTTAATTTTTCCTCTTTCTTTAGAGTCTGTGTATATATATAGCTTTATCATTTTAGGAGGGACGGGGAGGGGGGGGGCTGTCCGCACATGGTATCATAAGATACCTCTAAGGGGAGGGGGGGTGTCTTTTGATATACATATTGTTTTTGATGTAATCAAAATTTTCTCTTTTGAGTATATAATTGTAACATGATCTTTGGCTCAAAAAAGATTGTTATCTTCTTTTTTTTACGTAATTATCTATTTTTTCAAAATTATTATTAAAATCACTAAATTATTATAAAATTATTTAATTGTAAATTGTAATATACTCCCAACTTTTGTCTTTCCTATTCTTCTTCATATGTATATGCACATATAATCACGGTTTAAGGAGCCATATGTGAAGTATATTTGGAATGAATCTCGTATTTACAAATAAATAATAGAAAAAGAATGCTGTCTACTTCCTTTGATGATAAAATTTTCTATTTACCACCCAATACTCCTCCATTCCGGGAAAGGACTTCATTACTGTTGAATATATTATGTAACAAAAGCTGTAATAAAATACTTTTAAATAGTAACTATTTCTCTTAATTGTTTTTGATATAAAACGATATTTTATTGATTCTTCATTTGAATCAATAAAGTATGCGAAAAATAAAAATAACCAATTTTGTATGCCATTCCAAACAGGGCCGTAGTTAGAAGTGAACTATAGGGGGGGCTCATAATTTTTTTTTCTCCTTCTCTCTGACGCAGAAGTATATATTAGTGCATATATAATTATACATTGCCAGTATTATGTTCTTATTAAACTATTGCAATAACTTTATTTTGTACAAAGAAAAATATACGATGATCAAAATTTTGATAGTATAACTTGTGCAAATTTAAACATCATGTTAGCTTCCTATGTGCAAATAGGATGAGCAAGTGTTGAAACACTTATTTTAGTTACAATTTAGTAATTCTGCAAGACTGTAAGAGGGTCTCAAAACTAAATTTGATTTTTGAACAGAATTTCATTTAGAATTTCGGAACAGAAATTCTTTTCGTGACCTTGGAATATTTCCCAGGCTGGGCTGAGCCGCCCATAGCGCCCTGATTAACTACGGCCCTGATTCCAAACAAAAGAAAAAAATTCTTAAAAATCAAAAGTTTAACACTTCAATAATCATATCATTACCGAGAGGAAAGGAGGGGGGGGGGGGTCGAGGGATGATAACGTATGATATGGAAAGAGGGGAGAAGAGAAACCAAAATTACCAAAAAGTTTATAACGTTATTTTAGCACAATCCCTTATGCAAAGTTAAAATATTCAATACGGTGTGTGTCCGATATTTACTGTACAAATTCAAAGGGTTGTTAGCGGACATCAAGAGGAACAAAAATTTCAATGGAACATGCAGGCACTGATTACGGAATAAGCACGAGAAATACGTGCTTCCCTAAGAAAATTTTAAAGGGGCCCGAAATGAAGAAAACAGGAGACTACAAATTTTATACTAAGGGTGTATTCGAAAAAACGCTTTTCCACCTTCAACAGCTCGAAATTTTCTGATACAATTTCAGACACATTTTTAAAAGTAGAAACATGAAACTTGCTGAGGGGATTTTTGAAGAGACGTACAAGGTGCCGTGTGATGTCATTTCATGCTCCATTCATTAAGAGTGGATTTATAAACAATTTTCTTTTCAGTATGTCCCCTTTTTTCGTTCCCAGATCTCCCGCTTCGGAAAAATTGGTTCAAAATCCCATTTTTTATTGTTTTTTTTTTTTTTTTTTTTTTTTTTTTTTTTTTTTTTTTGCCATATTTTCTGCATTTATCAAAGAATCGGCAATCACGGCACCTTGAGTACTTTCTAAATAAGACAATTTGCCAGTTTCATGCATTTGTCAACAAAAATGAATTTAAAAATAAATCGGAAAATAAGCAGTTTTGAATCGAAATACACCCTTAAATTAATTTCATTCCAAAATTTCAATTTTTTGTCAAAATATTAACTCATTTATATATACAGTTAACTCTGTGAAATCCGCCGATGTCCGCACTATATGTTGGAGTAGAAATGAAAATTGTCATCAACAGCGAAACTCATAAAATTATTTTTTTTTTCAGTTATTAATTTTCCAACGAATAAATATTTAAATGTAAATTAGGTATAAATATTTAAACATAAGTTAGATATAAATATTTAAATATAAATTAGATAAAAATATTTAAATTTTGTTCAGTAACAAAATTTTATCACGGAGCAAGAAATAAAAGTAATGAGTGTTCATAGACTACAGAAAAAAATTATTGATAAAAAATCAAATACAATTAAAATTTTCATTAAATTAATTTAGTTATTAAATATAAAAGTTAGATTAAAATGTTGAATGGTAAAGGCTAACTCTTTTATATAAAAAAGAGAAACAAAAGAATTTTATAATATACTACTACCGTCATTAGAAATCCCAATTTCCAAAGACCTTAAAATCAAAATAGACGGTTGGTTGGTTGGTTGTATAGGGTTTAATGGCGCAAAATCCCTTCAGGGACATGCTGCGCCAAACAAAGACAAAATATATAAAAAACATGGAATTAAACGAATATTTAAAAACAAAAACTATCTGGATGAGGTAAATATAGTCATAAAAGTGTGATAAAAACAAGAATAAAATTAAAGATAGTGAAATGCAAAATTGTTAATTTCAAGAAGGCATTTGGATGGGGTTTCCATCCAGAATGCCAAAAAAGAATGTCAAAGATAAAAAATAGTGAAATCCTAAATCATAAAATAAAAGCCCGCATGTTTTAAAAAAGCAAAGAGTGCCCCATGAGGTGTTTCCCCAATGAGGTTCGTCAAGACTGGTGATGATGAATTAAAATAGAAACGATACAAGTGTCGGAGGCCCGGACAGTCCATCAGAATATGACGAATGGTTAGATAATCAAAATGGCAGTGTGGACACATGGGTGCATCCTCCCGTAGTAAAAGATGTTTATGAGTCATTCTAGAGTGTCCAATTCTCTGACGAGTCAGAAGAACGTCAGTTTTTCTTGGATAGTTCGGAGGCCAGGTCATGATAGTTGGTTTGATACAATGCAACTTATTATTGTTCTCGAAATTCCAGCTCTCTTGCCATTTATTATGAATAAAATGTTTTATAATTAGTTTAACGTCTGAGAATGGGATTTTATGATGCAATGGATTACAAGCAAGTTTTGCCGCTTGATCAGCTTTTTCATTACCAGGAATGCCCATGTGTCCAGGAACCCAGCAAAATAAAATTTTGTAGCCACGTCTAGTCAATTTAGTATAAATGTCCAGGATGTCTGAGACATAAGAATGCTTTTTAAAAGATTTTAATGCGTCAATAGAGCTATTTGAGTCAGTATAAATTATGAAGGAGGTATTTTGATGATTAGAAATGTGCACCATGGCTCTCTCAATTGCAATCAATTCGGCTGTAAATATAGATGTAGAAGGGTCAAGTCGATAACTAAGGGTCATACTATCACAGTATATACCACAACCTACAATATTACGATTTTTTGATACGCTAAAAATTGCACGATGTGCAGCAAATAATTGTTTAAAGGCTGTAGGGGCTAAGTTCTTTCTGTCATAACCTTTGAAAGGATGGAGGGTTGTGATAACAGGTGGATTCCAGGGAGGATACATATGCAATGGATATGTGCTCACACCAATATTATTCAAAGGGCTATTGCTGATTATGGTTCTCATTCTGACTCCAAAAGACGGGATGCAAGATGGACGATTTTGATAAAGAATATCATTGTCAGAGTTTAAAATGTATGTATGAAGTGGATGACCAGGATGTGAAAGGAGACGGTAAAACAACCCCAAAGAAAGTTTTTCACGGGTATAATGTAATGAAGGTTCATTACAGTCAACATATAAGCTTAAAACAGGTGATGTACGAAATGCACCAGAGCAAACACGAAGTGCGCTATGGTGTACTGTGTCAAGTTTTTCAAGAACAGATTTTCTAGCTGAGCCATAGACCTGGCAGGCATAGTCGATCTTTGACCGGATCACAGCCCTGTATATTTTAATAAGAGAAGTACGGTCTGCTCCCCAAGAAGTGTTAGAAAGTACTTTAAGTATATTCAGTGATTTTTCACATTTCGTTCGTAAGTTTAAAATATGAGGTAAAAAAGTAAGTTTCTTGTCAAAAATTAAACCCAAATAGCGAACACTATCCGCAACAGGTATTTGGGTTGAACCAATAAAAATTTCAGGATCTGGATGCAGATCCCTACGTCTACAAAAATGCACACAAGAAGTTTTGTCATGAGATATAATAAAACCATTTTTATTAGTCCAATTAATAATATGAGTGATTGCAATTTGCAACTGTCTTTCAATAAAACGGATATCCTGTCCCATACACATGATACGGAAGTCATCTACATATAAATCTCCTTTCACTGAGGGAGGAAGCTGCTTAAGGATGTCATTTATTTTAATAGCAAAGAGGGTGACACTCAGGACACTTCCCTGGGGTACACCCTCCTCTTGTTCATAAAAGCTAGACAAAGTGCCCCCAATTCGGACTTGAAAAAGTCGAATGGCAAGAAAATTTTTGATAAAAATTGGCAGGTTCCCGCGGAAGTGCATGTTAAAAAGATCTCTGAGAATTCCGTATCGCCATGTTCTGTCATAGGCTTTCGCCATGTCAAAGAAAACTGACACCAAATGGTTGCGTTTGAGAAAGGCTGTTCGAATATAATGTTCAAGATGGAGTAAGTTATCGATAGTTGACCTACCACGTCGGAAACCACTTTGAAAAGCAGTTAGCATATGGTTAGTCTCTAAAACATACACGAGGCGGCAATTGACCATTTTTTCAAGTAATTTACAAAGGTTGCTAGAGAGTGCGATAGGCCTATAATTACTTGGATTGGAAGCATCTTTTCCAGGTTTAGGAAAAGGAATCGCAATAGCTCTACACCACGCTCGAGGAAAAATCTGTTCCATCCAAATTCTATTATAAAAAGAAAGCAGAGCGTCAAGAGAGGGTGCAGACAAATGCTTGATCATGATATAGGTGATGCCATCGTGACCTGGGGCAGATAAGCGACTATCTTGCAAACATTTTAAAAGTTCTGACATAGTAAATGGTACATTATATGAAAAAGAGTTATGAGAATTAAAATCAATCCTGGTCTTTTCAGTTCGTCTTTTGTATGATAAAAAAGGTTCTGGATATGCGTCTGATTTTGAAATAGAAGCTAGGGTAGACCCTATAGTCTCGGCTATGTTCTTAGGAGAGGTGATAGTTTGACCGTTATAATTTAAAATAGAAATGTGATTTTCAGAGTAAATGCCCATACATTTTTTCACTTTAGCCCACAGTTCTTTACTGGAGGTATTTGAGTTTATGCTTGATACATAGTTAACCCAGGATTCACGTTGGCTTTTACGTCGCACTCTTCTAGCTTCAGCTTTTGCTTTTTTATATAATATGTAGTTATTGTTATTTGGGTACCTCCGAAAAAGACCCCAAGCTTTTTGTTGTTTCTTTTTTGCCGCCTGGCAGTCACTATTCCACCATGATTTTCTGTGTTTATGAGAGGAAGAAGTTTTTGGAATGCTAGCATCAGCAGCACTGATAATACATTGAGTTATATTATCAAGTGCTTTGTCAATATTATCAGCTATCATGTTATCAGTAATATTTGCAAGAGCAGTAAAAGTTTGCCAATTAGCTCTGTCATATACATACCTTTTTGGATAGTTATTAGAACCACCATCAGGACCAGTCAATGCAGTAAAAATAGGGAAGTGGTCACTGCCATGCAAGTCGTCTGAAACCCAGAAGTTCCATAACGGATAAAGTGATGGGGAGCAAATGGAAAGGTCTATGGCATGGAAAGTACGGCTCGATTCATGAAAATAAGTATAATCACCATTATTAAGTAGGCATAAGCCATTGTCAGAAATTAATTTCTCTATTATATCTCCACGTCGGTTATTATCAGAGTTACCCCACAGTTGGCTATGGGCATTAAAATCTCCTACCATAATTAAAGGCATGGGGAGTTGGAGAAGAAGAGAATCCAGATCTGCTGGTTGAATATTTTGATTTGGAGGTAAATAAATGGTGCATATTGTTATGAGTTGTTTAATATGTACACGGACTGCGACAGTTTGAAGGTTAGTATTTAAAGAAATAGGAGAATGGGGTAAATTATTGGAAATAAAAAGAGCCACACCACCAATGGCCTTTCCATTAGCTGTCATATCTTTCCGGTAGGTTGTATAGCTGCGTAATTTTGCTTTGTCAGTGGGCTTTAGATGAGTTTCCTGTAGGGCTAAGATTAATGGTTGATGGTCCGAGAGAATATAACGGATTTCGTCGTGTTTATTGTGATATCCACGGCAGTTCCACGATATAATATTAGTCATAAAAAGGAAAGTTAGATAAATGTATCTATGTCATTTTGTTCGGAGGTAGTAGACATACTATCTCCATCGTCCAATTCAGCATCCGGTTCAGGATGAATCTCCATAGTGTATTCATCCTCCACAATTATTTGATTTATTTTATTATCTTTGCCTAGATTTGTTTCATTTTTTGTATTTTATTCCTTTTTGCAGGAGTTTCAGATACAGTAGTGGATTTAATAGTTTGAAGATTATGTTTTGCAGAATCTGATCTATGACTTTGTTTTAAAGATGAATTTTTGATAGCAATTTTTGTGTTCTTTTTATCTAGTGGAATTTGGGGAAGTTTAGAGTGTACTGATTTTGGAGAGACAGTTTGGTCAGGCACAGATTCTTCGAATATAATATTTTCATCAGCATCCGAGTCACTGCAGTATAACTCGGCATCCATAACCTCATCCGCGTAACGCTTCAGTTGTTTTGGATCTTTAATGTTTTTGATTACTGAACTGATACCAGATTTTTGCTTCCCCTTCCCCACAGTCTTCCACTGTAGAGAAACTGGAGTTGAGGTTTTCTGTTTAGTCGTTTGTAGAGCGTGTTTTTTTTGGTTCTGTTTTCTGGGGATATCAGGTTTCTGTGGTATTATGGTATTCGTGGCAGCTTTTGTTTTATTTTGGGGTTGAGTAGACTTATTGGATAGGGCTGTAATTTTCTGTTGTTTCTTCTCCAAGTCACTTATTTTTACTAGTTCAAAGGATGTGGTGTTAGTAGATTGCGTTATGGTTGATTCATCTTGCGGATATGTTACATCAGTTTGTGTAGCCGTGTGTCTTACGGCTGTTGATTGTTTTTTGAGTAAGCTGGAGTAGGTAATTCCAACAGATGGGGTTCTATTTTCAACAAGTTTGCGGGCTTCTGGATAAGATAAGTTTTGAGTAATTTTTATGGTAACTATTTCTTTTTCACGGTTCCAGTTAGGGCACTTGCGGGAATATGCTGTATGATTTCCTTTGCAGTTAGCGCAGCGTTCGGATTTATCACATAAATTATTGTCATGGCCCACTTCTGCACAACGTGCACAGGTAAGGGATCCACGACAATTTGTTTTAGTATGACCAAAACGCTGGCATTTAAAACAGCGGGTAGGGTTTGGTATATAGGGTCTGACTTTACAGTTTAGATATCCTGCTTTAATTCTAGGTGGTAAAGTAGTGCTATTGAAGGTCAGAATAATATGTTTAGTGGGAATTACCTGCTCATTTTTACGGATGTTGATACGGCGTACATCTATGATATTTTGGTCTTTTAAATTTTCTAAAATTTCATCTTTGGTGGAGTATAAAAGATCTGGTTCAGATATTACTCCGCGGCTTGTATTTAAGGTTTTATGTGCTTGTACAGAAACAGAAAATGTGCCTATTGTAATGCAGTTTGAGAGAAATTGTGATTGTTTGGTTGTAGAAACCTCAACCAGCAAATCACCAGATTGTAATTTTTTGAGAGTGTGACCATCTCCTAAAACAGACTGGAAAGTTTTTGCTATGAGAAATGGTGAAGTTTTTTTAAACGAGCAATCAGAGTGGCTATCAGTACGTTTCACAATGAAAAAGCGAGTATTCTTCGAAGACAGTACAGTTTGTTGCTCTCCGCTAGGGAGAGAAGTAGAAGGAAAAGAAGTGATTCCATCCATATTTAAAAGAATAAAATTCAGACCCCGGCCGCACCACCCTCTCCCGAGCCCTACAAGGGGATGCACATTCGTGCACCAGTGCTAACCAGGGCCCATACGGTCACAAGACAACCCTATGTCAGTCTCCACCCTTAACGAGATGACTAGTAGTTGCTCGATCACTTGATCCCTAAAGCCAGTGACAAAAGTCAGCTGACCAGCCGATTGATGCATACGGGACCAAATGCACCTCCCGTCTACCTGAAGCAGAGGCCAAAGCAGTGTGTTGGTTTCCCTCAACTGCCAGGATCCCCCTTTCCAGGGACACGGGTCGCCACGCACGGCCAACACGTGGGTGGTTTACAATTCTCCATGAGTCGATATACAGGATGTATCGGCTCATGCAGAATTGCCCTCACCTCCGAAAAGGAAACCACAATGAGAGTGAAACAAAGAGGAAAGGAAGACCAGAAGAGTAAGGGGAAAAGGAAAGGAGAAAGATCACTCCGGTGTCCCGGGGTTGTGAAGCCCGTGAATACCTAAAGAAGGTATCCTCGTGGCAAAATAGACGAAAGCGAAACTAACCAACCAGGATGCCGGAAACTTCGATGTGGTCTTTAATCGAGTAAAGAAAGTTTAAATGCGACCGGGATGCAGCAGCAATGACAGTCTCCTCATCGAGTGTATGGCTGAAATTTCAGAATTAGTTAAAACTCGATTCGCGTGGGAAACACCTGAAAACCTGATTTAAGCTGTTAACGCGCAGGCTTATCATTCTGTTTTCCTGCACCCAAAGATATAAAAACATGGAGGACTGTGCAGGAAAACACAATGGTAAACTTACGAGTCAACTGTTAAAATATTATTTTGAGGCGTTTTCCACTAAGATATGACTTGGCACACCATTTGTGTTTTAATATTTAATATTTATTGCGTTTCAACATTACTGATACCCAGCTAATCCATATGATTTATTTACCACTTAGAATAAGTGTATTAAAATTAACTAAGCATAAGTCCACATTGCATGTGATTTTACTATATTTTTAAAAGCAGATTTGAACTAATTAAAGAATATTTCCATATTAAAAGGTCCATACGGTCATTTTTCCCATATAAATTTTACGATAATCACAAAGTGGACATTATAGAATTCCGGTGGGGCAATGACATTTTTTGACCATGTAAAACACAAAATTTTAAATCTTCTGATGAGGGATCTCAGTGCTCCATGGGGGGGGGGGGGTATATATCCCACCGACCACCCCTGAATTCAACTCTGGATTGGCTACGCGACCGGGACATGTACTGTATAGCACCTAAAAGCACTAAGTCAAGAAAACAGGGATGGGCGCTGAGGGGCCTGATCTTTCAGAAACAGTCTTAGTTTTTTCTTTTTAGAATGTAACGAGGCAAATTTATATGACGACAGATATTGCAAATAAAAGCTTTGCAATAAATACCATTGAATTTCGACAAACATTTGTTTTGATGAAGGCTGTTCGTAAATCAAAAATGGCAACTTTATGACATAACTTTTAACTTTTTTTTTTTTTTTCGGAAATGCATAAAAAGTAGAAGCTGTTGTTGTTCAGAAACTATCTAATAACACTCATTTAATAACACTCATTTTCCCGTTTTTTTTTTTTTGTTTTTTTTTTAACACAATAGATTTTACAAAAAAAAAAAATACTGTCAAAGTGGACGTTTTGAACCGAATCCTCGCGTGGAAGAAGAAAAACCACTCTAACTGGGGTGAAAAAAAATGTTACTCACGTGATCGAATTCGCTTATAATTCAATAGGTAATTTATTGATCAAAAAATAGAAAATTCCATTCGATTCCAAATCGTTTCTACAGCCAGGCTTTCCAATTTTATATCTTTGCGTTAAAAAATGAATTTGTAAATGTGTGAAAATGTTTTGCGCTTAAATCATTTAGTCCATATTGCATGTAATTTCACTGTATTTTTAAAAACAGATTTGAATTTTTTAAAAATATATTTCCATATTAAAAGGGTTCATAATTCGGTCATTCTCTCCTACACAAATTTTACGATAATCTCAAAGAGGAAGTTGATTTAATTCGGAAGCCAGATAAAATCACTTTTCCCTTTCTAACTTTGTGGACACGGGCATGCTCAACAGGTGAAGCGTAGCGCTGCAAGTAGAAGGGGGAGAAAAGAGATCATTAAAAGGCATTAATGGATATTTACTACGTGCAGCGGCTTTCATCCGAGAGGTGTTGCCACAAACCCCGGGCTATTGAAGGCGAAATCAATGACGGCTCTTAATTTCTCATCAGTCACCTGTGATCATGACCGCACGAGACTCTCTTTAAATCTTACTTTCTCCCGGATGATTTTCCAACAAGGACGGAAAATCATGCAACACGTATTGTAACATTTTCCAACATTTACAGAATAATGTTAATACCGTTTTAAATCCAAAAGGGACCATAAATTTTAATTAATTTTTGTTCGGAAACGCATTAAACTGGTAGGTGTTGCTATTCAGAAATTATATAATCAAAAACGTTTTGCGTTTATTATTATTATTATTATTATTATTATTATTATTATTATTATTATTAACACAATACATCTTTCAGAAAACATTGTCAAAATGGACGTTTTGACTGAAATTTACGGACGAAAGTAGAAAACCGGTTAACGAATAGACGTGTAATGGAGGGTATGCGCAGGTATACGCCTTGTACATTCTGGATTTTTTAGGAAGTTCCGTATACCATCTGTTTCTCAAATAAACTATAGCGTATATACTCAATATACGCATACTCCTCTATAGCGTATATTCAAGGCATTACATTCATAAAGTTAGCGTTATGCGTATATGCCTAGCGTATGTGTCAACAAAGGGAGAAAAATCACACTTGTAACTCAATTAACAATAAATTTTAAAAAAAATGGAAAAATCATTTTGATTTCAAATCGCTTCCATAGTCAAGTCTACCAATTTTATACCTTTATTTCTAAAAATGCGTTGTGTCAGAAAATTTCGCACTTGTTGAGCAGTGAATTTGAGAACAGTCTTAAATAAGAACGAAAAATGATGCATCACATATAGATTATGAAACGCTTTCCCAAAACTAGCAAAATAAAAATTAAAAAAAAAAATTAAGAAATTTTATCGTTTTTTATAGAAAGAATTTTATTAAAATCCACTAAAAATATACAGGCTGCCCTTAATATAATGTCCCGGATATAAATCTTAACAATATCAAATGTAAGCGTTGTAGAATGTTGGTCGAATGTCACAAATAAAAAGTCGCTCAAACAGTTGAACTAACGAGAATTCTGATTTTTCTTTTCTTTCTCACGGGTTTCAGATCATTTGAATAACTTACTTTCTTTGATTTTTGTGAAAATTGTTCCTAACGAGTATACATATAATCCAATGCATTTGATATCTATTTTCTTAGTGTCTTGTCTGTTCATCAGTGACGCTTTAAATTTTTCTTCCATCGTGCTTGTTTCTAATCTTTTAATTAGTTTATGTATTTATACATTCTAATTTAATATTAAGTCATATTCTAATGATAACAGACGAAATAAATTTAACAAAAGCATTATAACAATAATTCCTTTGTAATAGTACATATTAAGCATGTTTTCATTTCATACTTTCCATAATTCGAACTTCAGATAATTCAAACATTTCTTGTGGTCCCGACGAGTTCGAATTAATGAGAGCCGACTGTAACGCGCATCAAGCGTCAAGTAGAGGAATTTTTTGCTGGAAGACTGTGTTGAATTTTTAGCCATTTACCTTTTTGTTTGTCAGTTTTATGCAAAGCATCATCGCACGGTCAATTTTTTTCTATCTGAGTCGAAATCGCATAGCAATTTTTAGTGTATATTTTCACAACGGTAAGTCAAAGATAGATTTTTTTTTTTTTTTTTTTTAGATTGCAAAAAGAATGTCTGAAGCATAGGAAATATTTAGAATGTACTTATTTTAAATAATTTGCATAGCGGATGGTCGAATTTCTATTTTATAAGCAATTACAAAAAATTAGGTTATTTTCCAACATATTGAAATAAAAAAACTGACACAATAAGGGGCTAAAGATAGATTTTTCAGTGTTTGATTGTTTTGCTAACATTTCTTTTCATTTGGCTAATGTTTTTCATTTCTTATTCGCCAAATCGCTAATGTTAGTTAGAAGCCAGCTAGAACACTGGTGCTACCTAATGATTTGCCAGAGTTGAGACCAAGGCCACAGCTAAGGGGGGTGCTATGGGCTTTTGAGCCCCCTCCCCCTAAAACATTTTGAGCCTTCCCTGGGAAAGAGTCTAAAATCATTCAATGATTTTATGTTCCGAAAATCTAAATAAAATTCTGTTCAAAAATCTAGTTCAATTTTAACGTCCTTTCACAGTTTTGCAGAAATACTAAATTCCAACTAAAATAAGTGTTTCAACACTCGCTCATTTGTTTTGCACATTTGAAGCTAACATGATTTTTAATATTGCACTAGTTATACACTCGAATTTTTCATCATCATGTTGTTTTCTTAGAGTAAAATGAAGATATTACAACAGTTTAACAAGAAACATAGTGCCTACAGTGTGAATATGGACTAATTCATCTTTCTGCGTCAGACAAAGATATTGAAAAAATATAAGACCCTCCTATATTTCCTTGAGCCCTCCTCTATTGTTCATTTCTAGCTACGGCCCTGGTTGAGAGAGACACAGACTGGAAGATATTATTGCTTCCATTGCTCCGAAATTGCTAGTCAAACTGTGAGAAGAATGCTGGACTTTAGTTTGGATGTGCGCCGTCTAACCCTTTGAGCACTGGTAGGTAAATTTCTTCAAAACTCCAAACGTCACATTGGCAGTAGTATTTTGCAAAGAAAAAATTCAGTTTACGATATACCCGAAAAAATGTATTAAGGCCCCACACTAGTCACTGAAAAAGACCCGGATGATAATGTTAAGTCTATGGAGGCGTTCTTTACAAATATCTCGCTCAAATTTTAATATTTTTACATGTTTTTTTTTTTTTTTTTTTTTTTTTTTTTTTTTTTTTTTTTTTGAAATTGAAACTATCATAATATAAAAAATATATAACCAAAATCAAAAAAGTAAAAACTAGCCCGGTTGTAAATTGTCCTCAGCTATCCTATGCAGAAAAAAAATCATGTAAAAATATTAAAATTTGAACAAAATATTTGAAAAAAAAAAAAAAAATCCCCCATAGACTTAACATTATCATCTGGGTCTTTTTTAGTGACTAGTGTTCCATCTTAAACCTTTTTCAAATAAATTTGGTCGGATATTTCGTTGCCATTGTGACATTTCGGAATTAAAATTAAGTAGCAGAAAATTCAACCACCAGAGGGATAATCAAAGGAATCTGGGATAACTAAAGGTGTTGTATCATTGACACTGAGACATTATTTTATAGACACCTTGTATATACAAAGTGGCCATAATTAAACTCATAGTACAGAAAGTGTTCTGTAGCACGATGTAATTGAGACAATGACGTCAAATTTTGTTAAAAGGTTAAACAAAACAGGGGACGAAGAATTCTGCTAAGTAAAATAGTTCCAAAAATCACCACTAAAGGAATATGTGGCGCTGTGTAAAAGAAAAGATTTTTATTAAAAATGCAGAATCAATACCGAAATAAAATTGTCTTTTATTTGGCACATTTAACTATTTTAGCATTGATTCTGCATTTTTCAAAACTCACATGTCTTCACAGGCCTTCAAAGGGCCTTCACAGTCTGTACCGCAGGGCAATTACACAAATAAATAAATGTAATATATGACATCGCAAAGAGTAATGGTTATAGAAAAAGCACAATAGATAAGTTAATTAAAAGCATGAATGGTAAAAAGAAAAGTAACTCCAAACTACAAAATTCTAATATATTCTCTTTGCAATATTTTTCTGGGTTTTTCGAATGTTTAAAATGTAAACAATAAATACAATATATCCATCGTTGCAAAACCGTCGGCTAAATTAAAATACTCAAAATGTAAGAAAATTGATCCAACAGAACCGCATCAAATCTCTGGAGTATATGAAATATCTTTCACCAAACAAGACGGAACAAAGCAATATTACATATACATAGGTATGACAAGGAGAAAACTCAGAACTAGGATAAAAGAACATATAGCGGGCATCAAATACAATAGGAAAATTAAATCTCTCTCAAGATAATATAGCAAAGAGCCTTTAGAAATAGATTTTAAAAACAGCAGAATAGTTTGCCCATCCAGATCAAATTTTCAGCCTATCGTCAGAGAATCAATAGAAATCTTCATACGGAGAGATATTTGCACTGAATTTGCCTCCATGGAACTCCCTAAAATTTTGAAGGAAATACTTCAAAGGATTTTAAAACAGTAAGTAATATGTAATATTTTTCACGTTCACAAAACTTTTACTCATTTTAATTTTCCAATTTATTTTCCCTATGCTTATGTTCACGTGATTTTTGTTTTTTCTCTTTACTATTTATAATTTGAAGCTATTTTAGCGAAAATTTTCTTTTGCCATTTTTGTTTTTGAAAAAGTTGCCGTTAGAGCAAACGAAACATGTAAAATTAAAATGTATTTTTGCCATTTTTATTTTAATGTATCACTTGTAGCATAATATAAGTAATTTATATATTTCTGTTTATTTAAATGAAAAAAATAAAATCTATTAATAATATTTGGAATTATAACGATTTTAAATTACCCACTTATTTAATAAATTTTTAATTTTCTAAAAAAATATATGAGAAGTTTTATCTTATGATTTTGTTTACAAATGATATGGTTAACCATCACAAAAAACTTTCAAATTTAAATCAATAAATAAAAATCACTTTATGATTGTTTAAGTACGCGTATTGTGTTTAATATCATTGAATGCGATATTCACGTTCATTCATTTCTTTGGCTTCGGCTTTTTCCGTATCTGTTAATTTCCGTCTACCCATTTTTAAATTTGTTAGTTTTCTCCTTTATTACAATGATTTTAACCATTTTAATTTACTATTCAAATAAAAATTCTTCTAAAAGTAAAGAATTTAATTTAAATTCAAATAAAAACTCTTCTAAAAGTAAAGAAATTAATTTAAATTCAAAAGTGACCACATCATTCAAAAGTGGTAACATCATTCAAAAGTGGTAACATCATCGGGTCCATTCTCCCGAAAACAACAACCATTTTTCAAATGGTTAATAAAAAAAATCATTTTTATTCAAAAACTCTCGGGTGTTCTCAACTGCTCCGCTCAACAAGCGCGAAACATTTTGACACATTTACAAATTCATTTTTTAACATAAATATACATAAAATATGCTTTAAAAGAAAAAAAAAAAAAAAAAAAAATACTAACCGACTTCAAAAAAGAATCAAGCTTAGCGACAACTTGGCGCTAACGCATATGAATACATAGTTTTAATATGCTTATGATTTGAAAACGATTGCAACAATGAAAGATTATTTGCGCCAAATCATTATTTTTTAAAATCAAATTTACATTTTTTTATCCCAAAAATATTCTAATCATCAGAATTTAATGAAATTAAAATGGGACCACAAGGGTATCTTATACTTTCAAACAAAAAAAGAATTATCAAAATCGATTCGTATTTAAAGAATTTGTGAGTGAACAAGAAATACATACAGGTCGAAATCATAACCTGCTCTTTTGAAGTCGGTTAAAAATTGGAATGCCTGTTAATGGAATCGATTTCGAATCAAACTTATTTTTCCATTTTATGATAATTAAATTACCTATCCAGTTCTAAGTTATTTTGATCACGTGATCACCCGTTTTTCTCCCGCTTTTCGACCGGTTTTTCTGCTTTCGTTGGGAAATGTGCTCAGAAACGTCAACTTTGAAAGCTTGTTACGAAAGGTCTATTGTGTTTTCTTAAAAACAGAAAATTGAGTACAATTAGACAGTTTCTGAATAACAACACCTGTTATTTTCATGCATTTCCGAACAAAAATAAATTAAAGCATATGTCACAAAGTTGCCCTTTTTGATTTAAGAACACCCTTAAGGGAAAAATAAGATTTATTTTTGCTGAATTTCTATTGTAGCCACCTTTAAGAAAAAAAAAACTTTTCAAATTTTATGAAAAATTTAGACGTTTTCCGAAATTTTTACAAATGGGACATATATCTTAAGAAAATACCATCTTATTCGGAAAAAAAAGAAAAACTCGAATATTTTATTATATATTCGCTTCCATTTTCTAGCGAGATATTCATCATAATATTTTATGTTAGAGGTAATGCAAAGAAAAACTGTTTAGTCTACAGGAGTAAGAAGTGTAAAATTTTCAGCCGTAAATTTTAACTTCAAATTTAGATTTATGACGTTAACAGAACAAAATGAAAAAAAAAAAAAAAAAGTAGCGGAAATTTTCTTTTTTAAACATTGATAGAAGAATATATATATATATATATATATATATATATATATCAAAAATAAATAAATAAATGATAAAAATAAAGAAACAAAACAAGAAGGACTTTTTTTTTTTTAATTCATAACTGAAAAATTAAGAATAAAAATGTAACAAAAATTTAATTTCAAGAAAATTGAAATAAAAGCATTTGTCGTATTTTTTACTATTTTTTTTTCTTTGTTAGCATGTTTAAAAGGATAGCAAGTGGTACTAAACTGTCTGTATGTAGAAAAATTAAATTTCGAAAAAATTGAAATTAAATACTTTTGCTATACATTTTATTGATTTATTTTATTTTTGGTAGCATATGTTTGAAGTGGTAATAGCTGGTTCTAAACTGTCTATATGAAGCAAAAATGAAATTTCGAAAAAATAAATAAATAAATAAATAAATAAATTAAGTAATTTTGCTATAGATTTTATTGATTTATTTTATTTGTGGCAGCATATGTTTTAAAATGGTAATATCTGGTTCTAAACTGTCTGATTATAGAAAAAATTAGATTTCGAAAAAATTGGAATCGAATATTTTTACTATTCATTTTATTCATTTATTTTATGTTTAGTAACATATGTTTGAAATGATAATGGCTCTAACTGGCTGCATGTAGCAAAAATTAACCCTTCATTGCACGATTTTTCTATTTTTATGAAAAAAATTATTTGAAATTTATATATTGGTCTAATAATGGAAAAAAATTAAATTTCAAATTTTCAGCAAAAATTTGATATTTTATGGCGTGCACCCTGTATACACATTCAGGCTCTCAAATATTCTACTGCTATATTTTACTATTAAATAGGCTTAAATTAATTAATTTTATCTGCTTAACACTCTGCAATTCGCTTTATATTAATTTTTTAAGTATTCAGCAAAAGCAATAAAAGTAAATTTGGCCTTAAAAGTTTGATCGAATTTTTTTTTTCTTTCCGTAGGATAAATTCTAATTTTGTGTCAAATGCACCCATCTCACATGTACAAAATAAGTAATTTTCCATTCTTTGGACTATTCTTGACCAGTTAGAGTGATCATATTGCCCAAATTCATGACACATAATGAGAATTATTGTATTTTTAGGTATGTGCCATACATGGCCCACTGTGCAGCAGTGTTGTAGTCGTAAAAAACAAACAAGGTACACTGTAAAAGAAAATTCAAGAGGTTACTAAACATTTTTTAGTAAATTTGTATTCCACAGAATTTTTTAGTAACCATTACAAACTTTTTTTTTGAAAGTGAAACAAGCATTTCTTTTGTAAACTGAACAAAAGAATATTTTGTATAACTAACTTAAAATTTTTTAGTATGAGCCACCAAGCAAATTTTAGTAATAGCTCCAAAATTATTTTTAATAACAATTACGTGCGTCCGAAGGGCAGGAGCTTCCTTCGAGCTGCATCCAGACTTCTGAAGCGATAGATTTTTGGCAAAAACGCAGCAGATGGCAGCACCAAACATTGCGACCAGCTCCAACAGGAAATTCATAACTCCTTTATTATAGAGTACTTACACTACATACATTCGGGGCGCACTTGGCGCTGTCCAGTATTGAACCCGGGACCTTTTAGCCTGGAGTCCGTTACTATAACCACTATGCTATCGAGGCCACGGCAAGTGCGTTTTAGTAATAGCTATTAAAAATATAAAACTATTAACTCTATTCGTTACTAACTTTTTTCTAGTAATTCTTACAGATTTTCTAGTAACCGACTAAGATTACTAAGCATTTTTTAGTAATTACAAGAATTACTAAAGTTTTTTTAGCAGATCGACCCTTTTTTTTTTACAGTGTATATGCTATAAGCAGAGGGTATACGCTAGAGTCATGACAATTGATAAATATAGTATACGCTAATGCTTTATTTGAAAAACAGAGGATATACTAAGCTCCTTGAAAAAATCCAGAGGGTATACGGCGAGTACTTCCGTGTACCCACCACTACATCCCTGCTGTAAAGTGAAGGGTTAAATTTATAAAAGACTTTTGTTGTATATTTTATTAACTTATTTTATTTTTGGTAATAGTGTTGAAAATTATAGTGAAAAAACGAGTTTAAAGTTTTGTGTTATAATTAGAGATCGACTGAAAATTTCGGTTTCGTTTTTTGCATTAATCGGAATTTGACTGAAAATGTTATCAAAAATTTCGTCGGTTGACCGAAACTTGACTGAAACTATCAGCGTTGAAAAAATCTCTTTGGAAATTTTCAATATTACTCGTTGACTTTAGCTGTTTTTGTTCAAATGAGACACTTTTTATTTGTTGCTATGTTTATAATTATCAGTCACGACTGACTGAAGATGTGAGTGCACATTATAAAGCAAGGAATGCATGTATGACTAAATTTTGAAGACTTTTACTCGTGCTCATTAAAAACTATACAAGCTTAACTACAATGGAAAATCTTTAGTTTGAATCCGCAGGAATTTTTTGAATACTCTTTGAAAAAGTTGTAATATAATAGATGATCATTTGCTAAAATCATTATGAATTCAGATATGTGTAACTAAAACATTTTTTAATTGGATGAAATTTGTATAATTAGAAAATCATTCTGTATTGTAGATGAATTAATTACATTATTTTATATCAAAATAAAAAGCTTTGATCTGAGGAATAGACAAGCCAATTTCGGTCACACATATAATTACACGTATAATTAATTAATAATTACTTATATTTATGTATGTACTAATTATTAAAAAAAAAACATTTTAGGACATTTTCTTTTTTATTTTTGGCTGAAAATAGGAAGATTACCGAAATTCGGCTCCAATTTCGTTTTCGGTCTTAAAATCCTGTTTCGGTCGATCCATAGTTATAATTACAATGCAATGCTGATTATTTTTACTTTCTTCTGTCTTTACAAGAAGAAAGTTTTGGATTCTTTATAATTTCCGAAGGATTTACATGTTTTAGGGGAAAGAGATTGCAAAAAACGTGCTTTTACAAAATGTCGGTCAGTCTGCCTGTCTGTATGTGACATAAATTTTGTGGGCCCTCAATCTCAAGAACTATACCACGGAATTTCACAAAACTTTAAATTCATTTAAAACTTGATATAAAATGGACCTGATTAGTTTTTGGTGCATATCACCCAACAGGTGGCACTGCTATTCTGCCTTTTTCACGATTTTTACAACAGCTATATCTGAGAAGTGGTAGACGGAACTTCATATTCGGTTAATCTTGGCACGAATTTTCATCAAACTTTAGATTACATTAGTGCCTGATATAAATGAGTATTCTTTAGTTTTTGGTGTAAATAGCTCAACAGGTGGCGCTGCTATGCTGTATTTTTCATGATTCATATCGCAATAGTTCTATCTGAGGAACTAATGCTCAGATTTCCATCAAATTTCAAATTCAGTTAGTCTCTGATATAAATTCGTATTCTTTAGTTTTTAGAGTAAATGGCTCAACAGGTGGCGCTCCTATCCAGTTTTTTTTTTTTTTTTTTTTACGATTTCTGCGATAATTCTATCTCAAATACTAATACACGGATTTTCATCAAATTTCAGAATCAGTTAGAAGTTGATGTTGAAATAAGTTGCTGCAGATTATATTTTGGTGTAAATTACCTAACCACTGCTATGTTTCATTTTTCTGGAAATATTAACGAGTATGGTTTAGAAGAAAATTTTGCGATTACCACATCCGACTAGTTACTTATATAAAAGAAAGAAACCGACTTGTTAGCAATAAAAATACTGGCAATCTAAATTGAACTGACTTACGTGCCAAAAATTATATAATTAAATTAAATTTATTTTAAACCAGATACAATTAAACTTCAAAGTTTAAATGTGATAAAATCAGGATATTTCTTAAAGAAAAATCTGCATTCAGAAAAAAATTCGTTTGAAATCGACAATTTTAAATCAAGTCAATCAAGTCTGTTTTTGTTTGTTTGGAGGGGGGGATTTTTGAGACTTATAGCGGCTGAGCTGTTGTCTCGAATGATCCAAAGTACAATCAATCAAGTCGTTGCAAAGAGTAGAAAGGAAAAATTAAAATCCCGTTTCGGCCGATCCGATAGTTATAATTACAGTGCGTTCTCCGTGGCCGAGTGGTCAAAATACTTCCCTGCTAATCGCTTGCAAGCGTAGGAGACTGTGGGTTCGAATCCCGCTGGCTTCATTGCACACACACTTTGTGTGGAGCTCCCGGCTGTCTTTCCTTCCTGTTATTAAATTTCCTTGTGCTGTGTGGAGCTGTGCAAATATAACGTTATCATTTTAGGGGGGAGGGGCGAGGGTCCGGCGAATGATATCGTAAGATATCTCTAGGGGGAGGGGGGGGGTTGTCTTTTGATATCGGTATCATTTTTCATCCAACCAAATTTTTCTTTTTTCATTTGCAACATGGTTTTGGGTTCAAAGTAGAGTGTTATCGATTTTTATTCTTATTTATTTTTATGAAAATACAAATTCTTATTAAAATCATTAAGTTATGAAGATATTTAACTTTAAAATATAAAATACCAAAACATTTGATATCCCTATTTTTCTTCACATGAGTATGCATATACAATCACTGTTCGAGAAACCATATGTGAAATCTATTTGAAATAAAGCTCATGTTTACTAATGAATAAGAGACGGGGGAAGAATGTCGCGCACGTGTTTTGTTCATAAGAATTTCTATCTCACCACTACCTTCCTTCGTGGGGGGCAAGTGCAACAAGACATGTTGATTGTTTTATGTTACAAAAACCTATTATAAAGTATTTTTTTTTAATAATAACAATTTCTTTTAATTGTTAGATGATTTAAAGTGCTATTTTATTGACTTCTCTTCATTTGAATTACTAAAGTATGCGAAAAATATTTTTGAATATTACTCCAAAGAAAAAGAAAAAAAAAATACCTGTTGATAACAGGGAGGGGGGGGGGGGGGTTCGAGGAATGATAACGTAAACGTATGATATCGGAAGAGGGGAGGGGGTCCAAAATTACCAAAAATTTGATAACGTTATATATGCACAGCCCCTCTCGTCCCTGTAAATTGACGATGACTTATAAACAGGCTTTCATGTCGAGCACGCAAGTCGGATGTATGTATTCAATAAATAAAGTATAGTGCGTTGTTTATTGTTTTTAGTTATATAAAAGAAAGAAAACGACTTATTAGCAGTGGAAATACTGGAAATCTACACTGAACTTACTCCACAATAGAAAACGTGCCTCAAGAACTAAGCATATCACTCTTACGTGTCAAAAAATTATACAATTAAACGAAATTTATTTTAAAACAGATACAATTAAACACAAAAGTTTAAATGGAATAAAATCAGGAATATTTCTTAAAGAAAGGTCTCTATTCAGAAAGGGACTCTCGTTTGAATTCAGCTATTCTAATCAAGTCAGAAAACGGTGCAAAGAGTAGAAAGGAAAAAACTTTCAATTGTTGTATCTCGACCAAGGACGACCAGAAACACACGCACTGAGAAAACATGTTTTTGGATAGTGGACAATGGCGTTAACGGAAGTCGACGAATAATAATAATAAAGCAGCATCAAAAGAGAAAGTGAAATTATTAACGAAAATGTTGAGCGTTTGTAGCTTCGTTCTTTAATTTTACAAACACAGTCGAACTCTTTTAATACGAGCAATAGCAATGGGACCATCCATATATGAAATGAAGTCACACTTCGAAGGGGAAAAATGGGGGGGGGGGGGGGTCAGGAAATTGTGACAGTTTACGACAAAGGAGTAGGAGGGAGTAAGAAGAAATGTGACATCCAGTGGCGGATCCAGGGGGGAGTTCACGGGGGTCATGACCCCCTCCTCAAAGAAGAAACTTTTTAAAGGAAATATAAAAAATGAAATGCATATTGAATTCTTTCAATGAAATATACATTGAATTCTTCAAATTTATTCCTTGCTTAGCAATGAGAAATTTTTAAATTCTTTTAAAGCTGTAGTTAAACCCAAAGTAGATAATTTCTGTCATGACCATGAAATATTTTTCAATTTCTTAGACTCTATATGCATTTATTCAGAACAAATGTGATTAATGGTTTCAATTTTTCAATGAAGGTAAGAAATCTTTCTTAAAATCTCGGTAAAATGCAGAATTTTAAACTAAATTTTAAACCGTGACAGCCAATAACTCCCTCATGATGGCTTTTTGTGACTGTTAAATCCTAAAATGTTCCATAAAAGGCTGAATTTCTTGAATGAATACTTAATTTTATCAGAAAATTAAATAATCTTCAATTTTTTGTTATTAGCAATTTCAATTCAAATATTCACTTTCTTGAATAGCATGTATACATTTATGCTTTTACTGGTATTAATGTAACTTTTTTTGTTATGTATAAAAATAAAAGTATCAGAAATTTAGCCATTTTTGGTGTGGCGACAATCTTTAATATAAAAATTGCTTATTAAGAGACGTGACCCCCCCCCCTAAAAAAAAGGAGCCGTGACCCCCCTCTGAAAGGAGGGCTGGATCCGCCCTTGGTGACATCACACATTATGGTTAAAATAAAAATATGAAAAATCAGCAGATTAAATAATAATAATTATTATTATTACAGTTATTTTGAAGGCAAAATATTTTGTGTTTATAAAATAAAGATAACATTTAAAGCCAAGTATAATCAATTTCAGTTTAAATTCCAAAGTACTGCTGTTTTCTATCGGTCGCTCTTTCATAATAATATTTTATTACTATTGTATATTAATTATGATTTTTGTTGTAAACCTTAATCTTATTTCATGCAAAGCAGGTTCATACTGATCATTTTTAATGGTATGCTCACAAATGTCACTAAAACTATAGTTAAAGTTTAGAAATAAAATTTGAAATATGATCTATAACATACTTCTTTGTGTCTGAGCAGCAAATATAGGTATATGAGATGTAGCATGACGTGTGACAAGGGGGAGGGAAGGGGGTATGGTGAAGTGTGACACCTTGTGACAAAAAAGGAGGGAGGAGAGGTCAAAAATGTTGAAAAAAGGGTGACATCATTTATAGACATCCCTAATGGCGGATCCAAGGAGGAGGTCACGGGGGGTCATGACATTCCCTGGACGAAGAAGATTTATAAAGCCATTTAAAAAATAATATCTATATTAAATTCTTTCAAAATTACCTCTTGCTCAACAATGAAGATCTTTCTGATTCTCTAAAGCTAAACCTCTACGCAGGACCGTAGCTAAAAGTGAATAATAGGAGGGGGGGGGGGGTATTCATATTTTCTCTCTCTCTCTCTCTATCACGCAGAATGATAAATTATAAATTGCATATTCACACGGTAGGTATTATGTTTTTTATTAAATTGTTGTAATAACTTCATTTTGAGCTAAGAAAAAAAATAGGATGGTGAAAAATTTGAGTGTATAACTAGTGCAAAATTAAACACCATGTTAGCTTCAAATATGCATGTAGAATGAGCGAGTGTTGAAACACTTATTTTAATTATAATTTAGTATTTCTGCCAAACTGTGAAAGGACCTCAAAACTCAATTAGATTTTTGAACAGAATTTCATTTGGGTTTTTGGAACAGATATTCATTTAGTTCATTTAGTGACCTTGGAATCTTTTGCAGGGGAGGCTGAAAATGTTTTACGGGGGGGGGGGGGGGGCTGAGCAGTGTTCTATCTGTCGCTCTCCATTGCGCCAAAGTGCGACTAAATTCTTCATTTGGCGAGTAAACAAGCGACTAGATTCGCCAAATTGCTAGTACTCAATTTTCGCCTTTTCTTTTTCGGTTTTCATACATATGCACACATACATACTTTTAATATATTTATAGCGGATAGTTGAAATTAGATTAATAACAATCGTTGTCGCAGTTATAAAAATTTAGGTTATTTTAGAACATATTGAGTAGAAGGGGATACATTAAAAGATTAAAGATAATTTTTTTGTGCTACACAGCGATTCTATTTTGCTAATACATTTTTCATTTGGCGAATGTTTTTATTTTTAATTAGCCAAATTACTAACTTTGGTCAAATGACAGCGAGAACACTGGGGCTGAGCCACCCCTAGCACCCCCTTAGCTACAACCCTGGCTTACTCGAAAACAGGTCATTTCTGACCAGGGCCGTGCTTAGGACTTTGGCGGCCCTGGGCGAAATATATTTTGGCGGCCTTTTTTGCAAAATTTTTTAAACGGATATAAAATGTTATAAACCATACAAAATGTATCACAAGAGTGAAATTAGTATGAACTTTTTAACACAAAAAATTGAAAAAAAAAAAGACATCCTAAGAATTATTACCAAAAGAATCAAATTTCACTTGCACATCAGTATTTATAATAATTCTTTTCGCTTACTATTTTTTGGCTTTTCATGATAAATTACAGTTCATTTTAATTTGTAGGTTTTAGCATCATAAATAGCACTTAATCTATACCCAGTGTTCTTGCTGTCGCTCGCTAATGCGCCAAATTGCGACTAAATTCTTCATTTGGCGAGTAAACAAGCGATTAGATT
Organism: Maratus speculifer; assembly: GCA_964019185.1. Lineage (NCBI taxonomy): Eukaryota > Metazoa > Arthropoda > Arachnida > Araneae > Salticidae > Maratus > Maratus speculifer. The sequence goes on along the minus strand of OZ025301.1, from coordinate 219,234,589 downwards.
CGCCAAATTGCTAGTACTCAATTTTTGCTTTTGCTTTTTTCGTTTTTCATACATATGCATACTTATATATATTTAATATATACATATTTTTTATATTTGTAGCGGATAGTTGAAATTAGATTAATAACAATCGCTGTTACAGTTATAAAAACTTAGGTTATTTTAGAACATATATAAAAAAAGGGGGTAAAATAAAAGATTAAAGAATTTTTTTTTTTTTTTTTTTTTTTTTTTGTTATATACGGCGAATTTATTTTGCTAATACTTTTTTCATTTGGCGAATGTTTTTTATTTTTAATTAGCCAAATTTCTAACGTTGGTCAAATGTCAGCGAGAACACTGTCTATACCTGTATTATAAAGAGGTAAAGTTTGTTTATTTGTAGGGACTAATCTCTGGAACTACCGAACCGATTTCAAAAGTAATAATACCAAAATGATGGTGTCCTTCCCTGTTCAAACATAGGCTATATCTTATGTCGATGCCACTAACCCAGGGAGTACAGGCGCAAAATAGCGATTTTTAAACAATCTTGAGAAATAACGAATCGATTAAAAAAATAATGATTCAAGATAATGGAGACAGTCCTTGGTTCCAACATTGACTATGTTTTATGTTGGCGTCATTACCCCATAGGAAGCAAAAAACTTTCTAAAGATGCAACTGTTGTATTACTGAAGGACATAAAAACATAACGTTTGGCTTGTTTGTTATTTATAAGATATAAATGATCTCAAAGAGCGTTTTCCAAAAATACGAAATTTAAAAGCGGTGAAAATGGGCGAAAAGTGTTCTAAATTGCAATTTTTAATCCATCTCGGAAGTACTGACCGATTAAAAAATAATGATGTCAAAATGATGGTGATAGTCCTTGCTCCAACATAGGCTACATCTTATGAAGGTGGTCACTTCTCAAAAGGGGTTCAGGAGTAAAAAAAGTTCTAAAAAATGTGACTTTTGCGTTACTAACGGACCTAGAAACATAAATTTTGGGATGTTAATTACTTATAAAATATAAATGATTTTCAAGAACAGTTTCTAAAAAATATGAAATTTAAAAAGGGTAAAAAATGCGCGAGATGCGATATAAAAACTTTCTAAATTGAATTTTTTAAGCAATCTCGGGAAGTAACGAACCGATTAAAAAAATAATGATGTCAAAATGATGGTGACAGTCCTTTCTTTAACAAAAGCTATATATCTTATGTCGATGTCGTTACCCCAAAAGGGGTGCAGGAGCAAACAAACGCTCTAAAAATGCGATTTGTGTGTTACTGAAGGGCTTAGAAACATGAAATTTAGAATGGTAGTTACTTATAAGATAAATATGGTCCCCAAAAACATTTCCTAAAAAATTCGAAATTTAAAAGAGGGGAAAATGAGCGAAAAGCATCCTAAAAACGTTCTAAATGGCGATTTGTAAACAATCTCAACAAGTATCAAACCGATTCCAAAAGTAAATTTGTGGCGATGGAGCCTGTTAAAAAATAACAAACATAAGCTATATTTTATGCTCGGGATGCTATCAACAGAGGGTTTCAGTAGCAAAAAATATTCGAAATGTCTATCTTTCTAAATTGTTAAAAGGTCAAATAAATAAAATGTAATAAATTAATTCAAAAACTATAAACCAGGGGTTATATTAGGTTTGGTTTATGTTGGGCTCAGTAGAGTGAAAAAGATTAAAGACATCAAGCCTTGAATCGTGTATTAATTTTACCATTTTTTAAAGGAATAGTAAAAGTGCTTTATACAGAAAAAATCTCAGCAAATTTCTTTTAATTATATTAATGGTCAACAGCGCCTAAATATGTTTCATATATATTAACACTGTACAAGGATTACTGAAAGAATTATCATAATAGCTAAAAGTGTATGAATCGATATGTACTACTTTGAATTCTAATATTTTTATTTTGCTCATTTTCATTTTTTGAATTTGTATACTAATTTTATTAATTAAAAAGTAGCTCATTTTCTGCATTTGTAAGAAGTTATGTCAGAAAACTGTGTCGTCACTTGTCGCAAATTAAATCGATGAATCCCTTTCGATGAGGGAAGAAGTCCTACTTAAAAATATATTTACAAGTTGACATTAAAAAGAAAGAAAACATTAAACCTAATAATACGTGCGAAACACATTTAAAGACGAACATTACGGCATATTTAAAATGTTATATTTAAAATGGTTACGAAAAAGTCTCTTTTTTAATACTTTCCAACAAAGTTCCAAAATATTTATGATTTCGGTTTACCTGTCCGTCTGTCTGCACTAGCTTCCGTAAATAACTTGGATTGCCCTGAAAATTTTCGACGTTATTGACGTTTACCCTAGCAGAACTTTATTTCAAATGAAGGTTCTAGCGTGATTAGTTTATTTACAGGGACAGTCAAAGGTGTACCGTTACGTTATAGCCTAAGGAGAAAAATCGTTTCAAATGAATTTTAAAGATTTTACACCCTGTCAAATACATTACAAATTATATGCATTTACGACGTGCACTAAAATATGCTTTCTGTAAAATACGCGGTGAAAAAAAATTCTGCTATTCATTTGCAAGGCCACGAAAAAGAATTACATTACATAGTGGTAAAGAGGGGAATTGTGTGCGACATATTTTAATTATATTAAATTATTTTATACATACTAAAATTGATATACGTCGTTGGGACTTAACATAAGTTATACGATATAACCATGTATAATACGAAGTGCACAGCATTTACAGGGACATACAAAAGATTTCGAATAGTATATTCTTTCCGACGTACTGTAAATGCATTTTATCCATCCATCCGATGATGGCTGATGGATGGATAAAATGCATTTTAATTATGATATGTGCTTTTAAGTTTCTCTAAATCTGTGCATATTATATAGAGTGTATAAATGCTACAGTTGATATACAAGGCTATACCAAAGAGATCGCAAACGTTACTGAATATGAGCGTAAATTACTTAAAGGTGATTTTTAAATAAGTTATGCATTTTTATGCTAAATTGGCATTCAGTTTACTAAGGAATAGTTTTAGAATATGGATAAAATGATATATAGGATACAGGGCCACGCAAAGAATTGAATATATGGACGCTTATGAATGATAATTTCTGAGAATGTGTTTTCAGTAGTTTTACGAATGTTTTAGTTTAAATAAATTGTAACCAACTTGTCAGGCTCGTATTGCGCCTGGCAAGTCAAATAGACTTCATAAAAACTGGTAAAATGAAAAAGCGACACCAACTTTTTTGCGGCCCCAAATTTTGGCGGCCCTGGGCAAATGTCCGGCTCGCCCCCCCTTAAGCACGGCCCTGTTTCTGACACATCAAGGAATTAATTTTCAATCTCAGATGCAAGTCATTTGTAAGTACACTTTTTCAGAACAAAAATGATTAATTATCATTTTTCATTTCTCGATAAAGGCAAAGAATCTATCGGGAAATCTGCGTAAAATGTGGAGTTTTAAACTGAATTTCAGATCGCGACGGCGAACTGCTCCTTCATGACTTTATTTTTGTCACTGTCTAGTCAAACATTGATGACAATCTAAATGATTTTTTTGCGTGTAACATGTTTAATGTTAAATGAGTACGACATTTACGATAAGCTATTATTGGCATTTATTCTTATAGTTTGGCGATAGTTTTTTTGGTCGACGGGATAATCAGGCTGTAACGAACTGCGTAAACGGAACATCCTTATAACTACGTACAAAAATAATAATCATATTAACTAACAGTTTACTGCGTCGGATTAAGCGTCTCATATCTATTTAAAATATAGCTTTGAAGTGAAATTTGAATGAAATACAGGGTAATGAAAAATCGAAGAGTGGGAAAAATAGGATTACAAATATTTCAGCAACTAATTATCCAATCGACTTCGTTCTTTATGCAAAACTTAGGAATTTTTTTTTATTATTGTCTTTTACATTCACTCCTTAAAAAAAGAAAATACGAAAAATTTTATATACCTTTCATCAGAATGAATAATTCGAGAGTCTGAAAAAAATAATTCCAGATAATCGAGATTACTGATATTCATTAGGCTTCCTGCCATTATTACATACCAAAAACACACAGAATTTCAAATCCATATCTCAATTTGTTCGGGAGATAGAGCGTTTACAGACACACAGACAGATGGACAGCGAATTTTTTCTTCTAAAAATATGGTTTTCGGAATCGCTAGCGTGTAAAACGTGTAAATCCGTCACATTTTTTTTTTCGATTTTCAAAATATGATTTTCTAAATGAAGGACTGGATCCAGGGCCGTAGCTAAGTGGGCGCTATGGGCGGCTCAGCCCACCCTACAATATTTTGAGCCCCCCCTCCCCCCCTGGAAAAGATTCCAAGGTCACTAAATGAATTTCTGTTCCGAAAATTCAAATGAAATTCTGTTCAAAAATCTAATTTAGTTATGAGACTTTTTCACAGTTTTTCAGAATTACTAAATTGCATGTTTCAGTACTCCCTCATCCTATTTGCACATATGAATCTAACATGATACTTAATTTTGCACTAGTTATACACTCAAAATTTTCATCGTGCAATTCTTTTCTTAGCATAAAAGAAAGTTATTACAACAGTTTAATAAGAAATATAGTACAGTAGAACCCCGCTAATTCGGGCCCCGTTAATCCGGATTGGTTTGGTCATTTTTTTTCGAACTTGAGAAGCGATTTGCTAATTTCCATAACATTAACTTGTTTCATCGTCGTATTTTGAATTAAAAAATAACTGTTTCTGAAATCTTTTCGGAAGAATTAAACAAAGTAAACATTTTTATTGTCTATAAATATTCGGTGAGTTTAACATAAAGTTGATTTTCTGAAAGAATGTTTTATTTTATTTCATTTTTTTTTAATTCTCCGGATAATCCGGATTTTCGATAATCCGGATTGGGCTTGGTCCCAATTAATCCGAATTATCGTGGGTTTACTGTACCTATAATGTGAATATGCACTAATTTATCTTTCTGCGTCAGAGAGAAAGATAAAAAAAAAATTGTGAGCCCCCCCCCCCCCTTCTCCTACTGTTTACTTCTACTAGTAGCTACGGCGAGAGCTACGGCCCTGGCTGGATCCGCCCTTGTATACGAGCATCTTTAAAACGAGCAGTTTGGCATTAATAATGGCTCATCATTTAAACTTCAGTATAACCTCAAAAATCCAGCATCATCGGGGCCGAGACTAAGCCGGATATTTCAAAGAATATTATGAGTACCTCCGATATTTTTTAATAATGCTTTTAGTCAAAATGCAATTCATGACTAAGTAATGATTTTGTGATAAAAAAATTTAAATAATAATTAAAAAAAAAAAAAAACTTCTTTTTTTTTTTACATTTTCTATGTTTACAAAAACAAAAAAATTTAATAAACAACAAAATTCTTTCTTTCATGAGTGCTTTTTAGGTGGTTCGTAATTAGTATATAAATACGTAGCAGTTAGAGTTGTCGTTCAGTCCGTCCATCTGTCCGCATATAACAGATCAAAAATTACCTAACCGAATCGCTTGAAATTTAAAAAATGTAATTGTTGCATAATTTTATCAAATCGTTACAAATTTTATGAAAACCGCATGAATAGTTCAAAAACCGCATGCATAGTTCAATTACAAGGGCAATCAGAAGCATATTCCTTTACATGATGGTCAATGGGAAAAATAATATCAGGGTCATTTTAATAATGTTACATTCTTTCGAACATAATAGAATTGATATGCATCTATGAAATATATACTAAAAAATAAATTTTGCACAATCGGTGGTGCAACGAATATTTGTTATTAATGTACAGGGCCACACAAAAGTATTCCATTACACAATGTTATAGGGGGAAACACTGTTTGGGGCGCGTTTTAATACTATTAAACTATTTCACATTTTATCAAATTGATATACGTTGCTGATTTTTACTACAAGTTACTTCCTGTATAATAGAAAGCAGATAGTATTTACAGAGACACACAAAAGATTTCGGTCACTATACTACATCCGAAGTACTGTATACTATTACACCAAGATCAAAATATTTTAAAAACTTTGTTATAGTACGAATGCACCTCATTTGCTACGTTTGACGAGCAATTTCCAACTTGTTTTTCTTTAATCATTTAGGCGTTTTATTGTTCAACTAAATTTTCCAATTATTTAGTACATATATGAGCCGACAGATCAAATACAGGGTTGTTCAAAAGTATTGGAATACATATTTGGCTTTGGACAGTAATGTCTTATTACCTTAAATAACGAAGTTTTGTTAAAGATTTCAGGAAGTGTTGAAAAATGTTTCATAATCTATGCTTAACACATGGTTTTTCTTCGTTCTTTTTTTTTTCTTCTTTAACTCGCAGAAAGCATTGAAGATTGACAAGTATATACTTGCTATATCAAGATTACCGTGTACAATGAATTTTTAAATTAAATAGAATTAAAAAAATTCAATTACATTTTGTAGGTTTGTTTGATCAAAAGCCATTTTGAGTATTTTTTAGAAAAAAATGAGAATATGAACTAATAATAATTTATTGGAATTTTGAGTTAAAATTTGTTTAACATAGCTGTGTTTTGTACAAACACATTTTATTCTGTGAGTGGTAATACTATTTTCTATTGTTTTTTATGTGGCCCGCGGCTTTGTATATAGAGCTTAATTTGGCGATAAATGAGTTTGACATCCCTGTTTTAACTTTCCACTACACCATCTGCCACATCTGACATGTAAATAAAAATACCATAATTTTCATTGTGTACCACGAATTTGACCACTATTATGTCTATCCTATCTCTGATCAAGAACAGTCCAAAGAATGAAATAACACTTATTTTGCCCATGTCAGAAGCTGCATTTGACAAAAAATTAAAATTTGTTCTTTAAAAAAATATATTATTACTGAATTAATTTATAATTTAAAAATATGAATATATTTAAAAAAAGTTGAAGAGTGTTAAGCAGGTAAAATTAATTAATTTAAGCCCATCTAGTTGCAAAATGTACCAATACAATATTATAAATCCTAATTATGTACGTAGGCTACAGGCCATAAAATATCAAATTTTAGCTGAAAATTTGAATATTATTATTTTTACTATTTTTCTCTTATTAGAATTTTCCCCCCATATATAAATTTCAAATATTATATATATATATATATATATATTTTCATAAAAATAGAAAAAAGACGATCCCGTCGAAAAACAAACCATGCTTTATTGAACTCGTGCAAGAACTTTTTTTTTTTTTTTTTTTTTTTTTTTTTTTAATTTTTCAACAAACGTAAACGAGTAACGCCGATCATTCTACTCACTGAATCGCGATGAGCAGCAAAGCAACGATTGCCATATGATTAGTGCGAGGAGAGGCCATAAATCAACGCCAAGTATACAGTCGGATCAATGAAACAAGCAGCGACGCACGCGCAACCCCGCCAATTCCACAATGGCGACCGTCGTCAAATTTGTTCCTTTCGACTTCCAAGCCACGAGCGATTGAAGGAAAATAAAGAAAATATAGTTGCGTAATTTACTTTTCGAAGATTTATCTTGCTGTTTTTAGATAATTATTTTCTAGTAGATTTTCTTTTCTACTGTATATGATTTAATTTCAAACGGAGGAAAAAGATTTTGTAAAGCTAAAGAAAAAAATAAATAAATAAAATTTACTAATAAATCAAAAACTGTTAAAGCTAGTCGTTGGGGGCCACCGTAATACTTACCCATCATATCATGGATATGCATAATATAATATATGAAAATAAAATATGTGTAAACTATTTATAAAATGCATTGCAATTCCAAAACAAAACTTAAACGTATATTTAAATATTTGTAATATGCATAGTAATGTTCTATTAATGTATTGCTGATGAACCCATTTCGACAAATTATATAAAACGCCAAACTACTCAAGTAATACCGAATTGCGTAAAAGAAACATCCTTATAACTCCAAAAATAACAATCCTATTAACTAATAATTTACTGCGCCGAATTAAGAGTCTTATTTCCAATTAAACTATATATTTAAATTTAAATTTGAATGAAATATAGGGTCATGAAAAATCGAAGACTGTGGAAAACAGGATTGCAAATATCTCGGCAACTAATAATCCGATCGACTTCGTTCTTCATGCAAAATTTGTCTTATTTCATTGCCTTTTACATCCATCCCTTAAAATAAAAATATTTCGAAAATTTTTACATACCATTCATCAGAACAAATTTTTCCAGAGTCCGATAAAAATGCCCCACCAGTGGCCGAGAGGTACTAACCTCTCAACTGGTAGACGTCAGATGCTGGGTTCGAACCCAATCGCGGCTGTCGGCCTAACCGTTCGGAGTTTTCGTGGTTTTCTTCGAACCTTACGTAAAAACGGGTTAGGTTCCCTTAGAAAGACCCCCCCCCCACGAAGGGCACCCCCCCTGGTCCTATATCCCTAGCGCAGATAATCGGACAACAAAAATAAACCAAAACAAACCGATAAAAATAGTTCCGGGTAATCGAGGTTACTGATATTAAATAGGCTTCGTCCCATTCTTACATATTACTTATATATCAAATTTCAAGTCTCTATCTCAATTTGTCCGTGAGAAAGAGCGTTCACAGACAGACAGACGGACATCATTTTTTTTTTTTTTCTAAAAATATGTTTTTCGGAATCTCCAGAGTCTAAAACGTGTAAATCCGTCAAAAAAAAAAAAAAAAAAAAAGAAATTTTTTTTTTTTTTTTTTTTAAACCATTGCAAGATTTATCCAATACTATGTATGTATGATGGGTAAGTAATAACTGTTTTATGCTTATTAATGGGTTTTAGAATAAAAATTTGCAATTTTTCAATTTGCCACATTTTAGGGTGGTATGCCTAATAAAAGAGGGAGTGGGTTGGTCATAACTTACTGGAGCTGCAGAGTGACATAAGAAAAATAATTACTTTATTTTTTGTTTGTTTGTTATAAGAGCACGTAAAATAGTTCAAAAGGTTATGGACCTAACAGATTACGATGCTGGAAAGTTTTAAAATAAAAATCTCGCGTTTTAAAATAAAAACTTCGAGTTTTAAAATAAAAATTTCATGTTTTATAATAAAAATTTCAAGTTTTAAAATAAAAATTTCATGTTTTAAAATAAAAATTTAATATTTTAAAATAAAAATTTCAAGTTTTAAAATAAATTTCAAGCATTGCTACTATGCATAATTCCGCCCCACACACACACACACGCTTTTTTTTTTCTTTAATGTGTTATTTTATGCTTTTGGTACAATTTTCTAAAACTCTATTTTAGGTAAACAGTTCAAACTATCAAAAATTAAGTAAACTAAGAAATTTGGTCTAAGTAAAAAAATAAATAAATAAATAAATAAAATAAAATAACGAACATTATTTTGTTAAAAGTTTTAGATTTTCGTTAAGTTTTTTAGTATAATATTTTATTTTAATTTCTTTTAAGCTAAAATGAAAATTGCTTCGTATTACTCTCAAATAGTATGTTTTCTGATACCACAGTAAATTTTAAAGTAATTTAAAGTTAAGTATTAAAGTTAATTTAAAGTATTTTAAAATATTTCAACAGCTTTTTTTTTTTTAGAAAAGTATTCTATATATTAGGTAGCTTTCATTACAAAAAAATAAAGAGCTACCTATTGCAGCCGTCTGGAGGAAAACACTTCCGGAAAATTTTGGTATATTTTCATCGATCATGACCCCCAGATCCCAAAACCACCCTCCGTTCAAATGTTGACATATATATATATATAACCATATATATATATATATATCTGATTTTTGTCATGCTGTAACTATCGTATTTATGAACCGATTTCAAGGAAACTTGGTATGTACATAGTACATACAAATGTCTCGACCGAGTTCGTTGGCCAGCATCATCCGCCATCTTGCTTCAAAATGGCGGCAATTTAATTTTTTTTAATTTAAAATTTAAAATTAAATGTGAAAACATTAAATGTTGAAAAATATTTTTCTTTTATGTGTTAGAACTTAAAACAACAACTCCAGAACACTTTTTATTTTGTCTATATCTTAAAAAATGATTGAGTTACAACACTTTGAATTTCTCTTATAGCTGACATTTTAAAACGATCTCATTTTTGTTACGTGATAAAACGCATATTTATGAATCGATTTGGATAGAACTTGGTGTGTACATAGTAGATATTGAGGCCTAGACCGAGTTCGTTAGCCAGTTCCATCCGCCATCTTGTTTCAAAATCGTGACCATTTAAATTTTTTAAAAAAAAATAAAATTTAAAATTAGGTACAAAAAAGTGAGAAATTGAAAAATACTTTTCGTTTATGCATTTGACCTTGATACAAAGATTCCAAAGCATTTTTTGTTTCGTCAGTATCTTAAAAAATGGCTGAGTTATAGCACTTTTAGGTAGCTTTCATTACAAAAAGCTACCTATTGCAGCCGTCCAAAGGAAAGCACTATTAAAAATGTTTGGTATATTTTCACCGATCATGACCCACGACCCACAGACCCCAAAACCACCCTCCGTTCAAATGTTGACATATCGTCACCTGAGAATAATAAGGTTCTATCTGTGTTTTTGAAAAAATTGACTTATCGATATAGAAATGTTCTGTTTGTATCTATGAAGGCATTTCTGGATTAAAATAATGTCATAACATAATCGTTGTACCATATATAAATTATATACAACATCATTTTGATGCAAAAATGTCTTCATAGATACAAATAGAACATTTCTATATCGGTAAGCTAATTTTTTCAAAAACACAGATAGAACCTTATTATTCTCAGATGACGATATGTATATATATATATATATATATATATATATATACATATCTGATTTTTGCCATGCGATAATTAACGTATAATGAACCGATTTGAATGAAACTTGGATGTACATAGTACATACAAATATCTCGACCGAGTTCGTTGGCCAGCATCATCCGCCATCTTGTTTCAAAATGGCAGCCATTTAAAAAAATTTAAAAAATTTAAAATTTAAAATTAATCACGAAAAAATTAAAAGTTGAAAAATATTTTTATTTTATGTATTAGATCTTAAAACACTAATTCCAGAACACTTTTTAATTTTGTATATACCTTAAAAAATGACTGAGTTATAGCACTTTGAATTTTTCTTATGGCTGACATTTTGAAACGATCTGATTTTTGTCATGCTATAACTAACGAATTTATGAACCGATTTGAATGAAACTTGGTATGTACATAGTACATACAAATATCTCGACTGAGTTCGTTGGCCAGCACCATCCGCCATCTTGTTTCAAAATGGCGGCCATTTAAAAAATTTTCAAAAATTTAAAATGTAAAATTAAAGGCGAAAGTTTAAAAGTTGAAAAATATTTTTATTTTATGTGTTAGATCTTAAAACACCAATTCCAGAACACTTTTTATTTTGTCTATATCTTAAAAAATGACTGAGTTATAGCACTTTGAATTTTTCTTATGGCTGACATTTTGAAACGATCTGATTTTTGTCATGCTATAACTAACGAATTTATGAACCGATTTGAATGAAACTTGGTATGTATATAGTACATACAAATATCTCGACCGAGTTCGTTGGCCAGCATCATCCGTCATCTTGTTTCAAAATGGCGGCCATTTAATTTTTTTTTAAAAATTTAAAATTTAAAATTAAATGCGAAAAAATTAAAAGTTGAAAAGTATTTTTATTTTATGTATTAGATCTTAAAACACCATATCCAGAACACTTTTTACTTTGTCTATATCTTAAAAAATGATTGAGTTTTAGCACTTTAAATTTTTCTCATGGCTGACATTTTGAAACGATCTGATTTTGTCACGTGATAACACTCGTATTTATAAATCGATTTGAATGTAATTTGGTGTGTACATAGTACTTAATAAGGCCCGGACCGAGTTCGTTAACCAGTTTCATTAACCCTTGAGTTCGTTAACCATCTTGTTTAAAAATTGCGGCCATTTAAATTTAAAAAAAAAAATGAAATTTGAAATTAGGTACAAAAAAGTGAGAAATTGAAAAAGATTTTTCTTTTATGCATTTGACCTTGATACAAAGATTTCAAAGCACTTTTTGTTTCGTCTATATCTTAAAAAATGTCTGAGTTATAGTACTTTTAATTTCTAGTGTTGCTCACATTTTGAAATGATCTGGTTTTCGTCACGTGATAACACGCGTATTTATACACTGATTTGGATGAAACTTGGTGCGTAGATAGGACATACTGATGCCTGGACCGAATTTGTTGGCCAGTTCCAACCGCCGTCTTGTTTCAAAATGGCGGAATATTATTTTATTTTATTTTTTAATTTTAAAATTAGGTGCAAAAAAGTAAGAAATGGAAAAAGATTTTTCTTTTGTGTTTTGACCTTGGCCTTGATACAAAGATTCTAGAGCATTTTTTGTTTCATTTATATCTTGAAAAATGGCTGAGTTTTAGCACTTTCAATTTCCAGTGAGATTGACATTTTGAAACGGTCTGAAATTTGTCACGCGTTATGTCTTGACCGAGTTCACGGCCAACTTTATCCGCCATCTTGTTTCAAAATGGCGGCCATTTAAATTTATCAAAAATCTTTTAAATGTATAATGATGTATAAACAAAAAATTAGAAATTGAAGAAAGGTTCTTTCTAAACTATTTATCTTAATAATGAATTCCGGAGTATTTTTTGCTTTGTCTTTACCTTAAAAAACGCTTGGGATATAGCAGTTTGAATTTCTAATGTGGGCGACATTTTTTTAAAGTCAATTTGCCCGCGACAGCACTCGTATATATTAATCGATTTCGATGTGAGTGTGCATGTTCACATGAATTAAGATTTCAATCAAGCTCATTGGGTTTTTTTTTATCCATCATGCTGCTTTAAAATGGATATCGTGGAATTTGGCGACCCTATAAATCGCTTAAAATAAAATCAGGTTGAATAAAAGATGACTAATTTTTAAAAATTCCTATTAATATTCAGTATTGACAAAAACTAGTATTCAATCTTACATAATCGTGTTCCACTATTTTGAACTTCGTATATTTGATTTATATAACTGAATTTAAAATAAATAAATAAGTATATGAAAGCTACCTCTTCCTCCCGGCATTGCCGGAAGGACTTTTAATTTCTAGTGTTGCTCACATTTTTAAATGATCTGATATTTGTCACGTGATAACACGCATATTTATTAATCGATTTAGATAGAACTTAGTGTGTACATAGTAGATAATGAGGCCTGGACCGAGTTCGTTAGCCAGTTACATCCGCCATCTTGTTTCAAAATGGCAGCCATTTAATTTTTTTAAAAAAAATTTAAATTTAAAAATAGGTACAAAAAAGTGACAAATTGAAAAATATTTTTCTTTTATGCTTTTGAACTTGATACAATGATTCCAGAGCATTTTTTGTTTCGTTAGTATCTTAAAAAATGGCTAAGTTATAGTACTTTTAATTTCTAGTGTTGCTCACATTTTGAAATGATCTGATTTTAGTCACGTGGTAACATGTGTATTTAAAACCGATTTGAATGAAACTTGGTGCGTACATAGTATATACTGATGTCTGGATCGAGTACGTTGGCCAAATTCATCTGCTATCTTGTTTCAAAATGGCGGCTATTTAAGTTTGTCAAAAATATTTTAAATGTATAATGATGTACAAACAAAAAATTATAAATTGAAAAAAGGTTCTTTCTAAAGTATTTATCTTAATAATGAATTCCGGAGATTTTTGCTAAAAAACGCCTGAGGTATAGCAGTTTGAATTTCTAATGTGGGTAACATTTTATAAAAATCAATTTGTCTTCGACAGCACTCGTACATATTAATCGATTTCGTTGTGAGTGTGCATGCGCGCATGAATTAAGATTTCGACCAAGCTCATTGGTTTGTTTTATCCATTATGCTGCTTTAAAATGACACTCACTTCATGATATCGTGGAATTTGTCGACCCTGTAAATCGCTTAAAATAAAACCAGATTGAATAAAAGATGACTAATTCCTAAAAATTCCTATTAATATTCAATATTGGCAAAAACTGGCATTCAATCTTATATAATTGGGTTCCATATTGAGCTTCGTATATTTGAATAATATAACTTAATTTAAAATAAATAAATAAATAAGTATATGAAAGCTACCTCTTCCTCCCGGTACTGCCGGAAGGACTTTAGTAAGTATATGTAAAATGTTATAATAGTGCATTATTCAAAAATATGCAAAAAGTTTTATTTCTTGAAAACTAATTTATGGATGAAATTTATTTCTTTTGATTTATATATGGGCTATATTGTCTATGTTTACTGTTATGTTTTTTAAAAGTACAATACATGATATTAAATATTTCGCAAAATCTGCTTTATTTTACTTGTAGAGATGTTCCTTGCGCCCTTAAGCACGGCCAACTTCATTAGAGGCCTTGGAAGCTCTTGGTTGTTAGGACGGAATTCATGATATCATATCATGTCTAACCAATCGGCAAAGACAGATCTTGTTTGTAACGCCCCTTACTAGGACAACTTCCTCGCGATATTGGATAGACGGAGATTACATCATTAATTCCGTCCTAAGGCCGCCCTGAAGAAGCAAAAGTTTCTGTGGCCTCTATAGTCCAGTCACTTTAGCATTTTCCTTCGGAAAAATTTTTAATAAAGGTTTTTTTTTCACAGAGCTATTTATTATGTCATTATAAATGCTATCTCAAAAGTCCCCGATATTCTGCTGTATACGCTTCCCCCCTTTTTGAGGGGCATTTAGGGGTAAAAGGGGGCAAAATATTAATTAAGCTATATAAGCAAGTGATATATCATTTTCCATGTATTTTTTTTAACGCTGAATCGAATGAAACTAGAATCAAGTCGATACGACCAATAGTTTCTGAATTATTAGAGTTTTTATATATTTTAAAAAAATTCAAATTTTTCATGTACGTATTTTTAATGAGTTTTTCCCTTTCATTTTAAATCTAAACATTCATTATTAACGTTACATTAGACATTACATTATAGAACATATAAAACATTACTTTATAAAGAAAATGTTTATTATATTTACCGTCTTCTACTCTAAAATATAGATACTTCTTCATAATTGTTTTTGATCATGAATATCTGTCACGTCTAATTCTTCGCTGCCAATTATGATATCCCTATCAGAGATCCCCTTTACTGGTGCAATATTTAAATAAGACTTTCCATGACAATTTCCGCATGCTGCTATAGAACAGTGTAGACCCAATTTTCGGCATCCGAAAGTACTGCCACAACCTTTGGAACATGAACAGAAAATCATGTTCAAAAGCGAATCTGTTCGTATGGGAACTAGAACATTATCCTTTATAACTCAACCCCTTACCTGAGGATCCAGTTCATTACCAAGCCATGTCTGTACGTGGTAATATACTCGAAATAAATGTTGTTTTGCTGCTCTTGAAGTAAGAGGTTGAGTATTTAAATTGACCGCTTTATTCTTTGAGAATGATTTGGTGAAGTGTATACATACCGGTAATCATCTAGAGATTTTTCCTTAGAAGAGGCACCATAAATGCCCAAAAAATTTTTGATGCCATTCTCAGCAATTAGTGCACAAAAAACTTTTTTTTTTTTTTTTATTGAAAATTTTTATTGCATCTTGTAAATCTGGACGCTTTTGCATTAATTTCATCACTGCTGATTTTCCTTTCTGAAGAATAGCAGATGTTCATCGCATCCAGAAAAAGCATGGAGGAATAAAATGTATTCCCTGTATCTTCCTTTCAAACTTCTTGAAGAGTAAATTTTTTTCTCCACCTGGCCTTTACCTGGCTTGAGGGGAAAAAAATCCAAATTTGGTGGAGTTCGAGCAGCCATGATTACCAGTAAATCAATATCTTCTCTAATAATAACAGTGGCATTTTTGCTATTTTTGTGGTCTTGACTGCTTGCTGAGACAAAGTCCAGCAAATTTCAGTCCTTCGAAGTTAAATTCAGATAAATGGAGTAGAATAATTCAAAGAATGTGTGGGTTTGGAAGGCGCAAAGAAAATCATTTATTTAAAGAATCAAAGCGGTGCCGCGTTCGGTTCAGCAACCACAATACAAAGTATTTTGCCATAGGCATTTTTGTTATGCACAGATGTTAGCTGAAAGAAGGGAGTGTAGACCCCATACATATACATCTATTGACGAAAGTATCGCTAACCTAGATCAGGTGAAATAAGAATTTTAAGCACAATTGTTAGTAGCAAGAAAGCGAGAAAGGGTCTCTAGTATTGTCGAAACATATACCTGTAACTGCGTCAATTCGATAGTTTATTTATTGCACGGGAACAAATTTCAAAGCAGATATCCGTACATTTTCCCGACACCGTATAAATATCTGAAAAGATCAAAGGGTGTTCCGCAAAGGGAGGCTGGATAGTTACATTATCTGGAAAGATGAAAGGTTATGCGAAAAGGGGCGAGCAATGGTATTTACCTTCTAATAATAATAAAGGGGTAATATTAAAAAATATAGAATATAGAAGTATTAGGGAATTTATGAATGAATATGAAAGTATCCAATCCTAGAAAGAGTTAGAGGAAAGGGAAAGAAATCGGTTGGATAATGTTAAATTAAGGTGGAAATGGGTGTCTTTATGTTAATACGAGAAAGATAGAAATGGGGGAGCAGAGAGTTAGGGACTCAGAGGTTTTTGGAAAAAAGAGTTGGTGTATCTGAGATTTCAGTGAAGGATTTTCCCAAGGAATTGATTTTAGCAGGAGAGCGAGTTGATATCGGGATGATCTTCAGGATTTGGTATTGGGGTAAGCGAGCTCATGTTTTTCCGAGCACTTAATATTTTACCAATTTTCTAAATTACATGCATGTTGAGGCTTTCCTTTTTACATTTCGCATTAACATTTTATTGCAATGCAAACTCTCATGATTATATCGTATTAATATTTTGGATATGTATACTTAATTAATTTTTCTTTCAATAAATCATTCTCTTTAATTACGGTTTAATTATTTAATGTATTGTTTCTATTTCCTCGTTTCGGGTGAATTAACGAACCTGGTTACTTATTCCTTTCACGACTCGGCCTTTTTTTATGTGAATATGTGTAAATATTATGAATATCTAATGATCAATCTATGGAAATATAGAAATATTGAATTTCGTAATAATTAATTTAATAAAACAAGGTTATAGTAAACAACCACCCGAACAATGGTGACCGTGCCAATTAATACTTTTAAGTATTAATCATTAAATATTAAACCTTCAAACGGAAAATAGAATATAAATATGAAATTAATAATAATAATAATAAAGTAAAAAAAAAAAAAAAAAAAATCTCGTATTTGTTTGCATTGCATATTATAAAAGGTAGTAAGAATGAAAAAACATCAATCTAAGTATTGGTATATTCAAGCAATGATTCTTCAAATTACAAACATTATTTTGTATAATATTCAATGTTTTATAAATAACAAAACTATTTGAAAATTGTGTTTAAGAATATAGTTTCAGATTTATGTTAAAATAAGAATAACAATTATTGGTACATTGGCTCTTAACAAAATATTATTTTTATTTTGATTGTTTAATTTTCCTCTTATATGTGATTATTATTTGAAATCTATTTATTCCAGTATCTACTGTAACATTCAAAAAAAAAAAAAAAAAAAAAAAGAGCCTTAAATTGACTGAGTGTTGTTTAAAATTTTTTTTTAATACTTTTGAGTTAATGCATTTAAATTATTTTCATTTATTACACTTCATTTTATTCTTAATAATTTTGATTTTGAATTTATTTATCATACCTAAATTATTGTTAATTTTATTTTACATTATTACAACCTTGCTCTCATTATTGAAATAAAAGACTAAATACTAAAAGGTAAAGCATAAAAGCTTATGTTATTTTGTTGAAGTATATCTATGATATAAATAAATATAAATAAATAAATAAGAATAGCAATTATTAGAAGGGCAATATCTTATATTTTGCATGAAATTATTACATTTAATCATATTAATGTAAAATATTATGTAATGTGTATGACAAATGTCGAAAAGTATATGAGTATTAAACTTTTACTTTGTATCACTATAACGTGAAAAAGGGGATCTAGATTAAATATTAGAAAATTTTAAACAAAAATAAATAAATAAAAACAAATAAATAAATAAATAAATAAATAAAAGACATAAAATATTGTCTTAAAAATGGCGGACGAGGAATCAGACACGCTTATTAGAAAATTAGCAGGTTTTCAAACTGTTATACCTCAATTTGATAATCTTTCGGCAATCACCCCGAAATATTTCATCGAACATCTAGAAAATATCACTGATATAGCAAAATGCACTAAACCGGAAAAATTACTTATTTTAAGATCACGAATACGTGGATCTGCTTTAACAAGCCTAATTTCCACCCCAGATCTCTATCAAGAAAAAGATTATGACGAGTTTAAAAAGAAATTCTTGTCGTACTTCGACACACAATATAGCTTAGGAGCCCGGCAAAAACAGTTTTCTAACTGTAAAATGTTGCCGAATGAACAAGTGAAAACATATGCAGCAAAAGTTGCATTAGCCACGGAAAATTTTTTCAACGCTCCAGATCTAACGAATGAAGCCATTAAAACTATTTTTGAAAATACTAAATTAGGAAAATTTATCGATGGCCTTCTTCCCCATCTAAAACAATCAGTAATATTGAAAGATCCTAAAACATTTCAAAGCGCGGTTGAATTCGCCCAAATGTTGCAAGCTAATGAAACCCCAAACGATTCTCAAATACTAGAATCTGTCAATAATGCAATAAAATATTACGATAAAAACGAAATAAAAGACATCCTCGAAGCTCACGCATCAAATACAATGGAAATGATAAATTCCTTAACAAAAGAAGTTGAACAATTAAAAATGCACACGCGGCAAGACTCGCCACGAGCACATAACAATCATTCCTTTAGACCCTCACACAGACGGGGTGTGGGTAATTCAAGATACACACAAAATAGATATTATACTCAGAGAAACATCCCCAGCTGTGGAATATGCAATAAATCGCATTTTACTTCCGAATGTTACAACAATCCGGCGAACAAAACTAACTTTAGGGGGAGATTTAATACATTTAGAAGGAATGGCAGGATCTCTCATACAATGCGGGGTAACAATAGAGAAAACAGATCACAAACATCAAGGGATTTTCAACAAAGCAGACATACTTCGGAAAACTTTTAACGGGGGCCCTCTCTTCTGTCCCCCCAACGCGAGACGGCTCCCTTGCAAACAAAATATTGACAGGACAGAAAAAAACTTTTGTTGTAAACACACAAGCAGTGGAGTATAGTAAAAATGAAAGGAAGATTACTCTGCCTGTAGTCAACTTAAAATTAGCGGGAATTACAGTGAAATCTTTGTTAGATAGCGGCGCATCAGCAACGCTCTTAAATAGTAAAATTTTCAAAATAATTCAAAAAGATGATAGAGTTAAAATTCTAAAAATTGACGCTCAAATTAAATCAGTGACAGATGGAAAGTTAGAAATTACTAATTGCATTTCAGTACCCATAAATATTGGAAATAAACACTATCAGCATAAATGTTACGTTGTTAATAATCCCTTATCCGATTACTATGATGCGATAATCGGCTATGATTTCTTAAAATCAAAACAATTCACAATTTGCTTTAAAACTGATAAAATAAAAATGCAAAATACGGAAATTGATATCCACGATGCTTTAACAAACCCAGTAATTAATCAGACGACTTATGCATACTTACCCAAACATATTGTTTTACAAGCAGGAGAATCGAAGGACATTGAATTCGCATTAAATAAAACAGTAAAGAAAGGAGATTTAATTAAAATATTTTCAAATTTAAAAAATCCAAACATTAAATTTGTTAATATGTGTAGGGTGGATAACGAACGACGAATAAAAGTAAATGTCTCAAATCTTTCTGAAAAACCTATTCCCCTGAATAAAAACACAAAGATTGGTACGATTAGTAATAATTATGACACAAGAAATATAGAATTAATTAAGCAACTAAGAAGAAATGAATTAAAACCTTCTGACTTTAATTTAGAACACTTGGACGAAAGCATAAAAAAACCTTTGCTAGACTTACTCTTCGAATTTGCGGATATTTTTAGCAAACGCCTTTACACGATAGGAAGAACAGAGGCAATACAACCCACTCTCGAAGTCGATGCTACAAAATTACCATCAATTAAGCCGTATAGACTCCCGGAAGCTCTTCAAAAAGAAGCAAATAGACAATTGGAAGAATTAGAACAGGCCAACATTATAGAACGTTCCAATTCATACATTAGTTCTCCATTACTATTAGTAAAAAAGAAAAATATAACAGGGGATCCAAAAGACCAGAAATATCGTTTAGTAGTCAATTACCGCGAATTAAATACTCATGTAAAATATCCCAGATATAGACTACCAATAATACAACACTTACTAGACAAATTAAAAGGGAATAAAATTTATACAACGCTCGACTTAAGCAATTCTTTTTTCCAGATTCCTTTAAAAGTTGAACACAGAGACTATACTACATTCAGTACCCCGAAAGGAAATTATCGATTTGTCACATTGCCGCAGGGTTTAAAAATTTCAAGTGAGCATTTTGCAATGTTAACAGATCAAATATTATCGCCATTATCTGAATTAAATATCAGTAACTTCATAGATGATTTTGCAATGGGCGGGTCAAGCGCGGCAGAAATGTTACATAAATTGCGTCTACTTTTTGAAAGATTTCGATTATTCGGTATTACATTAAATCCTGAAAAATGCTCTTTTATGCTGCCCGAAATTAACTTTCTAGGACATAAATTAAATGCAGATGGCATAAAACCAGTGGAAGAAAATATAATCAAAATAAAAGATTTTCCCTCGCCAAATACAGTTAAAAAAATTAGACGATTTGTGGGATTAGTATCATATTACAGAAAATTTATAAAAGATTTCTCGAAATTAACTGCCCCATTGACAGACTTAACAAAAAGAAATGCACGCTTTAAATGGACTAAAGAAGCACAAACGTCATTTGACAAGCTCAAAGAATACCTTTCACAACCCCCGATTCTAATTCACCCCGACTTCGACAAAGATTTCGTCTTAAGTGCAGATGCGTCGGACAATACACTAGGGGGATGGCTCGGACAAGAAGATGCTAACGGCATAATACGCCCAATTGCTTACTTTTCAAAGAAACTCAACCCAACACAAAGAAGATACACGATATTGGAGAAAGAATTAATGGCTATCGTCTGTTGTATATCCACGTTTAAACATTACTTGTATGGCAGACATTTTATTATACGCTGTGACAATAAAAGTTTGACGCAACTTTCTAAGCTTGAAAATCCGGGAAACAGAGTGGCGAGATGGTTCATGTTTCTTGCAGATTACAATTACACCTTTCAACATGTGCCCTCATCAGAAAACATTATCGCAGATATACTCTCACGAGACTATTTTAATACTTCCGAAGTAAATGCAAATACTTCTATTAAAAACAACACTGGCAGTAATAATAAAAATAAAACACAGGAAATGGGGAAAATACTATCGAATTTAAACAATAATAATACGGAGTGCGTAACTACAAAGAATTGTGATAATGAAAAGAAAACAAGCACAAATCAGCATTATAAGGAATCAAATAAAGTAAAAGCCATCAAGGGTTTAGAAAATCTGGGAAATTCATGTTTTATGAATGTTGTGCTACAAAGTCTAACTCATTTATCACAATTAACAAATTATTTATCGCACGATACTATTAATTGCGATATCAAACAAAATTGTATGATATGTTCGCTAAAAAGGCACTTACAGGCTACTGTTACAAGTGCGGAAAAAGTTATTAAACCAGTAGAGTTATACGAGAACCTAAATAAAATAGGTACACAGTTTCGACAGAACGAGCAAGCAGATGCACACGAATTTCTATGTCAGGTCATATGCCGCCTACAAGAAAGTATAAAGAAACATACAAACCAAGATACAATAAATGATAACAATGCAAGTCCGATAAAATCCATATTCGAGGGTAATTTCCGTAGCGAGGTGAAATGTTTAAATTGTAAAAAAAAAGTATTAATTTTGAACCTTTCATGGATATTTCTTTAGACATTGCGCAAAACAGTGAATCACTCGAAGATTCATTACAAAATTTCACGAATCCAGAATATTTAACAGGATACTATCGCTGTTTTAATTGCAAAATAGCTAGCGAAGCAAGCAAAATGATGTCTATTTCAAAAAATCCTGAAATATTAACAATTCACTTTAAAAGATTCGAGTTCGCAAACTCACGAGAAAACAAATTATCATCATTTATTTCTTACCCCGAAAAATTAAATTTGCGCAAATACATGTCAAATGTAAGGAATAAGAAACCAATTTGGTATGAACTTCACACAGTTATCGTGCATTCGGGAAATCTTATTAGTGAAGGACATTATCATTCATATGTTAAGGGAGAAAATGGAAATTGGTATTTAACAGACGACACAAAAATAAAACGCGTAAATATATGCGAAGTTTTAAGACAACAAGCGTATATCTTAATTTATACTATTGCAGGAAAAGATAATAATATGTCTAATTTAAATTTACGCATTATAAACGCTATTCAAATAGATCTGCCTTCAATAAATGAAATTAAATTAGCCCAGAAAGAAGACAAAAAGCTTTCAATAATTATAACCGCTTTGCAAAACGGAGTCAAAAATGACAAGCAACGTTTTCCTGACTATTTTATAAGAGATGATTTATTATTACACAAAGCTTCATTACCAAGAATTAGAAAATCAATTAAAGTTGAGCAGATAGTCATTCCAGACAAATTCAAACCACATATTTTGACGGCAAAACACATATCGCATTTCGGATTAATAAAAACATACAATGCAATACGTGAAAATTACTTTTGGGAGAATTTATATTCAGACACGAAACATTTCATTAAATCTTGTAAGCAATGTGCAGCATACAGATCTCCGAACAAATTGCCCCCAATTCCCATTCAACGCAGTTATATACCCTCGCAGGTGAATGAATTTATAAGTGCGGATTACATCGGTCCATTTCCAAAAACTGATAAGGGCAATCAATACATTTTAACGTTCCTAGACCATTTTTCTAAATATATGAAGTTATATGCTGTGCCGAAATCAAATACATATTACTCAGTCGAATGTCTTATGGATTTTATTAGTACATTCGGAGTACCAAAGCATTATTTGACCGACAAACAAAGTTGCTTTACATCGGAAGTTTTTAAACATTTGTGTGAAAAATTCGGTGTGATTAAATTATTTACTACACCACAACATCCAAGCGGAAACGGAGCCTCAGAAAAGATAAACGCCAATATTAAGAAATCACTGGCGATATTCGCAGAAGATACAGGTCAATGGGACGAATACATTGGATATTACTCTTTAATTTATAACAATAGCGTTCATTCATCACACGGTGAAAAACCGGCATACATTCAGTATTCATATGATCAACAACTGCCGAATGATATCTTAAGGGAGCAACAACCTATTGAACACATTTCATATGCTAATTTTGTTCGGAAAAAAGCTTCACAATTAAACTATGTACACAACAAAGTTAAAGAAAACCTATTAAAATCAGCTACACTTCAAGAAATTTATCAACACAAGAAGGCTAGACACAGGAACTTTACCCCGGGACAACAGGTGTTTTTATACAATAGAGACTGCGATAGGTTCAAACTAACAACAAAAAAACGTAATAATGTAGGTCCTTACACAATAAAAGAAAAACACAATGAAGTCAATTTTACAATATACGACCCAACAGATTTAAACGGCAAGGAAATGAAAGTCCATTCGCAGAGACTAATACCATTCACACAAAGAAGATAAGAACTGAATCTGTTCAATACAAAAGTAAAAGCGAACAGTTCTCCCACATCCCACACGTCAGAACAAACGGATAAACCAAATGCCCAATTTGATGACTTGCCGAATATCCATCTATTATGGGAACCCAATTCTTTAAAACCTGCAACAGGCACTATTCAGAGTATCCAAAGCGAAGGCTCCATAATGGACGATATTCATCCATTATCTGACCACGAACAAGCATCCCCTATCAGCGCAACTTCTGGAATGTCACACATTTCATCAACGCATTCAAGCAGTACAGACGACACTATTATATACACACCTCCAAGAGAAAATATATCACAATGCCAAAGATATGATTTAAGACCAATAGAGCCCCGCTATTTAGCTAATAGATTTATGAAATGGGCGTTGGATGTCACAAAAGATTAGAGTACCGTAAATATTCTCAACCTTCTTTCCTCAAGAGTAACAGGTGTTATGACTTCCCAAACAATTCCCAAAACGTTTTCTCTTCAAAATAAGAAAAAAAAAAAAAAAAGGGAGAAGGAAAGAAAGTGTGGCAATTCACATGGAATTATTTAAATGCCACGTGTTGGAAAAAAAAAATGCTATTTTCTCTAACCTCTTTTCAGGTTATTTGAATTTCCTGTGTATCATCCTGATTTAATATGTATAATCTATCAATTCAATTATGAGGATATAGTGTTCAGGATATATATTTTGTGTTTATATTAGCACCAAAATTAGTTAATTACTTATTTAACAGGGAAGTATAGAGGAAATCTATCAACTAATTATTATTTAGAACATTAAATTGTTTTATCAATTTTATTTTCCATTAATACTCTCAATTCTCTATCTTCAAATTTATCTCCAATATTTGTAATTAATTAAAAAAAAAAAAAAAAAAAAAAAAAAAAAGTCTGAAAGATAAATATTTTAACTTTCAGCAAATGGAAAGAGAATTAAATACTCTCTCTTCAATTTTTTTTATATATAATAAAGAGGTAATATTACATTCTGAATTTCGATTGAGCAATTATTAAGTGCTTAATTCCGAATATTATATTCAACACAATTGCGATGATTAAATATGATTTAAATTTAATTATCGAAATGTACATATATCAAATTATTATTGCATCATTGTAT
Organism: Maratus speculifer; assembly: GCA_964019185.1. Classification (NCBI taxonomy): domain Eukaryota; kingdom Metazoa; phylum Arthropoda; class Arachnida; order Araneae; family Salticidae; genus Maratus; species Maratus speculifer. The sequence continues at coordinate 219,209,546 of OZ025301.1, read as the reverse complement.
TACATATATTATCATTTTATTATAATGATCATTCAATGCATTACATTTAATCAAATATAAAAGTTGTATATACACATTTAATTATATTACTTTATGAATATAATAATGTATTTTCTCAATTAATTACTTAATAAATTAATTGTATGGTTCAAGATATGTTTCGATAATTAAATATCACAAAATAATAATAATAACAATAATTAATAAACGTTATAATATTAGCTAACTCAGATATTGTAAATATATTTTAATGGCATTACTAATTATAGTAATTTGCATTATTAAAACAATTATCTGATCATTTGGACACAATTCTGGAATTACAATGTTAATGTAGTTAAAATATGGTACTTAGAGTACATTCTATTCATTAGTACAAATTCGTCACAAAAAAAAAAAAAAAAAAAAAAAAAAAAAAAAAAAAAAAAAGTGGGAAATTTATTATATTTCAATTGTTTGAACAATCATTATTTTGAAATCACGTTTTAATTATTAGAGTATGTAGGATACATATATTATTCATATATTATAATATATACTCTCAATTATTAGTACATTTTGGCTAATAATGTATTAAGCCATAGCATGTATAGATTTCATACGCAAATTGCTGAAACTACATGATAAAGTGTCTCCGAAACTTTTCTTTCCCTTATAAATATTATAGAGATAAGAGGCACGAATACTTCAGATTTTCACCGGGATGGTTGTTTAATAACAATAATAACAATAATAAAAACGTATTTCAAGACTTAATATTATAAGAAAATATCACTAAAGAAATTTTAATTAAGAAATGAATAATGCCAAAAGCCTCATACCAAGAAAAAAAAAAAAAAAAAAAGTTATTTTAATCAAATAAACTAAACAATTTGTAAAGTATTTTATAATTATAATTCAGACTTTTATATTACGTGGCAGCTATAGATGATTTAAATTTGCAATTAAATTTTTTATATATATAACAATAAGAAAATAAATAAATAAATAAATAGATAAATGGAAATATGTAAGTAAAAGGAGAATTCATAATAAATAAATTTCGGAATGAAACTCTTCTCCGTTACTCAAATCGAAATTTATACACATAATTTTATATTTTATTTTATGCAACTGATTATTAGTAAAGACTGGTCTTATTTATTTATTTAATAATTCTTCATAGGATTAAAGAATTAAAAGCAAATCAACTAGAATAACCATAAATATTCCCTTTAAACATACAGAATATGAGTAACATCATTGGTACCTTGCAATTAATAAAAGATGATTTTTATCATGATCTTTAAGCTATTTCAAAGCGTTTGCGGTATTTATCCTTGCAAAATGGCCAATTGTAGGGGTAAAGATTGCAAGCTCTAATTAGATAATAATAATAATAAAATAATAATAATGATAATAAGAAGAAGAATTTTAATTAATGTTTATAACATTTTGAGAACAATAATTTCCTTTTACAAATTTTATTTCCTTCAAAACTCACTTGAAATATCTTTGTTCAGCGATTCAATTTCTTTTCTTAAATCAGAATCATTGCTTGAGTAACGAATGCTTGTATTAATTTACGTATTGAAAATAATCGAAGATATATGTAAAAAAAAAAAAAAAAAAAAAAAAAACAATGATAATAATAAATTAAAATTTTCTCTTTAAACAAATGATTTAAAATACATCTTAATTATTACTATTTAATTAAATTTTGTTTTTCTTTTGCTCGGAAAATAAAGTAAGAGCCCGTTTATTTCAATTTCCAGCTCTGTGTCTCAACATGATGTTGGAAATGGCCACACCATCCCGTCAAAGACACAAAAATGGACTGCACTGCTCCTTTAATAACGAATTTGAGTGCTCCAAAATAGCAAAAAACGTTTGGAGCAAATTAGATATACCGCCTACTGCCTGTCATTTCCATGATTGCAGCCAGTGTTTGGTAATCAACGAGACATTCATCATAACAAAAGATTTACAGTTAGTAACACCAACATCCTTTATACTTAGAAACTCGCGTGAAAGCACAGACTTGAAATCCACAGCCTATAACTGCTTGACAACAAACGGCCAATATTGTGAATGCGACGAATATAAATGCCAAGGCACTAAAGAATTTTGTAATTTACACCCATGTGTCAATAACAGTGACTGCTATTGTGAAATGACTTTTGAAAAACTAGACCTTTTAGCAATTCTGCCTGAAGAGATTATTTATAATCCAGATATACTAATTTTAGAAACTTGTTATTTTGACAAACGTCGCACTTTCTCAACAAAGAAATTTCGTCGCCACCTGTTAGAAGGGGAGAAAGCTACCTTTTCTCAGAGAAATTTAACGTTTACGTTCGAAGATCCCGTACTTCATCTTCCTGACGCAGGAAAAGTAATATTGCGCAGCGAAGATTTTGAACATGTATTAAATGTCCCTGAAGACAGACTTATACATGTTCCCTTCGAATACCTTGCTTATAAAGCCGACATACAGGTAACATATTTACACCCTACGGGAAAAATTGTCACAGGACAGATACATGTGACAGGAAAAACAATATGCCAGCTACGTCATTGTTTCTTGTGCTATGACGCAATTAAACATTTTAAGTGCTATCCACCTATCATTCAATACGCGATGTTTATATTATTAATTATACTTATTGTCATCACTCTGTGGTGTGCGAAAATAATTCTTAAAAGTTTTAAGTTCATAATTTCTTCACTAGTATCAATATTATACGGGCTAAGTAGACTACTAAAAATCTTAGCTCGTTGTTCATTACTTTTGGGTACCTTTATAGGATCTACATTACGAGAGATTATACAGAACTGTTATGCAGCACTGGAAAGAAATGCCATTCAACGGGCAAACATTCATACTTTACCACTTGTCCTACTCATGTGCACATGTATACTTATGACAGCTTCAGCAGACTGTAGCACTCATACAATCATAAAATCAGATCTCAAATCGTGCGAAGTCCTAAATGACGGTACGAAAAACTGTCAAATATTCACGACAGCCGAAATATCATTGAGATCCTTATCAGCGGAAAATTGTTTGTGGTTTTCAGATGAACACGACAATCATCTATTTACATTAAAAATAAAATTAGATTCAGTATCGTGTATATTCAACAAAGAGCGACTTTACTTCACATTCCCTGTTACCGTCAAACAAATAAGCCAAATATCTTGCATTTTTAATAAATATTGCGGTAGGGGAGTTCATTGCATAAAAAGATACGTTGGTAAAGGAGGTATCCACTTTGAAGCTGAAACGTCTCACAGTAGACAATTTCCGGGTTTTTCCGCATGTTTAAGTGGCTCAAGTGGAAATGGATGTTTCATAGTCACTCGACCTTCTTGCAATTTTCATCGAGTATGGTACGAACCAGACCTATTAAACAGTTATGAAGTATCTAAACTAACAGGGCATTCATGCAAGTATCATGTGTCAGTGACCAACGTCGAAAATAACACAATATCGCGTCTGTCCATTTCCGATACAGTTTTCACGCCAAATGGCATAAGAATTGCAATACTGGGAGCATATGATCAACCACAAATATATTTAACCGACAAATTAATTCAAAGAGTGGGTAGAGAAGAAGAAGCGTATCTGGCACCTGCATGCGATCGTAATAACCCGCAAAGTAACATGATCGGTGCAATTCAAGCAAACACTTCATACACTACAGATTTCATTTTTGCTCCCGATTTCACACAGTGTGACTATTTTGAAGACAACCTGAGGTGTGTAACTTCACCAGATAGCATAAAAAGGTTACAAGCATCACAGGAATATGCCTTGCCTCTGCAGAAAAATATACACCTTTTTTCCATAAATGAGGGCATGCTCCAATCAACTCAGCTTCTATCATCGGCTGTTAGAGTTCAATTGCATTTTAGAAATTATAAAATACAAGTACAAACATCCACCATATGTCCACAATTAGTCGGAGAAAGCATAACTGCTACAGGATGTTACAACTGCCCTATTTTGGCTCGTATTACATTTAGGGCCCATAGCTCCTGCCAACAAGGCATTGCATCGGTTGAATTACAAAAAATTAATATTCACACAAAAGCAATCTATCTAAAACTAGAAGAAACCACACACATTATAAAATTCCAGGCTGAGGAGAAATGTGCCACCGAAAAGTTGTGTCTAAAGACAACATCATTAATACAATGTCACTCCTTTAAATACTGTCTCGATGAGCCATCGGTTGAACTATTAAACCTTAACACGAATTATACACGAACTGTAAATTCGAGCTCACCATCTAATATGTGGGACTGGTTAAATATTCCAAATATGAACTCTTCAATATTTTTTTTGAAACTGATAGGTTCTGCTTTATTCATTATATGTTTAATCATAACAACACTAGCAACTCTTATATCATGCTGCTGCAAAGCAAGATAAAAGTTTCACATGTGTGTATTTCTACTATATAACAAAATGTTAGCTAAGCAGGAAGTATACTTATTTAATTTGTTTTCCCTTTCACTTTTCCTTAATACTAGGAATAGATGGGAATATGATAAACCAATTATATTAAACTTTTTCTATTTATGATTATATATGTTTGTTGTTTCAAAACCATGCGAACTCAGTTCACAAAACAAAAAAAAAAAAAAAAAAAAAAAAAAATTGTCTTTTTTATTTAATACTTCCTGATTGGTGTAGTTTTATATGTGTATATTGTATTGAATTTCGTATAGTTTGCCATTATTCTTTTGTTTTGAAATTATTATTTCACATCATGGGATTGCCTCATCATGTTACAGTGTAAGTTAGTGAATTTTTCTTTTTTTTTCTATTTTTTTTCTTTTACAGATTTTTTCGCATATTGCTGAGACAAAGTCCAGCAAATTTCAGTCCTTCGAAGTTAAATTCAGATAAATGGAGTAGAATAATTCAAAGAATGTGTGGGTTTGGAAGGCGCAAAGAAAATCATTTATTTAAAGAATCAAAGCGGTGCCGCGTTCGGTTCAGCAACCACAATACAAAGTATTTTGCCAAAGGCATTTTTGTTATGCACAGATGTTAGCTGAAAGAAGGGAGTGTAGACCCCATACATATACATCTATTGACGAAAGTATCGCTAACCTAGATCAGGTGAAATAAGAATTTTAAGCACAATTGTTAGTAGCAAGAAAGCGAGAAAGGGTCTCTAGTATTGTCGAAACATATACCTGTAACTGCGTCAATTCGATAGTTTATTTATTGCACGGGAACAAATTTCAAAGCAGATATCCGTACATTTTCCCGACACCGTATAAATATCTGAAAAGATCAAAGGGTGTTCCACAAAGGGAGGCTGGATAGTTACATTATCTGGAAAGATGAAAGGTTATGCGAAAAGGGGCGAGCAATGGTATTTACCTTCTAATAATAATAAAGGGGTAATATTAAAAAATATAGAATATAGAAGTATTAGGGAATTTATGAATGAATATGAAAGTATCCAATCCTAGAAAGAGTTAGAGGAAAGGGAAAGAAATCGGTTGGATAATGTTAAATTAAGGTGGAAATGGGTGTCTTTATGTTAATACGAGAAAGATAGAAATGGGGGAGCAGAGAGTTAGGGACTCAGAGGTTTTTGGAAAAAAGAGTTGGTGTATCTGAGATTTCAGTGAAGGATTTTCCCAAGGAATTGATTTTAGCAGGAGAGCGAGTTGATATCGGGATGATCTTCAGGATTTGGTATTGGGGTAAGCGAGCTCATGTTTTTCCGAGCACTTAATATTTTACCAATTTTCTAAATTACATGCATGTTGAGGCTTTCCTTTTTACATTTCGCATTAACATTTTATTGCAATGCAAACTCTCATGATTATATCGTATTAATATTTTGGATATGTATACTTAATTAATTTTTCTTTCAATAAATCATTCTCTTTAATTACGGTTTAATTATTTAATGTATTGTTTCTATTTCCTCGTTTCGGGTGAATTAACGAACCTGGTTACTTATTCCTTTCACGACTCGGCCTTTTTTTATGTGAATATGTGTAAATATTATGAATATCTAATGATCAATCTATGGAAATATAGAAATATTGAATTTCGTAATAATTAATTTAATAAAACAAGGTTATAGTAAACAACCACCCGAACATGCTGTTTCAACAATGAGGATACATCATCTTTCGCATGCTTGACACATACACTGATGGAGTTAAATTTTTCAGAGAGCAAATAAATCAACCTACTTTTGTTTTTTGCGTGGGAGAGAAAATTTTTTAAGCTAATTGTCGCAGTCATGTTTTCATTAAAAAAGAATTTCTGTTGATGCCATTGTCGAGCAACGACGAAATTGCTCCATGTCTTTGACACCTTTCTGAAGATTACAGTAACCATCAAATACGAGGATAGTGTTTAGACCGTAGTGTTTTTCAACATACTTCACATATTTATCACGAAAACCCCGGAAGAATCACTTTGATGCCAGACTACTCGATGAAGCAGATATCCTCCATCAACAATGTAGTTCGCTCTTTCAAAATCAGGATGGACATCTATGGGAATGAAGCTGTTGAATAAGGATGACTTTTTTGTTTTTCTCATTCCAACTTCAACGAAAAGGGCTTGTGGATAAGGAGCCAGTTCGAACTTCAAACATTTACGGATCTCATCGTAGGATCTCTTCATGATACAAATTCTTTGAAACAGCTGCAATGGATCTACAGGTACTTCGTAATCGTCACACTCATTTTCCTACGTTACCAATAACGGATGCAAAGAGGAGGGTTTAAATTTCAAACAATTATAAAAAACGGAAAAATTAGTCGATTCGTTTGCGGTTTTTGCTAAAACTACTCTTTAAATCAGTGTTTTCTTGAAAATAAATTTTAAAGATAAATTTCACAAAATGCCGATAGAGGGCGCCTTAGACATTGGAGTAGCGTCTAACTATTTTTAACCGTTATTTTTTTAAATCTCATTAAATGTTTTCAAATGCTTAGATTTAAATTTTGAGATCAAATTCTGAATCGTTGCGAGTGTTTAAGTAGCGCAAAAGTGAACTGTGTTCGAGGGGGGAGGGGATAAATTTCAACTCCTGAACACACTTCAGTTTGCGATTCTTAACCCCTCCCAACGATTCAGAATTTGAGTTCAAAATTTAAGTTTAAATCTAAGATTTCGAAAACATTTAATAAGTTTTGGAAAGCATTTAATTAGATGGTTACTTTGAAGTTTAAGGTGCCCTCTAACGGAATTTTTCGAAATTTATCTTTAAAATGTATTTTCAAGAAGATACTGACTTAAAGAATAGTTTTACTTTAAACCGAAAACGAATCGACCAATTTTTCCGTTTTTTTATAATCGTTTGTAATTTGAACCCTCTGAACACAGTTCAGTTTGTCCTACTTAACAACTCCTAACTATTCAGATTTTGAGCTCAAAATTTAAGTTTAAGTTTGCGAAAACATTTAATCAGATGCAAAAAATAACGTAAAAAATAGTTGTTCGTTACTCCAAAGTCTAAAGCGCCCTCTATCGGCATTTTTTGAAACTTATCTTTATAATTCATTTTCAATAAAATACCGACATAAAGAATAGTTTTAGTGAAAACCGCAAATCAATCGACCAATTTTTCCGTTTTTTATAATCATTTGAAATTTAAACCCTCTGAACACAGTTAAGTTGGTGCTACTTAACCACTCCCAATTATTCAGATTTTGAGCTCAAAATTTAATTCTAAGCTTACGAAACCGTTAAATGAGATGCAAAAAATCACGGCAAAAAATAGTTTTTCATTACTTCAAAGTCTAAAGCGCCCTCTATGGGCATTTTTCGAAATTTATCTTTATAATTTATTTTCAAGAAAATACCAACATAAAGAATAGTTTTAGTGAAAACCGCAAATTAATCGACCAAATTTTCCGTTTTTTACGTGTATTTGAAATTTTGGACCCCAAACTTTAATGCGGGTATCTCCTTTGGAAAACGTTTGGAACCCTTGGTTTCCTATTTACTATTACTCGTCTTGATGTGTTCTATCCCCCCCTAGCGTATATACCATGAGTTTAGGAACACCCTGTATATATATAGTGAAATTTAACCAAGAAATTTTATGAATAAAAAAATTAAAATCGTTTCAATCTCAAAATTCAATTCAATTGAGCATTGTCGTTTCAACTTTGTTACTATGGAAACAAAAACTTTTCCGATAATGAAATGTATTACTGCAGCATTCTTCATGTGGTCTTTATTTTGGAATACGCTTAAATATATGAAATATATATATATATATATATATATATATATATATATATATATATATGAAGTTATTGTTACAATGATAAAATTAAATAACTACAGTAACAAGCAACATAAATATGTAAGACAACGAATATGAAAGAAACTAGTCGTTGAGGGGCCACCGTAATACTTACCCATCATAGACATGCATAATATAAAATATGAACATAAAACACATGTAAACCATTTATAAAATGCATCGCAATTCCAAAATAAAATTTAAACGCGTATTTAAATAGTTTTAAATACATAGTAACGCTAAACCAATGAATTGCTAATGAGCCGATTTCAACAAATTATATAAAATGACAAAATACTCAAGTAGTACCGGATTGCGTAAAAGAAACATCCTTATAACTCCAAAAATAATAATTATATTAGCTAACAATTTATTGCGTCGGATTAAGCGTCTCATTTCCAATTAAAATATATCTTTGAATTGAAATTTGAATGAAATACAGGGTCATGAAAATCGAAGAATGTGAAAAACAAGGTTACACATATCTCGGCAACTAATAATCCGATCGACTTTGTTTTTTAGGCACAATTTGTGTTATTTTATTGCCTTTTATGTGCATTCCTTAAAATAAAACATTTCGAAAATTTTTGTATACCTTTCATCAGAACGAATTTTTCGAGAGTCCGAAAAAAATAGTTTCGGATAATCGAGGTTATTAATATTAAATGGGCTTCGTCCCGTTCTTACATACTAAGCACATACAAAGTTTCAAGTCTCTATCTCAATTTGTTCGGGAGATAGAGCGGTTGCAGACAGACAGACAGACGGACGGCAAAATTTTTTTCTAAAAATATGTTTTTCGTAATCTCCGCTATCTGAAACGTGTAAATCCGTCAAATTTTTTTTTCGATTTTCAAAACTATTACAATATTTACCCTATACAACGTATGATGGGTAAGTAAAATATATGTCTTAAACTCCTTAATTTTTTTTATTTAAATTCATTAAATACCATTTACACGCATTCAAAAAATCGATTGATAAACAATTTTCAGTAACATTAAAATCATTTGCTGTTGGCGAGGAAATGTGCTGTTCGCCAAATCGCGTGACGCTTTCGTTTTGTCACGCCAAATATTCGAAAGTATTTTATTTTTTTGCAGACTTTCTACTGTGATTCCGTCGCTAAATTTGACTGATCCTTCATTACATATATGAGTTGTTTAATTAGTATTTTTTTTTTTCAAAAAATTCTCAGTATGCCCAGTATGGAGACCCTCCTTGTAAGTTCTTGAATGATTCTATGGTCGCTTGCACCCCAGGGGGTTAAAAGCGGCTGTCCCGCTATTTCCGGTGGCGCTATTTAGCACTGTTTAGCCGTAATTAAATGCTTGATTTTTTATATTTGGGGGATTTCACAGCCTAATGCATATTCAATGAAAGAATAAACAACAAGTACATGTATATTTTTTTGTTTTTCAGAGTTGCCCGTAATTAATATCCTTCCCAACACATCTCTTAAAATTTCACCCTTTACTACTACACGTAAAACAATACTCGGAATACATTTCACTTACGTAGAATAGAGGAGTCCGAAGGCCTTAGTCACAAACCAGTTAAACTGCTTTCGCGCGGAGAAGTAGAACTTTGTCGCTGGACCCAGCTGTTTTCTCTGATTCACGTTTCCGTTCGCTTAGCTTCTTTTATTTATCAACACGGGTTCATAATGAACATAAATTTAAAAAGGTTGAAAAAATTGCAAAATTTATATTTTTTAAATTTTTTTTAAATGCATTCAAAAATCAATGTCAGACTCAAATTTTAATTGGATAAATTTATCCAATTAAAAGTTGATCCAAATACTGATTTCATTATGAAAACAAATTTAAAGGGACGAAAGATTAAAAAAAATTATTCTGTATAACTCTCTTCTTTTATCTTATTATAAACTGTTTATGATGAACTTAATTCGGTACTAACCATAAAAGTAGTGCATGTTTAAACTTCATTTGGCATTTCAGAAAACTAAATCCACCGTAGTAAAAGTCCTTTCTTTTCATAGTGTGGCTAAACATAACTTTCTTCAAAGTTTACATTTGGAATAGGGATCAGTGTACTTCGAAAGGAGGTCACAAAGTATCATAGGAGTCGCAAAAGGGAGGTCCCATAGTATTAATGTCATTAATTCATATTAAGTCAGTCGGTTTTTAACAATTTGACATTTGTCGCTTTTATACTGTTACAGGGCATTGCATTACACAAATATGTCACTAAAAGTAGTTAGGATCTGTGCACGCATAGCGTTATTATTTTAGGGGGAATGGGTGACTAATTTTTTTAAATTTTCTTTTTTTTTTTTTTTTTTGGTAACTGTACTTTACTCAAATTATTCTATTACTTTTTTTTTTTAGTCTGTTATCTATTTTTATGGAAATATAAAGTTATTGTTAAATCATTAAATGATTATGAAATTACTTAATTCCAAAATTATGTAATACCCCCAACATTTCGCATTTGTATTTTTCTGTTACATGTGTATGCATATATAAACTGCAGTTCGATAAACAGCAAAATGAGACATAAACAACAAAAAACAAAAATCACGCGCTCTATTGTAAAAAATTAAATTAAATATTAATATAAAAATTGAATAAAAATTAAATAAATAAATTAAATAAATAAATTAAATAAATAAACAAATAAAACATAAATTAAATTTGTTTATATCTCATTGTCGCGTGTCTTTGTATTGACCGTGAAATGTTTTGAAATTTTATTTTTATTATGATTATGGATCTTATTAGACGGATCCGAAACATGTCAATGTCATTTATTTTTAATTATTATAACACCTTTCTTAAGTAAAATAAAATTTTTATTAAACTGTTTAGATAAAAGGTGAATCTTTTAAAATCTGGTGATTAAACAAAATCTATTGGATTTAAATAAACTTTTTATCTCATTTACATATATGATACCGTATGCAACGGGGACCCGGTTCGAAATTTCGTATTACAAGATTCTGCTTAAATTATAGATCCTGATTAAAAAAAGGGCCCACTAGCGAACGAATCCATCTAGTCGTTATTAACGCCGACTCATTCCAGTTCACCCGTAGACGACTCTTGATAAAATCTAATAGGATATGGTATAAAAGTAATAGCAAACTGGAGACATCGGGAAATTTTTTAAACAGTCGAAAGTTATCGAGATGTCCATGCAATCGAGAAAATCGATAAAAACATCTCGTTATCGCCCATCAACATTTTTCTTCAATGGTGTAAATTTTGTCACCTGCATTTTTTTTTAATTTAGGCTACTTTTAATCCATTTTACTTACCCATCATACGTAGTATAGGGTAAGTCTTGCAATCGTTTTGAAAATCGAAAAAAATTTTTTGACGGATTTACACGTTTTAGACACTGGAGATTTCAAAAAACATATTTTTAGAAAAAAAATTTTTGCTGTCCGTCTGTCTGTAAACGCTCTATCTCACGAACAAATTGAGATAGAGACTTGAAATGTTGTATGTACTTAGTATGTAAGAATGGGACGAAGCCTATTGAATATCAGCAACCTCGATTATCTGGAACTATTTTTTCCGGATTCCCGAAAAATTCGTTCTGATGAAAGGTATATAAAAATTTTCGAATTTTTTTATTTTAAGAAATGCATGTAAAAGGCAATAAAAAAACACAAATTTTGCATGAAGAACGAAGTCGATCGGATTATTAGTTGTCGAGATATTTGTAATCCTGTTTTCCACATTCTTCGATTTTTCATGACCCTGTATTTCATTCAAATTTCAATTCAGAGGTATATTTTAATTGAAAATGAAACGCTTAATCCGACGCAGTAAACTGTTAGTTAATATGATTATTATTTTTGGAGTTATAAGGATGTTTCTTTTACGCAGTTTGGTACTTCTTGAGTAGTTTGGCGTTTTATATAATTTGTTGAAACTGGTTCATCAACAATTCATTAATAGAGTATTACTATGTGTATTAACAATATTTAAATTTAGCTTTGGAATTGAAATACTTTGTATAAATAGTTTTCACATGTTTTATTTTCATATGCATATAAATGATGGGTAAGTATTACGGTGGCCTCCAACGACTAGTTTAAACTTTTTTTTAGTCTCACGGATATTTTTTCACGCACGTAAAAGAAATTTTGTTTAAATTTTTAGTTGATACAGTAAATTTTGCCATCAATAATTTTCTATTTTTAATGAATTTTAATGCAATGTTTAGAGATTTTCGAGATTTTTTACGATTCAATCACGTCGATTTTTTTTTTCAATTAATGAAAAGATACATATTACAATATTTTACCCCATAATAGTAAATTTCGTTCGCTGCTACTTTTGAATATTCAGCGTGCATTTTTCTATGTGATTTTAACTTTTTCGAGTCAACATACGGCGATTTTTTGACATTTGAAAACGAATTTGGTATCAAATTTTTATTACTGTGGTAAAATTTGTCTTCCACGATTTTTGAATTTTAGTAATTTTTAGCGATTTTCGAGGTAACTTTTTAACATTAGTTTTAAGGATTTCAGAACAGCTTTCAAAGGCTTATCGTTATCATTGTGTTTGCCATACAGTCAACGGTATGAAATAATTAAACGGCAAACTAGTGATGGGCGATTTCGATTTTTTAAATCGATTTAATCGATATTATGGTCAACTCGATTTAATCGATACTATAAAAATTTTAATCGATTTCTCAGAAGATATTATTTTTATTTTGCTTCAAAAGTTGAAGATAAAGCAGTCGGATGTGCCAATCTCAAAAAGTCTTCTATCTCATACATGATAAAATTTCTAAATGCACTAACACATTGTCAATGTCAAATTTAAATTATTTATGCCCATCATGAAGATTTAAAAAGTATAGGTTGAAGTATGAACATTTTAAAAGAAAATAAAAGCATTGCATTTTCCAAACAAATCGCTGAATTTCGGTCCACCCCCTCTTAGATGTCTGTAACCGAAATATATGCAATTCAAAGAGCATCACAGCGACACCTGTTGTGCAGTATACACTCAAGCCTAATAAGAATCTATTTATGTGAAAGTTTAACCGAATATGAAGTTTGATTGAATTCCATGCATAATTTCTAAGATATAGCTATCACTAATATCGTGAAAAATGCAGTATAGCAGAGCAGTATTATATAACTTACACAAAAACCTAATCAGGAACAACGTATGATAATATCTAAGAGAATATTAAGTTTGATGAAATTCCGTTCAGGAGCTCTTGAGATATGATCAATAAAATCTTGTAGATCCTGAAAAAGCGGTTGAATTCAGGGGTTAGCCCGAAGAGGAACATCTCCGCCCCGGAACTTTGAAATGTCTCACGAAAATATTGAAGCTTCATGTACAAGAATCCCCCCCCCTTCTCTGAAGTATAGAATGCCCCTTCAAGGAGACATAAAAATCCCTCCCAGTGAAAAATATCTGAATTCAACACTGCTGATAAAAGCAGCATAGCAACGCCTCCTGCATAGTTATTTACACTGAAACCTAATAAGCACCAAACTTATGAATGTGAAGCTTGATAAAATTTTCTGAATTAGTTTCTGAGATGCAATTATCGCAAAAATCAGGAAAAATGCAGCGTCACCTGCCGTTAGATTTAAATTAAAACTTAATCATCAACAATTTACGTTAATATCAAACCGAATCTGAAGTTTGGCAAAAATACGTGCATTAGTTCTTGAGGTATCTATCTTGCAGTAATCATGAAAAATACAACATAACAGCGCCACCTGTAGAGCGATTTTTACCATAAGTAATCAGCACCAATTTATATGAAAGTCTAGCTGAATCTAAAGTTTCAAGAGGTTCCAGGCATTAGTTCTTGGGATAGAGCGCCCACAAAATTTTGTAAGAGACAAACAAATAGACAGACTGAAAGACAGACAATTGATAAAAACAGTAAAATGTGTTATATTTAACAACATATTCGAATTTTGTAAGCATTAGGTTATTATTATTTTTTAAATAACATCATACAAAAAAAAAAAAAAAGCAAAGTTTTTTTTTTTTTTTTTTTAAAGAAAATAAGCAACATATAATGTCTAGAATTATATATGGGTGTGTAAACATGTTTAATAATCTACATAACCCCCCCCCCCCCGTTTTCACATAAGTTAATGGGAATTGTCTTTTTTCTGTAATTATCTTCTTCTTTATATTTTTTCAAAATAATAATAATAATAATATATATAATAAAAAAAGGAAGTCTATTAAAATGCAGAAGGTTCTCTCCTTTCCTCGTCCACCCCTTCCCCCCACGGAGGGCATCTTCTGCCCTTTGTACCTATATCCCTCGTGTTGATAATCGGCTGTCATAAAATAAACCAAACCTTTTCTCGTCTACCCTATTTAAATCCTCTATCTTCACAGTTTCCTTTTCCCCGCCGAAAATCTTGCCAGTCCTTTGAGTCAAAAACAGACGCAAAATCACTGACCAATCACATTACAAGGTGATAAAGCCTAGATGAAAAATCGCAAGACTATCTTGAATGCAAATAGTAGATCGATCTTTTGTAGTAGATCAAATCAGTACAGAACCTTGTGTAGTAGATCGATGTCGATCTCGATGTCAGAATCGATTTTATTTTGATTTTGATCTACTAAAATTGAAATCGCATTTTGAAATCGATTTTTAGATACAAGTAGTGTTGTTACTTTTTTGATATGCTTGAAACCGATCTACGTTTCAGGTTGAATCGATCTTTCCCTTTCTATTGTTTTAATGGTAGCAGTAAAAATTTCAAACTCAAATATTAGGCGAACCGTTGATTTTAGAGGGGTAAGACTTACGTACATCAAGATATTCTAAGGTATGGTCAATCGAATAGTGATGACCATTATACCCTAGCAGCACATAGGGGGTGGGGGGCAGGGGGGGGCAATATTCAATACAGGTATGGGTAGGTCATGTGACATATCGTTGCAAAGGTCTTGGCCTGGGCTATCCATATTTGCATATCGCTTCATATTATAGTTCAATTTTCAGACTCCAGGGGGCATTTTTAAGCTTTTTTGGGGTTTTTTCCCTTCCCCCACTTTGTAGTGTATCATTTTATAGGTCTTGACTTGTAGACCTCAAATATCTTGAATTGATTGGTAGAACTGATGTAAAATTTCGTATAAGAAAGGATTACCATTTTTTTTCAAACCAGATATTGCTAAAAGTAAAAATTTCAAACTCAAATATTAGGCGAACCGTTGATTTTAGAGGGGTAAAACTTACGGGTGTCAAGATATTCTAAGCTTGGTCAATCAAATAGTGATGACCATTATACCCTAGCAGCATATAAGGGGTGGGGGGCAGGGGGGGCAATATTCAATACAGGTATGGGTGGGTCATTTGACATATCGTTGCAAAGGTCTTGGTCTGGGCTATTCATATCTGTATATCTCTTTATAATATAGTTCAATTTTCAGACTCCAGTGGGCATTTTTAAGCCTTTTTTCTACTTTTTCCCTTACCTCAATTTGTAGTGTATCATTTTAAAGGTCTTGACTTGTAGACTTCAAATATCTTGAATTGATTGGTTGAATTGATGTAAAATTTCGTATAAGAAAGGATTAAGGTTTTCTTTTCAAACCAGATTTTCCTAAAAGTAAAAATTTCAAACTCAAATATTAGGCGTACTATTGAAGACTTACGGATGTCAAGATATTCTAAGGTATGGCAATCGAATAATGTTGACCATTATACCTTATTAACACATAGGGGTGAAGGACGGGGAGGGACAAAATTCAATACAGGCATGGGTTTACGGATTTTCTTCAAATTTTGGATATATTTTCATTCTAATAAGGTGCTTTTCTGATTTGTTCTGGGTATTCATTGGTTATGTAAAAGGATTTGGGGGCTACTCTTCTTAACCGTTTAAATGCCAATGTTCCCAAAAGGGAACATAGTATTATTTGCAATGCAAAACATATATTTTCCAATATAATTACGATGTTCTTATTTTTCCTATAAAATATAAGGTTGATTTAAACTTTTGAAAAAAAAAATATGTTTAAATTCCTTAATTTACATAAAAATATAATTTTTGTTTTTATCGTTTCTCTATTTTACTCACATTTGACCACTAGGAATCTAAATGTTTTTGGAATTCGAGAAAATACTCAAGAAGAACATTTTTAAATTTGTATGCATAAATCAAAATATTTGAAGTTGTAATATGAGAAAAACAAAATTATTATTACATTGCGATACTAATTTAGGTAAATAGTTTTTTTGTGCAGAATTAACCGATTTGTTGCCGATGATAGGTTATGCGCTGCCCGACCATTGAAGGTACAGTTATCCATTAATCCGAACTTAGGTCGCTTCCAACTTCTTCGGATAATCGACGCTCCGCTGTATTTTTATTTCTCTGTTAACCAGAGAAAAGTATGTTGTTTCACTGTTAATTATTCTTAGGAAAACAACATTTTTTTTTTCTGTTAACTGCTGAAAATTTGGTAAACATTAAAAAAGAATAATATTTTATAAGCTGTAAATGAGATGAGGCGATATATATTTTAAAAGAGAAAAAAAGTTTAGTCACATATATTTTTTTTTAAGCAGAATTTCTGCTTTTAAATTGGTGGATAATTAATAATTAGCATGTGCTGATTGTGCAATTAAATCATCACAGCTATTTTGAAAGAAAATTTGCAATATTTGCGTTTCTCACACCCTTATAGGAGGTCTTAAAAAGACTGAAAAAAAAAAAAATTTTTTTTGAATAAATTTAGAGCTTTCAAAATTTTATTCATATGCGAATTTTTAAGAAGAATGACTTTAAAGGAATTAAGGCTCCATTTGTTTGGTTGAAGGAGTATGTAGAAAATACATGTGTTTCGGATTAATATATATATATATATATATATATATATATATATATATATACAAATCATTTCTCCCTTTTATTTTTTTATCTAACCGAGATCTTTCTCAAAAAAATAAAGTTAAATATAATATAAATTATTATTAAAATTGTATCTAAAAATAATAAAAGATAAATCATTATTATTCGACTCTAAAAGCTATAATAGCTTGTGAGGGAGTGACCTTTGTAATAAAGGCACTCTAGCATTTTTGAGATCGTGACGTCAATGATTTAACATGTGTAAGCGTGAAAGCGACATCTATCCTCTCTTTTACTTTAACTTTCTAGAGCGTGTGTGTCTTTCTCGGATTCTACAGTTATGTCGCGGTTAGAAGTAATATGTAAATTTGTAATATCTCAGTTTGCAGCATATAAAAGCTTGGAGTTTGGGTGTGTGTGGAGTGTCTAGGCGGCCTTGGCCGACTAGGTGAGTCTAATGACATTAGCCAGCTAGGTGTATCGAGCCTTCAGTGAGTGACAAGGAGTTTTGGAAGTAGATTCGAGAAATTGGCCGGTGGTAAGAGTTAATTATTAATTACGTTGAATATTTTCAAAGTCAATAAAGAATATATGTACAGCCACGGGCTGTCTAATAAAGTTTATCTAGCAGTTTAGCGGAAGTTGAAGTGAGAAGTAATCTGAAGTGCCCCGATTGAGTTAGTGCCGGAGCTGTGAATATGAGTTTAACCTTTTAGTATTGTTATCAGTTATTAAAATTAAGAACTGCTCCACTGTCCTTCAGCCCTAACCGTTTTAAATAAACTGTTTTTATCTTAGTTTCTGAGTTATGTCTGCATTTAACCCCCAGTACGAGCACCCAACCGTTACAAGCTTACTTCTGTGCCTCCCTAAATGGGAGTGAGGAGTATGAGGTGTTACGGCTCTGCTGATTAGCCAAGTTTTAGAATTACTAATTTTGAGCTCATCTGTGTAAAATCTAAAAATACCGAAATATCGATTTTAGTATCGATTCTAGAATTTAGAGATCGATTCTTATCATAATCGATGTCACTTTATACGATGTTGATTTTAATCGATTCTCAAAATTCCCAGAATCGCCCATCACTACGGCAAACACAATGATAAGCCTACCAGTAAACCACTATTAGTGTTGATTTTTGACTTATGCACCACTTCACTTCTGGCAGACATGGATCATTAGATTTCCCTTTTACTACACTTCCATAAAATAAAGGGTTTTTTTCCTTGTGCTCGATACTTTAGGTTTTTGTGCCTCTCTCCTCTTGGACTAAACGACATCTTTGAGAAAATTATAATTGCATAACCCAAATTAAAGAACTGCAAACTTTATCTCAATGCAATTAATTGTTCATCATCAAAATAATTTCGTATAATGTGAAAGAAATTGTATTTTTATGAAACAATTGAAAGACATGATAACATATCGATGTGATTTGTCAAAATACTGTAAAAATTAAAGTTATGTTTTAACGATGTAAATATTTAAACTAGAACAAACGCTTATATGGAAGGACGATGATTTTTCCACTAAATTAAAAAGCAGCCAATTATAGAATTTAACTGGGAATATTTGTTCCTGACCTTGAGAGAAACCGATATCGAATCATCAAATGACATCTTAAAAAAAAAAAAAAAAAAAAAAAAAAATATATATATATATATATATATATATATATATATATATATATATATATATATATATATATTGTAAAAATACTGGTTTCATTGTTTCTTTTATTGGTATTATCTGAATAACTTTGGATGTATTTATAAAAGTATTTATATATTCAACTTCCATAATGATAAGATGCATAAGCGCAATCATTAAAGGATAGTTTAGTCTTTTATGTCATTTATGTTATCATAAGATAACATGGATTCTTGCAGCTTTTAGTGGAATATTTCACTTTAGGCCCATTTTGGCATAAATTAACCTATTTTTTAATTTTTTAAAAATACATTACTTTGATGCTGAAATGATGTATTTCTTCAATTTGTTATTCTTGCTGCTTCTTTAACACTTTTTGGAAATATCTACCATTGTTATAATTCGGATTTTACCATATTGGAATTTAGTTGAGATGTAATTAAATATGGGGGCTTTATTTATAGGATAATATGATTGTAAAAATACTGGTTTCATTGGTTCTTTTATTGGTATTGTCTGAATAACTTTGGATGTATTTATAAAAGTATTTATATATTCAACTTCCATAATGATAAGATGCATAAGCGCAATCATTAAAGGATAGTTTAGTCTTTTATGTCATTTATGTTATCATAAGATAACATGGATTCTTGCAGCTTTTAGTGGAATATTTCACTTTAGGCCCATTTTGGCATAAATTAACCTATTTTAAAATTTTTTTTAAAATACATTACTTTGATGCTGCACAGCGCATGAAATGATGTATTTCTTCAATTTGTTATTCTTGCTGCTTCTTTAATACTTTTTGGAAATATCTACCATTGTTATAATTCGGATTTTACCATATTGGAATTTAGTTGAGATGTAATTAAATATGGGGGCTTTATTTATAGGATAATATGATTGTAAAAATACTGGTTTCATTGGTTCTTTTATTGGTATTGTCTGAATAACTTTGGATGTATTTATAAAAGTATATATATATATATATATATATATATATACAGTCACTCAAAAAAGTATTGGGACACATGGAAAATGTCAAATGTTAAGCTATTTATGAAAATATTAATAATATTAACACCAAAACAACATTAAAAATGAAATGATTTAGCGTTTGGCAAGCATTATGTATAAATAAATCTGAAATATTTTACAATAGCAGCTTTTTCTAGTTTTATAAATATTATACAATCTCAAGTAGGCCTCAAAAAAGTTTTGGGACACTTTCGAAAACAGAGAATTATAACACATTTGTCGTATTAATAAAATTAATTTGCCACCAGTATTTTTAAAGTACATTTTAAGTACATGTTAGACGTTAAATTTCAGTATACATATTTGTGTTTTTCGTGTAAGGATGGGGCGAAGCAAAGATATTTCTGTGGATGTGAGAAATCTGGTTATAAATCACTGGAAAAATGGGAAATCAGTTCGTCGTATAGGAGAAATTTTAAAACTGAGTAAGTCTACTGTGTTTAATATTATATCAAGATTTAAGCAAACAAATACTGTATAAAACAAACAAAGATCAGGGCGTCCAAGGATATTTAATGAACGCGAAGAGAGATGGATTGTGAAACAAGTTCACATTAACCCCAGAACTAGCGCAGTTAAATTGACTCTGGAAACTGGAAAAAGATTAAGAAAATCTGCAAATGTTGAAACTATCAGGAATATCTTGAAAAAATACAAGTTTCATGCCAGAGTACCTAGGAAAAACCCTATATCAGCGAAGCAAACCGACGTGCTAGACTGACATTTGCTAAAACCTACGTAAAGCAGCCAGCAGAATTTTGGGAAAATGTTCTTTTTGTAGACGAAAGCAAATATAACATTTTCGGATCTGATGGCAAACAAAAAAGTTTGGCGCAGACCAAATACAGAATTACAGACCAAAAATTTACGACCTACTGTAAAATACGGAGGCGGCAGCCAAATGGTGTGGGGTTGTATGGCGAATACTAGTGTTGGAATCTTAGAACTTATTGATAGTACAATGGACAAATATGTCTATCTTGACATTCTAAAACGGAATTTAAATACAAAGTGCAAATAACTTGGGAATTGCACAACATTTTAAATTGTACCAGGATAATGATCCGAAACATAATGCTTACATTTGCAAGTTGTGGGCTCTTTATCATTGTCCTGGTGTGATTCAGACCCCTGCCCAGAGTCCGGACCTTAATCCCATTGAGCATATTTGGGATTACATTCAGCAAAAAAATTATGAGCACCCTATTTCTAACAAGAAAGATTTAAGAAAGTATCTTGTCGAAGAATGGGCCAAAATTGAACCATCCTTTTGCGCAAAATTAGTAAAATCTATGCCAAATAGACTACGAGAAGTCATAAAGCATACTGGTGGCCCATCACGATATTAACTATCTCTTTCATAATATTCTCTTAATTTATTGGATAGTGTCCCAATACTTTTTTGAGAACTTTTTTTGACTTTAATTCTTTTATTTTAAATATTAACCATAATTGCAGTAAAATATACATTTTGTTTTTGTTATTATGATTTGCATTCATCAAAGTATGATGTACTATATTCTCTTTTTTTTCTTCGCATATATCAGTCATATAGGAAATAAAGTTCAGTGCAATTTTATCATGTCCCAATACTTTTTTGAGTGACTGTATATATATATATATATATATATATATATATGTATATATATATATATATATATATATATATATATATATATATATATATATATATATATATATATAATTACATGATTAAAATTAGAGTATTTCAAAGTTAGCCTCAACAGAAGATAAAATTTCAATATTCACCATCAAAATAATTTCCTGAAATTTGTATATATAAATATCTTATTTTAAGAAACAATCTAAAGATGTTGTCGTATCAAGTTTCACAATGATTTTTTGACATTTTTAAAAAGAATTCTGTTTCGAACTTCGCCTAATAGGAATTTGGTTTCAAACCTTTAGCCTATTATTATTACCTATTATGTATATTTAGCCTATAATGGTAAATGTTCTATTATAGTAGATCATTATCTAAGGACGTTTATATTGTAATCTACGTTTTAATAATGTAAATATTTGAACGAAAACAAACACCGGCAAAGAACAAAATTTCTATTCAATTAAAAAACTAGCCAATTACAGAATTCAACTGGAAATTTATGTCCATGAGCTCGAGAAAACTCGATATAGACTCATCAAATGACATCTTCAATCAACTGATAGTTGCATGACTAAAATTAGTCTATTTCACGCTTGGTCGCAACAAAGCAGAACATTTCAATATTCACCATCAAAATAATTTCCTGAAATATAAAAGAAACCGTATTTTTATAAAACAATCTAAAAATATTGTAAAATATCGTAATTAAAAAATTAAAATTACGTTTTAATGATGTAAACATTTACTTAAGAACAAACGCTGAGAAAGAGCAATACTTATATTGAATTAAAAAGAAGGCAACTATAAAATTTAATTGGGAATTTCTGCCCCTGATTTCGAGAGAAATCGATACAGAATCATCAAATGAAATCTTCAAGAAATTTATTAATTACACGACTAAAATTACAGTGTTCCAGGCTTTACTCTCAAAACAACACAAAACTTCAATATTTAGGGCCAAAATAATTTGCTGAAATATATAAGAAATCGTATTTTTATGTAACAATATAATCGTAATCTAAATATTAAAGTTGCGTTTTAATGATGTAAATATTTACTCTAGAATGAAAATTGAGTAAGAACAATATTTCTAAAAAATTAAAAAGTACCCAATTATAGACTTTAAGAAAGAATTTTTGCCCCTAACTTCGAGAGAAACCGATATAGACTCATAAAATGACATCTTTAAGGAACTTATTAATTACATGACTTAAGCCGCTATCAGATACACCAACATTTAGTAAGACTTTTGAGCCAACACTCTATTTCCTCCAACTTTTCGGGAAATATCCTCCCAACTTCCAGTGTAATAGCAAACTGCAATGTCTCCCAGACTTTTTTCCGCACGTTCAAAAAAATCTGGCTTAGCTTAGATTTTTCATCCAACATCGAACGTTTCAACGAATCAGAGGTAAGCGATTGATACGAGTAGGCGATAAATGTTAACGCCTGGCACGAGTAGAAACTGGTTTTACGGCTTTTCCTAAGAATTTTTCAAAGACAGTTGCAAACCTTTGTTCCCCTTTGAATGGGAAAATGTTGGAGTTAAAATCCGCTGAAAAGTTTGTCTCGTCTAAAGTCCGTGTGTCTAATAGCAGCTTAAAATTGCAGTACCATCAAACTTGACAAAATATAAAACTTCAACATTCAGGATCAAAATAATTTTCTGAAATATAAAAGAAACCGCATTTTTATGAAACAATCTAAAGATATTGTTAAAATACCGTAATCCAAATATTAAAGTTACGTTTTAATGATGCAAATATGCTCTAGAAAGAACGATGAGGCGAAACATAATAAATTAAAAAGAACCCAATTATAGAATTAAAGAAGGAATTGACCTCGAGAGAAAGCGATATAGAATCATCAAATGACATATCTTCAAGGAACATATTAATAACATGACTAAAATTGCAATATATCAAGCTTAACTGAACATTAAACTTCAATATTCAGGATAAAAATAATTTTCTAAAATATAAAAGAAATCATATTTTTATGTAACAATATAGTCAATCATAAATATTAAAGTTACGTTTTAATTACGTACCGTATTTTCGGGTGTATAGCCCGCACCCTGTGTATAACCCGCACCCCTAAATTGAGCAATGCAGTAAAAAATGTTCGTGTATAACCCGTGGAGATGCACCGCTGTATAGTCCGCGGGTTATACACCATTTATCGACGTATATTTCGACCAGGGTTCGAAATTAGAAGCCATTAGTCATAATTTTTAACACAAATTTACAAAATTTTTTCGTGATGCATAATATCTACAGTAGGGGTGCACAACCTTTTCAAGTGAAGGGCCACTTACAAATATGTCTGGGTGGTCGAGGGCCACATCAATAACAAGGAGATAATTCGATTTAAAGGAGGTGATCCGTGGCCTGCTATAATCGGATTTAAAAAAATATGATTTCAGGAGGGGGGGTGGCGGGAGGGGGGGTGTTACCCCTTTAAGCTTGCGACCAAGTCAATATATCCAATTCACATGGTAAGGATATATCAGCAGATTTTAGTTTATACATAACAAATGTAGCAAGGATTATTTTCAAGATGTAAAAATATTTCTTGACTTTTTTCAGGAGAGTAAGTTTTGTTTTATTAAAAGTGCTTCAAAAAAGCATAAATTGCTGGTACCGAAAAAAATGTGAACTTTATGAACGAAAGAGAGAGGAGCTGATCAACAAGAATTTTTGTGCCTGATCAACAAAATTCCCGATTCTCTGTGCCCGATCAATGAAATTTGTAATTCTTCCACGCCTGGTTGACCAAATTTGCACATTTTACAAAACCAATAGACAAAATTTGCAATTTCTATGAAGCTGATCGAGAAAATTGGCATCATTTCCTTGCCTAACCAACAAAATTTTCAATTCTTATGAAATCGATCGAGAAAATGCAGGATTTTTCTACACCTGATCAATAAAATGCGCTATTTTACAAAGCTGATTGACGAAATTTGTGATTTTTCCATACATGAACAATGAAATTCGCGATTTTTTTTTCCCGCACATGATCGACAAGATTCGCGATTTTTATGAGCTTGATCAACAAAATTCACGATTATTACTAAGGAAATCTACGAAATTCTCGATTTTTCTTCACATGATCAGCGAAATTCGCGATTTTTCCGAAACTGATCGACGAAAGTCGCAATTTTTCCGAACCTGAACCGCGAAATTCGCGATTTTTCCGAACCTGAACGGCGAAATCCGCCATTTTTCCAGCACATGATTGACGAAATTCGCGATTTTCCGAACCTTGTCGACAAAATTCACGCTGTTTCTGAAACCGATCGACGAAATTAGCTATTTTTCTGCGCCTGATCGACGAAATTAGCTATTTTTCAGAAACTGGTCGAAAAAATTCGCAATTTTTACGAAGCCAATCGACTGAATTCGCGATGTTTACGAAACCGATCGATGAAATTCACGATTTTTCTTCGCATGATCGACAAAATTCGTAATTTTCTTTCGCAGGATCGACGAAATAGGTGACTTTTCTTCGCATGATCGGCAAAATTCGCAATTTTTCCAAGCCTGATCACAAAATTCGCAATTTTTCTGAGTCTGATCGACAAAATTCGCAATTTTTCCGAGCCTGATCGACAAAATTAGCAATTTTTACGAGGCCGATCGAAAAAACTCAGGACCTTTCCGCTCCTGATCAACAAAATTCGAAAATTTTACGAAGCTGATCGAGAAAATTTACGATTTTTCCTCACCTGATCAACAAAATTCGTTCTTTACAAAGCTGATCAACGATATTCGCGATTTTTCAAAGCTGATTGACGAAATTCACGATTTTTTTTCTCATTAGCAATGAAATTCACATTTTTTCCGAGTCTAATCAGCGAAATTCGTGAATGTCCCACGCCTGAACCTGACCAACGAAATTCGCAATTTTTTCGTTCCAGATCGGCAAAATTCCTTTTTTTCTTAACCTGAATGACGAAATTGATGATTTTTACAAAGCCATTCGACGGAATTAGCGATTTTTCTCGCTTGATCGACAAATCTCGCGATTTTCCACACCGACCCAGGAAATTCACGATTTCATTAGTTGCCTGATAGATGTAATTAGCGATTTTTCCTCTCCCGATCGAGGAAATTTGAGATTTTATTAGAACCTAATCAATGTAATTAGCAATTTTTAAGCGTGTGATCAACTAAATTCGCAGTATTCCCGTCGCTGATCAACGAAATTTACAATTTTTTTGGAATCCGATCTACAACACTCGTGATTTTTTAGTGTCCAATCGATGAATGTGCACTTTTTCACCCTTAATTCACGAAATAAGCATTTTCCGCGCCAGATCAATGAAATTCGGGATTTTTGTACATAACTGACGAAATCTGCATATTTTTTTACGCGGTAATATGAAACTCGCGATTTTTTTTTCTCTGGATAAATAGATGAAATTCACGATTGTTTCGCAGCCGATTAACGAAATTTTCATTTTTTCTTCGCATCATCGATAAATTCCCGATTTTCCCGCTGCTTATCAACGAAATTTGCAAATTTTTTTGCCCATTTCGCGTTTTCTTTTTCTTGCAATAAGCTGAGAAAACGTGCAATTTTTTTTTTTTTTTTTTTTTTTTTCCAACCGATAAATTTAATTTGCAATTTTTTCGAGCATCAACTACAGAATTGACGATTATTTTTTTTGCCTGATCAACGAAATGTGCGATTTTTCGTGTAAGACCGACAAAATTCACGATTTTTCTATGCTTGATCGACAAAACTCACGATTTTTCTGTGCCCGATCAGGGAAATTTGCTATTTTTCCTAACTTCATGGACAAAATTTTTGACTTTTCAACATCTGATGAGTGAAACGTTCGATTTTTGCAAGCCTCATCGACAAAATTCGCTTTTTTCCGCACTTAATGAAATTCGCGATTTTTCGATGCCGATTAATGAAATTTGCGATTCTTAAGTGGCGAAATTTTATATTTTCCCGCCGAAAATCGACGAAATTTACAATTTTTTCTTGTCATATATGCACAAAAATTTTATTTTTTTACAGTTGTAAATTGGCAGAACTCGCGGGCCACACGTTAACCCATTGCGGGCCACTTTTGGCCCGCGGGCCACAGGTTGTGCCTCCCTAATCTACAGTAATTGGGCTAAAAAATTAAGATTATCAGTACCGTAATTTTCGGAAAAAACGCCGCGGCGTTTACGTGTTTTAACCCTTTAACGATCATAGCATTTTCATTGCTAAGATTTCGAAATAAATGAATGACACCGGTAATTAAGAACAAACATATTTCTAAATAAGAAAACGTGATTTATCACATACAAAATAAAAGGGGTATTTTTAGATAAAAATACCGGTGTCAGTGTTGCGTATCGGAATTAAAATTTTGTGGTTTCGTGGCAAAACCAATGAACGTTAAAGGGTTAAGATAAAATTTCAAGCGATGCGGCATTTACGCGCATTTTTTTCAAAGAAGCGTGTTATTTAAAAAAAAAATTTCCGAAAATTAAAAAAAAATCGGTGATAAATTCAAAATTTCGGACATAAAATGTATACGTATCTTAGGTCATTGGTTCCCAAAAGGATCGAATCCTCGGAATCGATCCAAAATGCACCAACTCCGAAAAGGAACGATTCCTCGGACGCTATCTGAAATGAAACGACTCCGGAAAAGTTCGATTCCTAGAACTCGTTCCGAAATGAAACGACTCTGTAAAGGAACGATTCCTCGGAATCGTTTCGAAAAAGAACGACTGCTCTGAATCGTTCCGAAATGACATAAATCATGCATTTTTTTTAATTCTTTGCAACGGGGTAATACCCTGTTCACACCACAAACATAAGATATCTTAAGAGCGTACACTAGTCACGCTGTAAAAGCCGAGCGCTAATGTAAAGTCTATGGGGGCGTTCTTTTCTAATATCTCGTTCAAATTTTAATATTTTGAAAACCAAAATTGAAAAAATAAAAACTAGGCCGGTTGTGGATCGTCCTCAATTATCCTATGCAAAAAAAAAAAAAAAAAAAAAAAAAAAAAAAAAAAAAAATCATGTCAAAATATTAAAATTTGAACGAGATATTAGAAAAGAACGCTCCCATAGACTTTACATTATCATCCGGGTCTTTTTGAGTACTTTTTCTGTGACTATTGTGGGGCCTTAAGATCGCCGTGTTTGAAGTGGATCCTCTGGATGCCTGTTCACATTGAAAAACTTACCTAAGATATCTCAGCGAATGTCACTGTATCTCTGAACTGAACAAATGTAACGTATGAGCATGCGCTTGAAATAAAGACGGCCATAACAGCCAATCAGTAAAAGCGAAGTTTTATAGCTAATGAGAGGGAGTGATTGTTCCTGTATCTAGCCCGACTGAGTTGAAACTCTCTGAGAGAGTTCCAGGCCTGAGATATCTTAACTAACCATAGTGTGAACAAGGTATAAGGTACCAACTCCGAAAAGGATTCCTCGGACTCTATCTGAAATGAAACGACTCTGTAAAGGAACGATTCCTCGGAATCGTTTCGAAAAAGAACGACTGCTCTGAATCGTTCCGAAATGATATAAATCACGCACTTTTTTCTGTTCTTTGCAACAAGGTCGGTAGATTATTTTTTTGAAAAATAAACTAAAAATGATCTTAAATTCAGAATTGTCGAGATTGGAAGGGTTCCGGATTTTGGATTTTGTACTCTACAAACACAATGGCTATTATACATCTATCAGTGCAATACTTGGCGATAGTTGCGACAGTTCTTCCAAATCCAGAAATAACTGTATTTAAGCAGTAAAAAAAAAAGCCTTTACAAACATGGGAGAACTCTCTAAATTTCAAGGCATAGCGAAAAAAATTTACAAATTTCAATGTTTTTTTCAAATTTTTTAAGGTTTAAAAATTGTAGAAAAAATATCACGATTTCCAATTTAAAAAAAAAAAATCTTTGTATAACCCGCACCGTGTATAAGCCGCAGCGGCTTTTTGGGAGGTTTTTTTCTTGTATAAGCCGCGGACTGTACACCCGAAAATACGGTAAATATTTACTCTGGAACAAACGCTGAGGAAGAAAAATATTTCTATAAATTAAAAAGTCCCCAATAATAGAATTTAAGGGGGCTCAGGGGTTGAAAACTTTTCAAAAATAGATTTTTTTTATGATCTAGTTTGATTATTCAATTAATTCTTAACTCAATGCAAAAAACCGCATAAACATATTTGCATTTTTAACGGAGTTATAAGCATTTATGTATCAACACTTTCATGGCCGCACCCATATAATTTCAACTTTAAGTCGCGTTTTCTCAAAACTTGATTTTTGTTGACTAACACCAAGATTTTTTTTTTTTTTTTTAACTATTTGATGGAATGGTTTTAATTTTTTTAAATTTATTTATTTATTTTTTTGCATGCATATAACATCTTTATCTATAGAATGAATTAAAATATTTTAGATAGTTTAATATTTTGGGTATTTTTAATGAAAAAAGTTGTATTTTTTAGAGGTTTTTTTTTTATTTCCAAATTTGAGAGATTTTTTAATAATGTTTTTTTTTTTTTTTTTTTTTTTTTTTTAAGCGATAGTTATATCCTTAATTCATTCTATAAATAATGATGTTATATGCATGAAAAAAAAAAAATTAAGCCATTCTATCAAATAGTTCTTTTTTTTAAATCTTGGTTAACACCAAGAATGACACCAAGTCGTCAAAAATCAAGTTTTGAGAAAACGCGACTTAAAGTTGAAATTATATGTGTACGGCTATGAAAGTGTTGATCCATAAATGCTTATAACTCCGTTAAAAATGCAAATAGTTTTATGAGGTTTTTTGCATTGAGTTAAGAATTAATTGAATAATCAAACTAGATCATTAAAAGAAAAAAAAAAAAAAAGATTTTTTGAAAAGTTTTCAACTTTTGAGCCCCCTTAAGAGGGAATTTTCGCTCGACCTCGAGAGAAACCGATATAGATTCATCAAATGACATCTTCAAGGAACTTTTTAATTACATGAATAAAATTGCAGTACATGAAGCTTAAGAGAGCACAAAACTTCAATTATGGGGTTAAAATAATTTTCTGAAACATAAAAGAAACCGTATTTTTATGAAACAATCTAAATAAATTGTTAAAATATCGTAAGCTAAATATTAAAGTTCTGTTTTAATGATGTAAATATTTACGTTAGAACAAACGCTGAGAAAGAACAATATTTTTATTCAATTACAAAGTATACCCAATTATAGAATTTAAGAGTGAATTTTCGCCCCTGACCTCGAGAGAAACCGATATAGACTCATCAAATGACATCTTCAAGGAACATATAATTGCATGACTAAAATTAGAGGATTTCAATCTTGATCTCAACACAAGCCAGCAATAAAAAATGTCCTACTTTCAGACCCGTTCCAGCGGACCTTCGCTACGGACATTGTTCGGGCCGATAGCCTACCGACCACGAGCGCGGGAGAGAATCAGATGAGGTCAGCAGCCTCTCTCTAAACAAGATTTGTATACTAGCCACAGCTCTCTGCGGAAGGCTGATTAACTGCACATGCGCTGACGGAACATCCGAAGTTTAAAACATCTGCTGTCTTTTTCTGCAAAATATTTTTTTCTCATTCACAATTTTTTTTCGTAATATTTCAAGTAATCAGAGATTTTTTTCTTTCACGTGATTTTAATTACAAAAGTAAGAAAAAAAAATCATGCGTCAAGCATCGATTATGAAACACTTCCAGAATACTTTAATAAAACTTCATTTAAAGGTGTTCTTAAATCAAAAAGTTCAACTTTATGGCATAAATTTTAATTTATTTTTCTCCTGAAATGCATAAAACTAGCAGGTGTTGTTCAAAAACTATCTAATCGATGCATTTTTTTTCAGTTTCCATCTTTTTCTTTTTTTTCAAACGCAATAGATGTTTTAGAAAATAGTGTCAAAGAGGGCGTTTTAATCAGAGTTTCCATGCAAAAGAAGAAAAACCACTCAAATAACGGTGAAAACGTTTTTTGATCACGCGATCAAAATCACTTATAATTAAGTAAATAATTTATCAAAAAATGGAAAAACTCTTCGATTAAAAATCGCTTCTATAGTCAGATCTTCCAATTTTATAGCTTTCCATTGAGAAATTTGTAAATGTGTCAAAACGTTTTGAGCTTGTAGAGCAGACAGTTCAGAACAGACTTTAGGGTGTTTTTAAATCAAAAAGGACAACTTTGTGATACGTTTTAATTTATTTTTCTTTGGAAATGCATGAAACTAGCAACTGATGTTGCTGCCCAGAAATTTTCTTTTTCTTAAGGGGGGGGGGGGGGGGGAGGGGCGAATGCAATAGATTTTTTTAGAACAAGCCTTCAAAATTGGTGTTTTGAACTGCATTTACGGACGAAAAACGCGTGATCACGTGATTGAAATCATTTATAACCCGATAGGAAATTTAATTATCATAAAATCAAAAACAAAGTTCGATTCGAAATCGCTTTCATAGTCAGGCCTTGCAATTTTATATATTTCTGTTAAAAAATGAATTTGTAAATGTGTCGAAACATTTTGCACTTGTTGAGCAGAGAGAGAAGTTGAGAGCAGCCTTAGAGGAACATGGACCATCTCAACAAGTATCATGAAGCAGTTTTTGCAAAATATATAACATCATCCAATTTACTTAAAAATACAGGTAGAGATTTTTTTTTTTTTTTTCCGGAAATATACGCATTATAGTCCATACATAATTTATAAAAAAATAATTTCATGCATAAATTAGTTTTTAAGAACTAATTAACTTTTTACAAACCTTTTGAACAATATATGTCTGTTCGGCACACATTTCTAAAACAATGTCAAATGTTCACCTTAAAATTTGTTGAGGGTGTCAAAAAACATGCTATTTGAGAATAATAAGAAACAACTTTCATTTTGGCTTAGGGAAAAAAAAAAAAAATATTTTATTAAATTTTTTAAAAAATTCTAAAAATTTTAAGAATTTTTTTTTTTTTTTTTTTTTTTTCAGATTTATAATGTGAAATATTTAAAAAAAACCAAGTTAGTTCCACAATTTTGAAAGTTTCAAATGCTTACCTAAAATCGAATTTTAGAAAAGTGTCCCAATGTATAAAAACCAGACGCATTTGAAAAAGACCACACAAAAAAAGACCAAAAAAAAAAGTATACAGTCGAGCCTCTATATAACGAAATCCATCGTTCCAGTAAAAAATTCGTTATATAGAGAAATTCGATGTATAGAGTATGATGTTAAAAATAGTATTTAATGTGTAAATTTTGAACAAATATTATTTTTGATCTTTTTAATTAAGAATTTGAAATGTTTAAAAGGTATATATTAACCTAACATTTTATTTCTTACTTATTTAAGCAGTTTCAAAAAAGAGAAAAGACATTTATTTGAAAGCTTAATGAAAATCAAATGAGGAAGTCTTACATAAATTTCAGAGGAAGAAATCTGTTATTTTTTGTTGTTTTGATTTTAAAATTACAATTGTTACGCTCTCAAAAAAATTCTCAAATTTTAGCAAGGAATGAAAAATTGTAGTTGATATTTTCCTCCATTTGAAGGTCTCTCTTATGTGCTCTCATTGATTCCTCTCTTATATGTGTAACAATTCAATTGACTGTGTTTTGAGAAGGATGTTGAAAGGTGTGTGGGAGGTGGGATGAACTTGTTAGATTAAAGAATAAGGAGAGAAGTAATATTTATAAAAAAAAAAAAAAAAAAAAAAAAAAAAAACCTCTCCACTGAACGATAAATCAAAAATAAGTGATGGAAAATTGATTCCATATGATTTCGAAGCTTTTTTAAAACTGAATAAATTAAGATCAATTTATGAAAAAATTCGTTATATGGAGATAGATATTTCGCTATATAGAGTCTGTTTTTAATGTAATCATGCGAAAAGGGGACCGTTCTTACTAAAAATTCGTTATATGGAGAAATTCGATGTATGGAGTTTCGTTATATAGAGGTTCGACTGTATATACCCTTACAGTGCATAAAATATATTATTTTAAAACCTTCTAGTACCAGGGGTCTGTCCAGACTTTTCTCACAGGGTCCTGTTTTTGTGAAATTGTGGATTTTTTTCTTATGTTTGTGGAAATTCTAGTCCGAATTTTGTGAATTTTAATAAATTATTGATGCACAGGTTTTATATATAAAAAGCTAAGAAATGTGGTTTTTGGTGAATTCAACTGCTTATTTACAAGCCAGGTTTTATTATTAAATGATTAAATTTGTGAAAAATTCAATTTGAAGGTGAAAAAATTCTGTGAAAGGTCTATTTAAGAGACAAATAATTTCGTGAAGAGTCCTGTTTTGCGATAAAATGTTTTGCGAAGGGTCCTGTTTGGGGATAAAAAATTTTGTGAAAAGTCTTGTTTTAAGATAAATTATTTTCTGAAGGGTCCTTTAACACATTCGCTACCGATCACGCGCCAGCGCGTTATGTGGGGTGATGTTCAATAGCCAGTCACGCGCTGGTGCGGGAAAATCTTTCATCGATTCTTTGTTATAAAAAGTAAATCGGCTTCTGGGAAAAACCCACTTCTACAGTGCGGCATTAACTATCATCACATCTTCACGTAAGCGGCAGCGAACGTGTTAAAGGACCTAATTTTTTCTTAAACATATCCCTGAGTATTGTAATATTTTAGGCCCTTAACCTCTTCACTCCTGATATCGCCTGGAGGAGACACTAAACAGTACTTATTAAAACTTTTACCTCATTCAAAATTTCTATTCCAGATTTTCAAAAATTGGATCCTATTATTGTTAATGGAAGATAGCATATTGCAGAATGCTTTTATGTTACCAAAATAATTTTTTTCATTGATTTAGCGGTATGCAAAAATAGCATCGTCAAAAAGAAGGAAAATTACTCTCATGCATACAGGTAATTTCTTTTATCTATTAATAATTTTTTTTTTTTTTTTTTTTTTGGCCTAGGATTTTATAATATAAAGATCGTTCTTTTTAATGATATCATTTGTATTAAGATTTAAGTGCTCTAAGTGTTAATAAAAGCACACAAAAGGTCATTTTAGTGTCTCCTGTAGGAGACATCCGATCATGCTCCAACAAAACTGCATTTTCTGAAGTTATTGCTAGCAGACTTCGAGTAATCGTAATCGATTATAATCGACTAAAAAACTGCGTAATCGCATTGTAATCGTAATCGTAAATTTTAATTTCGAAATAATCACGATATAATCATAATCAAAAGATTTCACTTTGATTACAATCATAATCTAATCGTAATCGCAATGCAGATAATCGCATTGTAATCTGTATCAAAAAGCTATATAATCGTAATCGAGCACAAAAATACGATTACGTTCTTTGATTACACTTTTTTTCCCCCGTTCTTCATTTCGCCGTATCCAGAAAATATTTGGTCGGTGAGCATATACACCAAGGAAAGGGAAAGAATTGGAGCTCGTTAAATCGCCCCTAAAGTTAAAAGTGAGAAGAGGTCATAGGTCAGGCAGCAGTTCGGGGTGAAACAGAATGCATACTTTACACTGTATGTAGTCAACCCTACAGAGGACTGCCCCTGGTATATAGTATAAAAACATAGAAATAGTCTGACTTCGTTAAAAGATATGGGTATTGGGGAAAACACTCTGGTCAATCGATGGGTCTTGTTTCGCGGGTTATTGAGTGAAAGTGATAAAGGATAGAAAAAAAAAAGAAAGAAAAATATTTTATTTATGGTTTTATTATGGGCACTTAGCAATTGGACAGATATCACCCTCTTTGAAATGTGGGAATGGGAAAATAAAGAAAATGGGGGAAAAAAAAGAAAAAAAAAGATGCTTAAATTGCATGTGACAATTCATCGAACAGCTCATTCGCATTTTGGATTTCTTAGTGGTTAGGTTGGTTATATCTAAATAGTTGTTTACAAGGTTCTAGAGAAAGAGATGGCTAAAAGAAATAATAAAAAAATTGAAGATTATTTCACGGAATCTGTATCAGAATTTAATGAAAAAGGCGTGAAATTTTAAAAATATAAATGTAAATTTTGCTCGTCAGATGTCAGGGTCTCCATAAAAACCAAGTCCAATTTGAACACCCACATGCAGGTAATTTTTTAATAGATATATACATATTGTATGGATTTATTTTAGAAATATTGCATAGTTATATCTTATCTTTTTCTTTAAAATTGTAGTGAAAGGAATTTTTTATATTAAATTAACTATATAGTGTTTTTAATCATAAGTATAAAGTCTGTTTATTCAAAATTTGTATTTTAATATATTTGGATAAGTTAAACATATAGATCAGTTTTCTTACAAAAGCTCTAATAATAAAAGATTGTTTTTTATTTCATTTATTTATTATTATTATTATTTAATACTTTTTTTTACGAGAATCCCCTCCAAAAAAACAGATAGTAAGACTGGTTTGTCAATAAATATACGGGTGTAAATAAGATTAGTAAGAGTGTTAGTAAGGGGTGTTAGTAAGATTTCTTTAAGGGTGAAAGACAATGTTAATGATACCTCGTTGTTAGTAAATTTCTTTAGCTTATGCGCCGACAAATTCAATGACGAACCCCTGAATTTTGAAATATAGCCACCGAATTTTTGTTTTATCTCTGATTATTTTAAAAAGGTAAAAAACTACCAAAAAAAATTCTCTCTAAATGAGTTATAAGTAAATAATGTGAAAAAAAAGGTAGTTAATTTTTTTTCCCAGAAAGGTTTGTTTCCCCCTCTCCCCTCCCCCAATATACTCCTACCAAAATACAGTATTTTATATTATTATTGTTATTATTATTTGCCTGTTAAGGTTTATGTGTCTCAATTTTGTTTTAAATATGTGGTTCAATTGGACAGAGGTATGCAAATGAAAGAAAAAAGAATGAATTGCTTTAATTCTTCCATTTCGAAAATTTTGGTAGAAACTTATTTTATTTAATTTTTCTTCATTTTTTAAATTTTGTTTTGCTTATTTGCCTAAATGTCTTGCAACGAATGTTCTGAGGAAAATAACCTTAGTTAAACGCATTTCATGTTTAAATTTTACGTTAAAAAAAAAAAAAAATAATAATAATGTGAAACACATGTCCCCCCTCCAAATTTTAGTGTATGTGTAAGATGAGGGGGGGGGGGGCTCATTCTACGTACACCGGTATTCGTGAATTTCAAATCAGAATTTCGCATGGTACATATACCTATTCTATTAATCAAACATCCTTAGAAATGCTCTTAATTTCAAAATAAATTTATAATAATGAAATCAGTTCTAAAATATTCAAAAAGGAAAACATATATTATTTATACAGGAAAGAATAGCTAATTTAATATAAATGATTTATTTTTCCTTTAAAAATAAATAAATTAAAGGAAACTCATATTTTGTAAATTTGTAACTCTAGTTTGTAACATGTAGACTATGGAATTAATGTAATCGAACTGTAATCGTAATCGACTAGTTCGGTAATCGTAATCCAAGAAAAAAATATTAATAGTAATCCAAACGTAATCGTAATTTTGAAATAAAAAATGGATAATCGATTATATAATCGTAATCAGGCTTGCATAAATATAGACATAATCGTAATCTATTTTTTGAAATTGGAAATAATCGTAATCTTAATCGATTACAGTCCTCTGTAATCGACTCGAAGTCTGATTGCTAGAACTATTTTTTCTGGATTTAAATTTAGTTTTTTCATAAAGATTTTCTTACCGTAAGATGGATACCGAAGTTACTTTGTAACAGGTGGGGTAACGTTGTGACATGTAGTCTAGTTTTGGTATTTCGAATCTCCCGCTCTGTCCTGTGCGGTTGGAAAGCAAACATCAATAATAACTCCCAGTGCAGAATGTGAGCATAAGACGATTTTTTTTTTTCAGAAATTCTAACACAAAATACGCAAACTAGACCAGGTGTCACAAAGTAAGTCAGAAAGTAGCTCCATCTTACGGTATATTATTATTTCAAACCTACCAGCTAATTATTTTCCTTTATTTTTCAGTGTGAGAACAGTTTTAAATTAAATGTGGATTTTTTAAAATTATTATTTTGAGGTAAATCTAATATTTTTGGGATCCATTATTTTTTTTAAACTCAGAGAAAGTGGGCTTTAAAATTATTATAATTTTTACGTAAATTAATAAAAAACAATTATCTAAAAATAACTATTTTGTAATACATTTTAGTTTTATTGTAAAAATTTTACAAAGATTGAGTTTGAGTGTGTTTATAACAATATTTATAAATATGCATATAGGTTTAGGTGTAAATTTATGTGTATCTGTGTAAATATATGCACATTCACTGCACTGTGCACATTTCTAAAAAAATAATAATAAATAAATAAAATTTTATAAAAGATAAAATTTAAATCATAAAATTATCCATGCTTAATTGTATGCATTTTAGTAACAGTATTCAAATTGTATAAATAAATGACAAATATATGCATTTTTTTTCCAAATAATCCTAAATTTTAGAGCTCATTTGAAGAAATTCGGAATGACGAAACATCCGATTTGGATATCCCGGATGACGAAGATGATGCAACAGATCGACTAATTTATCCTGAAAATGAAAAATCCGCATAATCATCTGAAGAAGAAGCCGAAAAAAAAAGCTCAGAACTTGTCTACCAAATTGTCAAAAATTAAAAAAGCAATTGAGAAAACTCCAAGAAACACACAAAGAAAAAACAACCTTCCAAGAAAACTTATTCCAGACCCTTCGATTTCCTTTGCATTTAACGTCTCAGAAGGTTCCAGAAGATCTTATTGGAAAATGTAAATGATGAATTTATTTCTCTGATGCCTGCTCCACCCTGTGCAGGGAGTAACAATAACAGTGCAGATTTTTCTTCCAAGAACAAATTTCATAAATATGTAGGTACTGATCCTATCAGCACCTAACTACATGAATTGTAGACGCTGATTTCCATCAGCGAGTTAAAAGAAGGCAACTACAGGTTAGTGATTAAATAAATACTTCACTCTTTTAAATTTAACAAACTAAATTATATTTAACAAAACAGCTACAATACCGTATGGCAGATGCATGCTCCAAGTAAACAGCGTCGAACACGGAGTAAGAAGCAGGAGGGGAAAGTAGTGTTGAAATTTTGCCATGCGGATTTTTTGACGATAGGCGGCGAAACCGCTGCTAGCAGGCTGACGATCAATGCTTCTGCAATGCTTTTCAATGGGAAAAATGGTCAATTAAAAAAGAAAAAAATTACGAAAAATCTGAATTTTTAGAAAGTTGTAGAAATGAAAATCTGGTTAATTGAAGTTTTCTTCACAACATACATATTTATTTATAGGTATTTGGCGCTTCATTTTCGTTTTTAAGCCATTTAAAATACGAGATCATTCTGACAAAAATCAAAGGGCAGGCCATTTAAAAACATTGAATATCGCAGATTAAAATGACTGTTGGAAGTTAGTTGAATATCGGAAAGAAACAGACTTATGATTTTTACAAATTAAGTATTAATCAAATATTTTGGAGTAAATTTTAATTTCGCGTATAATTTTTATAACCTTAGATCATTTTAATAATCCATAACTTTGGATATTTATGCAATTAATGCATGTAGAATTAAAGCTAATTTTTATTTTAATTATTTGGAGCAACTGCTTATTCATATTATGGGTGTCTTGTGTGTCACCCGCCACTCTGCCCCCCCAGGGGGGCACATTTTTAATTTCTTTACAACACCAGTCGTGTGACACATCATTTCAAAGGTCTGCAACTGCTTATTCATATTATGGATGT
This sequence comes from Maratus speculifer, assembly GCA_964019185.1. NCBI lineage: Eukaryota > Metazoa > Arthropoda > Arachnida > Araneae > Salticidae > Maratus > Maratus speculifer. The sequence continues at coordinate 219,171,353 of OZ025301.1, read as the reverse complement.
CTTGTGTGTCATCCCCCACTCTGCCCCCCAGAGGGGGCACATTTTTAATTTCTTTACAACACCAGTCGTGTGACACATCATTTCAAAGGTCTGCAACTGCTTATTCATATTATGCATGTCTTGTGTGTCACCCCCCAGGGGGGCACATTTAAGCTATTATATAGCTTTTATCGCGGGCTTTGAGCGCGGCGACCGTATCTAGAAATTCCGTAATAAAGAAAAACACCCTAACACTCCGACTAACGTCATTTCATTTCGGCAGACTTCTCATTTATTCAATAAAAGAAAAAAAAATTGTTTTCTTATCGGTCATCACGCTCAAAAAGTGTAACTTGAATTAATATCAAAGAAAAAGAAAAAACTTGAATTAATATCACAGACAAAAAAAAAAAAAAAAAAAAAAAAAAAAAAAAAACTGCATAAATAAAAAATAAATACATAATTATAATTGCATAAGTTGATAAAAATACTATGCAATAGCTTTATCGCGGCAGTCCCCGAGTACCACACGTATTTTTTTTTAATTAAAATCTGTGCATTAGTTCTTGAGATACAGCTGTTGCATAAATCTTAAAATATGCAATATAGCAACGACACATATTAAGCAATTTACACCAAAAACTAATCATCATCAATTTATATCAGGGAATACCTAAATATAAATTTTCATTAAAATCCGTACGTAGTTCTTGAGATACAGCTGTTGCGTAAACCGTAAAAAATGCAGCATAACAGCGAGTGTCACCTGTTGAGTGATTTACACTAAAAACTGATCAGCATCAATTTATATCAGGGACTACCTAAAACAAAATTTTTATTGGAATCCGTGCGCTAGTTCTTGAGATTCAGCTGTTACGTAAATCATAAAAAAATGAAGCATAGCAGTGACACCTGTTGAGCGATTTACGCCAAAAACTAATCAGCAATAATTTATATCAGGGTCTTACCTAAATATCAATTTTTATTAAATTCCGTGAATTTTTTCTTGAGATAGGAAACCCACAAAATGTGTGTCACAGACAGATATTTTATAAAAGCATGTTTTGTGGAATCTCTGACCCCTAAAACGTGTACAATCCGTCGAAAACCAGAATTCGAAAATTTTTACGAATCCAATACTTTCTTCTTGTAGAGATAGAAGGGAAAAAATTGGTGCTGGTAGAAAAAATTTGATGCTGCTCCCTTAATCTCCTCGGACGGGACGATCCCCCCCCCCCCTTGCCTTTCACATGGGCCTGAATGTCCGGATGGAAAAGATGGGGATTTAAAAGCAAAAATTCCTGAATGAGCTAAGAACAATTTTGATTAATAGATTTATTTTTACTGCACAGTCACAAATAAAAGATAGAAGCAAAGTAAAAAATATATAAATACGTGTGGCACTCCGGGAACTGCCGCGGTAAAGCTATTGCATAGCATTTTTTATCAACTTATGCAACTATAATTATTTATTTATTTTTTATTTATGCAGTTTTTTTTATATTAATTCAAGTTTTTTCTTTTTCTTTGATATTAATTTACTATTATTTATACTTTATACTATTTATTTTACTATTATTATCCTTATTTAATATTACACTTTTTGAGCGTGATGACCGATAAGAAAACAATTTTTTTTCTATTAATGAATAAATGAGAAGTCTACCGAAGTGCCGAAATTTGCCGAAATGAAATGAAGTTAGCCGGAGTGTTAGGTTTTTTTTCTCATTACGGAATTTCTAGATTCGGTCGCCGCGCTCAAAGCACGCGATAAAAGCTATGCAACAGTTTAAAGGTGCCCCCTTTGGGGGGATGTAACACAAGACATGCATAACATGAATAAACAGTTGCAGACCTTTCAAATGATGAATCACACGACTGGTGTTGTAAAGAAATTAAAAATGTGCCCCCCCCTGGGGGGGCAGAGTGGGGGGACACACACAAGACATCCATAATATGAATAAGCGGTTGCAGACCTTTGAAATGATGTGTCACCCGACTGGTGTTGTAAAGAAATTAAAAATGTGCCCCCCCTTGGGGGCAGAGTGGGGGGGGTGACACACAAGACATCCATAATATGAATAAGCAGTTGCAGACCTTTGAAATGATGTGTCACATGACTGGTGTTGTAAAGAAATTAAAAATGTGCCCCCCCCCCCCCTGAAGGGACAGAGTAGGGGGGTGTGTGACACACAAGTCATCCATAATATGAATAAGCAGTTGCTCCAAATAATTAAAATAAAAATTAGCTTTAATTCTACATGCATTAATTGCATAAATATCCAAAGTTATGGATTATCAAAATGGTCTAAGGTTATAAAAACTATACGCGAAATTAAAATTTATTCCAAAATATTTGATTAATACTTAATTTCTAAAAATCATAAGTCTGTTTCTTTGCGATATTCAACTAATTTACAACAGTCATTTTAATCCGCGATATTTAATGTTTTTAAATGGCCTTCCCTTTGATTTTTGTCAGAATAGTAGTAGGAAAAGGAGAGTACGGGCTCAAGCGCAGGTGGGGTTGTGGGGCCGCGCAGCATCCCTCCGGCTGCCCCACCTGCTCCTCCGGCTGCCCCACCTGCTCCGCCTCCTGGCCCCGCCTGCGGTGCCGCCGCTCGAAATCATACTATAAGATGAAGATTAAATTTATATTTGAATTTTGAATAACCGTAATTTTAATGAGTATTATTAATTAAGCGAAACAATTAAAATCTCAGTTTTTAGCCATTTTATTTAGATTTCTTCAACTACAAGATGAGATTATCAATTTAACTCAAGAAAGTTAAACATATATTTGAATTTTGCTTCATAGACATCTTAATGAGCAGTATTAATTAAGTAAAAACAATAGAAAATATCCAGTTTTATAGAAAAAGACTGATTTCTTACGATTTTTATCAACTATATGATCAATGTAACGAAAAAAGTTAAACATGTATCCTAGTTTTTCAACAGCTATAGCCTTAATGAGTATCGTTAATTAAGTAAAAAAACAATGGAAAATATCAAGTTTTATGGAAAAAGGCTGATCTCTTACGATTTTTATCAACTTAAGAGAGAAAACTTAAACATACATTTTAGTTTTTCAACAGCTATAACCTTAATGAGCATTCATAATTAAGTAAAAAAACAATGGAAAATATCAAGTTTTATGGAAAAAGACTGATCTCTTACGATTTTTATCAACTTAAGAGAGAAAACTTAAACATACATTTCAGTTTTTCAACAGCTATAACCTTAATGAGCATTCATAATTAAGTAAAAAACAATGGAAAATATCGATTTTTATGGAAAAAGACTGATTTCTTACGATTTTTATCAACTCCAACATCAGTGTATCGACTTACAAGTTGAAAGTTAAACGTGCATTCTAGTTTTTCAACAGCTATAATCTTAATGAGTTTCGTTAATTAAGTAAAAAACAATGGAAAATATCAAGTTTTATAGAAAAAGACTGATTTCTTACGATTTTTTCAACTCAAACTTCAGAATATCAATTTGATAGAAAGAAATTTAAGCATGCATTCCAGTTTTGGACAACCATTTCCTTCATGAACATTAATAATTAAGCAAAACAACGGAAAATATTAAATTTTTAACTGATTTCTTCATATTTTTTTATTTTATTTTTTTTATATATATAAAATCAGAATACACAACTTAAAATAGAAATTTAAACACATTTTTTAGTTTTTGAACAGTCGTTACCTCAAAGAATTTCAATAATTGAACAATTAACAAAGGAAACTGATGATTTTTTAACGAAAAAAGACGAATTAAACGAATTTGGTTAACTTTTACTCTAATTGGAAATTTCATCGTACTTTATATATACCAACTAAGTAGAATTTTAATACATAAACGAATAATTTAAAGAAATCCCCAACACACAAATGTGAACCTGCTGAGCATTTCTTATTACGTCATATCTAAACTAAAACTTTTTTCTGCAACCCCTCCAAGCATGCATTCCAGGTAGGGGAACATAACAAAGAATTTTGACGTCACAACTTACAAAGGAGTACAACAAAATGTTTACGTTCAAGAAAAAGTATCGCATAAAGAGAAAAAAAAGAAGAGATTTAAGTTATTTATCCATTCTAGTTTTATAACAGTTACTACAACATCTCCAAATTAAAATTTGGAAGTCATAATGAGTATAATTAATTAAGCAAAATAATAGAAATATTAGTTTTTCAGAGGGGAAAAGACGAATTTAAACAAATTTTATTAGTTTTACACTAGTTTAATAATAATTTTAAGGAGGAAAAAGACGAATTTAAACTTTTTTTTTTTTTTTTTTTTTTAGTTTTACACTATTTTTTTCTCATCTCCAACATGGATATATCAATTTTAACAGAAGAATTAAACGTATATTATAGTTTTTAACAACAAAATCTTAACAAGTATCATTAATTAAACAAAAATAAATATCAGTTTTAAAGAAAAGACGAATTTGAATAATTTTACACTAGTATTTTCAAAAGCAACATGGAAATATCAATACTTATTCACATATTTCACTTATTCACTGTATTCAATACTATATTTAATAAATTTGGATACACTTTAAGAATTTCCTAATCTATAATTAAATATTAGCTGTATATTTAATGTTACCCATGTTTTCAACATTAGTTCATAATCGTGAATTTTGTATTTTAAATACCATGTATTCAGGTTCAGATTATTTTCACTTGAAATCATACAGAATTTTTTAATAGAGTTTGTTTTTGAAATCATTGAAGCAACTGTATTTAATATTTTTAACACCAATTTTCTAAGATTTTCTAACATTTTCTGATTATACATTCTTCAGAAGTACATTTCTAAATGCTACAATCACTTTACATATCGAAAAGATATCATTGAAGCAACTGTATTTAATATTTTTAATACCAATTTTCTAAGATTTTTTAACATTTTCCGGTTATACATTCCTCAAAAGTTATTATTACGTATTCTAAACAATAGCAAATATTAATTTTAAGAATAAAAAGACGAATTTAAACAAATTTTATTAGTTTTACACCATTTTTTCTCACCTCCAACACGGATATATCAATTTTAACAGAAGAATTAAACGTATATTTTAGTTTTTAACAACAAAAATGTAATAAGTATCATTAATTAAACAAAAATAAATATCAATTTTCAAGAAAAGACAATTTTTTACACAAATTTTCAACTTTGAAATACATTGCTTACATATATTGTTACAGTATATTACTAAACTTAAACTTTTTAAAAAGTTTGAATGTCTTTACAAAGGGTTCATACTTATATTTTTCACGTCTTGACTGCATTCGGAATCTTACAACAAAAGTATACTTTTATTATTATTATTATTATTATTATTATTATTCTAGAAAACCTAAAAAAATCGTTTCTTGCTGCTTTAGACACTTGACATATTAAAACTACTCTACCCATATAATTAATCAAATTAGGACATGATTCATCTTACACTTCAAAATTTCTGAATTTTTACAATACTTATTTTCATCAAACTTTATTCTTGATCCTATATATTTTAATAGCACAGAATTTTCACATCTGTTTTTATCTACTTATCAGAAAATTATTAAAACACCCAACAACATTTTTCAAATATGAATATTATCTTTACAATTTAATGATGCAAAACATACACGAATACAAAGTTTAATTTTTACAAACATTTCATATTTCAAACCAAACTATTCGAAATTTTCACAACATAAGAGCAAACATTAGACGAACTTTTTAACATTAATATTGCTTAGATCTTTTCATCATAACTTTTAACTATGATAATTATCCATTTTTAGGTTGATTGTCGAAAAACTGTAACTGAAATTACATAAACTTAATGTAAAAAACCATGTTCTCACACAATTTCTTGAAATTCAACAAAGAATTGACTATTACTCCAATACTTATCTACTTCAATCTCGACTCTCGATAGTATATAGATATTGCATCATTACATACTTACAACTCTTTTCAAACGTTTATCAGAAAATCAAGTCAATCAAAGTCTAGTAGTTATCACACCTGTTCCTCAGAAATATTACTATCATATGAAACAGTAAAGAAAATTAATAGATATTTAATATTTAATAACTTCATACGTGAAATTACTACCGAATGAGAATACTAATAATCAATAAAATCAACTGTTGGACAAAAAAAATAGTACAGATTACCGAAAATTAAAATTTTTTCTACAAAAATTACAAAAATTAACAAATGAATGACCAGTTAGAGAAATAATTAAAAAAAATAATGAACATATTTACAAATTTATTAAAATCACACCTTTTTCTGGATTACAAACCACAATTTCTTGAAAAATTTAACACCGAATTTGTAAGATTTTAATCCTAGTATTACATACACTCAATAAATATTCAAAATTAACAAAAAAATAATTTTTTAGTCTCATCAATAAGCAGAAATTCTATATTAAAAGAATATTTTCATAGTAGTACTTATAAAAATGAGAGTTTACAAACTGATTTTCATAATTTTATCACATTTAAACTTAATTTTTATACATAAAACATTATTTAATCAAATTTTATACTTTCTAATTCAGTAAAATTCAATACTTTTTTAGTTTTTAAACCAATACCACAATATTTATTTACATCAAACTTGATTCTTTACCTTTTATATTTCCGCATTACACAAGTGAGTTAAATACTAACTTGGAACGGGAGTTGAAGTCAATTGATTCAATTCGATTTTCATCGTATACGCATTTCCCCTACACGAAATTTCTTACTTCTATAATCATCTAATGTATTAAAACTAATCTACTCATATTTTTAATCAATTCATCAGATGTTTCATCTCGCACTTCTGAATTATCATCCACCAAGTTGTTTAAAATATAAATACTATCTTTATAGTTTTAATGTAGTATACATGGCTAATCTTGAGTTTCCATCTATACTATTAATCAAATTATCATATGTTTCATCTTACAGTTCAACGATTTCTGAATTATCGTCCATCTAGTTGTTTAAAATATTAATAAAATGTTTATAGTTTTTGATTATACATAGTATGTATGAATACAATCTTTAATTTTTAACAGTTCATATTTCAAATAACCTATTTTCGAAACCAAACTATGTGAATTTTACCACAATACTTATCATCATACAGAGATTTGTGTTTCATACTTTTTCTAAAAATTATCAGATATGTACTCCTCAGAGGAATTTCTATCATATGAATAAATGAAAAAAAAAAATTAATTTATATTAAACGTACAGCGAAATTTGATTGCAATATATATGTATTTAATAAAAATAAATAAATGAGCGATTATTTATACATTAAACCTTTACTAAATATATATTTCTTGCGTTATAAAGATGTTTCAACAAGATGAACCAAAACAGCAGCAAACTTCAGAAATTAATGATCTGAATGATTCATCCCTAGCACATGTAGCGTTAATGAATAATACATATGTAAGTACTTATATGAAAAATACTAGAATTCGTATATGAATCGTAATTAGAGTAAATATAAAATGATTTGTCTTACTGCCTACACTTTAACAAATGCCTTTTTACCTATATTGTTGAAAAGAATCCTAATTGTTTGCATTTTATTTCTATTACAGATGTGTTCTATTTGCTACAAACATTTCTTAAGTAAATCGAATTTAACAGAACATACAAAAATCCATACAGGTGAAAAACCTTACACTTGGGAAGATTACCAAATGCTGTTTTCAAGAAGGCGTGAATCAAAAGTGCACACATCATCATATAAAGCATCGTCAGTTATATGTAAACTTAGTGAGGATATTCAAAAATTATTCAGACGTTTGAAGAATTTAGACATAAAGGAAGATATTTAGACTATATATCCATCATATTTTCATAACACTTACCACAATATCTCAAACTTAAAATTTGGAAGACATGCACACGGCTGAAAAGTAATTTTGTTACCCGTGATTCTTCTAACCAGCATGAATGTATAGATATTATTTTGCAATGTATCCTTTAAATGCTCACATTAAATATTCCTTTATATACATATATCGTTGTGTTTATTTTTTAAAAACCTATTACATTAATAAAATAGGTTACACACACGTACATACACATAACATTTTAAGTGAAACAACACTCTCACAACTTAAAAAATGCATAAGAACACACAAAAATAAGCAGATGTAAGAAAAAATATGCAAATTTACAAAATAATTTCACTGTTTTCTAGAAATACCAACAAAAAAATATTTAAAGTATAAAAAAATTACAAAAGTGAAAAGAAAAAACACAAATGTAAAACAAAAATCACAAAGTGAAAAACTCACAACAAAGTTTTTGAAAAAAAAAAATTTACAACAAAAATTTTTTTACAAAAACCAAAACTTCAAAAATATTTTTCCAAAAAAATTTTTTTTCAAAAACATTTTTTACAAAAAAATTTTTTTTTCAAAATAAGTTTTTACAAAAGTAAAAAATAAAAAATCACAACGTTAAAAATATGAAAAATTTTAGTTAAAAAAAGTGTAAAAAAAATTGCAAAAAAAATTGCAAAAATTTCAAAAAAAGTTACGAAAAAAGTATCAAAATTTTTGTTCTTTTTAATACAGTATGCAATGGTGAAACCATTGTATTTACTATTAAAAAGAACAAAAATTTTGATACTTTTTTCGTAACTTTTTTTGAAATTTTTGCAATTTTTTTTGCATTTTTTTTTACACTTTTTTTAACTAAAATTTTTCATATTTTTAACGTTGTGATTTTTTATTTTTTACTTTTGTAAAAACTTATTTTGAAAAAAAAATTTTTTTGTAAAAAATGTTTTTGAAAAAAAATTTTTTTGGAAAAATATTTTTGAAGTTTTGGTTTTTGTAAAAAAATTTTTGTTGTAAATTTTTTTTTTTCAAAAACTTTGTTGTGAGTTTTTCACTTTGTGATTTTTGTTTTACATTTGTGTTTTTTCTTTTCACTTTTGTAATTTTTTTATACTTTAAATATTTTTTTGTTGGTATTTCTAGAAAACAGTGAAATTATTTTGTAAATTTGCATATTTTTTCTTACATCTGCTTATTTTTGTATGTTCTTATGCATTTTTTAAGTTGTGAGAGTGTTGTTTCACTTAAAATGTTATGTGTATGTACGTGTGTGTAACCTATTTTATTAATGTAATAGGTTTTTAAAAAATAAACACAACGATATATGTATATAAAGGAATATTTAATGTGAGCATTTAAAGGATACATTGCAAAATAATATCTATACATTCATGCTGGTTAGAAGAATCACGGGTAACAAAATTACTTTTCAGCCGTGTGCATGTCTTCCAAATTTTAAGTTTGAGATATTGTGGTAAGTGTTATGAAAATATGATGGATATATAGTCTAAATATCTTCCTTTATGTCTAAATTCTTCAAACGTCTGAATAATTTTTGAATATCCTCACTAAGTTTACATATAACTGACGATGCTTTATATGATGATGTGTGCACTTTTGATTCACGCCTTCTTGAAAACAGCATTTGGTAATCTTCCCAAGTGTAAGGTTTTTCACCTGTATGGATTTTTGTATGTTCTGTTAAATTCGATTTACTTAAGAAATGTTTGTAGCAAATAGAACACATCTGTAATAGAAATAAAATGCAAACAATTAGGATTCTTTTCAACAATATAGGTAAAAAGGCATTTGTTAAAGTGTAGGCAGTAAGACAAATCATTTTATATTTACTCTAATTACGATTCATATACGAATTCTAGTATTTTTCATATAAGTACTTACATATGTATTATTCATTAACGCTACATGTGCTAGGGATGAATCATTCAGATCATTAATTTCTGAAGTTTGCTGCTGTTTTGGTTCATCTTGTTGAAACATCTTTATAACGCAAGAAATATATATTTAGTAAAGGTTTAATGTATAAATAATCGCTCATTTATTTATTTTTATTAAATACATATATATTGCAATCAAATTTCGCTGTACGTTTAATATAAATTAATTTTTTTTTTCATTTATTCATATGATAGAAATTCCTCTGAGGAGTACATATCTGATAATTTTTAGAAAAAGTATGAAACACAAATCTCTGTATGATGATAAGTATTGTGGTAAAATTCACATAGTTTGGTTTCGAAAATAGGTTATTTGAAATATGAACTGTTAAAAATTAAAGATTGTATTCATACATACTATGTATAATCAAAAACTATAAACATTTTATTAATATTTTAAACAACTAGATGGACGATAATTCAGAAATCGTTGAACTGTAAGATGAAACATATGATAATTTGATTAATAGTATAGATGGAAACTCAAGATTAGCCATGTATACTACATTAAAACTATAAAGATAGTATTTATATTTTAAACAACTTGGTGGATGATAATTCAGAAGTGCGAGATGAAACATCTGATGAATTGATTAAAAATATGAGTAGATTAGTTTTAATACATTAGATGATTATAGAAGTAAGAAATTTCGTGTAGGGGAAATGCGTATACGATGAAAATCGAATTGAATCAATTGACTTCAACTCCCGTTCCAAGTTAGTATTTAACTCACTTGTGTAATGCGGAAATATAAAAGGTAAAGAATCAAGTTTGATGTAAATAAATATTGTGGTATTGGTTTAAAAACTAAAAAAGTATTGAATTTTACTGAATTAGAAAGTATAAAATTTGATTAAATAATGTTTTATGTATAAAAATTAAGTTTAAATGTGATAAAATTATGAAAATCAGTTTGTAAACTCTCATTTTTATAAGTACTACTATGAAAATATTCTTTTAATATAGAATTTCTGCTTATTGATGAGACTAAAAAATTATTTTTTTGTTAATTTTGAATATTTATTGAGTGTATGTAATACTAGGATTAAAATCTTACAAATTCGGTGTTAAATTTTTCAAGAAATTGTGGTTTGTAATCCAGAAAAAGGTGTGATTTTAATAAATTTGTAAATATGTTCATTATTTTTTTTAATTATTTCTCTAACTGGTCATTCATTTGTTAATTTTTGTAATTTTTGTAGAAAAAATTTTAATTTTCGGTAATCTGTACTATTTTTTTTGTCCAACAGTTGATTTTATTGATTATTAGTATTCTCATTCGGTAGTAATTTCACGTATGAAGTTATTAAATATTAAATATCTATTAATTTTCTTTACTGTTTCATATGATAGTAATATTTCTGAGGAACAGGTGTGATAACTACTAGACTTTGATTGACTTGATTTTCTGATAAACGTTTGAAAAGAGTTGTAAGTATGTAATGATGCAATATCTATATACTATCGAGAGTCGAGATTGAAGTAGATAAGTATTGGAGTAATAGTCAATTCTTTGTTGAATTTCAAGAAATTGTGTGAGAACATGGTTTTTTACATTAAGTTTATGTAATTTCAGTTACAGTTTTTCGACAATCAACCTAAAAATGGATAATTATCATAGTTAAAAGTTATGATGAAAAGATCTAAGCAATATTAATGTTAAAAAGTTCGTCTAATGTTTGCTCTTATGTTGTGAAAATTTCGAATAGTTTGGTTTGAAATATGAAATGTTTGTAAAAATTAAACTTTGTATTCGTGTATGTTTTGCATCATTAAATTGTAAAGATAATATTCATATTTGAAAAATGTTGTTGGGTGTTTTAATAATTTTCTGATAAGTAGATAAAAACAGATGTGAAAATTCTGTGCTATTAAAATATATAGGATCAAGAATAAAGTTTGATGAAAATAAGTATTGTAAAAATTCAGAAATTTTGAAGTGTAAGATGAATCATGTCCTAATTTGATTAATTATATGGGTAGAGTAGTTTTAATATGTCAAGTGTCTAAAGCAGCAAGAAACGATTTTTTTAGGTTTTCTAGAATAATAATAATAATAATAATAATAATAATAAAAGTATACTTTTGTTGTAAGATTCCGAATGCAGTCAAGACGTGAAAAATATAAGTATGAACCCTTTGTAAAGACATTCAAACTTTTTAAAAAGTTTAAGTTTAGTAATATACTGTAACAATATATGTAAGCAATGTATTTCAAAGTTGAAAATTTGTGTAAAAAATTGTCTTTTCTTGAAAATTGATATTTATTTTTGTTTAATTAATGATACTTATTACATTTTTGTTGTTAAAAACTAAAATATACGTTTAATTCTTCTGTTAAAATTGATATATCCGTGTTGGAGGTGAGAAAAAATGGTGTAAAACTAATAAAATTTGTTTAAATTCGTCTTTTTATTCTTAAAATTAATATTTGCTATTGTTTAGAATACGTAATAATAACTTTTGAGGAATGTATAACCGGAAAATGTTAAAAAATCTTAGAAAATTGGTATTAAAAATATTAAATACAGTTGCTTCAATGATATCTTTTCGATATGTAAAGTGATTGTAGCATTTAGAAATGTACTTCTGAAGAATGTATAATCAGAAAATGTTAGAAAATCTTAGAAAATTGGTGTTAAAAATATTAAATACAGTTGCTTCAATGATTTCAAAAACAAACTCTATTAAAAAATTCTGTATGATTTCAAGTGAAAATAATCTGAACCTGAATACATGGTATTTAAAATACAAAATTCACGATTATGAACTAATGTTGAAAACATGGGTAACATTAAATATACAGCTAATATTTAATTATAGATTAGGAAATTCTTAAAGTGTATCCAAATTTATTAAATATAGTATTGAATACAGTGAATAAGTGAAATATGTGAATAAGTATTGATATTTCCATGTTGCTTTTGAAAATACTAGTGTAAAATTATTCAAATTCGTCTTTTCTTTAAAACTGATATTTATTTTTGTTTAATTAATGATACTTGTTAAGATTTTGTTGTTAAAAACTATAATATACGTTTAATTCTTCTGTTAAAATTGATATATCCATGTTGGAGATGAGAAAAAAATAGTGTAAAACTAAAAAAAAAAAAAAAAAAAAAAAAAGTTTAAATTCGTCTTTTTCCTCCTTAAAATTATTATTAAACTAGTGTAAAACTAATAAAATTTGTTTAAATTCGTCTTTTCCCCTCTGAAAAACTAATATTTCTATTATTTTGCTTAATTAATTATACTCATTATGACTTCCAAATTTTAATTTGGAGATGTTGTAGTAACTGTTATAAAACTAGAATGGATAAATAACTTAAATCTCTTCTTTTTTTCTCTTTATGCGATACTTTTTCTTGAACGTAAACATTTTGTTGTACTCCTTTGTAAGTTGTGACGTCAAAATTCTTTGTTATGTTCCCCTACCTGGAATGCATGCTTGGAGGGGTTGCAGAAAAAAGTTTTAGTTTAGATATGACGTAATAAGAAATGCTCAGCAGGTTCACATTTGTGTGTTGGGGATTTCTTTAAATTATTCGTTTATGTATTAAAATTCTACTTAGTTGGTATATATAAAGTACGATGAAATTTCCAATTAGAGTAAAAGTTAACCAAATTCGTTTAATTCGTCTTTTTTCGTTAAAAAATCATCAGTTTCCTTTGTTAATTGTTCAATTATTGAAATTCTTTGAGGTAACGACTGTTCAAAAACTAAAAAATGTGTTTAAATTTCTATTTTAAGTTGTGTATTCTGATTTTATATATATAAAAAAAATAAAATAAAAAAATATGAAGAAATCAGTTAAAAATTTAATATTTTCCGTTGTTTTGCTTAATTATTAATGTTCATGAAGGAAATGGTTGTCCAAAACTGGAATGCATGCTTAAATTTCTTTCTATCAAATTGATATTCTGAAGTTTGAGTTGAAAAAATCGTAAGAAATCAGTCTTTTTCTATAAAACTTGATATTTTCCATTGTTTTTTACTTAATTAACGAAACTCATTAAGATTATAGCTGTTGAAAAACTAGAATGCACGTTTAACTTTCAACTTGTAAGTCGATACACTGATGTTGGAGTTGATAAAAATCGTAAGAAATCAGTCTTTTTCCATAAAAATCGATATTTTCCATTGTTTTTTACTTAATTATGAATGCTCATTAAGGTTATAGCTGTTGAAAAACTGAAATGTATGTTTAAGTTTTCTCTCTTAAGTTGATAAAAATCGTAAGAGATCAGTCTTTTTCCATAAAACTTGATATTTTCCATTGTTTTTTTACTTAATTATGAATGCTCATTAAGGTTATAGCTGTTGAAAAACTAAAATGTATGTTTAAGTTTTCTCTCTTAAGTTGATAAAAATCGTAAGAGATCAGCCTTTTTCCATAAAACTTGATATTTTCCATTGTTTTTTTACTTAATTAACGATACTCATTAAGGCTATAGCTGTTGAAAAACTAGGATACATGTTTAACTTTTTTCGTTACATTGATCATATAGTTGATAAAAATCGTAAGAAATCAGTCTTTTTCTATAAAACTGGATATTTTCTATTGTTTTTACTTAATTAATACTGCTCATTAAGATGTCTATGAAGCAAAATTCAAATATATGTTTAACTTTCTTGAGTTAAATTGATAATCTCATCTTGTAGTTGAAGAAATCTAAATAAAATGGCTAAAAACTGAGATTTTAATTGTTTCGCTTAATTAATAATACTCATTAAAATTACGGTTATTCAAAATTCAAATATAAATTTAATCTTCATCTTATAGTATGATTTCGAGCGGCGGCACCGCAGGCGGGGCCAGGAGGCGGAGCAGGTGGGGCAGCCGGAGGAGCAGGTGGGGCAGCCGGAGGGATGCTGCGCGGCCCCACAACCCCACCTGCGCTTGAGCCCGTACTCTCCTTTTCCTACTACTCAGAATGATCAGGTATTTTAAAGGGCTTAAAAACGAAAATGAAGTGCCAAATACCTATAAAAAAATATGTATGTTGTGAAGAAAACTACAATTAACCAGATTTTCATTTTTACAACCTTCTAAAAATTCAGTTTTTTCGTAAAAAAAAATTTAAAAATGACCATTTTTTCCATTGAAAAGCATTGCAGTAGCTAAAAAACCAGCCTACTACCTATCACAGCCCCCTCATTATTTACCAAAATTTCATTTTGTATTTTCGGAGAGTCATGCGCATTATGTATCCCCTCCTGTGTCTTACTCCGTGGCGTCGAATGTTGAATGTCAAAATACGGTGAGTTAAGTTGAGTGTAAACAGTGAGATAAGTTGAGTTGTAAAACAGTCAGTTGAAAGTTCAGAAAAAAGGAAATTAATTGTTCACGGTTATGATTAACCACTACAAATATATACCGAATGAGTTAATAAATATTTTTACTAAATTTACAAATCGCAGGTATTTAGTAGACTGGAAAAAAAAACCTTTTAGTTACAGAATCTAAAAAGTTTTTTTTTTTTTTTTTGCTATTACAATTATACTGACCTATCTAAAATATCCTAGAATACGGATATAGAGGTCGAAAGATATCCCCGTTCCAGATAACATGTCGCGGGATAGGTACTTTTCAACTAGAAACAATTTAAAACTAAGAGATTATCTCACAGTAACCGATGAAGAAAAGACTGAAAATAAATTTTGGAAAATCAGATCTATTATCCACATTGTTGTATCAGGATGTCTGTTGAATAAAAATTCTCAGCCATAGTTATAGATGAACAAATTACTCTTTTTTATGGACATGCACCGGAAAGATAATTCATCAATGGAAACCTAAATTCTTGTCGACAGAAGGTCTTTTTACTCGCAGCTCAAGATGGTCTCTCATTAGACATTTTTATATATCAAGGTAAGGGATAGAAAATTAATACAGGTATAAATGGGGATGATGGAGAATATTTAGGTACTGGTGAAAAAATAGTGCTTAAACTTACAGAGAATTTACCTTCTGGTTGTATCTTATATATGAGCAAATATTTTACATTAATAACTTTCTTGGATATCCTCCATTATAAAGCTGAATGCCAGGGAACAGGTACTCTACGAAAGAACAATATATCATCAAATGTAAATTTTGATTCCTACACTCATAAAAGCTTGGTCGGGGTTCAGTTGACCAAAATATTCGAAATGATTTACAAATTTTCCACCTGAAATGGTTTGTTAACAAGCCATTCTAGCTTCTTCAGTCATATTTGCTTCTTCAGCTGACGGTAAGCATCCTGATGCAAGCGATGATCGAAAAAGGATACTTTTCAGTGAACCGTCCATCCATTATAAAGAAGTATAATGAATTTATGGGAGTTTTTAATCATTTTCTAAGCTATTACAGAACACATACAAAGGCGAAAAAAAAATGGACCATAAGAATCATCATACATTTTCCCCCCATAGCTACCAGTTGGATAGAGTATATGGGTCACTAAACAGTGCTCAACTGAGCAAAGAAAGAAATATTAGACTATCTTGCATTCAGAGTTTTTCTACAAGAATATCTTTTCTATGACACAGAAGAATGCAGTGGTTCAGAGTATATAATCCTAGTGAACCGTCAACACCACAGAAAAACTAGTCATTGAGGGCCACCGTAATACTTACCCATCATAATATAAAATATGAAAATAAAACGCCATATGTAAATTATCTATGGCGAATTCCAAAATAAAATTTAAACGCATAATTAAATAATTTTAAATACATAATAATGCTCTATTAATAATTTGCTGATGAGTCAATTTCGACAAATTATATAAAACGCCAAAATACTCAAGTAGTACCGGATTGCATAAAAGAAACATCCTTATAACTCAGAAAGTAATAATTATATTAACTAAAAATTTACTGCGTTGGATTAAGCATCTCATTTCCAAGTAAAATATATCTATGAATTCAAATTTGAATGAAATACAGGGTCATGAAAAATCGAAGAATTTGGAAAACAGGATTACACATATCTCGGCAACTAATAATCCGATCGACTTCGTTCTTTATGCAAAATTTATGTTATTTTATAGTCTTTTACATCCATTTCTTAAAACAAAAAAATTCGAAAATTTTTATATACTTTTCATCAGAACGAATTTTTCGAGAGTCCGAAAAAAAAATATTTCCGGATAATCGAGGTTACTGATATTAAATAGGCTTCGTCCCATTCTTACATAATAAGTACATACAAAATTTCAAGTCTCTATCTCAATTTGTTCGGGAGATAGAGCGGTTACAGACAGACAGACAGACACACAGAAGGACGGACGGCAAAATTTTTTTTCTAAAAATGTGTTTTTCGGAATCTCCAGTATCTAAAACGTGTAAATCTGTCAAAAAAATTTTCGATTTTCAAAATGATTGCAAGACTTACCCTATGTTACGTATGATGGGTAAGTAATAGATGCAATCAAAGAATTTCCTTGCCAAAAAGAAAGGTTTCACATATGCCTGAGATTCCCAAACCATCAACAAAAAATCGATGTAAGATGCCTGGTTGTAAATCCAATTTTGCAAAAATTCGATGCACTGTATGTAAAGTTTTTTTTTTTTTTTTTTTTTTATTTGTAAGAAGCCAAACAATGTTTCAAATTATTTTACGAAAAATAATGTTTTAAAAATTGATTTAAAACTATTGATAGTTAGGAAAGTATCTGCAGTAAATGTATTTCTTTCAATTTAAGTTTCAGTCATTTCTAAAAGGCTACACAATTACCAATTTAATTTTCAAATTATTATGTATGTTATGTCCATACAATTAAATTAATTTTTAATCTTAAAAATATGTTCTGCATTAATATAAATATGTACTATAACATTAAAACGCAATTTGCTCGTAATATATTTAAAAATATATACATAAACATATACTTCGTATTTAATATATCGTATGTCATTAGGTAGTGTCTGTAGGAGACACTAATTTTTTAATTAAAACAAAAATTAAGACTCAAAGTTGGCCTCAGGACTGAGGAGGATAATCATTAATCATCGTAATCTTTTAGCTCTATTTTTTAGGCCCATAATTAAAGACTCAAAAATTTGAACCATTTTATGTTCCGTGTGCCCTTAATAAAGAGGTGTTTAAATTAGCAATTTGAAGAAAGCATAACACATTTGAAAATTAAATTTTAAGAATTGCTACCAATAGCCCGGAAAACATCCGAATTCGGTTATGTAACCCTGTATATACGATCTACAGATTTGTATATATATTATATTGTTATTGTATTCTAAAATTTAAATCAGTTAGAAAACGCATAACACAATTGGGGAGGGGATTACAGTTAGAATTTCTTATTAGCAAAACAAATGGACAATATTCTTTACATGCATATATACATACAGATATGACAGAAGAATAGGAGTGCCAAACACTGGAATATTCACATTTTGGAATTAGATAATTTTATAATCATTTAATGATGTAAAAATAAGAATTTTACATTTTTATAAAACAAGCGGGTAAGTGTGATCACAGATCGCACAGAGGATTTCATTTAATATTTATTTTAAAACACTTTACCCTTAAATTAATAAATAAAAATTGCTAATTTATAACTAATAAAATCTTACATAAGTGGCAGCACCCTTATATTTAACTAAACAACATCTCTTGACGTTTAATGTGCGCTATATGTTTTCCCAAAAGATGACAGCACCAAAAAATGTCAAAGATATTTTATTTTGAAAATAATACCTATTTTTACTCCAAATATTTTAAAGATTTTTTTTCTTTAATAATTAAAAAAAAATCAATTTCCCTTTCAATTATTTGAGCTAGTTGAGGAAAAAAAAAAAAATAAAAAGTATAAAGATTTAAAAAAAAATTAAAATAAAAGATAAATATATTTATTATACAAGTAATTTATTTAAAAAACTAAAATATATTTTATTGATATATTTCTTTAAATATCATACATTCTAATTTAAAATCCAGAATAATTTATTTATTTATAGATTTTGTAAAATAATTTAAATATTTATAAAAATGAAAAATGGTCATAAAATCATGTTATGTCAGTAAGTATAAAGGTAAAAATAGTTTGAATTATAATAAAAATAATATAAACCCTTAAATTGGCAGAAAAAATACGAAATTTATTTTTTAATTAAATCCATCTCAATATGAAAATTTCAACTTCCAGCATCGGGGTTCGAATTAAGAACTTTCTACTAAGATGCTTCACCTTCTAGATATGATGTCTACACAAAAAAATTCGAATTAAGGTTCTCTTTTGAAACTTAAATTGCAAAAACGAACGGATGACACTGAAAAAAATAATTTGATTAAAAGAATAGACCTTTTTCAAAATTTTATAATTTGTCATGTGGCACGAGCTATTCAGCACAAAATATGAATTCTCTGACCTATACAGTTTTTGTATACTTACTCTGTGACGAACAGACAGACAGATGGGGTTTCATCAGATCAACGAAACCTTAAAAAGATAAAACTATTTTAGTATAAAGAACAAGTTACAATTAAAAAGAGAACATTTTCGTTGGGTAAAAAACACTACTTACATATCAAAAGACAGATCTCCCCCCCCCCCCCGACTCAGAGATATCTTATGTCATGTGCCACAGAAGAGTTTCTTCACCTTAAAGTGATAATGTTACATATGCGCAGCCCCTAACTGAAATGTTTGTTAATTGATGGTTATAACGGATGTAATGAATAGCGTTTTGACCAGGGCTGGCTTTTTGCCGGCAGAAAATGGTTTCTGCTATGCCAGTGGCAAAAACTGGTTGTAACCGGTAGAAACTGGCAACAACTGGCATAAACTCATTTTATGATATAATCTGAGATTTTTTTTAGTGATATTAAAATGCTAATAATTTATTCGGGATAAATAATAAATAAAATATTGTGAAAAGTTTTAATTTAAAAAATATATTAATTAGAATTTAATAGTTCTGAATCTTTCAAGAAGATCCATGTTATTTGCAGATAATTGAAAATCATGAAAATGATATTAAGGATATAGCAGTTGTTAAAATTATAAATAAATATCATGATTTATAAAGAGTTAAATACTTGTTACAAATGTTAAAATCTATTGTTGTTGCTCTAAATAAAACTAAAAAGCATGAGTGTTCTGTTGCAGCTGCTCATAAAATTTACTTAAATTTACTCAATGGTGGAAATATTATGGAAACACACAAATGCAAGATTCAAATCTCATTTAACTAGCTTATTCAATTCATCCTAAATATATGGGATCAAAATTGACATTTGAGAATAAAGAAAGAGAAAGAAAATTGGTTTTTGATATTCATCTAAATTTTGTGCTGTATACAATAACCCCTTAGAAAAATAAACTCCTTTCTCAGAAATATATATATCTTATGATGTTATGTACTTATACGATCCTTTTGAAACTTTTTGCTACTTTAATTATTTTAACTAAATTCTTTATACATTAAATACATGTGTGAATTATGAATCACTGCAGATTAAAGTTCTTAGTTTCTGCCAGTTTTTGCCACTTACTGGCAGAAACTAGTTTCTGCCATGCCGGTTTTTACCGGTTATAACCGCTGGTTTTGACCGATTGTCAAACTGAAAATAAATATATATTATTTTAACTGTTATTAACTTGTATATTATTTTAACTGCAAATATACCTTTTTTTTTGGGGGGGGGGATATTTTATTATTGTATGTAACTTAACAGCTGGATGCATTTTTTTTTACAGATTTTCTTATTTTTAACTATTTGGAAAAAATAGTTGTTGTTCTCGGTAGAGAATTGGGAAATCTAAAGTATATCTGAATCTTTTAATTGGTTAAATTTCGCAACTTAATTTTATTCGTTTCTTGATTGGTCCAAGTTTAATGTCCAAAAATGGAATACTTCTGTTTTTTATTTTATTCGTTTGCTGATTGGTCCATGTTTAATGTCCAAAAACTGAATACTTATGTTGCCACGACGACAAAAAGAGTAATAAAGACTTACAAAAATAAAATAAAATAAAATAAAATAAAATAATAATAATGTAAAAGCAAATTGTGATAGAGATTTCAAACAAATTTCATTAAGAAGTGCATTTTTTTCTCTACGCAACGGTGTAAAAATTTAAAAAGTGCGATGTTAAGAAGTTGAAAAATTTGCAGTTCCAAAAATTGTAAAACTGAAATTTCATTTAAAATTTATTTGTGATGGGTCTAGGAATCTAATGTTTAATCCATGTCGTACGTAATATGAGACTAAACTTTCAGAAAGAAACCGTATTTTTGTTGAAGTTTTTTATTTTCAACTTGCTCTGCTCAACAAGCGCAAAACATTTTGACACAGTTACAAATTCATTTTTAACGGAGGTATAAAATTGGAAAGAATAACTATGGAAGCCATTACGAATCGAACTGGATTTTCCATTTTTGTGATTAATAAATTACCAATTGAGTTATAAGCGTTTTCGATCATGTGATAAACACGTTTTTCACCTCTGAGTGATACTTTTGCGCTGAAATTCGGTGAAAAAAGCCTACTTAGACTTTATTTTCTGAAATATCTATTGTGTTAGCGGGAAAATAATTGCAATTAGATAATTTCTGAACAGCAACGCATGCTAATTTTATGACTTTCCAAATAAAATTAAATCTTATGTCATAACTGATTTAAGAAGAGCCTTAAGGCAGAGTTGCCAACCTCCGGCTTTTGTTATTTCATGAAAACGCACTTTGAACCAGAAAATGTATTTAATTAGAAATGTCTAGTATTACCTCAGAGGGTCATTTGAAATTTACTTAATATCGTTGTCTCAATAAATTTCTGGTTTGAAGTATAACTGTTAGATTTTTAAAAAGCCGGAGGTTGGCATGTCTGCTTAAAAGCACTCGACACCTCAATTTGACAAAAAAAAAAAAAAAAATACAGAACGTCGATTTTTTTTTCGTTTAAAATATATATATATATTTTTTTTTACCTTCAGCATAACGGGATTAAGTTTCAAAATGATCGGATGATTAGAAATAGGGGAGAGTAAGGAGGATTGACCCACAACTCAATTTTCGTATTTGAAAGAATTTTCGAGTTTTTAGTTAGCAGGCAATCAAACGTATTAAAATGCTCAAACAATAATCTCTGTTTCAAGCAGATAATTGAAACGGGTTTAAAAGTCAATTTTTTGAGAGTTTGAAAGAGTTTTGAGAATAAAAAGTATTTTTTTAGAAACATTTTGTTAGATTTTCTCAGATAAAATATATGATAGAAATTTCAGTAAACAGGTTTTAAGTAATGCAGGAATATTGAGCTTTCATTCCAGCCACAAGGATTGTATAATGAATTAGGCTAAACGTAACTCTGTACAATACTTTAACAAGTAAGAAAACTCATGCGCTATGACAGATTATGAAGTACTTTCCAACACTTCATGAAATTTTTAACAAAACTTCGTCATTTAGAAAAATAAGGTTCGTGTATATAGCCAAACATGTATTCCAATACCTTTCAACACCCCTGTATTTGATCTGTTGGTTGATATACTATGTACTATATAATGAGAAAATTTAGTAAGAAAAAGTCTAGCAGGTTGAAATTTCTCTTTCAGCAATTTATATTAATCGATGGAAACACACTTGAATATTTTTGTTCATCCATGTAGTTTATCTTATATCTTTATTACACATTAGTATTAAGCTAAAATTGATTTTAAACTAAAACATTCTTAAAGCTACTAAAATCACATTCTCAGAAATTATCATTCATAGGCGTCCATGCATTAAACTCTTTGCGTGGCCCTGTATATCGTTTTACCTATATTCTATAAACATTTCTTAGTAAATTGAATGCAGTTCAGCATAAAAATGCATAACTTATTTAAAAACCACCTTTAAGTAATTTAAGCTTATATTCAGTACCGTTTTGCGACCTCTTATGGGTAGCCCTGTATATCAACCATAGTATTTATACACACCATATAATATCCGTCGATTTAGTGAAACTTAAACACGCATATCATAATTAAAAAGGATTTCATTCATTCATCAGCAGATACATATACAGTACTTCGGCAAGAATATACTATTTGAAATCTTTTGTGTGTCCCTGTAAATTCTATGTACTTCATATTATGCATACTACAAATTTAATTTTTTTTCTTTGCCAAAATTAACCTTATACTAATTTTCTTTTAACAATATTCCATACTTAGTTCAACTTATTAAATTAAAATCCTGTTACTAGATCTAATCTATTAATCTTTATAGAAACGATATAAATTCTTAATTTGACTTAAAACACATTTATTCCAATATGCGTAAATTTAAAAAAATGGCTCTAAATTAAAAATATTCTTAATTAAACTTTATTTCTTAATATTCCAAATAAAACTCATTTTTTCAGTTTTTTTATCAACCCTTTTAAGAAAGTCTTATGAAATTTATTCCAAAACCATACCTTTCAAAAAATATTCTTTTTATTTATTATTTTTTCCCCCGCCAACGTTTGATATTTGATGTGTACCAATAAATTCATTTCATTTCTTTTTTGTTTTAAAATATCGTTTGCAGGATAGTCGAATTCTGAGTTCAATTAAAAATTAGTTAAATAATAATTTTTTAAAATAAAAATTATCGTCTGAATGAGATGTTTAATCTTGACGCTGGGCATGAATTCTGTTTACATGAGAAAATGATGGTTAGAGAATATAGAATTTTCTGGAAGTTTTTGTTTTTAGATTTAAGAAGGAAGCTGAGAGGTGATGAGAGACATTCTCTCCTTTTTCTCCGATGATTCTGTTAAGACAAATTAAGAAATAATGTTTTTATGATAGAATATTCTTATTCGAAGAGAGCATTTTCCGCTATATATGCCTGCCTTTTAATAAACTTTTTTGGAGCAGCCAATGTGTAGTTCTATGAAGCTTCTACATATTTTTTTTTCTCCCTCGCTTGCCATGACACTGTGCTTAAAAAAGGGGAACCCTGTGATGATGCTTTTAGCTCTTAACTTAAAAATGTCACATGCATGACTGTATCGCATAATTTATACTAAGCCTCAACTATATGTATCAATTTTATTATATATGAAATGGTTTAATATAATTGAAATATGTCGCAACCAATTCCCCCTTTACCATTATGTAATTATATTCTTTTATGTGGCCCTGTAAATGTATAATAACTATTTTTTTCACTGTATATTTTACAGAATGCATATTTTAGTACATATCCTAAATGCATATAAATTTTAATATGTTTGACAGGGTGTAATATCTTTAAAATTCATTTGAAACAATTTATTCACATAGGCCAATATGTAATGGTAAACTTTTGACTACCTCTGTAAAGAAACTAATCATGGTAGAAACTTCATTTTTAATACAGTTTGTGCTATTGTAAATGTCAATAACATCTAAAAATTTCATGGAGATCCGAGTATATTTACGAGAGTTAGAGTGCGGACAAACGGCCAGACAAACCAAATGCATAAGCACTTTTCAACTTTGTTGGAAAGTGCTGAATGGTGAGGCTTGACTCAATCAATGCGAGGGAGGGTTGACCAGCGTCAATGCTCCCTTAATTATGTATTTTTGGAAATAATTCTGTTATACACTGTTCATAATAAAGTATTAATGGTTATATTTTGAAAATAATGTGTATTTATTCTGTGAAACTATATTAAAGTAGGGTGATAGAAAGAAAAATGTTTAAAATTGACTAAAAAAGGTATGAAAAATTGCTAAAGAAGCAAAAAAAGATTCAATGAAATATAAATTAGAAAGTTGATAGGAACTTTTACTTCATTTAAGTAGTACCCATAATATGTAAATTGAAATAATGCAAAATATTAGAAAGGATGAAATTGCAAGCTTTAAAAAATGTTAAGTTGTCATGCTTCTCTAAAAGAACATAATATTGAACAAAACACTTTAGGAAGGTATGTAGACAAGGTCTCCACAGTAGGCATTCTCAGAATTTTTTGAAAAAAAAAAAAAAAATACTAATTACATTTGAAAAAATACTAAAACATTTTTTTCATACTCTGCTGTTAATTAAAAAAAAAAAAAAAAAAAAAAAAAAAAACTAAAAATTAATCTATTTTTTAATGTTTATTTTGAAATAATGCACATATATATTTTTATTTAGGAATAAAATTAATTAGTAATCAATTGACATAATTAATTATTAATGAAATGCTTTATTATTCATTTTCTTAGTTTCACAGTTATTTTGAGCCCTCCTCTCATCCCCCTACCTCTCTAGTAATTTTTAATTTACTACATTACTGCCCTTTGGTACTTTCCATTAGGTCTTCTATTTTAAGAGTATTTGGGAGGGGGGGGGGGGGGGAGAGAATGGTACAAGTGTAAAGTTCTCTTTCAGAGATAGGGTTACAAATAACGTGTGGAATATCGCAAATCGCACACACAACAGTAAAATCCACATAGTAAAAAAAATTGTAAGAAATCCATCCACCTTTACTTCATGCACAAATGTGTAATTTGTTAACGAATGTTTTTCAATTTTCATGAAAGTCACGATTTCTTTATCTTGTTAAGGAAGTCTGCATAATCAACTCAACAATTGATTGCACAAAAATAAATAGATAAATAAAAGAAATAAATAAAGCCTTGTTTATCGGACGTGAAAAAATTTTGTCGATTGCACATAAATATTACGAATTTTGTTTAATGATTACAGAAAAAATCACAAATTTCATCAAATAACCACAAACAAAACTCTAATTTAGTCAAATAATTGTAAAAAAAATGAAAAATTTCATCATCGATTGTGAAAAGAAAATCCCAAATTTTTACAAACCATGAAATTTGGCAAAGGATTGTTCAAAAAAATTGTAAATTCTAAAAAGCGATCAGTGGAACAAAAATTGCAAAATTTTCTTCAATGATCGTAAAAAAAAAAAAAAAAAAAAAAAAAAAAAAAAATGAAAATATTAAAGAGTGCAGAAATAAATAATTTTTGCAATCAAGCGGGGGAAAAACACAGCAAATTTCACCAGTTCGTAGCAGAATAAAAAATTGTGAATTACCTGAAAAGACAGTGGACAAATATTTTGAATTTTATCAAAGATCTCAGAAACCAATGGCAATTTTTTGTTGTTTGAATGTGAAAAAAAAAACACTATAAATTATTCAAAAGAAATTTTTAAGAAATTGTGAATTTCGTCTAATGATAATGGAGAAATAAAATTGAGAACTCTGCCAAATATAAACGCACAAAAAATCAACAATTTTATCAGTCGGTTGCACAAGAGAAAAAACAAAACATGAATTTTAACAAACGTTCATTCAAAAGAATCTGAAATTTTGTAAAAAGAATGTGAAAACAAATAGCAAATTTCATCAATTAATAGAGGAAATATAATATTGTGAATTTCAACAAATTGTTACGCAAAGAAAATGAATTTAGTCAATGGTCACAAAAAATATTACTATAATTTCGTGCAATGGTCACAAGAAAAAAATTGTGAAATTTAATTGCCAAGAGGTAATTATCACACGAAAGCTGTCAATAGGTCACAAAATTTGCAAGTTTTTTACACTATTATGACAAGCAGATACATAGTAAAAATTTTCATCAATCATTTTCTGGTTTCATTTTCAGATTATAATAAAAATGTTTCACAAATTAGAATTTTTCAAATTTTTTGTCTTTAGAGTCCTACATCAAGTCAGATAACCAGATTTTACCCAAATTTGACAAGACAAGACCAGAATGTCAGTTGTGTTGCATACAAAAGTTATCGATAATTTTAAACATATTTTTGATGGAATTTGCAATGATTTTTTCGCGACTTTTTATAAAATTTGAGATATTAGGAGATTCGTAATTTTTACCACAATCAATTGACAAAATTTGGAAATTTTTTTACCGTAATTGATTCTTGAAAACAGCTATTTCTTTCATTGATCTTTGACAAAATTTTAATTTTGATATGATATCACTGAAAGAGATTTCATAATTTTTTATGTGATCGATTGCAATATTTTTTGTGATTGACATTTTTTTAAAATTATTATTTGTTCGAAACAGATTGGTAAAATTCACTATTTGTTCCAGAAATCTTTTAATGAAATTTGCAATTATTGCATTGTAAGATTGATTGTCGAAATTCACCTATCGGAAATCCTGCTTTTTTTTTTTTTTTTCACAATTGTTTGACCAAATTAACATTTTTTTTTTTTTAAATTACAAACAATGAGTAAATAACAAAATAAAATTGACTTAATATTATTTAATCAACAATTTCTACCCCCATTTTAAAACCACAATTTTTTTTTGGAATATGCAAGAAGGGAAGGAGGGCACAAGCAAATAAATGTGTTATTAAATGTGTATTCGAGTAACACACATAGCCATAATATTTTTGGATTGAGGATGAGTGTGCAGTGTTCATACAGACTTGGGAAGAAAAAAATCGAAGGAGTACAGAAAAAATCCAAGGAGTCTAAAAAATTTTAAGCCACTTTTGTTGTTATTTATGTGGCATGCACTTGCGCACTCCAATTTTTAATGCTCCACTTGGAGAAAAGAACATTTCAAACAAATTTTTCTCTATTAGAATCTAATTATTGGTGCTGAAATTGAACAAAATTCACAACCTTGGTAATTTTGTAAGTTAAAAAAAATATATATACACAATCAACTTTTCTAAGCAGGACCAATGGTCATATACACAGAGATTAGTCAAACTCGAAACACTTATTATATATATTGCATACATCTTTAAAAAAATTTTCAAAGGTAAAAAAAAAAATGCTAATGCAACATACACGAAAAAATACAACTTCTGAATTTATTCTTTTAGAGCAGCGATAAAGTAAAGTGTCCTAAAGCCGCCATCTAACAAATATTTAAAGCATTAATAGTTTTCTAAAATAATTTAGAATGAGTTTTTCTTTCTTCTTAAATCAAAGATATCTTGGATTTGGAAAATTGATAATGCTTTAAATATTTGTTTTACTTAAAGATGTGAGCTTTAGAGCTCTTTACCTTAATCACTTTCTTTGAAGGTGAATGTTGTCCATGACATACATAGAAAAGTGAAAAAAAAAAAAAAAAAAAAAAAAAAGCACCATTATTAATATCCTTGTAAGATACTAGTCCCCATTTTCTACTCTTGAATACTTTAATTAAATTATGTACACATACATAAATAAATTATAGATCAAAAGATTTACAATAATCCGGGATAAAAGATTTTTCCGAGAGTAATATCACTTGCGTGCGAAACCGAAATACAGTTTAAGGAGTTTCTAAGGAGTATTTTGTTTATCTAAGTAGTTCTAAGTACTACTTGGGAATGTTTTCATTTCTAAGTAGTTTCTAAGGAGTCTAAACGAACCCTGGTGTGTTGAATAACAGATGATATTTTAAAAACATATCGTAATGTAAATTTATTTTATACTAAAATTTGACAGTTTTTTTTTTTTTTTTTTTTTTTAAATTTTGGGTGAAAAAGGGGAACGCTGAAATAATACATTTTAGTGGTTACACATTGAAACATTATAGACTGAAAAATAATAATAAACTACTGTAAAATTAAAATTTTAGTTTTTTTTTTTTTTTTTTTTTTTTTTTTTTTTTTTTTTTTTTTTTTTGGGGGGGGGGGGGGGGATTCTGATTGATAGATCATATACTGTATACGTAAAAAACACCTAGCGAAGCAATTTAAAAAAACAGTTATTAAGATTATAGCTCTTTATTTTAGTGCAACTCACTGACAAAAATTAACAGATGATTTATAAAAAAATTTAATTTCTTACACATACATGAAACACTTACAAAGATTTTTTTTTTTTTTTTTTACATGCATCACAATTTTAATATGTACATAATTATGGATAAAAAAATATTTTCACAGGAAAATAATGTCAAAATAAATATTCTCATCCCGGAATGATGTTTTCCTATAGTAAATATGTACAGAGATAAAATAACATAAGCATGTCATCTTGACAACAAGTTAATATTTACAACAATATCAATCAATCAATCTTGGAAAAACTTTTAAAGAATCATCAAAACATTCCAGATGATGAATAAATCCTTAAATATTTGCATACATACAACAAAATATTAATATAATTGATCCAAAATATAATCCATTTCTTTAATCAAAATTTTGTTTATATCATTAAAACATAGCTGCCAAAGTATACATTTAAAA
Source organism: Maratus speculifer (assembly GCA_964019185.1). Lineage (NCBI taxonomy): Eukaryota > Metazoa > Arthropoda > Arachnida > Araneae > Salticidae > Maratus > Maratus speculifer. The sequence goes on along the minus strand of OZ025301.1, from coordinate 219,142,388 downwards.
AATGAAATTTATTTCAGTTTAAGGATAAGTAGTTATGTCACATAAGCAAGGATTTTCAACTGCTGTGCCATGAAATTATTTTAAAGATCATTGCCCAAATTGGACTTATTTTGAATACATATCAAGAATAAACTTCGAAACAGTAACAAACAGTGTCGTGCAAAAAGGGAGAGGTCGCCAGATGATTAGAGGTCGCCCCAGGCACGAAAATTTTGGGGACATCAAATACTGCCAATACTACCAATGTCAATTTTGGCCTGTCAGACGAAAAAGTTGGGATGGGGGGTGCCAAATTCTAAGTTTGCCTCAGGCACAACTTTCTCTTTGCATGCCCCATGCAACAAACAATTAAAATAAAAATAATTAAAAGTACTTATTCTATTTTCACCATCATAGATTTTTTAAACTGATTTTTCTGTAATGAATTTATTAATTCCTAAGGGATGAGCATCACATATGAGGATCCCAGAAGCCAAGGGGTATAAGTGACAAAATTGAAAAAAAATAAACTAAATACATAGACGACCTAAAAATATACTTTTTTCATTTCAGGTAAAGAAATATGAATGATTTCCTTATTATTTGCTGAGTTATAGAGGCAAACCACTTTTTTCGAAAAACGAACAATATTGATTAATTATACATTTAAAAAAAATTGTACTTTATTTTTTAACAGTTATTGAAATAAGAGTTCAAAGACCAGAATGCAACAAGCAGATGTTTCCTATTTCAATTCACTCAATCGTTATTGATGTTCCAATTTAACATCAATTATCTTTAAACTCAATTTACTCTGAATCGAAATTTTGTCACTTGTACCCCTTGGCTTCTGCGATCCTCATATATACTCGGCATAAGATGTTCAAATTCCTTGAATATTATCAAAAGTTATTTTTTATTTAAAAAAACTTCCATTTTAAAAAACCAGTGATAAACAATTAAAAATTCTGTAAAAGAAGCTTATTCTGAAGGGGTTAAAAACATATTAATGAACACTAGAATTACATAAATAAGCCTTAAAAATGTAACGCTTTAGTGCACAAAAAGAAAAAGCAATAAAACCTTACCACAGAAAATGTTTAAAATTTGTAATAATCGAAAAATAAAATAATGCACTAAATGAGTAAGCATGTAATTACTCAATTGATAAATCAATTAAGATATTTAAATTAATCGATTTCCACCTCAAAAATTATGCATATACAGTGTGTCCTTAACAGGCTTAAGATTTTAAATTTCAATAATGCAGTGACAGCTATTAAAATTATACTTGCAAGAAATTCATGTTTGAAGACAAATTTATTTACTACACTTCCTTGTTTTGATTTTCTATATAAAACACTATTATGCTGTTTATTTATTTATTTATTTATTTTACAAGGCTCAAACTGACAAATAAAAACAAATCAAAGTTTACTTGGCTTTTGACTTCTGAAATTACACAAAATAGTATTTCAGTTTGAGAAACTGAGAAAGTGCTATTTGAAACTAAAATAAGGAATCATAGTAAATAAATTCCTACTTTATGCTAGAGCTGGGCAATAAACACATAAAGTGCAAATCATGATAAGGTAATGACATAAAAATATCTTATACAACATCACATCAGTTATATCATAATAACTGTGGATATTATTCCCAATATATTAACATTAGAATACTGAGAAATTTCATGGTTTTGTAAAAAATATTTCAAGCCAGAAAATATATTAAAAATTGTTTAAATTATTTAACTTCTTTTTTTAGTGTAATACATTTATAACTTATTTTATGAAAAATTTTCTTGTTCGAGTCGACAATTAGTTCATTGGTCAATGTTGAATTGACACTTGCTCGATGTTCTAATGTAAACCTTGATATTCAATAGTTTCTTTGATTTCAAATATTATGATTGCTACAAGCAATTATTTATTTAATTCCATGTCATATTGCTTTTTAAAAACAAAAGTATTTCACATACATTTTGTATTTCAAAATAATGGTACAAATAGAACATAAAAATAGTTGCTTGGAAAAGCCTTGAAGTACTCATTAATACTAACAGTGTGAATTTTTCCACTGGTATAAACTGTGACAGCAGTTCTAAGGCTAGCATATTCATGAACAACAGTGCTACGAAGGCAGTGGAAGACTCTAAATATTTAAACAACTTCAACCCTGATTACAACTCTAGGCTGGCTAATATACTAGTATAACTGTTGGTTAAATTTATGAGGGAATGCAAGAAAAATAAGGCGAAAATTTCACTATTTTGGCATTAATTCAGTTCTTAGAGCTTTGAAAGAAAAAAAGAAAAGAAAATACATCTCGTTTTACTATTTTTTTCAATTTTGTGTCTTACAAACCCAAAAAATCCACCTATCAAAACCTAAAGACAAACAAAAAAAAAAAAACTTTTACTATTTCGGATCCATAGACTTGAGGAAATATTTACAATTTTGATGCTAATTTGTGTCCCAAAAAGCAGAAAAATTTCAATGGAACAGAAAAAAAGTAAAGATGAAAATTTTACTAGTTCGGAAATAATTCATACTCTACTAGAATTTTTAATTAAAAATGGTTTTCATCTATTGTGTAAGCCAGACAGTATATTGGGAATTTTTAACTTGTGTAGCTGGATACAATCCTAAAATAACAATAATAATTCATTTTATGGATTTAAAATTACATATAACTGCTTTAATTTCACTTCAAACTGACTAACAAAAAAGAAGAAGTCTGAGTTGGTTTGTTTTTTAGCGATGCTCTTTTTTTTCAAAAATGGGCCTCACTCCAACTCAGCAGCCCTGAAGAATACTAGTAGTGTGAAATAGTCGAAATACTCCTTTATTCATTCTGTAAATTTCAAAATAACTGTGACATTTAGCTAACAATATATAATGATATTGAAACTGTGATTGCACCAAAGCCTATTTCATGCATTATTCTCCTGCAAGAGTAACTTCTATAGTTGCCATTGATTACTTTTCACTAAACTATAAAAATATTTAGTACATTTTAAAACCATATTTATCATTGGTCATTCTATTGAATGTAATATGTTACTTTTTGAGCATCAAAATTTGAATAAATTTTTTAAAGAAAACATTTTACATTATTAATATTCACAGTTTAAGATAATACATGAAGGATACAAAATACCAAAAAGTTCTGTTTTATAATGCTATACTTAATTAGGATAGGATATAAAACTTAAAATATATACTTGGGAAAAAAAAAAGTTTTGCATGTATGAATTATTTTTATTAAAGAAATGATGCTTGGATTTGAAATCTGCAATGTATTATAAATAGTATTCATAATAATTTTTAATTTGTGAGAATATTTCAAAATTAATGACAAACAACAATATACACAATCATGTTTAATAGTTTGAAATTTATAAAAGATGCGTTTTGCCTTTTTATATTTTTAATTAGAAGACGATTGCTACTAAACTTTTAATATTTATTGCACAGAATATTCTTATAACAGTGGATATAAGTGCTAGCAGTAACCACATCTCTTTTACTTTTAATATTGCTAACGTGTGTTTCTGAAAAAATGGAAAAGTCAATATTCATACTTAAATATCTCAAAATAAGATAACAGAATAATAAAAAATCAATAATGTAATGGCTTTTTAAATTCTACCCAATTTATGAAATTTATGTCAATACTTTATTAATCAGTATTTTAAAAAGAATTGTTTTAAAGTGTTCTTATAGAGGTTAATGAAGTATTGAGGTAGAAAAGTTTTTATGGCTGAACTAGAGTTACTAATCTGTTGGTTATAACAATGCAGTGACCCATCTATTGAGAGCCGATTTATGACAAGTCGAATTTCAATTGAATTGTGTGGTCCTCAGACAGACATGTGGGAACCATTTTAGACACACCTTCAACAGGGTTGAACAGCAGACAGACTGCTGAGTGGCTGTACTCTTGACCATTTGGAGGTCCAGTGACATTGGAGATTGAGTGAAAGGGGGCACAAATATGTCCCCTTCCTTATACAGAATCTATAATGTGCAGAGGTCCTGGAGATGTATGTACATTATCAGTCAAGTTTTTCATCTCTATGAATTATGTTTTATCTAACAGGATTTTTTTAACCCTCTCACTGACAAGCCCGTCTATAGACGTTCCCTAAGCTCCAGGTTTCACTGCAATGCAAGCAATAATTAAAATGATATAACTCAGTTGATTTAATGGATTTTTAATACATTGTGCAATGATTAACACACTCAAGGATAACACTCATATTCGTAAAAAAGATTTTTCTCTAATTTTGAAATAATCGTATTTTTTTAGCAATTAAAACAAAATGCTGAGAAAACAACATTACAATTTTGCCCTTTTGCAAGACTGTCAGAGGGTTAAACAGCTTTGTTAAACTTTATGACAAAGTTACGAATGTTCAGTTATACTTAACCCATTTAATATGATGTTAAAATGTGTTTCCCTGGAAAAAAAAAAAAAAAAAAAAAAAAAAAAAAAAAAAAATCAACTTTTAGCAAGGATGAGTCCTGCTGAAAGCTATGCAAATCCATTCTTCAAAATATTCTTTTGAAAATAAGCATTAATGGGGCAATAATGACTTGAATTAATTGCAATTTAACATATATTTAAAATAAAAAGAGAGAAATTCAAAATATCAGTGTCATTTTTAAGAATTCATTATAAATAAATATGTTCTGTTAGTTTTATCTGAAAATTAAAAGTCCTAATTAATAAATATTAATAGTAAAGAAGTGACTCTTTGAAGAAAAAGCACTAAGATTAAATATGTGTATAAAGATATTCTTCATTTTCAAGTGGTGTTTGTAATTATTTAATGAAAGCAAACTTTACTATTTATCTTTATCTCAAACCAGAGGTTGACCACTGGCAAAGGTGATTATTAAATAACTCCACTTATGTTATGGTTTCAGATAAGTACCAAATAATGCTATCCTGGTCATTTGATTTGTTACTAAGGGAATTATAATTACCAATCAATGTAAGAAATGTCTTAAATTCAATTCAGTAGCATAATAGCTGTGTTTTTGTTAACTTTTATTATATCTCCTTTACTTAGTTGCTTTCTTTATGTTTGAGTAAATAAATGTAAATAAGCAATTTTATTTGGTTAATTTCTCTGTTTTGCTTTAAAAATGCTTCCTTTGATTTTAATTTTAGGTTATTCTTGGATATATTTTATTGGTTCAGTGCATTTTATGAATTGTTAAACTTCTTATACAGACTAGCAGGTTCACTTGATGTCAGGATTCTTCGAAAATACACAATTTAATGCTTTTTATAATTTTACTCTGAAGTTTCAATTGTTTTATTACTCACAATTATATATAGCCCCTTAAGGTCACTGTCTGGTTATGTAACTATTCAGTGGAGACCGCCAAGTAAATGTAGAGGACATTGGCGGTCCTAATTGAATCTTTAGTGAGATCTGTATCCAAACTGATTTTTTCGGACCCGGTAACCCTTATTTTAAGCAAGTCCTGAGTTTTCCAAGAATAAGAAACACTTGTATAATAATTCAAACATACTTTTGGAAATATATATATATGGAATTTAATTTACAAGTAAAAGAATTTTGTGAGAAAAAAATGCATTATTGAATGATTAATATACAGTCAAAGATCTATAATCCACACAAGTTAGGGCCAAAGGTTGTGCGGATTATAGAGAATAATGAATTATGAGTCATTTTATTATTCTTGAATTCTATAATCAGTATAATATGGAATGATAAATATGAAATCTAGTAATTAATTTAATAATAATTAAAAAAATGAATTTTTAAAGTTATTTTATTTAAAAAAAATTATATATATGTGCTTCTATCTACACGTCGTTTTCTCATTTACACTTTATCCTGCACATTTCTTAATGATTTGAAGCTAAAATTTAGACTGCTTAAGTCAAACATGTACTTTGCTTATAATTCTCCACGAACTTTAAAGTTTGTACTAAAGTAAGCCGATTTTTCACTAAAAGATTTACAAAACAAAACAAAAAAAAAACAAACAAACAAAAAAAAAAAACAAGCAACCAATTTACAAGAAGCAAACTCAAGCAGAACCCGACAGTGGTAACCGCGCTCACATGGGACTGTTTACAAACATTAGCAGTGAAAAAAACACCACCTTTCTTTCATTACAAACGTGAATTACTACGCTTTCCATTATTTATTTTTTGCATCTTGCATATGCATTAGAGTAAAAAGTAAAATCAGTACTAGATGACATGTGAGCCATAAACATCAACTCATCAACTGTGCTTGTTGCCAAATTTAGAACGCAAATAGAATGAAAAAAAGAGCTCCCCCCTGCTAAAGCTTAGTTTCCTGAAAGATCGGATCTTCACTGTAAAAAATTTGACCTATTTGCTGCAGTGTCACTACCGCTTTTTTTAGTAGAAATGGACTTTATTGTGTTATGGAGCATTCTCATTGGTCATAAAAGACTTATTCTATAAAAGCTGTTGAGTGACGCTGCAGCAAATGAGTCAAATTTTTTATAGTGTTGAGAAATCAGAGTTCTCTGTAGTTGAAGGTTCCCCGTTTGTCTTTCGTAACGTTGGCGAAACCTCTGCAATCGATCACTATGATTGGTTACATTGATTCGACCTTCCCAACCCCTAATGTGTAGTTCTCAGGTGGTGCTGTGTTACTACTAGGAAGAACAACAAGCACACAAAATAGTGTGTTTTCATTGGTTATTTACTCAACTTTAGAACGTTCAGTAAGCTTAGGTGCATTCCGCAATTCAGTTTATTTTTTTACTGTTAATAAAATAAAAGAGTAAATTAAAAAAAATACATGTTTTATTATGATTTTTATTAAATTTTTTATTATTTGTTTAAAAAAATCATTTTTGGATCACGGATTTCTAAATTTTCTTAATTGTTTATTTCATTGTTTACATTTGTAAAGTAATGTGGATTACAGAAAATTGCGGATTATGGGTGCGCGGATTATAGATCCTTGACTGTATATATCACATAAAATAAAGACAGAGTTTCCCCCAGAGGGTTTTAGGGGGGCGCTCTGTCCCTCCTGCCCTTTAGTTTAAAAAATAGCGCCCCTCTTGCCTTTCATCCAAAAACTAGCGCCCTTCTTGTCATTCATTCAAAAAAAATAGCGCCCTTCTTGCCCCACATTTGAAAAAGCGCAGCCATCCAGCGATGATCCGGACGCGCTATAGCACTAAAATTACGCAAAGATAACCTCATACGCGTCCCGTGGGACAGGTAATTTCGTCAAAAAATCGCTTAAAAAACGGCAAATTTCGTTAAAAATCACGAAATAACGACTAATTTCCGGCAAGTTTCGCAAACAAATGGCTAATTTCGCACAAAATTTCACAAAATGGCAGATTTCCTCAAAAGATCGTGGAGAAACGACAAATTTTTTCCAAAAATAGCGATAAAACGGAAAATTTTGTTAAATGAGTCACAAAAAACGGCAGCTTTTGTCAAAAAATGGCGATAAAATGGCAGATTTCGTCAAAAGATTTGTCAAATAACGGCAAATTCGTCCAAAAATCGCAATAAAACGGAAAATTCTGTGAAAAGTTCCGTTTTTTTCACGATATTTTCGCGAGATTTGTCGTTTTTTCGCTATTTTTTAGCAAAATATGCCGTTTTTTGCGATCTTTTAACAATATTTGCCGTTTTTTCGCGATCTTTTTTTAAAATATGCCGTTATTTGCGATCTTTTAATAAAATCTGCTGTTTTTTCGCGATCTTTTAAGAAAATGTACCTTTTTTTTTTCAATTTTTTGATGAAATTTCTGTTTTTTTCACGACTTTTTGAACCGCTAGATTCTAGATTCAACTTTATAAAAGTGCCCTTAAAAATGTAAAAAGGGCCCTTTTCAGAACAGTAGCGCCCTGCCCTTTTTTAAACCTGGGGGAAACTCTGATAAAGATATTAGTAGAAGAAATTAGATATAGCATGTAACAAAGGTGTACACAAAGTATATAAACCATTATTTATTATAATTAAAATAATAATAAAACCTTCCAAATAAGCAATCTTCAAATGTGTATTTTTAAAGTGTTTCTATTTTGTAAAACTTTTGAAACATTTAAAATAGAATGACCTATATGTAATTATGGACTACTATGATTTTAAGAAGGACAAAGGATGAAAAAAGTGTATAAAAAAAAAAAAAAAAAAAAAAAAAAATAGCATAAAAGTTTGAAAACTTTCCATAAAATCAAAAGAAATGACAGCTATGTTACAATATTAACACAATTTTCTTTTCTTTTTTGAACATTTTATTTCTAAATATAGTTACTAGATATTAACTTATTTTCTGCTTTTTCAAATCGCTTGTTGTCAAAAAAATAAACACATATATAAGAACACTGAAATATATCACACTCTCAGAGCTTTGCAAATAAAAAAACTGTAAAAGAAATTTTAGAATTTCATATAACATTTCTACAGTTTCAACATCAAAAATTAAATATTTTATCTCTTAAATATTTCACATTAAACATTTATTATTTTGAGCAAAATACCACATGCTACTTGTTACATTAGCTTAATATGCTTCATTTTATTTACTAAAGATTTTAGGAAACATTTGGATTTGAATTTTAGAACTTCAAAATTTAAATGACCTCCTTAAAAAAAGGGGGTTGGGATTATAATCAGGAGAAAAATTAACTTAAAAAAATAGTAATAAAGTAAATGCATTACAATGCTTGCAGCAAAATAAGAAAAATAGATGGGGGATAAGCATATCTTGGGAAGTGAGGAGGCGGGTATTCATATCTTTTCCACTTCTTTCCCTAATCATTTTTTTTTTTTTTTTACATATAGTTTAATTTTAATTTAGCTTCTAATTAAGTAAAATAAATTGAAAATTTGGATTTGTGTTTATAAATAAGAACAAATTTATTTTTTATTGCACTTGAAGAATCACTTGGATCATTTTGCATGAAAACATCACACCATACAACTCAATTTCACAAATTAGAATCAGTTTTAAGACAGAATGTAAATAAATGATATAACATAGAGTTGAATTCTCAACTGAAGAGAAATATTTCATAATATAAAACCGAAATTGGACATCCTAAAACATAAAAATTCCACAGTAAATTATGAAAAATTACCAAGCATAAAAAACTATTAACATAAATAAGCAGGCTTCACTCCACTTTACACTTCAGGTCTATGTAGCAATGGGTGCATGCGAGAGAGGAAGGGGGGGGGGGGAAACAACTGCCCTTTCTTGAGTTTCAAATTTAACTAAATTTTTTTTTTTTTTATCCCTAATGATTTTGAAAATAAAAAATAAATTTATTCTTCTCAAACAAATTAAAATAAATAAACATTATAAGTTATTTCTTCTCACTTTACCCCTTTATGATGAACAAGGTTTGGTCGAAAGTGCTTGGGACTCAGATGAATGCTTTTATATTTAACATCTATATATTGATTTTAATATCTTAAAGCCTTTTAGTTGTTTTTACACCTATATTAGCAATGAAATTATGAATCATTGTATGTATTCACGTTTTTAATAATAAGGTAAAAGAATTAAAAGATTTTTCATTAGGAGACTAGCCCTCTGCAACTCCCCTATGCATGGATGCAATTCTTCAGTTTGAAGACTGATTTCAATTTGGGGAAATTATTGATTGATACTAAATCATTATACTTTATGCATTTAAAGTTTTCAGTCTTGGTTTGGATGGATTTTTTGCACCATGCTCCATCTGATGGTAGTTCTTTGCTGTATTTTTAATTTTTCAATTAAAAGTTAAAAAATTACCCTAAACAGAGAGTTCATAGAGGCATATACAAATATTATACAAGATGAGAATGGTAAAATAAATGCCTAATTTCCAATGAGTTTCAACCTTTCTTTTACCATCATAAAAAAAAAGTAAGTAAATAAATTAGTATATAAATTTAAACACATTTTGCTTTGAAAATATGCATGCAAAAATAATACAAAAGAAAAAATAATACAAAATAGACTAATTTCAAATAGGTAGAAAATCTCATTTATTGGAGGGTGGAGTCCCTTTATGAAAAAATAAATTGCTCCAGATCTTTATTTAAAGATTTTTTTTTTATATACTTTATAAATTTTCTTGCATATAAGTATTTGACAAAAGCTTTTTCAATCCTTACCTCTCACAGAATTTCATTCTGCTGGCACCCATGATTCCAAGCATGCTTTATCAGTAGCACATATAATTCATACATATAATGATCACTTATTTATCATATTTAAGATAAAAAATGTCTATCAGCTTCTGTAAGTTTTAGTATAGTTAGGGCTAGAAGAATACGATGGATTTATACAAAGCTCACGATTATATTTACTCGAAGAAGATGAAGTCTGAACATAATAAGAAGTCTGGTATGTTTTTGACTGTTCACCTGTACTAGAAGAAACTGTCTTTGGCACTAAGTCAGCCCCTGACATATTTATTGAAATATTTTGAGGTTTAGATGATGATTTAGAAACACCTAATGAAGGAGGCAAAGGTATAGCTGAATAACTATGAGATTGCAGCGACTGGGGCTGCTGCACAGATTTAAGATTTGGATAAGAATAAGTAGGAGAAACTACAGATGTGTTGCTGCTGACTACAGTTTCTTTAAAACTGCTAGGTACTGTATTTGCACCACTTGAAAGAGCATAAGAGTCTTGAACAGGAGGAAATTTCATGAAAGAGTCATTTAAGATTTGTCTTGTACTGCTGCTCCATGCCCATTCATCTTTAAATACCTGTAAAATGATTATGCAAAATCAATTCATATGTTAAAAGCAATCAATTATAGATTTTGCTTAACAGCTTTATATCGTTCATTAAATATTATTCTTTGCTGAAAAGTCCAACTTAAACTAATAATTAAATATCTTGTTAATTGAAAAATGTAGAATTTCTTTGAACTGAAATAATACTGGAAGAATATTGTGGTGTAAGTGTACGGGATCGGAGAGGCAGTGCATAATTGATTTACCTTGTATTATATAAACTTTTTAAAAAAATCCGAGTAATTTTTCAGCCAATTTTCAGCAAGAAATTATCTCAACATTTAGTGTGATACCAAACGGCAATACACCCAAATTTTAACCACAGCTTTAAAAAATAAAAAAAATCTCTACTAGCTACGATTTTTCATACAACTTCCAACATTTCAGCCAATAAGAGATAAGAGATTTTCAATGTCATGCATTTATCAGTTACCAAGACACTTAGGATGCAATTAAGCTGAAGTAGAATAATGATCAAGAAAGAATTTTCATGCAAATATGTAAAAGGAACAAACATCTCATATATTGGACATAAAAACACAGTTTATATACATATATTAGAAGCCTTCGCCTGCTACACTGGTCGGTTTACCTAAAGTAAACTTGAAGAACACAAAATACACTCAGGAACATTGAAAATAGCGACCCAAGAAGAAAGCATCAGATTGAAATGAAATTTAATACACATAATGATACAGATGAGAGATTAACTTGATCTCAAAATAAAGACAATTAAACGAATACAGGGTATGCAATGACACAAATACAGGGCAACTTCAATAGCGCATTGGACCACCTCCAGCTGCAATACATGCCGCCACACGGTCCGGTATAAAGTTGATTGGACACCTGATGTTGTCCTGAGGCAGATGGGTCTACAAATCTTGCACAGCCAACTCCAAATCATGCACCGAATGACACAATGGCATCTGATGTTTTAGCTGATCCCACACATGCTCTATAGGGGACAAGTCGGGGGAGCGAGCCAGCCATAGAAGAGTCTGAAATTGAAACAGGAAGTCTTGCTGTATGCGGACGAGCATTATCTTGCTGGAAAATTGTCCCTGGGAGACCATTTAAGAAAGGTCCTGCATGGGGTTGAAGAACATCATTAACATAATGTTGGCCCGTTAAGTTTCCATGCATCACAATTAGAGTGGACCGGCTATCATAGGCTATGGCTCCCCAGACCATTACACCAGCTGTGCGGGCAGTGTGATGTAGAACAGTGTGGGAGGAATTGTACCACTCACCAGGGTGCCTCCACACCCATACAAAGTTGTCATTTGTCCCCAAAACAAACCGGGATTCATCATTAAACACAACATTTTGCCAATCCAGATTGATCTGGCTTGGCACCACAGTAGACGCAGTCGCCGACGTTCCGGTGTTTTAAAGGGAGTGCACGAAAAGGGCGCTTGGATTTTAGACCTACTTCTGCAAGGTGTCTGGAAATTGTTTGTAGAACAATTGCTATGCCTACATCTGCTCAAATCATTGAACGAGTCACTGTGGGGTCCACGAGTAATTGCCGCACAATCCTTCGATCCTTTCTCCTCATGGTCTTTCTGGTTGCTCCAGACCCGGTTCTCCACACGTGGGTACCTTCTTACGTCCACTGCTCTCAACATTTTCTAACGACACACTCCGAACGATCCACCTGGCCAGCAACACAATGCGTCGACCAGCCTGCAGTTTCCCGATGATCAGGCCTCTCTCAAACTCGCTTAACTGTCAGAAATGTCTTTTAGCACGTTCACCTGGCATGTTCGCTTACCAAAGTCTTCCTTCAATCGGCAGGTAATCCTCAAGTTTATGAATCTTCGATTTTGCGCTGGCTTATATAGCGCCCTCTTCCTGATTGTAGCGCCATCTCGGCATGTATGAGCATGCGTATTGGCACAAAACTCCGATCATTTGCATATCACATTACGCTGTACTTATTTGCAAAGTTTTGCGATTGTACATAGCTTTCTTCTTGGGTTCCTGAGTGTGTTCCTGAGTGTCAGTTCATTTTTAGTGTTCCTGAGTGTATATCTGTGAATTGGGTGATGACTTTTAAAGTAATATTTATTTATTTATTTATTTATTTTAAAGCAGAAATAAAACTCAGAATTCCCCTGAAATATTTTGAATTCAGAAGAGAAGCAACTCGCTTTTGGCATGATGCCAAAAACACTCTTCAGGGAGAGAGAGAGGGGGGGGGGGGAAGTGAGCAGCAAAAAAAAAAAAAAAAAAAAAAGATTAAAAGAACATGAACCAAATGCTAGTTTGGCCCTTGTTTCCCTTAGTATTAAATAAATATATACAGTGTCTCACATAAGTGATGGGACACTTGTGCTTTACAAAAGGAAACTAATCAAATAAATTAAAAAAAACATGTACACATCTTTTTGTGGGTGTGTTTCATACTTAAATTTAGTAAAGATTATTACATAACATACATTTTGTCAAAATATTAAAATATTAATTTAATAAAAATACAAATGTTTAGAATGGAGCAAAAAATAGCTCACATAAGTGATGGGACACCATTATATATGCAACAAAAATCGTCTGAAATAAGCAATAAAAATATTTTTGGGGTTTTATTTTTACTTAAAAGCAATTGGCAATAATTTATAAAATCGTCTGCAGTATTTCTCTCCAGTTTGTTTTGGAATTTTTGTGTTTTTTAGCTCTGTGTAGCCATGAATGCTAAACGAAAAGAAACTTCGCCTGAAATTCGAAGATTAGTTATTAATTTGCATATTGAACGTGGAAAATCTATTAGAAAAACTGCTGAAACAGTTAACTTGAGTCGTTCAACAGTTTTCAATATCATTAAACGATATAAAAAGAATCATATGACTCAGGATAAAAGAAGACCTGGCCGACCATCAAAGCTATCCAATGGAATAAAGCGAATTATCTTTCGAAATATTAAAAAAAAAATCCAAGAAATAGTGTTTCAAAAGTTGCTGCTGATTTACAAGCATTATATGGAATAATTGTTAATCCTGAGACTATTAGAAGGGTAATTCGATCTGCTGGATATCACGGTATAGTAGCAGGAAAAAATTCTTCGTAAGTGAAAAGAATAGAAAACTCAGACTAGATTTCGCAAAATCCAACATAAATAAGAATTCTGATTACTGGAATAAAGTTATATTTGCTGATGAGAGTAAATTTAATATATTTGGTTCTGACGGTAGAATCTTGGTGTGGAGAAAACCCAGGGAAGAATTTCGCAAACAGAACTTGGTACCAACAGTAAAACATGGTGGAGGAGGAGTTATGGTATGGGGGTGTATGTCGTCCGCTGGAGTTGGTAATTTTGTTTTTATTGACAGTATAATGGATCAGTACAAGTATATTGATATTTTAAAGCAAAATTTGAAATCTTCAGCACGAAAATTGAACCTTCATAATGATTTTAAATTCTACCAGGACAATGACTCCAAGCACACTGCTCTGAACGTTAGACTCTGGCTGCTATATAACTGTCCTGAAATAATAAAAACACCACCACAATCTCCAGACTTAAATCCCATAGAGAATATTGAGCAAAAATTGGAATCAAGAATTCGCAAACACACCATTTCTTCAAAACAACTAAAATCGGTGCTTCAAGAAGAATGGGGGTAAAATCACTTCAGAAATCACAAAAAAAATTAGTCTAATCCATCCCAAAAAGATTAAATCATGTTTTAAAAGTAAAAGGAAATCCAACAAAATATTAAAACCTTTTAAAAAGTAAAATTTTTGGATAAATATTTGATGGAAAAGTAAGTGTCCCATCACTTATGTGAGCCATTTTTTGCTCCGTTCTGAACAATTGTATTTTTACTAAATTAATATTTTAATATTTTGACAAAATGTATGTTATGTAATAATTGTTACTAACTTTAAATATGAAACACACCCAAAAAATTTTTGCACATGTTTGTTTATTTATTTTATTGCAGTTTCTTTTTATAAAGCACAAGTGTCCCATCACTTTTGTGAGACACTGTATATTTTTGTGACTAACTGGCCGATTTCTTTCAAATTTTTAGCAAGTTGCAATAACAATAAAGTAGGCTGAATACAAAATTTTTATTAAAATAAAATATACTAAGTAATATGAAAATTATAGGACCTACAAAAAATCTCCACTATTAGAAATCCAACAAAGAAAAAAAAAAAAGTATGATTGTGGTTTGTTTATTTAATTCCAGGAAGTTCGACGCTAAAAGAGAGAGATAAGCATTCCCACTTTCCATCCATTGATAATGTTTTCTTTTGCTGCAGCAAAGAATTAAAGAAAATGTATTTATTTAAAATAAGAAGTTTTCAATATTTATTTTAAATATATCAATTTTTGCAGAATAATGATTCAGAATCATCTTTCTTTAATGGTGTTTGGGTTCTATTAAAAGGATAAACTTAATAAGAGAAATTCAGATGAATTTAGAAAACACTTGTGTTTTGTAATGATTTTTAATAAAAAATGCAATGTGTATGCATTGCTGTATCAATTTTTTGTATGAGTATGACACACAGAGCTTTGTATATGAGTCATACTGAGCAACTAAACATCTGTTTTACAAAGTCCACGTGCTTTTGCCAGGTAAAAAGAGGGGAGGGGGAGTCAATAATAGTAAATATATAAGAATTAATATAAGAATAATAAATATATACAGAGGTAAGCACAAAGAAGATATGGGAAGACGGGTAGGGAACAAGACTTACAAAATTATGAAGTATTTCTTATTAAAACTATCAATGTCAATTACTATAAATTTCTGATATTGACTATAACCGTTTTGAAATGGGAAAATGTATATTTGACATATCACATCGTAGATTTTTCTCACATGTATACCATGATCGTGCTGCTGCTTGTTGATCATGTTAAAACACAAACAACATTAAAAACAAACAAACAAAAAAGACTTATAGTCAAGAATGTGGTGATTTATGGTTGACATCAATTTTATATAACCCCGCTGTCCAAATAAAGATTCGATCGCATTCTCCATTTTAGCGACAAGTCACGCATTCTCTGTATACGATGTCTACAATCTACTTCGGAGATCGCTGAAAAAAGAAGGAACCAGTCTTGTCCACATCATCTTACGATCTCTATATTAGTGATACATCATGTGAGTATTTGAAGATTGGAGGTGAAACCGGTCTTGTTCATCATCGACGCGTAATGCGTCAGAAGATCGGGAGGAGAAACTGGTTTCGCTCATACGATCTCCGTATTAGTGATGCATCATGCGTTTGAAGATCAGAAGTGAAACCGGTCCACATTAGTCGCATTCATTATCGTTCCGTGATGCATAGTAGGACCGCGATACATCGCTAAACAAATGATTAGGAAACCGATGTGACGATTTGTGATTTATATTGATGTTATGCAGGGCTTGAAAATTCTGAAAATTTTAAGGTTCCCAGCTGGGAACCTACATGAAAAATATAGGTTCCCAGATGAAAAGTATAAGTTCCCGAAAAAATTTATGTATGAGTATTTTAACAAAATTTTCCATTTTATCGCGATTTTTTAAAAGAAATTTGCCGTTTTATCGTGATTTTTAAAAAGAAATTTGCCATTTTTTCGCGATTCTTTGACGAAATCTGCCGTTTTATTGCGATGTTTTAAAGGAAACTGCTGTTTTTTTTAAAAAATGAGATTTGCCGTTTTTGTGATTTTTTAATGAAATTTGTGCTATTTCGCATGATTTTTTTGACGAATTTTGGAGCATTTTTACATTTTTTTGACGAAATGTGTTGTAATTTTGCTATTTTTGGACAAAATTTGTTGTTTTTCATGATTTTTTAACAAAATTTGCTGATTTTTGAGATTTCTTAATGAAATTTGCCGTTTTTCCCGATTTTTTGACGAAATTTGCCGTTTTTTCGCGTTTTTAAAGAAATTTGCTGTTTTATTGCGATGTTTTAAGGAAACTTGCCGTTTTATCGCAATGTTTTATGGAAACTTGCCGTTTTATCGCGATGTTTTGATGGAGCCTGTTGCTTTTCAAAAGAAAATCTTTACAAAATTTGCCTTTTGGGGGATTCTTTAATGAAATTTGCAATGCTTCATGCGATTTTTCAACGAAATCTGTTGTCTTCTAGATATTTTTAGACGAAATTTGCCGTTTTTCCTGATATTTTGACAAATTACGATTACTTCCATTAAGAATATCTATTATGGCATAAAATACTTAACATGTAATACTAACACATAAAATACTAAACACAGAAAAAAAAGGTATGAAAGACACTTTTTTTGTTCAAGACATTTAATGATATGTACCGATTTGTATACCTGTATGGTAAGATCAGAAACTAAAGATGATAACTTGTTTAATAGATGAGATAAAACAATTTGCTCATTTGCATCTCTACGAATTCTCACATGGATTGTACCAATCTAGGGAGAAAAACATCATTAATAAATACATAATAGCAATCAATCTTTATTTAAAATGTAATAAAGAACTATTTATTCAGTAATTTTAAATTTTTCAGTGAAAAAAAATTTTTTTTTTTACAGTGTTTAATATGTACATCAGTCAATGCATTAATATGTGGCATTACTCAGGGATGCAAGTGCACTAAAGTCATTTTGTAGCAGTTCAGAGCAGCACAAATGATTTTGTTGCAGCAAAAAATTAATTTTGTAGCAATAAAAGCTATTTTTTGAGCAGACTGAAATTCAAATGCAAATAAGCTTCTAAAAATTAAAATGATTGCTATCTTGAAAATATCTTGACAATTGAAAGTATAATTTCTTTGCATTTTTTGCAAACTCCAGGAATGAAAATGCATAAAAGCCATTTTGGAACAGCAAAACTCAGATTTTAGAGTAGTAAAATCCATGTTTTGGAGCAACAAAAATTGGACTTTTGGGGCAGTAAATAACTGATTTGTAGCAGTAAAATCATACTTTTTTGCAATCTTTGAATGAAATCCATGTGCTTTTTTTTGCTGAGATCTTTTGACAAAAATTGCAGATTTTTTTTGCGATTTTTTGACAAGGTTTTGTTTGTTTTTTCACTCAACAATCCTTTGACATAATTCACTTTTTTTCTTTTCACAATCTTTTAACAAATTTTTTGAGATCTTTCGATAGAAATTGCTGCTTGCATTTTACTTAGCAGAAATTAGGGATTTTTTGACAAAATTTGCATTTTTTTTTTTTTTTTTGTGATTTTTTGACCACATTTAGTTTGTTTTTGATGAAATTAACATTTTTTTTTTTGACAAAATTCACATTTTTTTGCGATCCTTAGACAAACATGAAGCATTTTTCTTGATTTTTTGATGAACATGGCATGTTTTTCTAGATCTTTAGATAAATTCAAATTTTTTCTTGATTTTGACAAAATTTGTGTATTTTTAGAGATTTTTGGATGAAAAGCACATATTTTCTGCAATCATTTGACAAAATCTGCATGTTATCCACAATCTTTTCATTTTTTGATGAAATTAGCGATCTGGAAAAAGTTAAAAATGGAATTTTTTGTTTTTTGGATTGGCAAAATTTTACTAAATTTTATTTTGGTACTAAATGGGTTTTGGCGCCACATTAAGAAAAAACCCTATTTCAGTATAGATATGCACAGTAATTGCATTTTTGGGCAAATATTGGGCAAAATACACAGCACTTGAAACCCTGCATAACTTGGTGCCAACATTTTTGAATAGGTGAATTAACTACAGAATTATAGTAGAGCATCGATTATCTAATCTGGTAGGGACCAAGATTTATCCAATTAATAAAGAATCCAGATGATTGGACAACTGTAATAGATGACTTTGATAATGTTTTTAGGTTACTTTCTTTCACATTTTTTACAGGCTCATGACTGGCAATTGTAGTAGTATATATTTTAGCATGTTACAAATGATGTGTTTAGAAGTTATTTGTTTAACATTTTTGTTATTTTATTTTCTATAAAATTGATACTAAGTTATAAATAGAAGTATACAGTTAAATTATTACATATATATAAACATACACTGCATGAACAAACGTGAACAGATAAAGAGGGGATACTTCATTTCGAAGACATAAACAAATGAAGCAATTTTCCAACACCCTTCAGAAAAAACCTTCATGTTATTTATTTGTATGAAGTCTCTGGAAAATGAAATGCAGATAACATCATATTTTATGGGAGATTATATACTAGCATAAAATAAATGAAATTATTTTTACATTTTTTGGACAAAATATCGAAATTCTTTTTTGATGTATAAATAGATAAAATTACAAAATAAATCAAGAATTAATATTTTGAATTTTACATTTCTAAGTATAAAATATAAGCATAAATTCACAGCATAAAATTTTTTTTATTGAGCCATAACATTCAAGTATATTATAATTAGTATACCTGTTCTAGGCATTACACTAGCAGATAACACATTGATCAATTGTGCTGCAGTTTACTATATTTTTAATTAACTGCTGTGCTTATTCTACGTTTTGAATTTTTGGCAATACAAAATAGGAAATGGCAGTTATCTTGTAGTTTTTTTTATTAATTAAATATAAACTAAAGTTGATTTAGAATACACATTATTTAGAAATTTATTTACTTTTTTTTTTTCCTTTTGCAATATTTTAAAATGCTTGTATGCAAGATTTAAACAATTCTAGTTCTTAAGTGTGAATATTTTTTGAAAGAGAGAGTTGCAAAATTTCATTTTGATATACATTAAACAATTTTGCCATTAAAAATATAATTATTTTCACTTCATAAGATGAAGTACTTTTAAAATGTAGTAAAATTGTTCATATTTCATCCTAATCTGCCTATAATAGCACATATGATACACAGAAAAGTTTTAAAATATAGTAAAATCTCATTTGTTTCCTATTTTTACTATATTTTATTAACAACAAAAATAAGATTGGAAAATAATTTTTTTGACAGAAATTTCTTGCGATGATGGTAACATTAAAAATGCCTATCAACTTCAAAAGTGATGTACATTTCTTGAAATTATGTATGAACAATTAAGCAAGAAAAATATACCATACACTTCAAGAAATGCATACAATATATAGGTGAAAACTGGGAAATTCAATTAGTAGCCAGTGGGCGGTACACAGTGAAAAAATATGAATTAGTAATTAATACTGCAGATAAAATTATAAGTGATACACTATATTTAAATATATATTAATGCATTGTATAAAACAAATAAAGATTTTTTTTTTTTTTTTTTTTTTTTTTTTTTTTTAATATATATTTTACATTTAAAAATAATTTGACATCTTTCTTGGATATTTTATTTTTACTTAAAACTTAGTAGGATCTAATATCATCAAGATAGGCAAGTAGTAATTATTAAGTTTGGCGAGTGTACAGATATATATAAATATTCTTTGCTTTGGCTGAGATTTCAAAACTCCAGATGTCTTATTAAAGCAATCAAATAGTGTCAATGTGTTGGTAAGGTGGAGGAAGTCTGCTCGATTGCAGTAAAGTCAGATGCTAAATTTGCAGTATTACTCGCCTGATGGAGAGTGCTAACTTTGTCCTATACTTTTAAAGTAATTGGCTATAATGTTTCAATCTTAATCCTACATAAACTTTAATCATAAATATATTTATAAAAAAAGAAAAAAAATGTATTAGCCAACTATTACTGGTACAATTAGCGAGCATATGGCAAGAGTGAAAGATATAAGATGCAGCAATATCCTTAAAATCTCCTTGCATCCAGAGGTAAAAATGGTATAATTTATTTTAAATACATGTGGAATTAAAAATGATGACTATATTTTGTAGGAAAAAACTATTTCTTGAAAACATAATACAAATAAAGAGTTCATTTTAAAAAGCCAAAATATAAAAAATACAACAAAGTTGCTAAATCTGCTTGCATCCAATTGAAAGAAAGAATTAACCAATTCATTAATTACATGTAAGCAAATTAGAAACGCATATATCCATGAAAAAAGCTGTATTTCACAAAGCAAGATTTTTTAATCGTCAAGTGGCAACTAGGATGACGATCAATGGGCGATTTTTAATCACCACGTGGCCAATACAGATCCAAATAAAATTTGCTATAGATTACAAGAAAAATGTATAGTATCATATAAAGCTTTACAAAATTCATAAGTGCACATTTTAAAATTTTGAATAAAAACATCTACAAATTAAACAGTCTCCCACACATACAATATTAAAAAATGTATGGCAATAACATAGCATACAGTTCACATTATACACAAGAGGAAAAAAATAAACTTACAATTTTATCAAATCCTAAGAGCCAAAAATGCTCATTTCTGAATTCTAAAACTCCATCAAAAGTTGTGGCTTCACGGAGGCACTTGTCAAGTAAATCAGTAACATGAGGTGGTGTTCCCTACATCGAAAAATATAATTAAAATAAGAAATTATTTGTTTGATTCCTGCAAGAGAAGTACAAATTATACTCAGCCATATTTTGCCTTAATTATTTTTGATAACGAAGGACAAAGTTTTTTCTTGCATCATATTTGATAATCCTTGATTTGTCCATACATGAACAAACCATACATGGCTTAAAATTTTGTATTAAAGAACACCAACAATGTATTAAAAAAAAAACAAGAAAATAATAAGTATTCAATTAAAAACATATTTTTGACTTTATTTCAGCTAAAATCATCTTTAAACTAAGCATGAATTTAACTTTCCTGAAACATTCTGTATATATAAAAATATATAATTTCCTTGTTCTCAAAGACTTAGAGAACATTGGATAAAATTTCTAACACATGATATCAAATTCAACCAGTCACATATTAGACAGACTTTGTTAAAGGTGTTCTTAAATTAAAAAGAGCACTTTGTGACATAAGTTTTAATTTATTTTTGTTCAGAAATGCATGAAACAAGCAAGTGTTGTTGTTCAGAAACTATCTAATCGCACTCATTTTTCTGTTTTTTTTTTTTTCCCAAACGCAATAGATGTTTCAGAACAAGCTTCAAAAATGACGTTTTGAACCGTATATTCCGACAAAAACAGATAAACCAGTCAACAAAAAGGGGAGAAAATGAGTGATCATGTGATCAAAATAGCTTATAACTTGTTAAATAAGTGGTTCTCACAATATGGGTTGTGACCTACTGGTGAGTCGCGATGGCTGTTTCAATGGGTCACAAAAAACAGCCGAGATTTGTTACAAAAATATATTTTGTATTTTATCTGTTAAAAATGTATAACAATTTCAATAGCAAATAATATTTCAAGATAAATACCTTAATTTACATATGAAAAATATATACAAACAGAATATACAGAAACTTCTAAATGAGCTTTGAATTCTTTGATGAAGTTCAACACAACATACATGTGTGAACACACTTTTTGTAGTTTTGCTGTTTTTGAAAATGACATATAGAAAAAACTGTGAAAGTGAATTAAGGTTGAACTTAAGAAGTTTTGACTTTCATACAGATGCTTTCATCGGTAAACAATAGTGCCAGAAAACGCACTGATTCTAAAATTATACTTTCAAAGTAATTAAATGTATTTTTAATTATCTTACTAGTTTGTGTATTGTGTTAATTATTATTCTACTTACACATATTGGAATTACGAATTGTTGTTTTCATTGATAGTGTATATTCTTCAAACGAAATTTGTCTTTTACATAGAATATGATAGCAGATAGCTTATACAGGTCATGCAACAGTATTCATATTGATATACATCATTATATTAGGTGGGTCTCGAAAAGTTTTTTTACTTAAATGTGGTGGCGTACCAATAGAGTTTGGGAACTGCTGCGATAGGTAATTTAAGTATCATGAAATGGGAAATTGAGTTCGATTCAAAAGCCTTCCAAATTTATATCTTTCAGTTAAAAAATGGATCTGTAAATGCGTGAAAACGTTTCACACTTGTTGAGCAAAGCAGTTGAGAACAGCCTTAATAAAACATCAGGCAAGGTTAATTCAACATTAAAGGGGTAATGCAATACATTATATCAAATTCAATGAGTTACATATTAGACAGATATTATTATTTGGAAAGGTTAGTTTAGCATTAAAGGAGCAATGTCAAACAGACATACATCAAAGTTTCCCTCAGAGGATTTCAGGAGGACACTTTGCCCCTCCTAATCTTTTGTTTAAAAAATAGCACCCCTCATCCAAAAACTAGCACCCTTCTTGCCCCACAACTGAAAAAACGCAGCCTTTCAGCGATGGAATGCAAAAAAAAAAAAAAAAAAGCTCTTACGTGTCCCATGGGACGCATAATTTTGTCAAAAAAATTGCTAAAAAATGGTAAATTTTGTTAGAAATCGCAAAATAACAATTAATTCCCTGCAAGATTCGTGAAAAAATGGTTAATTTTGCCACAAAATCTCATAAAAACTTCAGACTTCCTCAAAAGATCATGAAAAAAACAACTAATTTCTTCCAAAAATCGCGATAGAACATAAAATTTTGTCAAACAGTTTGCAAAAATTGGCAACTTCCGTTAAATAATTGCGATAAAATGGTAGATTTCGTCAAAAGATTTGTGGAAAAAAAACCAGCAAATTTCGTTCAAAAATCATAATAAAACGTAAAATTCTGCGAAAAAAATGACAAATTTCGCCAAAAATTTGCAAAATTCAACAAAATATCCCGAAAAAATAGCACATTTTGTCAAAAGATTGAGAAAAAATGCAAATTCTTCAAAGGGGCACAAAAAAAAGTTAATGCCAGAAGTGAATTTTTCTGTTCTAAAAACTAATTTTGCTGTATCAAAATTCTGTTTTTATTGCTCCAAAAGTGGATTTGCCTGCTTCACATTCAGGGGCATGCAAAGAGGAAATTGTACCAGGGGCATAATTAGAATTTGACGCCCTCCCCACGCCCAACTTTTTCTTGTGACAGCCCAAAAATTACATTTATAGTATAAATTTGATGCCCTCAAAATTTCCGTGCCCGGAGCGACCCCCCCCCCCCCCCCCTTTCGCATGGTTCTGTTCACAATTCGTTTTTGACTGTCCAAATCTTTCTAAATGAGACTCCTGAAAGCACCCGTTCATTAAACAAAAAGAAGAACATTTTATTCAACAAAAGTATTCTTTAAAAAAAAACTTTTTTAATAAGTCAGTCTTGCTTCTTTTTAAAAGAAATGCGAACAATGGCGAACAACAACTTCTAAACTCAAATAAGCATTATTTCATAATTAAATTTCTATCGTGCACACTTATTTTTAAAACAGCATAGAAAATTCCTCTTAAACAGTTTTAAAAAATTAATACTGGTTTTATTTTATTTTTTAGTTATTATCATTTTTGCGTCTAAAAATACTAATTATTATTAGTGGGGGTACGCTTTTGTAAAAAAAGGACCCAGAATGTTAAATGTTGTGTTTAAATGCGACAAAATTTGCCGTTTTTTCACAATCTTTTTACAAGATTTGTTGTTTTTGTGCGATTTTTTTAAACAAAATATGCCTTTTTTGCGATATTTTAACAAAATCTGCTGTTTTTTGCGATCTTTTAACAAAATTAGCTGTTTTTTGCGATCTTTTAACAAAATTAGCTGTTTTTTGGGGTCTTTTAACAATATTTGCCGTTTTTTGCAGTCTTTTAATAACACTTACCTTTTTTCTTTTTTTACAATTTTTTGAAGAAATTTCTGTTTTTCCACGACTTTTTGATAAAAAGTCGTGGTTACACTAAACTCTAGAATAATTCACTAAATTCTAGATTCAATTCTATAAAAGTACCCTTAAAAATCGAAAAAGTGCCCTGAAGAATATAAAAAGTGCCCTTTTCAGAACAGTTGTGCCCTGCCCCTTTTTAAACCAGGGGGAAATTCTGCATACATGTATGCATTCTGGCAAAATTTCAAAGAAAAATAGAATTCAATGTTTTGAAAATGCAATGGTAAATTCAAAAATAGAAAATTTTTAGAAGTTAGTAAGTAAAAATTACAGTAAAACTTCCTTTTAACAAATAATAAAGTTTTCTACTTAACGAAATCTGCTGAATCTTGACTTTGGAAACCATTAACAAGAAAATTATCTGCATATCACAAAAAATATATTCTATATAACAAGTTGTATTCCACTTTTGTGCATCTACATGATTCAAACAGAGAGGATTATGTTGCCATGGATGTATGAATTTATTTCTGCTGATTGCATGAAAATGAAATTATTTATTATTTATTTCCATTCTTCTTGGTGCTAAACAAAATATTTTTTTTTTTCACATCAAGATAAATGCTTGCTATTACTACTTTCTCACACAGACATTCTGCACTGACACTGGAGAAGTAGTGGGGGGGGGGGGAAGCCTTTAATACAATAAGAAGAAAATTTTAGTTTTACGAAAATATTACAGATGAATTGTTCGGATTAGTGAAAACTTTAATGAACAGTATATTATTTTTTTTAAATAAGAATCCTGCAACAGTAATATCACAATATTTTAAAAAAAAGTTAAGAATCTGTAATACTGAGAAAAATGGGAAAAGGTCTATACTCCAGTTTTTGTTTACCTCTCTTTGTTGTTTGGCTTTCAAACATTATTCTAATTAATTTTTTTCATATGGCCACATTGTATTAAAAAAAAAAAAAAAAAAAAAAAAAAAAAAAAAAAACATGTTTTAAATATTTTCATTTTATGTGTATTTTATTACATAAGTTTCATAAATTTAAGCTGATACCTATTTATTAAATTTTCTTCATAATAAAGTGTCTAATTGTAACAATGAAACTTTGTTAAATGAAAGTTTCACTGTATCTGTATTTTAAGCAATGTGTGCAAGTATAAAAAATAAATGTTGTAAACAATTTAATACAGTAAAACCTCCATAACGGACACTCCCGAATAGCGGACACCTCTATTTAACGGACAATTTTCTAATCCCCACTCCCAAAACTTAAATTTTTCTATGCTTATCCTCTGAATAACGGACATTCCGAATAGCGGACACTTTTTTCGGCGATAAAGAATTAAAAAGTATCTTTTAATGAGAAAAAAAATATGAAAAAAAAAGTTAAAAGCGTCTAAATTTATTGGGGAAATGTATGACAAATGTTGTGATCACAGATAAATGCAGAGGATGGGCTGGAGAAAGCCTCTCCCCCCAAGTCCAATGTTAAATTCAGGAAGTTGCCCGGGAGGGACATCTCCCAGAGCATTCGAAACATTCTCCCGGATGATTTTGAGATTTTATGTTTTTAAAGCTCAAAAAGTTCAACCCCTTTCCTCTTTCCATCCCGGAACTTTATAATATCCAATAAAGTCACATTAAAAAACAAATTACATGTAATCGCAAGCAAAAGTAAACTTTTGTAACAGTTTTTTTCGCAAGAGTGTACTAGACAGTGGATGAAGGTGTACACAATTTTATTTCAGTTTTATTGTTTAAAAAATAATTTTAATTTCTGATTAATCATGTAATAGAAGTTTTAGGACATATAAAAGCCAATTAATGAAACATTAAGTATTTCTTAGCTATTATTGAATTTCTGAAGTTTTCCCAATAGCGGACACCTCCGAATAGCGGACAATTTCTGCGTTCCCGAGGTGTCCGTTATTTAGAGGTTTTACTGTATAAAAAAAAATCAATGAATTAAGAACAATTTAATTGTAAAACAATATTCAAATATATATATATAAGTTAGTCAATTTTATATCTCATTTATAACAGAATACTATACTCTAAGGAGAAAAATACATATAAAAACTTTTTCATACCTGTAATAAAATCTTTGCACTGTAGGCACTGATAGGATACATGGTAATGAAATTTAACATAGAAATAAAAATACCAGCTATAGCATCGGCACTATGATAGTCACTGAAAATAAGAAATTTACAATTAGAACAACTATAAATCAAGAATTCCAAGAATTAATTTTACATGACATTAGAAAAAAAAAAATATCTTTCAAATATATTGTTTGAAACAAAAACAACACTTTTAAATTTTCAAAAAGTAAAAAAATACATGTTTGAACTAGTATTGTTTTTATTGGTAAACCAGAAATTTCTCAACTCATAATGGGACTTTTTTTAATTAAACCATTTCCCAGCATTACATTTAGTGTTGAGTATAATAAAATTACTCGTAATTCAGGCATGAAAGTGAAAAAAAAAAAAAAAAAAAAAAAAAAAAAAAAAAAAAAAAAAGGTGGAAAATGTTTTTCATCTATGCAATAGTGATACATTTTTGTAATTTAAGAACATTTTAAGAGATATTCATACAATAAAATGAAATATAACAGTACATAGGATTTTTCTTTTCATAATCTCTCAATTAAAAAAAAATAATAACTAATGCTGTCAGCGCTGCTGTAAATGAATTTTTGTGACAACGGATCTTTCTTCATTAATATTAAGAAAACTAGTGCATACAAAAATATGAAAATGGATAGTATTATAGAGAAATGTTTTATAAATAAGGTGATACAGACATAAAATTTTCAGTACTTTAAAAGCTAATTTTTACATACTTTAGAAAAGGTTATTATTTTAAACTGTTGCCGATTATAAAAACAGTACAAAGAACAATATTGCCTCTAAATTAAAAATCATCATGAAGAAATATTGAAAATTATGTCGTAAAAAAACTGTATTTACATATGAAAAGGAGAGTTTTTTTTTTTTTTTTTAAATAATAAATACATTAATATGCATTAAAAGCTGTAAATGGAGGAAATCAGTCATATCTTAAATGGCCAAATAATAATAATGCCAAACAGTTTAAATTAAAAAATATATTTACATTACACATTTATTTCTCATTTCTAAATGATCTTTTAACTAAACTATTGTTTTCAAGCTTAAGGAGTATAAATAAAAATACTTCCTTACCAGTAACAAAAATATTCTCATGTGAATATCAAAAAGAAAACTTTGGCAAAATTAAGTCAGTTTTAAAATGATACATTTAAAATGCTTCATTTGAAACAATTTTCTTATAGTGCCATAAAAAAGACTATGCGATAAAAAATGTTTACTTAATTTTATATTAGCTTATTTTCAAATGTTTAACTGGTCTTACTCAATCAAAGACAAAAACAGTTATTGGATCTCTTACAACAGCTGATTTGATCTTAAAATTCCCCTATCAAAAGGAAATAAATAAAAATCTGTTTACATACAGAGAGATTACTACTGGTTTTTAATTATAATTCAATCTTCTAGAATCTTTATAAAGCTGATCAAATTAACATATTTTTAAGAGTTTGCAGTGTCAGAACAGAGATTGGCAAGTGTTGTTTGTAGGGGGCAGATCCCCTAGAATTAAAAGAAAATAATAATAATGAATGCACAGACTTTACTAAATCAAAAAAGATAATGGAAAACAGTTTGCTAAAGGCACAAATAGAAATATATCTCATGAATTTATGAAGTATAGTGATTATTTAAATATATATATATATATTTATATATTATTCTGGATGGTATGATTGATTAAGATTCTTCTTTTCCTTCAAAAGAAAAAAAAAAAATCCATGCTAAATATCATGTCAAAGTAATGTTTGTTCCAGAAGTAACTGAAACTTCTCAGAAGAGTATAAACTCGTTAAAATATTCTATTCCAATACAAACCTTGCAAAAATTTCCTTTCCTGTTTAAATTTTATAAAACATTCTACCTTGAAAAAACAATTTCATTTATATGACTTTGCGATGCTCAAAGCAAACTGATTTTTGATTTGATGATTCAAGGAATTCAAAGATAAATTGAAAGGATTTGAATAGACAAAGTGTTAAGAGTATTAAATTTTCAAGGACCCCCTCCCAATCACTTACAGGCATCCAATCCATCCCTCTTTGCAGTTTTACAATAATTCAGAGAATATTCAAAATTGCTTTCCAAAAAATGTGAAATTCTTTCTTGATTTACCTTATTAGCAATATTAATCTGATCAAATGTCATATTGAACACAAAAAAATCCAGAAATGAATTGTAAACTAAATCACATAAGTGCATTTGATTCCAACACTCTATTCAAAATTTTCTTGCCATGGCATAGAGTTTGAATGTGTACATAAGAAAAATGAAATTTTTGTTAATGGAACTACAATGTCAATTAAATTGTATTTTTAAGAAAACAAATATTTCATGGATTTTTTTTTTTATATGTATATTTTATGTTTTATGAGCAACGTTTTTAATGCTTAACAATATGGAAATATTTTAAAGTATATTATTCAAGAAATATCACTCCTTTTATTTAGTAATTTTTACCAATTTATTTTTTCCTTTGGTATTTATGATTGATTTGTTTACTGGCAAAAAACTAAACGACATCAAGAGCCAGTAGATTGTACCATCTGTGGGTGAAAAACATAAAATCCATAACAAATATAGCACTATGTTTCCATGATGCTGAAATAAAAGTATGTATAAATTTTATAAAGTACACATTGTAACAGCACTTGTACAGAAATAAACAACCTATGATGGCAATCTAGGCCCATCTAGATTTATTTTTATTTTGTATATAAGGATTCCTTATTGCTGTAATTTCTTCCTATCACAGACCATCAGGCAATTTATGGCCAGTCAAAGATGAGTAATTTTTACCCATTAAATTTTGTTCACCAAAATATAATAAAATGGAATTCTGATAGAAGAGAAAATTTTTCACCCATATGGCCATCACTAAACTTTTTTTTATATCACTATAAAATATACATTTATAATAGCTTCAATAATTATGAAGGTAAAGCATAGTGCATCTCTTTGAATTTAGCATATAGATACAGTGAACAGTGAATTAACACATAATAATAAATCTACATATAAATCTTAAGGTCAAACTGATAATATTCCCTAGCATAGGGACAGCAAACTTATGGTATACTGAAGATTACTTTTAGCATAGTATTAATTCAGGTTCTACATAAAAAATATAGTAGTATTTTACAAAATGCTTTAATTAATCTAGATTTTATTTCTGTTAATCTGAATTTGATTGGTTTAGTTGGTTGTCATTGTCATACAGATTGAAGAAACTGAAATACAATAGACTCGCAGTTTTACGATCCCTGATTTAGCGACTATTGGATGAGGCCCCGACCATTTTCCTATATTTGCAATGTTTTTCCTCTTGTTTTAACGATCCACAAATAATCTGAATTTTGATTTAGCAACTTTTTTACATCCTCCAGAAATTAAAAATCTAGCACAGTTAACATTATTTTTCTTTCCAACAAATGTTACATGTGTTTTACAGCATACAGATCAAGATGTTATACAGTATTTAAAAAAATATACTGAAGAAATTTAGAAGTGAATAAAATTCACAAAATGAACTTAGTCTCTATTCATACAGCAAATAATTCTCGGTGAACGGTTTTTCAGGACACAGTTTTGCTTCCATTCCATCGGATATTTAATTACCCAAGCTTGGGAACTTGAACCAGCAGCCAGGGGTTGAATAAACAAAACACACAAACTGAATATTTCAGTTATCTAATATGCAAATATTATAAAAAGCGTTGTTGGGCTGCAAAATCTTATATTTGAAGATTATGTTGACACTGAGGACAAATTTAAAACTGAGAAAACATTTTCAGAAGATGATTTAATCTGTGGATTAAATCATCATGCAGATTAATCTACAGCCTTTTCAATCTTGATTGCATATTTCAAATAATTCTTTTGAGAGGAAACTGACAATTTTCTATATACCTCCTGCATAAAAAAAAAAAACAGAGGCTGTCATGAAGTTGCTTGAAACAAAGTTATCATCAAGTTGTATGGAAAGAAAGGAAATTCTAACGACTTCTATAAGAAGTTTTCAACTGCCCATTTATAGCAAAAAAAATAACATGAATAGTCAAAAAATGTTCATTAACTAATCTTTTTTTTTTTTTTTTTGTGTGTGTGTGTAAAATGTTGAAATTTTTGCAAAATTATTTCATAATTTGTAACCATTTTTTAAATCTAAAAATTTAGACCAAATACGACAAATATATTTACATGACAAATATATTTACATATATTTACATTATATACATGAGAGTGAAAAAAGGGAATTTTTGCTTGAAATCATCATTAATTTACTTTAAAAAAATATGAGCTAAGGTCATCAGACATGGCATATGATATTTTCTTTGAACTTAACTGCATACCAGGTGGCAAAGAGAAATCTCCAGACATTTTGCAAAACAAATTTTGTATTCCATCTGATGACTGAAAAAAGTAATTAGGAGCCACATACATTATCAACAGAATCTTGGAATGGTAGATACTTTTTTTTCTCATTTAAGGTCCAAGTACTCAATTCACTTTTAATTTAATATTCAAACACAAACTTGTTCAGGCAGTAGAATCCACAAAGTGTAATTTAGATTAGTTGCTTTGTTTTTCTGAATTATATTTGTGCTTTGTTGTTTTGGCATAATGTGTTAATTGTGAATAACCACTTGCTGATAAGAATCTGATTAGTAATCATCTTTACCATTCACACACCATTCATGCATTTTTTTCCCATGACCATCAATCTGATATATCCAAGCATCACGGAATTTTGTCAATCTATGTTAACATTGTGTAATTGCATTAATATAATGCAATAAATGTGTCTTTTCTACGAAGATTAAGATTTAAAATAAAATAAAACCATGCATTGCAGCTGAATATACGATAAAAGAAACTAAAATAATTGCAATGAAACACAGAACCACATTGAACATTAAAACTAACTCAGCGAGCAAAGCGACACACGTGAAAACATCAAGTCATTCAAAAATTTCTTTCATTTATTTACTAATGCTTTTTCAAAACAGAAATAAATGGACAGTGAAGAAAAGGAAATTAAGCCCATCCCACAAACATCAATGTTTAATCTCCAATGATTTGTATCCATCTCTTTGCAGGCATGTTTAAAAATCTAGCAATCTGTACTGTGCCCTACTTCTCGTTTGTAATAACCGAAAGCATGAGCATCGTGTGCAGAATTGAGCTTTTTTTCTTGCATGGATATATAGGGAAAAAATATGTAGAAACAATTGTCAATGCTAACAGGAGATGATATTAATTCCAAATGTATGAGAAAGTAAATATAGGACAACTTTGATCCCTGTTGCAGGCAAGTATTTAAATGCATTTTTGCACCACTTTTTCAAAAAACAATTTTTACACATGCTTTGACAACATTTGCAAGAGAAATATACTATGAAATGTATTTTTTTTAAATAGTTGCTGGGGATAGAATAAAAATATTTGCCTGTAACCGAAACTTTACAATACCTTCATATACATTTAATATTATTTTAAAAAGGCATTTACAATGCAAGAATTTGGAATAAAGCAATAAGTTGTTAGTTCACAGTTTATTGTTCTTTTAGCTGCCCCATTTGAATCTTTGACCTTGTGGAGAAAAAATATTGTAATGAAATTTGAACTGATAATTTTCCTCTTTGTAATAGCAGAGTGAGATTTTAAGTTTTTTCTAGTCATTGCTATACTTTGCTCATCTGAATCAATATTTTCAAGAACCATCATTCCAGATTCAATAAGGTTTATCCTTTGGTTAATTTTGCACTGTCATAATTTATTTCCTTATCCATAGGCTCAAAATATTTATCTATTTTTTTTACAAAAATTTGCTACTTTAATTTGATAAATTTCTCAATATTTAATTCCAGATCAGAGGAATTTATGAATCCAACATCCTCAGCATTCAATGTTTAAATTGAGTTCTCTTCAATTTTTGATGATTTCATGAATTAAGAGAGATTTAGAATTACAAGTTTCAGATATTTTCTTAATTTCTGTAAAGAAAGAATGGCAAACAATCACCCAGTGAACCTTCTATGATAAGGCATCTGAGATGTGAAATCCCTTCCAAAAATAAGTGGAGGGTGATGTAAGTTGAAATATTAATATATTTCTATAACACACTTATATAATATGTAAACAGTTATGCCACAAAAATTCAGCAATAGCATGTTTCTTTGGGTCCAAATATTTTCAAAACCCAGTATTTATTCTTTAATTCCTTTGCTTAATTTTTTAACTTTAACCAATGATTTTTCAAAACTAATTATTTTCTGTAATTGAATCACAAAATGCCCTGTTTAAATAGGATAAACTTTACAATAAAAAACAACTGATGGGAAAAATGAAGGATTTTGAACATCTTAAGTGGCATGTGTTATGTGTACCGATCACCTGTCTCTAAGGAGTTAAGAAAAAATTATTGCCTTGGGGGTTTGAGGTATAATAACATGAGGGGGTCCAAAATTTCCAAAAAGTTGGTAACATTATACATGACAGCCCCTAATAAAACTATCACATTTTTTATGCATCCTTCTCCCAGTATTTTGCATAACTAGCACTTGGCAGCACATCTGTAGCATTACTTTTAGTTCATTTTATAATTTGTTTTCTATTTAAACAAATAACATTTATCTAATTTAACAATAAATAGAAAAATTTCACCATTTCAAAGTCTGAAGAAATAAAAGATTACAAATAATGTAATAATTACAGAAAAAAAGAAAAATTATAAATATACTAAATTTAAAATTTTCATTGTTATATTTGTAATAAACAATAAAATTCTTAATTGTTATGTACAGGTCATTTAAATCAAGGAAAATGTAAAACAATGAAAAATTACATACTTACTAAATGTCAATAAAGAAGAGAGCTAAAATTAGAGTGCCACCAGCAGCACATCCAAGTAATGTAAAAGGATTGATTCGGGGTGAGGAGCTACTGCTATACCCAGGAACTATATGGGTTAAGCTAAAAAAGTATGATTATTCATATAATGCTGAAATGTGAATAACAAAGGTAGTCATACAAAATATAGAATATTATATAAAATAGAACAATGATCTAAATTTCAATTAAAATTTATCTTTAAAAAGTCAAACTTGAGCAGTTGGCACAGCTATAATGTGTGAAATTAATAAATTATTTTTTAAATGAGAAGATAAATAAAAAAATGAATTAATAACTTAATATATACATGGAATGTTAATTGAAGTGAAAAACAAGCCAATGTGACAATTTAATGTGGGTGAGTGAAAAACATAGACCTTAGTTAAACAAAATGCCCCCACTTACATACATTGTAAAATATGCATTTATGATCATTATAAGATAATTTTAAAATGTACTGATTTCATGGAAACACAATATCAATAGTAATAGTATAAAAGATACATAAAACCTACCTCTGGTTAACTGAAGTCATTCGATTCTGAAGCCAGCTAGAATCAGATGCACAAACAACAAGGTTTAAACCTTTATTCTTCATACAATAAGTTACCAACATATGACAACAAAAAGCTAAAATTATGCCTGGAAACAACCGACCCCTAAAAGGGAAAAATGTATGGCATCATCAAGAAGATAAAATTACACAGTGAGTGTTCATATTAATTTGGCATTTAAAGCAGAAAGAAAAAATGAATTGACAATGCTAAAGATATAACTTTAACATATTAACATCCAGGATATATGCATCATACATCGTGATTGATAAAAAAAAACAGTACGTAGTCTATGGGGAATATGAAAAAATAAATTTACCCTAAATGCTGGTATATATGTCCTCATTTGAATAAATCAGTCTGAGTGTCAAGGTGTTAAGATACCAAAAAATCATGAATTGTAGAAATTAAAATTCTTTGCAATAATCATTTGGAGAATATTCTTTATAGAATATTCTCATTATGGAGAGATAATATTCTTCTAGAAGTTACTTAGGTTAATAACATCACCTAAAGAGCAGCCAGCATGTCCTAAACTGGCCATATTAAATGAATGTATTTTTTCTCATAAACTTCCAAGGATGATCACTTTGTATTTATCAAATAAATAGTTCATAATAAACTGAAATCACGTTTATAGAAATTTATTTTTCAGTTATTTCTTTAAAAAATCTGAAATAGAAATCAGTTTTGAATAACAAAAAACATTAACTATTTTTTAAATAGACATACGTATTAGCTAGAACAGTTCATTTCAGATTAAAAAGAAATATCTGTAAATGTTTATCGAAAATTACAAACACTACTGTATAGTTGTTTTCATAAAAATTTACACTGAAGTTCAAACATTTGGAGAAAACAAAGGTGACAAAAAGCATGGCCAAGAGGGGAAGAGGAGAAATAAGGAGCTATTTTAAAATTTTAAATTTAAAGGGATGCAGTGGAGAATACACTGGGGTATACGCCATATATCTTCTGGATTTTTTAAAGGATCCCCGCATACCCTCTGTTTCTCAAGAAAGTTATTTTATACACACTTTAGGGTATACCCTCTGCTTAGAGCGTATATCCTTTGTTATTTTTATGACTACACCCTTGTCTATTGCACAGATTCAAACTCAAATGTTTATATTTATGACCAATGTACTAACCTGGATGTACTGGAAAAATGTACTGGATTAAGTAAGATCAAATTTTACATGGACACAAACTTACAAAATAATAATACATTAAAAATATTAAAAACTACAAACAAATGAAATAAGCGAATAAATACTTTTCTTAAAAGATGAAAAGTAGCTGTTTCAACAGAGATGTTTCTAATATAAAGTGTTGCCACAATTAGAAGTTTGTAAGAACATAATATAATAAACCAATCTGAAAATACATTTCCTCCATAGATCATAATGTAACTGGATTTTCTTGTGTACTCCTGTGAATGATCGCCTCTGATATGAGATTTTTTCTGTACTCAACAGAAAGTGGTCCATCTGAGTGATGCATGCCAATGTCATTATGTTTGAATTATCGTATCATGATTAAATTGCACCACAAATGCATTTCCCCATATATTAAACCCCATGTAACAAAATGCTTTTGTATGTCCCTTGCAAACAATTACACACTTCATTTTCAATAACAGGAATTAATATATATTTACCTTTAATAGGGAGTGCAACATTTTGTGAAAAATGAAAGTTAATTTTGAGAAATTTATTATTTTTTGTGTAATTTTTTTTTTTTAATGAAATCTAGTTATTTAAATCCTAATCAAACTAATCTTTTTTCTTTTTGGTGAATTTGTTTTGTTTTCAGATTACACATTTTTAAACCATAACAAAATAAAAATAATTAATGAAGAGTATGTTTACTTAAAATAAATATTTTAGAGGGGGATCCTATTTTATTAAGAGAAATTTTGTGAAAAGGCCTGTTTTATTAAAATTTTGTAAAGGGCCCTAAATAAGCCCCAAAATTTATTCAGGCCAACTACTGAATAGAGAACATCCTACAGTGAATTTCATTAACATAAAAATAACATGGCAACCTGAGTGTATTTATGAGAGAGCACAGACAAACAAATCAAATTCATAAACACTTTTAAATTATGCTGGAAAATATTAGTCATGAGATAAACAGTAAAAAATAAATACATACGTATGTACTTGAGTTTGTTGAATCCACCTTCCTACACTGAAAAATAAATTGAACTGTATAATGACATGATTAGTCAATGAGAATTTTATTGCTATATTATGTACCACATTTTCTAGCATATAAGATGACTTTTAAATGGCCAACACACAAATAAAATTAATTTTATAAACAGATACTCAATGATCATGATATATAATGGCAGCCATTATTATGAGATAAAATTGGATATTTTTCTTACCGTCAATTTTATATTTAAAAAGAAAAGTATTGTTTCTTTTGTGGATGAATTAAATAAAAGTTCAATTTATATTGACAAAAAAAAAAAAAAAAAAAAAAAAAGAAAAAGAAAAAAAAAAAAAAAAAAAGCCATTTCCAAGTTTAAAATACAGAGTTGATTTATACACTGGATGGATCAACTTACATGCCAGAAAATATGATAGTTTATTAGATAAAAATTAAATATTTCTTACAAACCTTTTTTTAATGATAAAAAATGAGCTAGTACATGAAAATGTTGTTGATACAAATACTGCGAGTACCTCTACACGTTCATACCTAAAATATATAGTTGAAAGAAAAAATAAGTAAAATAAATTAAAAATAAATATCCTTCTTACATTGTTTAAAACTTTTCAAGCTACTGTAACTCCTCATAATTGCATATGTCAAGATACAAGGAAAAAAGACATGGACATTAAAAGTTTTTAAGATGGCAATCATCATAAAAAGTTATATATTTGTCTTTAAAACACTAGTACACATCTAGAGATGGGAATGCTCCGAAAAAAACCAGAAAAATTGGGAAAAAAAAATTTTTTTTGGGGTTTTTTTCCGAAGGCTTATTTTTCAATTTTAACGAACTGGAAAAATTGAAATTTCATTTATAAAATAATATAGT
Organism: Maratus speculifer; assembly: GCA_964019185.1. Classification (NCBI taxonomy): domain Eukaryota; kingdom Metazoa; phylum Arthropoda; class Arachnida; order Araneae; family Salticidae; genus Maratus; species Maratus speculifer. Next base: position 219,105,377 of record OZ025301.1, on the reverse strand, counting down.
GAAAATTTTGTAATAGTTACTTTCTCATACTTTTTATTTTATTTATTTTTCTCACATGAAAATTTTAATGTGGGTAATCTGATCTCTGAGCAGAAATCTGTTTGAGGAGACTTGAAAGGATCCTTCACATTTTTTTCTTGTTTGAAACACAAAACCCTTTGCAAAATTTGTCTTGTAAATAGACATTTCAGAAAAAAATTAATCAACAAATTGAATCTTTCGCAAGTGCAGTGATTGAAGAAAAAAAAATCTCATGCCATACAGCAGCTGAATCTTATTAAGTTGCATATATGTATGTAATTAACATTATTAAATATGTCTAAATAGGAACCTAAATATAGTAATAATTTCTTATTCAAAAATTCTGAATATATTTTGTACAAGTATACACAAAAAGTTCACAATTTCACAAAAACTTGATTACATGAAAAAAATCTAGATATGTAATTAAATGCAACTTCTCTTTTTAAAAATTAATTAATGTGTAAAATTATTGCAATAATATGCCAATTAATGGAAATGATACAATTAAAAATTCAACATAAAATTTTGAAGTATGCATTTATTACTATCTTTTCAGGAAGTAAGTATTGAATTCGTGAAAAATTTGACTTCCAGTTTTTGGTGTATTTAAACGTTTTAGAAGGTCCTGAACATGTTTTGATGGTTTTTGGAAAATATCTGTCACTCTGTGAGTCTGTATGTGACAAATTTTATGGGCACTCTATCCCAAGAACTGATGCACATAATTTCACAAAACTTTAGATTCAGTTACACCTTGATATAAACTCGATGTTTATTTATTAGTGTATATCGCCAAACCGATGGTGCTGCTATGCTGCATTATTCATAATTTCCACAATAGTTCTATTTCAAACTAATGTATGTATTTTTATAAAATTTCAGATTAAGTTAATCTTTGACATAACTTCATGCTCATTACTTTTTGGTGTAAATTACTCAACAGATGACATTGCTATGCTGCATTATTCATGATTATCGCAATAGCTTTACCTCAAGGATGATTTTTTTTTTTTTTTAATCAAACTACAGCTTCAGACAGTTTCTGATATATATTAATGTTGTTTAGTTTTTGGTGTAAATTGCCCTGTAGGTGACACTACTATGCTGCATTTTTCAAGATTTTGTTATAGCTGATTACTTGAATGTTTTTTCAAGGTGTTGAATCTAAAATTGACCTCCATTTTACCTCCATAACGTACAGTAATGTTGCAAAAACATGGGCAGTTTGCATTAGAAAAGTACAACTGTGATGAAAAAAAAAAAACCATATTTTATTACAAGTAACTATGTTCCAAATTATACTTTCCCTCTTGATTAAACTTTGAATTTTTGTAGTTTTTTAAAGTACAGTAGAAGTTTATCTCTGTATGTAACTGCTTTTGTTAATTCCTCAAATAGTGAGCATTTTCTATTTGTAGTGTTCTGTTTTCATAACTTTTGAGTTCCACTCTTAGAAATATAAAATTACCACGTGGAAACATTATTGAATATGGTTTCTTACTCAAGAATAGAATAACAGATTTCAGGGTAAAAAGAAAAAAATTACATTTAATTAAACTTAAAAAAAAAATATTTTTCTGGTTTCAGTGAGTAAAAATCTAACAGTCAATAAATCTTATGCTATTTTTACCCGAGTAAGCCAAAGTAAAACTTAGTTTTGTTTGAATTTAGATTATAAAACTAAATCAGAACTTTTTTGAGTTGAGATTGGAAAGTTATACCAAAACAACATATTTTATAAAGGAAATAAAATTATAATTCTAAGAAAAAAAAGTAATAAAGTAAAAATATACATTTTTTAAACAAACAATGGAATTTTTGAATACTGATATTCATAATAATGACAAAACTGCAAGAATTTCTTTAAACTAGTAACATTTACTTAAAAACTATACTTATGTAAATGGAATGCATAATTTTTTTCATTCCAAACTGCAGACATATTGGTTCAGGTTTTTACATTAGGTCAATTGGTAGTTAAACATGTAACTGAAAAATCATTTAACAGAAATACGATATAACAAACAATAGCGTTTAATAAAAATTCTTAGGCTGTGCTGTGGGGAAAAAAACTAAACTTTTAAAAGCAGGCTTTGCTACTTTCTTTTTATTTTGTAATATAAAGTGAAAATAATTTTCATTTAATACATATAAATGGGGAAAAATGTTTATTATTTAATATTCTCTAAGAAAAAGTAATTTATTTGGGAGAAACAGTCATGAAAAATCAATTTTTCCAATTTTTACGATTTTTTCCGAAAAAACCCGGTAAAAAACCAGTTTTTTTCCGCCACTTATATTTTTCCGGAAAATTTACATCTCTATAACACATCAATAAGTTTCTGAAATAAATAACCACTGAGACACTTTTATTATAAAGATATAAATAAACTTACTTAAAAAGTATATTTTAACATGGAAATTTTTCTGGGGGTGAGGTCACACATTAAATAAAATCAATATAAAAGAAGAAATTTAATGAGGAACTACTGTGGTTTATTTTATTAATTTTCTGTAACTTTTTTTTATTCCAAAAATTACACATTGCTTTGGCAACCAATTTATTTCTGATGTAGAAATTTATGTAAGTGCCAGAGCTTATCTATTTTCAATTAGTATAAGTAGTTCCTCTTGTGAATTGACTGCATAACCTAAGAGATCTTCTAACAGTTTCCTTTCTATATTTTAGACTTGATTAAATCAGGAGATAAACTATAAGATTTTGCATTTTAAAATTCCAGGCAGTCAGCCAAAAGGATTAAATATGTTCCGTTAGTAATAAGTGTTAAAATGCAAATTTTATCACAACTTTCTGAAAAATCTTTTGCAGCAAATGCTGTTTGTACACTTACAAATTAAAACAACTTTGTTAATGCACCAGAAAGTAGATTTGGGAACAGACTTAAAGTAATTGTCAAAATGTCAAATAAAGAAAAGTTAAATATTACTGTTGAAGTACTTGTTTGTCAGTAAGTGTGTGCAACTTATATATTTACATAACTGTTGCAAAAAAAAAAAAAAATCTAACTTTAAATAAGTACACTGAATTAGCTGTATAGATGTATTTAATTTTACTTATTTGTTTGAAAAATACAGGATAGTTTCTTTCTTATCAAAATCTTTTCTGTGGTAATTTAGACAACTTTGACATTTTATCATTCACTGAAAAGAAAATGGTCTAGTTAAATATTACATTATAGCTGGATATGCAAGGTCTTAAATTATTCAAATCAGTTTGAAATTTCTTCAAAGATTTTTTTCAGATACTTGCAATTGTTTGTATAATTTTTTGTAGAATTTAATGTTAAATAAATATAAAACATTTTTTAAAAACTACAATTTTTAAATTAAATGTATGTTTTTCTCTTTCTCCCTTTTAAATTTAACTACAGCCAGCAAGTACTTTTTACAGCATATCAGAAAAAAGAAATTAAATAGAATTGGGCTATTTGGACAGAATTAAACTCAAATTTGCCACATACTTATTTTTTAGTGATTTTGATGTTTTTCTTTATGATGTAAATTTAATATATTTAGATAAAAACATTCTTTTAAACACAGGCCTAGAAGTGACTCTTAAAAAATATTATAGGAAATATAGGAATTTTATAGGTATTTTTATGTATACCTAAATACTTTAACATATGTTTTAATACATAATATCATAGACATCAGTATTGAAAAGATTATATCAGGAGTAAAATACTTAAAGCTCACTTCTTACTACTTGAGGAATTTTGTACATCCTTTAGGAATAACATATTAGCATTTCAGAAGCGTGTGCATTTTTTTTTTTTTTAAATCAACCTACATTTAATCATCAGCCTTTACAGCTTTTGCACTTATCACATAAACATAATAAGGTTTACTTAATTTACTTTTATTGTTTAATTGCATATATATATTTTTTTTTTCAATGCCCGATTCATAAAGCTTTCAAACAAGACAAAGAGAACAAATGAAAAAAAAAAAAAAAAAAAAAAAAAAAAAGTAATATTATGTAGTAAGTTTAAATCCACTGTTATTTTTAGTCAAAATTGTTTTAAAAATCAAGGAATTTTCTAATAAGATTTTACAATATGACAGGGTATGCGGCAACTTTTAGAAAACTTTCGGAGCATTTCTTTTAGAATATGACACTAAAGTACAGACATGCGAAACAAAAACATTATTGATTGTTGAATTAATGAAACCATCTTCTGATGAGAGCAATGATGAAAAAGACTGCAATTGTTGAATCAATGCCATCTTTCAATGAAGCCCCGTATTTTGTAAAAAATGAGACTTTTTCCATGAAGCTTGAGAAAAATAACTGGATGAAGTTTTAGTGTTTGAAACTATCTTGTATGTTTTGCAACATATAACAAACATTCAAACCAAAATCTTGGATTTTTGTACAACAACATAATGAATTTTGATCTCTTATAAAGTAATAGCATGTATTAGTTACATACAAATGCTTTATTTTACAGTCACAGCAAAAAAAAAAAAAAAAAAAAAAAAAAAAAAAATCTTGAAACTTGCGATTTTAAACATTTTGTTAAATATCTAAATAGATACATGAGGAATAAATCTAACTCCAGATGTATAAACAAAATAGTATTAGTCATATATTTTCGCAAAGATTTCTTCCTGAAATCCCATAGAGGACCGTCAACAAATTGGGAAAAAAAAAAAAAAGATCTTTTGGATAACCATTCAAAACTAATGTAGCAAAAGTGTTCACACTGCAAATTATGATTAAATGGCTTTTAGTAGTAAACTGCGTTCATTTTTATGAATATATCATATATACTCACAGAGAAATTAAGGTTTTTATAAAAACGGTCCCGAATTTCGGCAAGATTTTTTCTTATAATTTGCAGAGTTCTTAATAAAAAACAATGTTCTTTACAGAAAGTATGATTAACGACATTGTACATAACACCCTGCAATCAAAATTTAAAAATATTAATAATTGTATGAAAAATGAACAGGTTAACTAAATAAGGTTTCAGTGTGCATGCGTGATCTCAATAAAAATATTATTTGCATAATGTGTTAGATAAATGTTTAGAACAACTTTTGTGAAAGTCTAAAAAACATAGCTTGAAAATTCTAAATATTGTGGATAGAATAACATCAAAATCCGTTTTTTTTCTTCAAAATGAAACAAAAAGAAGAGGAGCTGTATCCAAATATAGCAGTACACGCAATATTGTGTAGATACTAATCAATGAAATATGGATGCAGCCCCTCATCTTTTTCATTCATTCATTTTGGGAATAACAAATTTTGATCTTATTCTATCGATGATAACTACCAAATTTTGATCTTATTCTATAGATGATAATTATCAGAATTTTTAAGCTATAATTTTGAGAGTTTTACAAAAGTTGCTATATACATTCAGCTAACACACTATACAAATTATACTTTGAATGAGATTACGCATGCACACTGAAACTTTATTTAGTAAACCTGTCTATTTTTCATGCAATTAATAATATTTTTAAAATTTTGATTGCAGTGTGTTATCTACAATGTTTTTTGTTATATTTTCTGAAAAGAACATTGTTTTTTAGAAAGAGCTCTGCAAATTATAAGAAAAAAACTTGGTGAAATTTGGGACCATTTTTATAAAAGCTTAATTTTTCTCATCATGCTATATTCATAAAAATGAACACAGTTTATGACAATGAGCCACATAATCATAATCTGCAGTTTGAATGGTTTTGCGGCATTAGTTTTGACAGGGTTATCCAAAAAAATCTTTGTTCTTTTTTAATTTGCTAATGATCCCCTATTGGATTTTGGAAAAAAAATCTACATATCTGGAGTTTCACATTAATTCCTTATGTATATTTCTAGATATTTAACAAAACATCTAAAATCACAAGTGTCAAGGTTTTTTTTTATGCTGACACTTCATATTTAATTTGACTAATTTAAGCTTATTTTTTTCACTTTGACAATGTTTTAAATTTTACATAGTAATTTTTTAATAACCCTGATTTAATGTTTTCCCACTTTTAACGAGATTTTTGTGTGGTCCTGTGTATGTCGTTAAATCGGGGTTCCACTGTAAGTGCAATTTACCAAAGCACAATAATGCAAATGGTTACAGCCTATTATTATTAATAAAAAGCAAACAATAAATGTCTGCCAATCCTTTTGTCTAAAGCTGTGTGGATTTAGAGAAAGAATTTGGTGTATTTATTAGAATTATGCAAACTTAAAAAAAAAGCACTCACCCATAAGTATACTGTGAATTTGGCTTCTTCTGTTCCACCCATATACTCAATGCACAAATAAATAAGCTGTTAAAGAAAACAATTGAATTAATAAATTGATTACAGCAATTTCATTCATACAGTTCATACAAATAATACAGTGTTGTAAAATACCCATTATGATTTAACAAAATCCGATGCAGTAGATTCTAATTATTTGGGATCAAATGATAAAACAAAATTGAAAAATATCAAATTATTAATATATATATATTTAATAGATTGAAATCATTAGATATGATTGTTAAATAATGGAATATGGAATGGAAAACAAAAAATGCAAAATTGAATATCAAGCTTAAAACTTTTTTACATTTGAAGCAGGACAAATGTCATCCGTAGTTGAAAGAATTAGGGACTAAATATGATAAATATTAAATAGGAAAAAAATATTTTTAAAACAAATAATGTCTCATGAGTGATAACAATAATCTTTATTTTTAAAATTAACACACTCTAAACAAAATTTATTGGACTATCTAAGCACAATCGAACATACTGGATATCCATAATTAAATGAATCTAAAATTATCTAGTTAATAGTTAATAAAACTATTGTCCATAAAGTTGTGGAATTTAGTGAAAGACATAATATAGCGATGGAAATTTGTCTAAAAAAATACATAAATAAAAAAAACAGTTCACAAATTTGCTACTAGAGAGCGACTTTTAATAAATTACACATTTAGCATTACGATAATTTTGAAATTTTATTTACAGGCTGTTCATAATTAAACATCTCTATTTTAAAGTTATCCACAGATAAAACTATTGCACAGAATGTTGTGAAATTTTGTGGGGTATGTAAAGGTATGAAAATTTGAGGGGGGAAGGAGGGAGGGTTAGGTGGTTGTTTTTAATGAATTACACATTTAGCATACATTTATGATAGTTTAACAATTTTTGTTATAGCAAAACATGTTTCATATGAAGATCATCATTTTCAGATAACACCTTGGTATTATAAGATAGCATGTAACATTCCATAGTTCACTGCAGAGTGCTCAGTGAAATGCTGTCTTTAAAATCAGGTTAAGTAAATATTACTTATCAATTTCTAACTATCATAAAGCTAAATGCGTGATTTATTAAAAATCATCCTCAGGTGACAAATTTATATATTTTTTTTTACTGTATATTTTGCTTAAACAAATTCATATCTTTTTATTACGTCTTTCATAGAATTTCACAACTGTATGAACAATAATTTTGTCTGTAGACAACTTTAAAATAGGGTAGTTTAATTATGGACACCCTGTACATGCATAAGTTATATTTATCAAAATACATTTTAATGATTGCTTGGGCATGGAATATGTTTTGATAAATCTAATTTATAGGACAAAGGATCACATGAAAAATTAATTTTCATAACTATTACAAAAATAATAATTTTGTTTGAAATGGCTTCTAAGATGAAAACATTTTTACCATTGGAAATGTACTTCTAAAATTAAATCTCTGAGAATTAGCTAAGGGGCAGCAACGAGAAAGAACAACTTGAACACTGATCACAGTCAGAAGACAGATCATGGTTATTTCATCATTATATACTAACTCACGAGTTAGAATCAAAGTAGGTTACAGTCTTGGAAATTAGCATTCACTTGAACCTTTCAATTTTTGTTATTTTTTTTGTGCAATAACAGAGATATAATATTTAATGAGATATAAAAATTAAGAACAAATTCTTTTACATATTTTTTGTTTGCATTTTAATAGTTTTATTTTTTTTTCTCATAGAACAAAATAACAAGAATAAAAAACGAGAAAAATATAGAATAGAAAAAATCAAACTGATGTCTAATTGCATATCTCTGTACTTTTCTGCTTTTGGTTGCAGTTTTTTTTTTTTTTTTTTTCTCAAAATAACTTCAATTTCACAAACAATTAACCAATATTTTTTTCTGAAATTGAAGATTTTAGAAATAAACTGCAACTAAAAAAGGAATATGAAGCAAAAAAAGAATAAGAAAGTGATGTGCAACTCATGGGAGCACATAATCTTTAACAAATTGGACATAACTTCCCCATACATTTGACATTCTTAGCTTGGTGATATCTTATCAATATGAAATATAAAAGCAGTCTTGATTATGTCCATTAAAAACTATATAATAATAATAAATATCCCACAACGAAAATATAAGACCTTACATTATAAATAATTATTTTGCTTATAAGATGTCACTTTAATAATAAAACATTTAAAATATATTAAAACTTGTCAGGTTTCAACTCATTTTCATTAAGCCATCTTCAGAATGTAAATAGAAAATTATAAACACAATGAACGTGAAAAACTGGAATAATTATTGAATTCAAATTAAATATAACCTCCTCTATATTTTTAGCACTGTCCATGATTTAGAATATAAGTTCTTACCTTTTTGTTGTAGAATATATATTACCAATTGCTCTTGGCAACCAGTTTGGTCTCCTTTAAATGCATACTAAGCATTAAATCATACTGCTTTTATTCATAATTTATTTTAATTACTCAATTTTTTTCCAAACTTGAAGATTCTGCCAAAGAATTAGGTGCAGATGTCAAATATGCACTACATTAGCACAATTGCAACAAAAAGGTAAATATATGCCTCACACTATAGCCTGGTAATTTTTATTTATTCTTTAATAAACTGTTTATTTACTTTTATTTTCTTTTTTAAAGTGATATAAATTGTTTTGTTCTATTAATTAAACTTTTTTACTTATTATTATTTACTTTTTAAAATAATAGAAAAGAGTTAAAAATATATATATGTAACAGGTATTGAAAACAAAGTTTTCGCCAAATTGGCATCAGAAAAACAATTGCACCAATGTGATGCATATATGGTATCTGTGCTGATAAATCAAATGCCCAATACTTTTATGCTAACTTGGCACATCGCCAAATATTGTACCAATGACATTTTTTTGTATTTCATTAATTTCATTTAAAATATATTTAATAATATGATCCTTTCACACATTTCATTTCTATTAACAAAACTTTAATTTGAAACTGAAACATTTAAAATTCATCATTGTTATTTATTTTTTTACACCACTAGAATAATAATAATAATATAAAAAAAAAAAAAAAAAAAAAAAAAAACGATGTTTTGAAGTTTTATAATTGCAGCGAATCGGGCATCACCATTAAACAATTAACAAATAACCGAGATTATTGTGCTACATACGTTTGCATAATACATATATAGACTATTGTTGTTAATATAATGTCTTAACATCTCGGCTGCTAACTAAATTCGTTCAGAATGGCGAGTTAAAGACCGTAGTGAACAAATGACTTAACCCTTTGTATCCTGAATTTGAATAAAAAAATTGCTTCAACTGAATAATTATTTACACTAATGTCTGAGATATCCAAAACAATATAATAATGATATGATTTTTAGATTTAAAAAAAATAAAACTGATTAAATAAATCAGTAATTATAGCTCTTTTTTGCAACACATTTACAAGAATAATTAGATTAAGAAAAAATACTGTAAGGGAAATCTCGACATTATCATAAGAACAGTATAAATTAATATATTGCGATTCTATCTGTAACAGAAGAGAGTTTTGTAGTTGCAAATTTTTCGTCTAACATTTTTAATAGGATAAAAGTACATTTAGATAAAAGGTTAAAAAAATAACCCAATTAACAAAAAATATTTAACTTTGATTGCTTCACTATGCATTCTAAATAGGATTGAGCAAATTATTTTGTATGAAAAGCACAACATAACTTTTATTAGTAGACAAATGAAATAAATTTTACATTGAGCTTTCTTTAATGGCACTTAAAAGTACTGTCAGGTTATAAAAGGTTAATACAGGATTGGACTGATAGCAGTCAAATACAATATGAAAATTGTAAATCTGAACAAACATAAGAAATGTCTAAATGTCAGGATAATTATGCGGAGAGTTAAAGTAAGTTTCTTTTATACAGGGAAATAATTTTTTATAGATATATTTGTTTTTAAAGATTTTACCAGCCAAACCATTGTTACTTTCTGGATCACACTCATATAAAGGATATACTACTCAATACAGATCTTTGATATTATTATTTTTTTTATTATTAATATACAAACAAAAATTAGTGAATATTACCTCCTTTAATTTAACAATAGCTTGCAGATATCACGTAGCTAGTGTATTTTTTAAAGTACGTTCTTTAAAACTTTTTTCTCCCCCACAGAATTTAAGAAACAATATGAAACTAGTAAACAGGAACTTCTAGCTTAATATAAACATTTTTCTTCTTCTGTTCTCAACTGATCTGCTCAACAAGTTCAAAACGTTTTAATACATTTACAAATTCATTTGTTTATTGCAAAGACATATATAATTGCAAAGCCTGACCATGGAAGCAATTTGGAATCTAACTGAATTTTCCATGTTTTGATCAATAAATTATGTAAAGAGTTATAAGCATTTTAATCATGTGACAAGCAAATTTTACACATTTGTTTGAATGGTTGTTCCTCTTTCATGCAGAAAGTCTATCCAAAACTCCCAGTTTTACACTATTTTCTGAAAAATTATTGCATTTGAACAAACAACAACAAAAAAAAAGTTTAATTTAATACTTTCTGAACAACAACACCTGTTAGTTTCTTCATTTCTGAAGAAAAATAAATTAAAACTTATGTCACAGACTCATGAAAGTCTATAGTAAATGTAAGTATTAAATTATGATTTTCCACCATTTGAAAATTTGAAAGAGAATTAAATTATATTTCAGTTCACTATAACAATAATCTATATATTTAAAAAAATAAGGTTGTTTTCTTAGTCATCTGCCCTGAGCTTTCTACTGAAGCGATTTTGATAGTTATTTTATTAAATGAAAGTAGTTTATTTGTAGATGTTCCTGCACTCACTTTTTATTTTAAAAGTCTGTTATGAAATTTCTTCACATAGATGGCAATCAAGTTACTTTAATTGTTGAAGAGAGAAGGAAAACAATGGGAATTATCATATCATTATGGATGCCATTATCACAATACAATTAAAAACAACTTAGGCATAATTAACTGAAACAAAACATACAAATTCTGTTAACTTTTTAAAACAGAAAATGGCATCACAAAGAAAAAAAATAAAGCATTTTTAATAAAGCCATTACATTTAAATATATATATATTTTTTTCGTTCAACTGATACTAAGTGTGAGATATTAATCTCAGAAGGCCAGTAAATAAAAATTATGTCATATTAAAAATGAAATGAGTATTTTCTTTGACAAAACTAAATTTACAATGAATATGTTTGAAAGAGCCAATTTCTGGAATTCCATAGCTCCCAAGTCAATAATCTTCCAAGAAAATCCCCAGTCAAAAGAACGAATGTTCACAAACAAAATTGTAAATAGAAACCATGCCTTCAATTTTGAGAATATATTTATAAACAATTTACTGCACACTAAAATATTTTTAAAATAGTGAAAATGAATATAAAAAGTGTTTAAGTAAATTTTGTGAAAGGCAAAAAGAACGCTATTTTCAAATTTCTTTGAGGAAAAAATAAAAGATTGTGTCATTAGTGATACAATTTCCATTGATTTTTTTGTTATGTAATAACAAAAATCAAAGCCTTAATTAATAACTTCTTAGTTTCTTAATTGCATGTTATTGATTATGTACAGGTATAAAGTTTAATTTTTTTATAATTTGAAAAGTTGAAATCATATTTTAGTTGAAGATAACAATTGTTTTAAAAGTGCCTAACTCTTAAAACAAATATTATTTTGAATATAAGACTGACTATTTATTGTGGTTATTTTAATGATTTTTTTTTTAAATTATATATAAGTTTAGTCAATCAGTTGTCTTAAACATTTTCATTAAGTGAATTTGATGGATTTCAACTCATACATAAATAAAATATTACATAAGATAAAAACATTACATTGAATCTTAAAGACATACAACACCATATGTAATCAAAATTATTCACCAAAAACATCCATATACATCTAAAAGTTTAACAAACAATATATAATAAAAAATTGAAGTTTTATAAAAACTAACTTACCATAAAATATCAAAAACAGTGAGATATGTATAGGACAAAAGACCTTGAAAAAAAAAAGTTTAGGATTTTTAAAATTGTGACTAACAATGTGGAATATAAAACTGAAATTTAAAAATTAAATATTTTCAATATACATCATTATAATAAGAGTTCCACTGTACTAAAATATCGACATGTAATAATATCATAACATATCAACTGTACTCAACATATAAAAATTCTTTGAGTTTTGAGATTTTATTAAAATAAATATGAGCTACAATTTCCTGCAATTAAGTTGTTAGATATATCACATTCAAAGATGTAATGAACAATATATGGAGATATATGCTGTAAACCATTTGGACTTTTTTTTAAAAAGAAACTTTGTATACATTCCATTAGTGTTCACTCTAGAAATAAAAAGAGCATGGTGTTATTCACTAAAAAGGGCACTACTGCAGCAGAAAGAGCACTTTTGCAAGAAAAAATTGTTATTGCTTTTAGAAGGGGAAAAAAGAAAGCGGCAAAATACATAATTTTTAAATATGATAAATCAAGTAACATTAATTTCGAATGGTTTTATGATATAAAAATTAAAATTACAATTAAATTAAAACATGATTGAATAATTTCATGTTCTTTTTCTTAAAGAAATGAAAAAATTCTATCATTTTGGGGCATACATACTTAGACAAATACATACTACGGAATAAAAAATATTTATTTAAAATCCCTGGATAAAACCAGTGATACATTTTACTACAGTATGGGACCTGTTAACTGGAAACCCCATATTCAGAAAGCTCTGAAAACCAGAATGCAAAATGAAAACAGGAAAATAATTTTTTTCATTTTAAAAACATAAAAATTAAACATATTTTACATCAAACATGGAATATAATAGACAGATACATACGTATCCAAAGATGATACAATTTGTGGCCATCTGTGATATTTTTTGATGGTACATATGAACAAGGAAGACTTTAAAATTTCTAAGAAGGAAAATAATTACAGATCTGTGAGACGAAGCTAAAGGACATTCATGTTCAGATTCTCAAATGTTATAACAATCAGTGGAAAATTGTGATTACTGATGATATTACTTTTGAAAATACATCTGATGACTGGAAGTGAAATACATGACTTAATGACAAATATGTCTAATGAAAGTAATGATGATGATCAGCAGAATGGGCTAAGTATACAAATTTCATATGAGCTACTGATATTTTTCAACTGAACAACCGATTTTTGGAATGCAACAAAGAAGTTATTTCCATTAACAACAAATCATGTCATAATGCAGGATACAAGAGAAATCAGTACAAGTAACTGCTCTCAAGTCTTATATGTTAATATTTTTTAATTTGAATTGTAATTTATAATTATTTTTTATTTTGTGGAAATAAGCTATTAACAAATTTGTAATCACATATTTACATATATTATTCACATTTTATGCATTTCATACAGTTATTTTCTACTATTCTTAATACTTATAGTTAAGTGTTCCGAATTGCGGAAAAATATTCTTATCAGGGCTTGAAAATTCTAAAAATTTTAAGGTTCCCAGCTGGGAACCTACATGAAAAATATAGGTTCCCAAATGAAAATTATAAGTTCCCGAAAAAATTTATGTATGAGTATTTGAACAAAATTTTCTGTTTTATCGAGATTTTTTAAAAGAAATTTGTCTTCTTTTCGCACTTTTTTGATGAAATCTACCGTTTTATCGCAATCTTTTAACTAAATCTGCCGTTTTTAAATTTTTTTCACGAGATTTGTCATTTTTGTGATTTTTTTTTAATGAAATTTGCTCTGCTTCGCACGATTTTTTGACAAATTTTGGAGCATTTTCACAATCCTTTGATGAAATGTGTTGTCTTTTCCTTATTTTTGGACGAAATTTGTCATTTTTTGAAGATTTTTTTCAAAATTTGTTGTTTTTGATGAATTTTTTAAACAAAATGTTCTGATTTTTGTGATTTCTTAATGAAATTTGCAGTTTTTCGCGATTTTTTGAAGAAATCTGCCGTTTTATCACGCTGTCTTAAGGAAACTTGTCGTTTTATCACGATGTTTTACGGAAACTTGCCATTTTATCACGATGTTTTAATGAAGCCTGTCGCTTTCCAAAAGAAAATCTTTACGAAATTTGCCTTTTTTGTGATTTTTTAAAATGAAATTTGCATTGCTTCATGCAATTTTCAACAAAATCTGTTGTCTTTTAGATATTTTTAGACGAAATTTGCCATTTTTTCGTGATATTAAAAAAAAATTTGTTGTTTTCCATGATGATTTTTTAACGAAATGTGCCGCCTTTTTGCGATTTCTGAATGAAGTTTGTCGTTTTTTCACGACTTTTTGACGAAATTTGCTGTTTTTTGTGATTCTTTAATGAAAATTTTGTTTTTTCTGCGATTCTTTTGTTGAAATTCGGCCTTTTTCCGTAATATTTCGATGAAATTATGCATCCCCCGGGCCACTTAAAAGCACTTTCTTTGCCGATTTTTTGCTTAATTTACGCATTATAATGCATCCACAGCATTGCTAGCAGACACAGCGAAAGATTAGGTTCCCGGCCGGGAACCTTAGTGATAAAATATGCGTTCCTGGAAAGGATTTCTGGGTTCCCCGGGATCCCGATTTTTCGAGCCCTGCCTTATCCAGAATATCCACGATCCCAAGCATTCTAGATAACAGATCCTATACTGTATTTTTAAAACGAGCAGGGTGCATTTTGTAAATTTGAAAGAGAGCAGGATGCTGCACCCTTCAAAAATGGCCTAGAATGAACACCACACTCCATATCTATAGATATCTATACTGAAGGTCTGCCTATACCACCTCTGTCTGCAGAATTTTTTACAGTACACTGCTAACTACAGTTAAAAATGACATTTTACATAAATAAGTAAAATTATTTAAAAAATAAACTAATTCAGATCTTTTTTTTTTTTTTTTTTTATGAATGTATTTAAAAATTTCAGATCGCATATTTAGATAATATTCTACCAGTTTGGATAATATTCTACAACATATTTAAATGGCTTAAATAAATTGTAGAAATATATAAAAAGAAATTGCTTGTGTGCAAGAAACAGTGAATAAGTTGCCAGAAAACTTTTGATACTTCTCAGTTATAGAATCCTTGGCATTTGAAAAAATAAAAATAAAATTAGAAATTGGGTTAATATGGGCTTAAGAAAAAAGAGATTCCTTATAAAATGATACAGACTTGACAGCTATGAAAACAAGACTGTGAACTATTGTCTATTTGTCTTTGTATGAATAAAAAGAATTGCTTCAGGTGAAATATATTATAAAAATTACTTCCATTTGTATATAACATATCTAAGTGCATTAAATAAATTGAATGTTTGCAGGAAACAATGAATAGACTGCCTGAAATATGAATGTGAAAATTTTCCAAGGCCAGGTCATTTCATCTCTATTTTATCTGTTTTGACAATGATCCTATAACTGAGAAGTAAGCCCACAAATTTTTAGAAAAGACTTAAAAAGAAAACTTACCCATACTTTGAGTTGAGTTGCACCAACTCGCTAAAATTAATAGTGAGGTAATGTTAATAAAACCCAGGCAGATAATTCTTTGAAACTGAAAAAAAAAAAAAAAAAAAAATAATAATAATAATAATAATAAATTTAAAAATATGCTCAAATATTTATTTTATTATTATTATTTACAAATGTGAAAATGCATGTAATCATACTTTAAAGATTCTTAAAATTATTCAATAGAAAAATTTATATAGTGAAGGCTTTGAAAATAAAAAACATTAATTTTATAAATGAAGAAAAAAAAAAAAACTATTTCTCACAATGGATTTGAAAGAGGGTGATGGGATGGAGAGAAGGGAGGTTCTTTTTAACATTTTTTGATTTTAGTTTTTATGCAAAAATACATGGGGGGGGGGGGGGAGACAGAGAAGATAAACTTAAAAAAAGATATTATTAACAGTAATAACAACTTTAATTAAGATATCACAAGTAGTATTCCTGCTAAACATTTTTCAAAGGATTCTCTACTTTTTTTTTTTTTTTTTTTTGCTTTTTTTTTTTTTTTTTTGCTTTTTTTTGCTCTGACTGCTAATGATCCCTGCACTTTACATCAACATTTATTGTCACTTACTGTTGTTCTGTAATTCAATACATAATCAGACACTGTTGTAACATGAATTACATTTGCAGATAAGCATATGTAATCAATTATAGTTGTACAATAAAAATTTTAAATTAAAATAGAACTTGGGAAATTTGACATTGCTAAATGTTGTGAACTGCTAGCAGAACACTTAAATGTTTATACATTCTTTATAATTACTAAAAAGATACAGTAAATTCCTTCAAATCCGCAACTCTCGAAAATCTGCTCATAATTTACAGATGTAAACAATGAAATATTCAGTTTAGACAAAATTTGACTTTTTTATTTTTAAAATAATTCCATGTATTTTTTAATATGTAATCTTCATTAATATTTTTAAATTCCTACTGTTCTGTGAAAGAAGAATAAATTCATTTGTGAAAAAAAACTAAAGATATTGCTGATAATTACATTCTTTTTATAAAATATATTTATATATTAATAAAGATTTTTTGGTCATTAAAAGAGCATAAATTTATATATATAATTTTTTATTAATTAAACTTTAACCAATAATTACATAAACAACAACAACAAAAAAATTGCAAATAAGAAGTTTTATTATTAATTAACAGTACAAATAACTCTTATAAACTAGTTTTTAGAGTCATGGTTGGCATCATTCTTACCTATAAAGAATAGTTTGTGCACACGTTATTTTATTGGGGATAGAGGAACATATTAGATAGATAAGATCACAGTCACCCAGTGTGCTTTACAGGCATAGTAATTTCTGTTCAGTAATGCCTATTGATACTGTAAGCTATTCACAAGAGCTGTTAGTGGAGGCTGCCTGAATTTAAAGCTTCTAAAAGAAGATTAGCACTTGAAAAAACTACTTTATTTCAATTTATAAATTTATAAAGTTTTTTCTTAATGTAGATCGATCCTCAGAAGTAATCTTAGATAATTAATTGGCTTCAACTTTAGTATATGTTACATGCCTAAGCTCACCTATGCTTAAAAGTTGTAAACATGATCATATGCTACATGCTCAATTTGAAGTGGATGATAAATTATGTCATTTGTGAAATACAAAACAATGAACATATATCTGCATTTACGATTCTAAGTCATCATTACAGTGACTCATATCTCTTAAAGTGTTCTGACTGACTGTTTAAGTGTTACTTCAGACAGATATAGAAATTGAATCAGCGACTAAGGAACAAATACAACAGCTGTTCAAATGAAAAAACATGAAACCTCATAACAATTAAACCAGTTGAAATTTGAATATGCCACTTTGGAATAACATAGTAAGATAATGATGGATGTGATTGGAGTGTTCATTATTGTGCTCAAATGAGGGCACTCACATGTGAAGGAAGACAGAAACACAGTTGTCCTGTCCAACTGATGCGGAAGGGAGTGTGAGGACATCATGGCTTTCCCACTGTAAAGAGTAGCAGAGATACGTTATAAAGATTTCTCACTACACCAGACTTTGATCAGATACCTCACTGTTCTTCAATTGTCAAATTTTACTATGGGAAAACCATGATGTCCTCACATGCACTGCTGTGTCAATTGGACAGAACACATAATTGCCTGTTTCTTTTTTCCTTCATGCATGAGCGTCCGCACACAATCATGCCAGACTCCTCAATCGCATCCCTCACATACTTTTTCTTTTGAACACCTCTTAATACATTAATTAATTAAAAAAGAAAAAAGGAGAGAGAGAGAAAAGTACAGAGATATAACAATAATGCAACATATAAATATATATACATACACAATCATATGAAAATTAATTACAAAAACTAATTCAAATATACACACACAACTATAATCATTGGCTAATTACACATGCAATTTACATTAATTTTATAAAATGCTAAGCAAGAACAATATTACTATTCAGTGGACATTATTAGCATTCAAAGCTTCAAATAAAAAAATAATAATAATAATAATAAAAAGAAGAATAATACAGCATTTTGCTGTCAATTCAATCTTAAACTGTTTTGTTTATTTGCTGTGTATGAATTAAATACACACACACACACACAAAAAAAAAAAAAAAAAAAAATATTTTAACCTCTGACATTTTTTTTCTTTCTATGTTTAACATTTTGATACTAATTAGTTCTTTTTATCTTGTAAAAGGAGTATATATTATACACACTATAATACTCTACATTATTTATGACTGCTGAGTAGAAGTTGAGATCTTTTAATTCTTTAGCTAAATCTAATATTTATCCACGTATACATCCATTACAGCCACACTTAGAAAATGTGGAATAACAAAATAAGAAAATCTATATTATCTCTATTTATTATTAAATTTGTTAAACAGTCAAACTCTGTGAAATTTACACATTTAAGGACCATGAGTTTTGAGGATTATATAAATTTTTGCAGATTATTAATCATTTTTTTATTATTTTTATTTGTTTCTTTGCAAAATTACAATGGAAAAGAAAAACATATAACACTGGTTTAAAATATTTATTAACTAATATATATATATATATATATATATATATTTATAAAATTGCTGATTATCATCGGATGTTATATTTATTAGTGAATTTTGTCTACTTTTAATGGTATTATATATATATATATATATACACAATACAAATTTTATTGATTGTTAATTATTTTAAATATTGACACAAAATAAGTAGTAGTTTGTTTTGGTGTGTTGTCAGTAACATTTTTCTATAGTTTATGAATACTGATAAATTCTTGCACTAAGATAACATTTTGTTATCAAGGAAATTTAGATATTTACAGTCCTTTAAAACCGCAACTCTAAAATCTGCACATGATTTACAGATGTAAACAATCAGGGTTGGCATTTTTGCCGGCAAAAAGGTATTTTTGCCAGGACAGTGGAAAAAACTGGAAAAAACCAGGGAAAAAATGGAAAAAACCGGCAAAAATGGAAAAAACCTATATGTCTTTAATGTGTAATAAAATCTGCACGCTAATAAGGATAGTAATGGTATAAACAATTAAATTTAACAGTGTATTATTTAATATTTTAATTTCATTTGCTAATTAATTAATATTAAATATTTTAAATCTTTAAAAAATAGGTGGAATTCAGTCTTACTTAGGAATTTAAGAACAAAATAAAAAATTACATATCTAATTTTTTTTACTTTAAGTCAGGGATATGTTTGGGAAATTTTTAGGTCCTTTAAAGGACCCTTCACAAAGTTCTTTAACTTCAAACAGGATTCTTCATAAAATTATTTGTCTCTCAAATCAACATTTCACCTTTAAACTAAACTTTTCACCTTTAAACTAAACTTTTCACAAATTTAATCATTTTAAAATAAAATCTGGCCTGTTAATAAACATTTGAACTCACCAAAAAATATATTACTTAGCTTCTCTATATGTGAAGGGTAGAACCTGAAAACCTGATAATTTAAAATTCACAAAACTCTCTAGAATTTTCACAAAGACGAGAAAAGTCTAGACAGACCCCTGTAAGTAAAGTATTTTATCAGTCATTAACATACATATTTTTTTAATTATCAAAAGATTTTCACTTTCAAATATGTCCAGCAAACAGTGCTGCTAATAAAAGATATTTTTCAAATTTTTCATTTGTGCAAACTGAGATTCAAAAGACTTCAACAGATACTCTTTCAAAACTTGTTTACTGTTATGCCATGCTAAAGCAGCAAAATTTAGGTTGTGAGGAAGATATTGCTGAAATATTTGAAATTTAATAGTTTTCTGCTTTAAATATAATTTTATATTAAATTAAATTTAGGTTACTATAACTGTTTCTTCGAATTTCTAACATATATAAACTATAAATATAAATGCTTTACTCAGTCTCAACAGTTCTATTATGTGAATTAATAATTGTATAAACATGAATAAATGAAATTTCTATTTATTTATATTAAAATTTGTATTTTTTTTTCATTTATAATCTTGTTATAAAAGTTAGTATTCTTTCATAAAGTGCATAATTATACTTATTTAACTTAAAAGTTAAAATAAATTTAGAATAATATTGATTTTTTAATTAAGTATGCAGTTTATTTTTTCTTTTCTGAAATATTTTTCTCTTTCTGGGGAAAAAATTTAAATGGACAGCCTATTTTTGCCACTTCTTTGGCAAAAACCTATTTTTGCCGGGACGGTTTTTACCAGGTTTTTTCCACCTTCGGCAAAAACTCGCCAACCCTGTAAACAATGAAATTTTCAGTTCAGATGTAAGGACAAAATGTGACTTTATTTTTATATCAATTCTACATATATTTTAACCTGCAATTTTAGTTAATATTACTGAATTTATGCTTTTTCATAAAGGAAGAATAAATTTCTAAAAAAAATTCTAGATATTATTAATATTACTGGTAAATCACATTTCTTTTGCAAAGTATGTTTATGCATCAATCAAGTTTTTTTTATTATAAAGTATGGTTAAACCTGAAATAAAACTTCCTTATTTTATGACTTTGATGTGAATTAGTAGTGCACCTTTATGAGGCAAATTTCATTTAATAATTTAGGAAAAATGCATCTAATCTTTATAATTAATATTTTAGTTATTTACGTGACCTTTGCTTTTAATATTTTAATCATTTTAAAAATTATCCAAATTTTTATTATTTTACTTTATTACTTAATTATTTGAATATTTTACTATATTATAAGCATTCATTATAATCTCAATTGCATTATTAGTTACATTCAAATTACTGTTTTTAAAAAGTAAACAAAGCTATTACCAGAAATCCACAAAATTATAAAATCCGCACAAACTTGGGTTCCAAGCTGTGCAGATTTAAGAGAGAGTATTGCATATCCAATTTATATTTAAATATTTATTCATTGGAAAACTGATTAGTGATTAAAAAAAGAAAAAAAAATGCTTTATGAGTTCAATTGTTCAAGACAATTTTCATTGTTTACATTCTAATCTAATGTCTAGTGTAGATTAGTTATGTCGCTGGATTTGAAAAATCCTGGGTCCCTGGGACCCATGACTTCTAAAATTTTGGGTCCATTTTTTACAAAAGAGGGTCCTGACTAATCTTTAGTCATATTCTTAGATGCAAAAATTGAACTGCTTCATTTGCAAAAGAAAAATGAAATGCAATAATTATTGTTTTAATAATAATAAATAAATAATTAAAAATGAAATCTTCCTTTTATTGCGAACCCTTTAATAAATCTTGCCATTTTATCTTGATCTTTTGAGGGTAATCTGCAGTTTTTTTTTGCAAATATTTTGATGAAATTTGCCAAAAACTAGTCATTATTTCACGATTTTTTAATGAAATTTGCCATTTTTTTCATGATTGCTTGACGAAATCATGCATCCCATGGGACATGCAAGACTATTTTTTTCGCATTCTGTCACAGATTTTTTTTTTTGCAATTTACATGCTGTAGCGCACCCGTGGCATCGCTGGTAAATAATAGATGTTTGAGGATTATCTATCGGCAGATTTCACAAAGTTGATTGTACTTATTTTTAAAGAAAGAATAGATAAAATAATTTGATAACTCAAAGACAGTTAATATGCCAGCAAATTATAGCAGATATTTTATATTAAATTTAAATGATATGCTTTTTATGTTTGATAAAAATTTACTGTTTGTAACCTTATTGTGCTTTTTGTTTTGTTCATAAGTTTTAAAGAAGAAGCTTGTTAAATTTTATTTAATGCACTTTTAACCTATTTAGTATGCAAAATTGAACATAGGAACATTGTAAATTATATGAATCTTAGATTTTAATATTTTCCCTTGTCATTTTAAAATTAAGGAATTTTTTTACTATAACCAATAATTTAAAAAGGAAAAAAAATCAGACAATTAAAATAGTTGACATCATGATTAAAACATATTTAAATAAATTAGTTTTAAAGAAAAAAAAATCAGCAAACTAATTTTATAAATAAATTATACCCACTCTGCTGTCTTTATATACTGGTTTAAACTCTCTAAGAAATACAGAAAACAAAGGAAAGGAGTGCTTTCCAAGAATTTTTCCACTAAGCTAAACAAAAGAAAAACATCAGTTAAAGTCAATGTAGATAAGTACATAAATAATAAAACTTGACACTAGCGAAAAAGAGAATAATATTTATGGAGAAGGGGGGGGGGGGGGAAATGCTGTACTACTTAAAAGAAGCAGATATATAATGTTGAATTATATAAATCTTCTGACTTTCAAGTAAAAAGTTTAGATTTGTAGACAACACAATAACGATATTTTGAGAGGGGGAAATATAATATACATAGAAAAATGCCATTATAGTATAGTATATAGTACTCAGTATAGGTGCAGATTAATGGTCAGAGCCGTCCTTAGGGGTCCTTTAACCACAGTTTAAACAAACTGGTTTCCTTCTTTTTCTTAAAAAGAAAAAAAAAACTAGTGTCATTTTCTTTTTTTTCTTCATAATTTACATGTTTCAGATTACTGGATATAAATAATTTCTACTTTTGACACTTCATTTCAGCAATAAGCATTAGATATAGTGGATTTAGGTCATTTTTTTATGTATGGGATTAAAATCAGTATGCATTGGTGAACTTATCTATTGCTCTAAAGAAAAAGCTTCAGACATGTGAATTGATCAAAGATAAAATAGATTAAAAATATTGAATATTTAGTATAAAAAAGGGTTGATTATTTAATGCTATTAATGATGTAACACGATGATCTTTAAAATTTTGCTCAAGCTGTAAAAAATCTTGATTGGGGAGATTTTTTTTTGAAGAATTAAAATCAAAATATGAAGTAGAATAAGAGTATTCAAAGATTTGACGTAGTTATTCCATGTTAATAATAACAATCTTATTATCATTTTCTTTATTTTCCTGTTATCTGCTGAATCTAATGACCAAAAAGGTTGATTTTAAATTACCACTCAAAAAACAAAACAAAATCCCAAGAAATATTCAAAGTATATTTTTTGAAAAACTGTTGAATTATATTTATCAAACTGCATCCAAATGTTTATAATTAGTAATTAAAAGATTGTTTATAAAGATTTTCAGTGTATCAATGTTTCACTGTGTAGAGCAGTTTATTCTTTGAACATAAGATTGTTTGCTAATACTGCTTAAATTAAAATATGATTTTTTTTCAAAATATGATTTTTTTTCAATTTCCTACATAAATTCACTGTAATTATTTAATTTAAATTACACTGTTACATCTGTGACTTTTAGTGATATAATATAGATAGTGTTTTATTTTAATTTTTATTACAGGATATATAGAGAATCTTTTTGCAGTAACATCTTTTTCTTTAGTCTAGAGAACCAATAATAATAATTATAATTAAATAACAATCCGCTTTGTTAAGTGTGTGACTTTTCTGAGTCACACACATAACAAAATTTTACTTTTTTTTTTTTTTTTTTTTCAAATAATATGTGTTCTGCAATAAAAATAAAATAAATAAAATAGTATTTAAACTACATCACTTTCAAATTGGTCTCATTTTTCAAAAAACACTTGCTAAATGTCACCCAAGTAACAGTGGAATTGCCCATCTGTATATATTTAAGATATACGTAATTTTCATTTACAATACCATCAATAATAATTTGTGATGTTTATTTTAATAATTTCATTAAATAATCAGAAATCATTAAACATCTTTTAAAGAAGGAAGTCTCAATGTTAAATTAAAGTAAAATGGAAATAATACTTACAGAGGAACTTTTTGCCGCATGATTCCTCAATCTTAATTCTAGAAATGAAAGAATATTATTGAAAATGATATAATACAATATTTTAATAAAATTCAGAATATTATAAACATTAATTAAAAATATAATAGGCTTATACCAAATTGCTCTCTTTTTTTTTTTTTTTTTTTTTTTTTTGCATCTTTTGTTAAAATAATATGTTTCATTTTGAATGCATGATTTTAAGCAACTTTAAATATAATGTAGAGTAAAAAAAAATAACTCAAAGATTAATTTTATTTTAAAAATTGTAATATGCATGAATACAGAAGATGATGATGGCATGCTCTGTAATATGCTTAAGAGACAGCACAAAATATCTATTTGCGGATAACTTTCTTAAATTTTTCTGCCCTTTGTTATATTGTACATTTAGATATATTGTACTTTATATACTACAGAATAGGGATGCACCGAATATTCGGTATCTATTCGGTCTATTCGGCCATGTTACCGAATATTCGGTTTGGCCGAATATTAAACTATTCGGCTTGGCCGAATATGAAATTATTCGGCCTGCCGAATATTCGGTATGGCCGAATATCAAAGTATTGGGCCATAGTATTCGGCCATTCAATACTTAATAAAAACTTTTCACTACTTCTACTTTTAATTGTCAATTTTTTAATTTATATTTAAAACAATTAGAAACAAAATCATTTTTAAATAAAATAGAATGTTTTTACAAGATTTATTTGCTGTTTGTAAAGTATAACTTAAGAAAATTAAACATGAGAAGGATTAAAATGGTGATTTATTAGGATTCTCCTTAAGAATAAATTATGTGCAGATACAATTTTCTAAATTTTGTTTAGTAAATAATCTGTTTCTTGCTTTCCCCCAAATAAAAGTCCTTTAAAAGAAAAAGAAAAAACAACTTTTGAGATTAGTAATAGCTATCAAGGCAGACAATTTTTGTTCATGAAACCATAATCATAATCAACTTATTGAGTCATAAGTACATTGTATTTCATCTCACTCTAGGTCAAAACTTGTGTGTTCATTTATTATATTAACAATAAATAACATATTTTCAACTCACATGCTTTGATTTCTGTAAAATATGATATGATGGGAAGGGTGGAAAATACCACCATTCATAAGAAAAGAACTATGAGCCAAACATGCCTTTATTCAAAATTAAGTTGAAAGTATTTGTACTTTATATTGAAAAAAATTTGCCTTGAATTATTTAAAAAGGACAATTATCAGACTGTAAAATTTTCCTTCGGCCATTTTTTCATTATTTGATTTTAAAATGTTTGTTTTGATTCGTAGACAATTTTATTAATTAAAGTTTCATAATTGTGCTTCTTAAATAACTCAAGGCAGATTTTTTTTTCAATACTAAATGTTCTTATAAAAAGCTCTTGTTTATCAAAATGTAAGTTTCTTTTATTAAATATTATGTAAAACTGTTTTAAAAAAGTAACATTTTAATACCTTTAAATTTTAAAATATAAAAAGAATTTGGAAAGCCGAATATTCGGTATTCGGCCGAATAGTTAACTATTCGGCTGGCCGAATATTCGGTATTCGGCCCAACAATTACTATTCGGTTAGCCGAATATTCGGTTAGCCGAATATTCGGTATTCGGTTCACCTGTTGACAGAATATTCGGCATTCGGTATTCGGCCAAAATCACTATTCGGTGCATCCCTACTACAGAACAAATAACATTATAACACTAACCTGTGATTTTATTCATGTCTGATATGCAATTCTAAAAAGAGGCAATGTCCACTAATCCTTTCTTTCTTACTGACCGATGATCAGGCCCCTGCCTGCCGAGTTATCTGAGCTTAACGGAGATACCTGGTATCAGGGCGGGTGACCGCCTAATTGCCGCTTAGCAGCAATAAACCTGACTTATTTGCTTTGCATGCCATCATTTTTGCAGAACTTGTTTCTTATTTGAGCATACCTTGTTTCACTTGTTACTTAACGTCACATCCTGTTGTTTGAACCACAAATGGCTATTCAAGTTGGTCTCGTAATTTAGAACCTTGATCAGATGACAAGTCCTTCACCTGGCAAGGCACCTCCAGAGGTATAACTTCACAGGTAACTTGGAAGACTTCTCACCCATGATGGATTTTACATGCACCAGGTGCCATTAGCGTACATGACATTCACTAATCCTTAACCTGTTACAGGGAATGTGAAATAGGACATAGGAATGTAAATGTTGTGTGGCTTCTGAGACCACATATTCCCTGCTATGGGTTAATCAGACAGGAGCATGCAAAGAGAAAACTGTGCCTGAGGCAAAATCTCAATTTGTCTCCCCCCTATAGGGCAAAATTGGGAAATTTCATTAGCGGCTACTGGCCAGTAGAACTGGTTTTTTAAGTGGCCACTTTCTTTAAATCAGTGGCCATTTTTTTCTTTAAAAATGATAAACAGTAAAAATTTTATAAACATTAATCTAAAACTGAATAGCCCAAATAAAAATGTTAATATAAACGTATTGGAACAAAAAAAGTAGAATCCTTGATTAAATAAAAGAAAATTTTATTCTCACCATATGAAAAAGTGGCCGGGAGGTGGCCGCTGATAGTTAATTTTTCACTGGCCACTTTTCCTTATTTACTGGCCCTGTGGCTGGTGGCTAGTGCTAATTTTGCCCTTTACTCCCCCCCCCCCTTCCCCCACACTCAACTTTTTTTGGGACAGGTTAAAAATGATGTTGATAGAATAAATTTGGAAAGTTAATAGTATAGAGTTGATAGAATAGCTTTCTCTTTTTTTTGTTACTTACTGGTGATGTCGCAAGTGCATTCATCCAACATTTTTTAAACTGTAATCACTGTCCAGGGCTTGAAATTCAATTTTTCGAAGGAAGGGAGTCTGCCTACCAACATTTATAAATGGAGGGGAGTTTGGCTGTTTGGGAGGGAGAAGAAATGTTTAAAACCCGCCATTATTTGATGTGCTATTTAAAGTATTACCAGAATACAGACATAAAAAAATATCACTGAAGCCATTTTTATCAACAATTCAGAATAATTATGCAAAATGTGTAAAAAAAACTTTTATACTGTTTAGTTGTTACTGGTGGTGAATTCCCTCCCGGTGCTAATTATTTTTGTCACAGATCTAATTATTGTTTTAATAATAATTAATAAAACTTATAATTAATTTAATAAATTTATATTTATAATTTAATTGTTATAACTAATGTTATTTTTTTTTGTATATTAAATGTGCAAGATACAAATTTAATCATAAAATAATACTTATGTGAGTGTAGAAAATAAG
The DNA here is from genome assembly GCA_964019185.1 of Maratus speculifer. Lineage (NCBI taxonomy): Eukaryota > Metazoa > Arthropoda > Arachnida > Araneae > Salticidae > Maratus > Maratus speculifer. The sequence continues at coordinate 219,077,931 of OZ025301.1, read as the reverse complement.
AAATACCACTATTGTTTGCATTTCTTTAAAAATGGGGCAAGTCAAATTCATCGAAAAAGACTTTCTTAAAAAATGAATATTTTGTTGAGTAAAAGGATACTTTTTGTTTAATGAATGGCTGCTTTCAGGAATTGCACTCACTCAGAAAGATTTGGAGCTGTCAGAAGCTGATTTTAGAGCAGCAAAGAAAAAAAATATATATTGAAGCAGGAAAATGAGTTTGTTGAACAGAAAAATGAACTCCCCGTAATATTATTTTGGGGGGGGGGGGGGGGGGGCAAGAGGTTCACTTTGATGAAAGTTTCATTTTTTCGCTATCTTTTGATAAAATCTGTCTTTTTTAACGATCTTTTCAAGAAATCTGCCATTTTTTCGGGATTTTTTGACGAAATTTGCCGTTTTTTTCGTGAATTTTCCGAGAAAATTTGCCTTTTTTTCGCGATTTTTTTAAAAGAAATCTGATGTTTTATCGCGATTTTTTAACGAAAATTGTCGTTTTCCGCGATTTTTTCGGGAAATTTGTAGTTTACAGTGAATTTTATGTCGAAATTTGTCATATTTCGCGATTTTTTGGACGAAATTTGACGTTTTTTCGTGAATTTTCTGAGGAAATTTGCCGTTTTTTCGCGATCTTTGATGAAAAATGATGTTTTGTAGTGATTTTTTTATGAAAATTGTCGTTTTTCGTATATTTTGGGGAAATTTGACGTTTATAGTGAATCTTTTGTCGAAATTTGTCGTTTTTTGGACGAAATTTGCTGTTTTTTCGTGCATTTTCTGAGGAAATTTGCTGTTTTTTCATGATTTTTGGACAAAATTTGACGTTTTACAAAATTATGTGATGAAATTGGGCATTTTTTTCGTGAGTCTTTTGACGGAATTTGCCGGAAATTAGTCGTTTTTTCATGATCTTTTAACAATATTTGCCGTTTTTTTAGCAAACTTTTGCGAAATCACGCGTCTTGTGAAACATGTAATAGCTGTTTTTTTGTGTGTCATCTCCGATTTTTTGCGTAATTTACGCGCAATAGCGCGTCTGCGGCATCAGTTTCATAATTTTTGGAATTGAGATTTGGATTGAATTTTTGGCCCATTATTATTATTATTATTTTTTTTCTTTTGGGGGGGGGGGGGGGGGGGGGAGGAAGGGGAAATTCCGGACAGAATCACCTCTATTTCGCCACAGAAAAAATCGTGATTTTCAATGATTTTTTGCTGTAAAAAAACTTGCAAAATGTGTCGATTACTTGCACGAAAATATCATAAAATTCGCAAAACGGTCGTGGGAGTTGATCATAGTTTCATAATGCAAAATTGTTAGGGTGGGAGCCTCCTGTCCACGTTATTCTTTTGGACGGGATTTCAAAATTTTGGGCGTGAATCCTGCCCTGAATTTCAAGCCCTGCTGTCTATAATCTCAGCAACACAATGGTATTATCACAGAATGTCAAAAGTTTCTACCAGAAAGATTTTTTAATTGGGAAACAAATTTTTGGAAAGCGTGAGAAAATCCATGCTACATCTGATCTTGTATTGCACATTTAAACAATATTTCAATAAAAGTCAACCAGAAAGATATAGATCCTGAATAATAACAAAATGATTTTTTTTTTGGTGTGGGGAAGGGGGTCAATTATATTTTTGGAAAATGTGAGAAAATCCATGCAAACTGTATCTTTTAATTCAAATCTAAAATTACATAAAATCATTTTTCTTTTTCCAATTTATATTTTTTGGAAAAGGTGAAAACAATCTATGCAACATTTTATCTTATATTACACAATCTTCAAATAAATATCAACATCAGAGGAAGTTAATACATTTCGAATTAAACAATTCCTTATTTGGAAAACAAATTATATTTTCAGAAGGAATGAGAAATCAATAGAAGATCTGATCTTATACACTGGTACTCTTATACACTGGTCCATTTAACAAGAGAACCACTTTTGTTATTGCTCGCACCTAGCATTGAGATTCAGTCCATTTTAAAGCCCTACATTAGAAAGTTTGAGAATAAAAAAGTAATTTTTTTATTTTGCAGCAGCATAGCTTTTTAAAAATGCTATTTTTGAGAACACTTATCAGAATATTAACACAGTATTTTTTTAAGGAAAAGCATTTAAAAATACAAATTAATAAATATAGGTACTTCTAGGTTATCCCGTCGACCAAAAAATTATCGCCAAACTATAAGATTAAATGCCAATAATGGATGATCGCGAATGTCACATTCAATGACATTAAATGCAATTCATGTGTTTAAAATGTCGTTAAGTGATTTTTATTTCGACTATTTATTAATATTTTTATTAATATTCTACTAATTATTTGTTTTTTCGTTATTTAAAATTATGTCAACATGTATAATTTGGCTATTAGTTTGGCGATTTGTATAATTTGGCGAAATTGGTTGACGGGATAACAGAGTAGTACCTAATATCGTTAAATTATAACAAAATACAGATGGTACAGAAGATTTTTATTACCTTGCACTATGGCTAATAATTGATGTTTTACAATAAAAGATAGTGACAGAAAGATTTTGTGAGTAAATTTGCATTTATTTATTCATATAAAGTATAATTTATTATTAGTCAAAACTAAAGGGAGGAGGGAGAGGCAGAGGAGACGTGCTCAGGTGCCAGACTGGAAGGCGAAAGGGGTGCCAAATGAAGATTTTACTTGTCGATTCTTCTCAGACATGATAAGAATGTTTAGCACAGCATTGTTAGAATCTTTCTATGTATACCAAAGCACAGAAGAATCTAAGGATTTTATGGAACAAAGGTCTTATGTCATGTGGAATTTTTATTCCGTTTTTAAGGTTTTAATAAGCATTTGACAAAACTGATTATGTAATACAGTATTACATATTTATGATTACATGTTTTAACTTTGAAATAAGTCGGCATTTAGCAATTTAGTAAAACTCTCTTTGTAAGTTTATTTTACAGAGGATGGGGGAAGGAGTACCAAAATCCATGTTTCACTTGAGTGCAATAAAGGCTACTTTCGGCCCAGAGTCAAAAATGTCTCCATGAGTTCTGAGACTGAGGGATTTACAGCCATGATCTTACATTACACATAAATAAACAATCTTTGAATAAAAGTCAATAAGAGAGGCAGTAATTATAGATACTGAATTATATCAAAAGATCCAAACATCTTTAGAAAGCAAAAGTTATATCCAGGAATAGGAGAAGGGCAAGAATATATTCTTATGTTATTCTTCTTACACTTGTACATTAAAGCTTGAACGTTATATTTTATTTTATTTTAGATATTTAAAATAAGCAAAATATAATTTTCCAAAATTCTATTTCACAAACAAATATATGTTAACAAGTGATTAATCCAACTTTACATAACACCATAAAGTGCAAAAACGAAAACAGTACTACCACTCTCTTATTTTTTGTTTTGATAACTAAAACACGGAAGCAACATGGCCTTTTGTCTGCTTTAATGAAAACTTGAAAAGAAGTTGAATACTAGTTACTTACAGTATTAGTGTTTCTGAATAAATGAATACAGAAAGTATAAGCTAGCTTAAAATACAATCAAACATATGCACCATATTTTACTGTTTCTTAAGAATGTTCGAAACCATAAAGTAGCTTTAAAAAACAGTAGGAACGACACACACTTATAAAATAACTATAATAATTTAAAAGCTTCCTAATTTGATTCCAAATAATAATCAACAGACATTTAAGTTATTCACAATACCGGAACATATTTAACTTCATAACTCTTTAACAGAAATATAATTTTTAAATTGACTATAAAGAATAACAGACTTACCTTCCATCTTCCTAAAATACAGGGCTGTATTGATCATCAATTCCTAACAAGGACTTTTAAGAGCATAATTACAGATTCTAAAAAAAAAATCTCATATATTTGTATAAACATAAAAGATCTATCAACACGCAGACTAGAAAAGTGTCGAGTTAAGTTAAAAAGTGAAAATCAACAGGTAAACATAAGATTTATCACTATTAATCGCATTTGGATATGTGATATAGGTTGTCACCTGGCGGAGAGTAACTTAAGCTGTCGGTGCAGTTAAAGCTCATGCAACAGCATGGTCGTTGTCGGTAGTATCTCCCTGAATATTATTTCCTTCAATCGTACTTTACTTATTTATCAAATTGTTTTATCTGACTCCATTAAATTAAGCTTATCTACTTTAATATTTGAAACTTAAGCTTAATGAACGCATTAACGAGCCAACTTTTAAAAAAGACATATTTATTCTATCGAAAACAAAACCAAGCTGTTGCCAACAACACAAAAGAAATAACAATCTACTTTCAACATCCTCCCACCTTTTGATAAATGAAATTTATCAAAACAATAAACATTCAAAATAATCTAAAAATAATATTACAAATAACTCTGTATAAACATAGTGATGAAGTTAAACAATTAGAACTAAATACTATTATACAAACACTTGTAAATAAATAAATTTCTTAAAAAATACATTTAAAATTTCTTTCTTTATTTTCGCACTGTACCAGAACAATATCTCCTTCTTTTATTTCTCTGATCAGATGTTTTTGCTTTACAGGTGATTGCACCAAAAGACTAAGATATTCATCTCGGAATCTTCCTCGGGATTCTTCGTAGTCTTTGCTTGTATCAATCTTTTTATATTTTGATTTTCAAATCGGGAACTCCCACCAATCGAATATCTTGAATAAACAAAGATGGAGAAAACGGAACTTCTTCTAAAAAATTTGGTTCCTTTTCATGACAATCATTCAATGACAGGTAGCCCTTTTCATGACTCGAAGTATCAAATACAGGTCTAATCTTTGTTGTAGAATTCGCCTTGAAATCTTTTGCTGGATACTGAGCTCTATCTATAGAATCTCTGTAATTTCTGACTGGATTTTGATCTCTGTCTTTAGAATTTGCATACTTATTTTCCCTGTAATTTTTCTCTGGATTTTGATCTTTATCTTTAGAATCGACATACTTATTTTCATTGTAATTTCTTTTGGAATTTTGAACTCTATCTTTAGAAACTATTATATCTGTTTTCCATAAGATTTGCTACTGATGCATCTTTTGTGAACAGTGCAGTTATTACATTAGTTAAAGAGCAGTCAAATTTTTCTCCAGGCACTTTGCCCATGATAAGCCAACCTAAAAACGTTTCGTATACAACTAAGCACATTTAAGTTTATGCATGTTTCCGGTAAATAATTTACCACAAAAATCTGCTCCTATCAATAATTTTATATCAGGACAACTTTTTCCATAATCCCCAATCCATATTTTTTTTTCTTTTAATTCCTTATTCCACGATCCTTTTTTAAGTCTAGGAATTTTACTACAGATTGTAGGCTGATCCAAAACCTCTATATCACAGGAAAATTTTCCACTGAGTGCTTCAAGTTTCACTTTGAAAAGATTGTGATTCTTTTCTTTGGTATTAAATCCATCAAACAATGAATGCGTTAAACTTTTTCTTTCTATTGGATTCAGACCTAAATTTTCAGCAGTACTTTGTAAAATATACGACTTCTGAGAACCGCTAACAATCGATACTCGGGCTTGATGTTCTTTACCTTTTGACTTCAATCTAACTATCAGATTTTGAAGTAACACTTTCTCTGGTACACAATGACTCGACAAACTGACATCTGAGGCTGCAGAATCAGAGTGATGTTCAGTCGGTTGAATTTCAGTAACTTTGTTAGCTGGCAATTCCGGACACAACAAAACTAAATGTCTTCTATTGCATAAAATACATTTGATGAATTTTGAGCGATGGCCGATTTTATAACATAGGAAACAACATTTTTTGTTATGTAAAATGTTTCGCTTTTGTTCCAAATTAAGCTCTTGAGCGTTGATGCATTCTTTACTATTGTGTAATTTGTCACAAAAAACGCAAGAATTGTTTACTTTCTTTTTATAATGGTTCCTGAAAATAAATCACTATTAGTGGGCGTCACAAAATGCTGCGATATTTCTTTCCGTTGACGATATTCATTTATAAAATTAGATTTTGCCAAGCGAATTCGTTGGTCACTTTCAACTTCCGTTTTCAAAAAGGATAATAAATTTTTCAATTTTTCGCCGTAAACATTATTCGAAGAATCGGTTGTAATATTGCAAGGATTTCTTAACCATACTCTGAATAGCTCTTCCGGAATACAGGATTCCACAAGTGGAAAAAGCATTGCAGAATATTTATCTGGGGTTAAGCCTATCGATTCTAGAGCTCTTAAATAAGATTTTAGCTTATCATATAAGTTACTAGTGTGCATTCTATTTTTAGACTCTGTAGAATTTTGAACAACAAGTTTAAGAAGTTGTTTGACATAAAACTCATTTAACAGTTTGCAGCGGACTGCTCCGCCAAAGTAGCGCTAAGCTACCAAGCCTAACAAACTTTCACCGCCTTTGGCGAGACTGACTTTTTCCGGCAACCTCTCCGGAGGAACGAACATTCTTGCCCAGACTTCACGAGTTGATTCGAACTGTGCTCTGTTGAGCGAGCGTGCGTATGTAACGATCTCACTGTCTGCAACGCTAATTCTTAATTAATTTAATCATGTAACTTTTTATTTGTTTTTGTTTATTATTAAATATGTTAATGTTTTACTTTCAGGCTGGCATTATTTATTATTCCTTTCACATAACAGTTTAACTTTATGGCGCGCGTTAAACCATGCGCCAAACTGGTGACCCGGCATTTTATCAATCTTTTTTAATCTTTTAAACTATGCGAAGTCCAGCCGTAAATATTTAATAATATTAATTTTTAATGTTGTCTTAGTTAATAATTCTTTTCATTTTGCGAAAATTATCGTAATTTTTTTTAAATAACTGACATGTGGTTTCCTGCAAGAATGGGATTATCGTCGATTAGCAGGTATGTGATCGATTTTTTAACATTTTCTCTGTGACTGGTCAAACTTTTCGGCTTTACGTACGAATTAACATCCCTCCCCCATTGTTTTTTATAGTATCATGATTTTTATTATTATTATTGTCTTTGTATTTTATCTTTATGTAATCAGTATTTTATCAGTATTTACCTTGTATTCCCTATTAGTATTGTGTTAGTATTTATCAGTATCCCCTAAGCTAAGCATCCTATAATAACATGACGGGATCAGACTCCGAAAATAATGGTTCTGCGGTTGCATCGCAGGTATCTCACGTCGCCGTAAAAATTCCTCCTCTTTGGAAGGCGAATATAAAGCTCTGGTTTATCCAGGTTGAAAGCAACTTTGCGCTTGCTAAAGTTACAAATGACTTAACAAAATACAACCATCTTATTTCCTCAATTGACCCAGAAACGTTAAGTTCAGTTTCAGCTATTTTATTTGCTCCTCCGGAGACTGATAAATACGAGGCCTTAAAAACTCGGCTTATTACGGAATTTTCTGCTTCTGAAAAATGAGCAGATGAGGCGGCTTATTTCGGAAATGTACCTGGGCGATGATAAACCTTCACAATTTCTACGAAAAATGCGAGAGTTAGGGGGGAAAAGCATCACTGACGATTTCCTTAAAACGCTATGGCTTCAGAGACTACCATCAGCAATACAAACGATTTTATCTATTAGCTCAGAATCGTTAGACAATTTGGCCAAAATGGCCGACAAAATTTCTGAAGTGCGTACTTCAACCGATAATATTTAAAGTAATTTTAAATCAATTAGTATATTTAGATAAATATTATAGCAGAATCATTAATAAATAGTGAAGTAAAACTTCGTTTAATATTGCTTTGAGAAATTTAGCTAGACACATAATTGTTGAAAGTAATCACACTTACTCCCTGGTGTAAGTTAAAATATTTGTGTGTTACATGTAACCGTAACCCTGTAATTATATTTGTGTATCCTGTTTGGCAACGCCAAGTCAGCGTTGTAAAAATGTGAATGATGTTTGCTGTCGCCATGTGCGTGATTTAGTTAGTCTTAATTAAACTATTTATGTTTATTATCGGCCTCTGATTCAGTTTTTATCTGAACAGCAGAGCGTGGTTCGAAACTGAACACGCTAGACATAAAAGTATTTAAGATTGTGCGAAAGTGAACTGTTTTGTTACTTTAAACTGAATCACGCGGATCGGAAGTCGAAATGGCGGCACGTGATGAAAACATCAAATATTCTGTGGAATCATTTAGCGGCAAAAATTTTGTTTTGTGGAAGCGACGTGTTGAAGCCGTCTTTGCAGCTAAGGAACTTGATAGATATTTAAACGAAGAATGCGATCCAAATAAAGCAGTGGAAGTTAACCCATACGGCACAAACTCGTCCTGCGGACTTACGATAAGCGTCTTATTCAGGATATAGCCCCTTCCGGCGGACATCCTATAATATCCGAAAGTTATCCGGCGGACGTCCGGAGGAGAGCAAAAAGCGAATCCTACTCACGTCCTCCGGACGTCATTTTTCGACGTTTTTAGGATGGCAGTTGGACGCGCACAGGACTAGGTAAAATGAATAGAATTGTGCATCCTCTGCTTCTCCGGCATAAAATGATGCAAAGCATTGAAAGAGATTAGTAATTTTCTAGCATTCATTTTGAATGCTTACTTTTAAATGAATATTTTTATTGCGATTTATTCATTAGGAGTTATGTTTGGTTAAAAACAATAGCAAATATAATCATTAAGAAAAGAATATAATAATTAATTAATAATAAATAAGATAAAGATTTAAAAAAAAAAGATGAGGAAGATGCAAATTGCTCCACGTTTCATTTCTACATGATTTTCTGATTTTTATTTATTTTATCTCATACAGGAAAGAGGGTATAATGCAACATTTTATTTAAAAAATACTGGTAGCCTGGACAATTACCCAGATAATGGCTATTTTTTAATAGAAATGTTTAGATAACCAATGTGTAAATATAACACCACTGTGCAAGATAAAATTAATAAAAATCAGAGCACCTTTTGGAAAGAACAGATGGGGCAACAGCACTTCCCCTCTAATTATAAATCATTCTTCTTTTTTTTTTTTATTAAAACATTTTTCATTAGATTTCTTTTTATATAATTGTTTGCTGTTGTTTTTCACAAACATATAATAATTCTTTATGAATAAATTACAATAAAAATATTAATTTTAAAATAAGCATTAAAAATGAACTCTAGAAAAATACTAATTTATTTCAAGTGAAATATATTATTTTTGTTCTCAAACATCCTTTAATAAAAACTAATAAGTAGTACATATTGAATGAGATATAACTGGGTAGGATTCTTTATTGACTATCTGATATATTGAATTTACTTTATACTTTTTGGTTAATATCATACACATTTCAGATTTCAACATTCTCTTTTTTTCTATGTAAATACACAATGTACAAGGTGAAAATTTTTGTATTCATTTCAAAAATGAAATTGTGAATATGCAAAAAGTTTTTACTTAAAAAGAAAAAATTGAGTATGCACTAAATCAAATATTAACAAAATTCTAAAATTAATTATTGGATTTTTTTTTTTTTTTTTTTTTTTTTTTTTTTTACTTTTTTTCCATAATTTTATTAATTCTCTCTTTTCTTAATTAGACATGTTATAAAAATGAAAGAGATAAAAAAAAAGGGTAAAAGTAATTTTTTACTATATGCTTAAAAAAAATGAAAACTCAGAAAAAAAATATACTTCATTCACAAAAACAAATATTCTCTCTCTCTCTCTTTTTTTTTTTTTTAACTTATTTACACTTATATAAATTGATATTCTGAGAAATACATTAAAAAAAATATATGCAAGTAACCATTTTGCTGAATATTTGCTACTAAAAATTTCTGTCAATCAATTATTTATATCATTTACCTTAAAACAAAATCTTTAACTTAACACTTTAAGAAACTTATGATGATCAATTGCCACTAAAATAGCATAAATTTTGGAATTTTTAATATAAATGATAGGAAAAAAAAAAAAAATCATGATATTATTTCTTACATACAAAAGCAATTACACAATCAATTATTAAAGTTCGTTAAACATACTTGTATTTTTAGATAGATTTAAGAACATTTTCCCTTCTCTTTATATTTTAATAGCTTCAATTATAAAAACACAGGATCATAAGAATTTGATAATACTTACTCTATCAGATTTCATGATATTTAACACTTCTTACCTGACAACTTGTTTTGTTCTTCATAGTTGTATTTTAGATTGCAATAAGTTTTTGTTTCAATTAAGTTATATATTTATTCAATTTAGTTTTTCTATGTGTGCAATTCCATTGAATTCTTTAATTTTTATAGTAAATGTATGAAAAGTTTGATATTAAGCACATGAAACATATAGTAAAATCCTTTTTTAATATGCCAATAATGTTCTTTTCTTTCTTTTTTTTTTTTTTTCAAAATTCATAACAAAACTGCAACTAAATCTATTTACATCTTTTATTCCAATATGAATGTAATATTTCTAAATAATAACACAAATACATTACTCATTGCTATAAAATGCATCAATTTAAAGTTTAAAAAAATTCAATTTCTAAAAAATGTGCATTTGGAACCAATGTTAAGGGGGAAAACATCAAAATAAAATAACAACAATAAATACATTTATTATTGATAAACTTTAATTTACATTTTCGGATTTTTTTTTACATAACATTTGCATTCTTTTACATGGCATAATTATGTCTTTAATACTTCTTCAATATGCTCCCCTGATATGTACTTTTTTTCCTTGACAGCACCTGAAAATAATAATAATAATAAATAAAATAAAAAATAAATAAACCTAATTAAAATTCAGAGTAAAATATCATTATGACTGCAAAAGTTTAAAAAAAATGTATAAAAGGAAATAAGGAAAGTTTAAATTTTTGAGTAAAAGAAAATGCAAAATTTAATAATTTTTTAACAATCTTTAGTAGTTTTATGGTAGTCAGACACAGATGATAAATTGCCAAATATTCTGATAACCAGCCCATTCTGATTTCATTTATTTTAAATATAGCCATTCACAGTGTTCTCGCTGACATTTGACCAACAATTAGCCGAATTATTAACATTGGTCAAATCAACGTTAATAATTCGGCTAAATAGAAATAAAAAACATTCGCCAATGAAAAAAAATATTAGCAAAATAGATTCACCGTATAGCGGTAAAAAAAAAATTATCTTTAATGTATTCCCTTTTTTTAATAAGTTCTAAAATATCCTAATTTTGTTATAACTGCGACAATGATTGTTATTAATCTAATTTCAAGTATTCGATACAAATATATTAAAAATATTTGTATATGCATGTGTATGAAAAATGAAAAAGAAAAGAAAGAAAAAGCAAAAATTGAGTACTACGAATTTGGCAAATCTAAGTGCTTGTTTATTCGTCAAATGAAGAATTTAGTCGCAATTTGGCACAATGGCGAGTGATAGCGAGAACCATGGCCATTCACTTATTTCGTATAAAATACATAACACTTACTTTCTTTTACATTAATACCAATATGTGAAAAATAAAAGGCAAGAAAGAATGCTGTGAGCAAAATTTGCACATGGCTAGAATAAAAGTAAACAATCTTACTACATAAATCAAAATAAATATATGCAAAAATATTTAAAAGTGAATATATATAGCAAAATTCAAATAGCATTGATATATATCACACAATCAAATTTCTTGTGCTTCACTTAGTCTCCCAGAGGACGTATATTTTGTTTTCTTTCCTTTTTTTGATTGAAAATAGTTTATTTGTATGCCTGTTATCGCACAGGCTTTGAATTTTTATTCATTATGTATGAAAAGGGGCTCTATTTTATACTCTTGCAACAAATTTCAAAAATATTAAAACACTTAATTTTAAGATATAGCTATAATATACAAACAAAACTGAAAATACAACATAGCAATTGCTTGTCTGGAATCAGTTTCCAAACTGACACTATGACTAAAAGCATAATATATACAGTATGGAACCATTTATCCGGAAACCAGTTATCCGTAAAACCAGTTACCAAGAATTTTATTTCTAATAGGCTGATAATGGAACCTTTGCAGAAAAAAGTGTCATATGTGGCCAATTTGACAAATGCATTGCTTGAAACAATTGTATAATTTGATGACAACATCTAGTTTTTGAAATGGAAACATATTTAGTTGTACTGTAGATGTTTTCAATTTTTATGCAGAGGAAACAGAAAATTTTTTGTACCCAAAGGATTCCTATAAATTATATTCTTTCGAATTCTATTTTTTAATTTTACTTGCATCTGATTCTTAATTCAAGTAATCTAATAATTAATTGAAAATTAGAAGTAATACCATAACCACATATATTTCATAAAACTTACCAAATGGATGCTGGTTTAATGCCTAACCAGTTAACCAGAAAAAACAGTTATTTGGAATATATCTGCCCCAACCATTCCAGATAAATGGTTCTGTACCGTAATTTTCTTTTTCCATATTTAGTTTTGGGTGTAACTTTCAATTCTAAACCCGAATTATATTTTACTTTAAGTTTCAGATTCTCAATATATTACATGTAAATAAATAATTAAATTTCTCAATATATATTTATTAATGAAAATCTAGAACAGATGGCTATTTACTTACTTATAAAAATTGTTTTCAACTTAATTTACAACAAAAAATTGTCTATATTTTCTCTGCAAAGTTTAATTTGCTTTTTTATTTAATAAATAAATATACAGTTGAACTAAAAACAATTAAATATTTCTGATGATTATCATTTGATTACATTAAAATTGTAGAAAAATCAATAATAGTAAAAAAGATTCAATTACAGTAGACTCTCTCAAATCTGCACATAATTTACAGATGTAAACCAAGGCCCGTAAACAATGAAACAGTTAGTTCAAATATAGAGACAAAATATGACCTTTTTATTTTTATATACATTCCATATATATTTTAATTTATAATTTTTGCTAATATTACTGAATTCATGTTTTATCCTGAAGGAAGAATAAATTTGTGAAAAAATTGAAGATATTGCTGATATCACTGGTAATAACAATCTTCTTACCAATTATAATTTATACATTAATCAAACTTTTTTGGTTATTAAGTCTGGCTAAACCTGAAATAATATTTCTTTGTTTTATAATTTTGATGTGAATTAGTAATGTACTTTTATGAGGCAAGTTTCATTGAATAATTTAGGAAAAATACATTTCATCTTTATAATGAATATTTAATCATTCATAATCGGTTATTAATTTGGCCTTTGCTTTTAATATTTAAATCATTTGAAAATTATGTGAATTTTTATTATTTTACTTTATTACTTATCATAATATTTCATTATACTATAATCATTCATTATAGTTTCCAGGGCCGTAACTATAAACTTGGAGGCCCCGGGGCAAACTAGTGAGGGCCTTCGCGAACAGGCCAAATTAAAACTTTGTCCTGGGCGCATTTTTTTTTCCGCACGCCGCTGTTTAAACGAACACAGTATGAAAAGCCTAAAAAAATGAAAGATGAATTTTGAATTTTTTCTGATTTTATGTTTTCTAGAATTTTTTAGATGCTTTTTATATTATTCAACCGATCAGAAGTCCATATTTTCTTCCTTATTCTAGCTTCGGTGCGAATGGCAAACATGGTGATGTGAAATGACACATTCGACTCGACATTCTGCTGTCTGCTCTAGAGCTGCTTTTACATGCGAAGCGTATGGAGTATATCGACGGACACGCAAAAACATTTACCGTAATTTCGGGTGTATAAGCCGCGGATCAAACAATTCTTTTTGGACCCAGAAATCTTATTTAGTGACTGAAGACAAGTATTTACGGCGATCTAACTAGTTATATTTGTTTCTTAAAAAATTCTGGGTCGAAAAAGAATTGTTTGATCTGCGGCTTATACACCCGAAATTACGGTACTCTAGCACTTTGAAATTTTTTTGTTATTATTAACATTTAGCTAGGTGTTGTGCATTTTATATCAAGTTAGACTAGAAATAAAATCAATGCTTTTTTAACCACCAGTTTGGGGCCCCTAAGGCTTGGGGGCCCCGGGGCGGTGCCCCGGCTGCCCCTGTGGTAGTTACGGCCCTGATAGTTTCCAGAATAGTTGACCAGAAATCTGCAATTGCTAAAATCCGCACAATCTCTGGTCCCAAGCTGTGCAGATGTGAGGAAGTCTACTGTATTAAATGAAATTTTCAACGTTATCATTTCTAGTAGTTGCCATTATTGTAATAATTTTGCACATGTATTTTCATTTTTAAAACAAGAAGTTCCATTTATTTCTATGACAGAAAACTCATGGACTTGCCTTTAATTATCTTTACTTGGATACTTTAAAGAATGTATGAATTAATATAAATTAAATATGATTAAAGAATATATAACAGGAAGATACACATATGCATAGCTTTGGTAAGAATTTATTATTTTATTATGATGTCTTATTTAGAAATATTTAAAAAAAAACTTACCAATTTCAAAATTGTATTTAGAACTGAGCTTTGACTGCTGGATAGTTGCAGGATTTATCCATATATACTTTCATTTATCCATGCTGGGACTTTACGGATTCTACAATTTGTGCCTAAAAAATAATAAATAAAATAATTGAAGCTACATAAATCAAATAAAATTTAATATAAATGATCACAAGTGGCATCAGGAAGAGCTTCCATTATTTTTACATTTGACCTAAGTAAATTCAAAGAAATCAAGGTACCTTCTCCATTTTTCCACAGGGTTTGTTGCTTTAAATCAACATAATTGGTTTTAATCATGATTTAAATTCATGATTTTAATCAATGGATTTTTTTTAAGTCATTGATTTAAATCAGATTTTTAAAAATCATTTTTAAATAAACTGAAAATATAAACAAACACATTAAAGCTTTTTAATATATTTAGTTTTTTATAACACAGATAAGCAATTAGTTTTTAGAAAAACAATATTTAATCTTTATTAAGTAACAATGTACAAAGTTTAGAAAAAAAAAAACTGGCTTTAAATTTCATTTTTAGGGTGTATTCGAAAAAACGCTTTTCCACCTTCAGCAGCTCGAAATTTTCCGATACAATTTCAGACACATTTTTTTAAAGTAGAAACATGAAATTTGTTGAGGGGATTTTCGAAGAGACGTATAAGGTGCCTTGTGATGTCTTTTTACGCTCAATAAATTAGAATTTGATTTATGAGCAATTAACTTTTCAGGAAGACCCCTTTTTTCACTCCCAGCTCCCAGATCTCCCACTACGGAAAAATTGGTTCAAATTGCCGTTTTTGATTGCTTTTTTTTTTAAATATTTTGTGCACTTATCAAAGAATCGACAATCACAGCATATTGAGTAGTGTCTAAATAAGAGAATCTGTGAGTTTGGTGCGTTTGAGAGCAAAAGTGAATTCAAAACAAATCGGAAAATAAGCAGTTTGAATCAAAATACACCCTTAAGTCAAATTTGCAAAAGTAAGGAATTTCTATTTAAGCACGAATATACTAAATATAGGAATATTTACTTGCCTATTATTTAGTATAGTATTTAAAGAGACTCCTGCAAGTTTCTAAACAAAATAATCACAATAAAAATGCCATGTCTTTGAAACATTGTATTTTTTTTTTTTTTTTTTTTTTTTTTTTTTTTTAAGATCATGCAGTGCCGAAATTAGGGAAGTAAAGAGAGGACATATGTCTCGGAAGTCAGAGCGAAAGGCAAAGAGAGAACCGAATGAAGATTTTGTCTTTTCACACAAAAATATATGTAGATATATATACATGTACGTATATATCGAGTACAAAAGAAACCCACATGATAATGTTAAAACTTAGGGATTGTTCTTTTTAAATTTGTGAAAATAGAAGTGACTTTATTAAAAAATAAATCTGCAACCAAAATTTGAAAAAGAAAACACTAACCTGGTTAGAATTCCATTTCAACTATTCTAAAGCAATAAAAAACATTTAAAACTACTGATATGCAAAACAGAAATTCTAAAAAGAATGTTCTCATAGGCCTAACATTTGTTGTCCAGTTTCTTCGCATGACTATCTTAACGCTCAAGCTAATCTTAATACTTTGTGAGCATTGTTTACATATTTCTTGCTAGCATTTTAATTTTTATTAATTGTTTTTTAAAGATTTTTTTTTTTTTTTTTGAATAGTGTGCCTATGATTGATAACTTTAATTGGGTGTGAGGGGCAGGGTGTCAAAATTAAAGTTTGCTCCAGGCCGAAACGAGCAAAAAAGGTTAGTTTTGACCCTGAGATCACGTACATTTGCAAAACTAACAAAATACATGGAATGGAAGGCTGAAAGAATACTTTAAATAGATTAAGCAAACAAATAAAGCAACATTAATGCATGATTCAAATACATTTATTTGTACTTTTTCAGGGTTCATACTCATCTTCCAAGAAAAAATCCCCTGAGAATCCAATGATGTATTTTTCGGGATGTACAATTTTTCCGTATCAACAATTAACAATATTTCAATATTACATATGATATGATAATAAAGCATGCGAACAGTAACAATTGCCCCCAATTTCCCAGAAAAGACTGTCATTTTGGCAAAATTTCCCAGGTTTGGGAATTTTTTTGTATTATCCCCTGAGATCCCACTGATTTTTACAACCTAAAATTCATCTCCTGATTTTCCCAGGAATCCTATATTCTCCCGATGAGTATGAATCCTGTTTTTAGGCCAAGCATCAGAGTTATATTTACACACACATTGTATATACATATATGTGTAACACTGGTACCCGGCTTAACTGAAAAGTATGCATTTATTCAGTGGCACAGTCAGAATTCGGCTCTAGGGAGGGGTTTTGAGTTTCTGATAAAGGTGATTGCCAATTATTTGAATAGCCGGTTAATAGAATCAGTATCTACTAATTAGAATATTCACTCTATAATACTTAAACTGAAAGAGCATCTGTGTGGCAGGAAACCATAATTTTTTTTAGCATAATGCGTCTAAGAAAAGCGACTTAGTTCAAATAACCAATTTTTACTTAACTGATTCATGTAATATGCACTTTCACAGTTTTAACTATAATTTTCGCCAATTAATTGAATCATTTTATTAAATAAAATCTGAATCAATAAAGTGGCAGATTCCAAAATGTGCCGAAACATTTAAATATTAAGTTTGGTTTTGATTCATATAAGCAGCAATTATAGCGATCTTTCTTAGCTCTGGGAGGAGTTTTAACCCCAAAACCACCCCTTTGGCTGCACCAACTGCATTTATTATTAAACAGATGCAAATATTTGCAGCAATATTATGCTTCAACTTTAGATATTGTTTCCTATATTTTATTGAAGAATTATTTCTTTCAAGAGAAGCTTCACTAACACACTTAGCAGCGATTGTAAAAAATGTGATTTTTACGCATGGTAAATATAGAAAGATAAACATTAAATGATTTTATGGATTAAAAATTGACAAAATGCAATTGGATTACAATGACTGAATAACCTGTTTTTCTAAAGAAATAAGTTCTATAATTTTTTGCAAGCTCTAAGGCATACAAATTTTGAAATATTGCGATTTGTTGAAGAGTTTTATGAAATATTTCGAAGCAAATAGGGGTACAACTCACTCTATTAAAATAAAGGCAGGGCTCTGCATTTTTAAAAAATTATTTAGAAAGAACATAGTCAAGGTTACTGTCATCTAAAACGGAAAATATGCGGATGAAATAGGCTAGTCTAAAAATCTTTTCTTAGAAAATGCAAACGTTTTTAAATACATAAAAAAAAGCAACTGCAACATGTTTTGTAAATGAACAGTTATAACAGTGTATTTTATCTTTTTTTCAGGGGTATGTATTTCACTGAATATCTCCTGCCCCCCCCCCCTCAAAAAAAAAGCAATTTAAAAACGATTATGTATAAATAAAGATAAATTGAAACTGCTAGTGTTACACAGAGCCAGCAATTGGAGCTTTTGCCATTGGGCCACATGTAGAATTATTAAATTTGTAAACCCTTATTTTACAAAATTAATTTTATAAGCAAATTATTCCTGGAATAAAAAGATATTTTATGAATATTTTTATTAGATTTTTAAAAGATAAATAAATTTAATGGTTAAATTGATTTAAAAATTGAATTTAAAACTTTTTAATATTTTTATTTGCTTCTCCTTAACAAAACGAATGCTTAATGTATTTTTAAACTAATACATTAGTGTCCAAACAATCGATCGTAAATAATGTTTTGGTCAGACACATATTGATCTACCTTTAAAAATAATACTATTTCTTATAATTTCTTTAAAAATATAATAAATGAAGGTTTGTTTTAGGATTATACCGCATTATTATTACGAATATTTACATGAAAAATTGCTATAACTGTTTATATGTTTTCTATGAAAGTTGTCTGTTTCATGGTATTAGATTATAAAAAAAATCGTTATATTTTGGTACAAATCTCAAGAATTCATTCTAAAAGGTTAATATTTGAAAGTTTACTTACCTTTAGTATAGACATATTCAGATCCTTTAGAGTAAAATTTTAATTGAAATTCCATCCAATAATCCATTAATACAACATTGCGAATGTTGACATTTCTGGCGCATGCGCACTGGTAATTTCGCTGTTCCGAAGATACTGTACTGCTCATCGTGGATTGCTCATCCGGATTCTGGTGTCCTCCGGACGTCTTAATCTGACGTTTACAGGATTCGATGGTTATAGGATTACTTCTTCCGGATTCTGGTGTCCTCCGGACGTCTTAATCTGCTGTTTACAGGATTTGATGATTATAGGATCTCCCGGATCTGTGTAGGACCGCATAGGACGTCCGGAGGATGGTTTTGGCCGTATGGGAAGGAATCGAAGAAAGCGTATGCTTTACTGCTAACCCTTTTAGACGACACAGCGCTAGCAGCTTTGGGTACGGAAACAACTGCGTGTCAAATATGGACAAATTTGAAAAGTAAATATGAGAAAACCAGTGCAGTGAGCCAAATATTAGTGCGAAAGAAACTAGCGACTTTGCAGAAACGTCGAGAATGCAGCATGCAGCAGCATATTAATGAACTGTTGGCTATCGTGAATGAATTGAGACTTTCTGGCGCAGAAGTGAAAGATATGGACATTGTTATCTATTTATTGATGTCTTTACCTGCCGAATACGATGTTGTTAAAGCTACGATCGAAAATCAGCCGAATGAAACTTTGACGTTGGCTTTTGTGATGCAGAGACTTTTGAATGCTGAAGCATTAAAGCTTGAAAGGAATTCCGATAATGTTCGTGCTTCTGTTCCAAATGACAATATAGCTTTCTTCACAGACAAACGTGACATCATTTGTCATAAGTGTAAATCCAAAGGCCACATTGCCAAATTTTGTAAAAAGAAATATGTTTGCTTCCAATGTGGACGCCCTGGACACATGAAAAGGGATTGTAGAGTTCGACCAAAGGCAAATTCCAGAGAATCAGCTGCAGTAACATTCATGGCAGGTGAGCCTGTTGAAGGATTTCTGCTGGATTCTGGAGCATCCACACACATGTGTAGCAAAGGTGAGTGGTTTGAAGAATTGAAACCTTTTTCTGGAACTGTTACTTGTGCCTCCAAAAATGATGTTTTGAAGATAGAAGGTATTGGCAACATACCTGGAACATTACATGGTAGGGAAATAATTCTAACAGATGTACTATTTGTTCCTGATTTAAATGGTGAATTGATATCAGTTAAAAATATACAAAAAGCAAGTTATAGTGTAACTTTTGAGAATGATCTAGCTGTTATTAAGAAAGATAATGTGAGATTTGAAATTGCTAGACTTAACAAGAAAGGGCAGTACATAAGTGAATTTCAACCTGTTAAAGCCTCAACATATCTTGTGAATCATGATGCTGAACTGTGGCATAGGCGAATGGGACACTCATCCAACAAAGTGTTGAAAGAAATGGGTTTGCCAATCTCCGAATCAACATCAAATTTCTGTGAAGAGTGTGTTATTGCAAAACATCCTAATACTCCAGTGAGCAAGAATCCTAGAAGTCGAGAAAGTGTGCCAATGAGAATGATTCACAGTGACATATGTGGCCCTATTGATCCTCCAACTAGGGCAGGTGAAAGATATTTTGTCACTCTCATAGATGACCACTCAAGGTTTGTTGAAGTACATCTTCTAAAGCACAAAAGTGACATTGCTGAGGTTTTTAAACTGTTCATCAAGCAAAACTCAAAGCTCTACAAAATTAGATGTGACAATGCCAAAGAGTATGTATCAGGTGAACTGGCCCGTTACTGCAAGAAAAATGGTGTTTTGATTGATCCAACTCCCCCATATTCAGCTCCTTTAAATGGTGTTGCCGAAAGGGCAAATAGATATCTTTTAGAGAAGGCTCGTGCACTAATTTTTGAATCAAAGTTACCTAAAACTTGTTGGGGGTATGCTGTGCAAACAGCCGCATTTCTCAAGAACAGAATTCCAAATCAAACTGTTGGAGATGTGCCATTTAAACTCAAATACGGTAAGCCACCTGACCTAAGCATTATCAGAGTGTTTGGTTGTGATGCATATATGAGAATTCCAGACAATTTAAGAAAGAAGTTGGATCCTAAATCCAAGAAGATGATTTTCATAGGATACTCAACAATGGGTTACCGCCTGTTAGATCCAGTAACAGAACATGTTGTGGTTTCTCGCAATGTAAAATTCAACGAAGAAAAGAAATGCATGATGAATTTGATTCAAGACGACACCATACAAATTGAAGAGCTTGCTAATAAAGAAGTGAATACAGACTCAGAAGATGTTGAAACTACAACTCCTGAAGAAAATGTCAGACCTAGAAGAAATGTCAAATTACCTGTCAGACTAGATGATTATTTTGTGTATGAAGCTAATGCAACATCTGTTGATTCTATCTCATTTGAGGATGTGGAAAAGTTACCAGAAGAAGAGAAAATACCATGGAAGAAAGCTATGAATGAAGAAATGGAGTCTCTAACTAAAAATAAAGTGTGGGAGTTAGTGGAATTGCCAAAAGAAGCAAAGACAGTATCCTGTAAATGGGTGTTGCGTGTCAAAAGAAACAATGTTTATAAAGCCAGACTGGTTGCTCGTGGTTTTGAACAGAAACCAGGAATTGATTATTTTGACACTTATGCTCCCGTAATCAGTATGTCATCACTCAGACTTGTTCTTGCCATCATTGTCCAAAAGGATTTTAAAATTTATGCATTGGATGTCAAAACAGCTTTTCTGAATGGTGAACTTAATGAAATAATCTTCATGGAACAGCCCATGGGCTATAATGATAATAGTGGTCGTGTATGCAAGCTGCTTAAGAGTCTCTATGGGCTCAAACAAGCACCCAGGCAATGGTTCAAACGTTTCACAGATTTCATTCTTCATTTAAATTTCAAGCAGTTAAATAGTGAAGTGTGTGTTTTTGTAAGAAGATCTGAACAGAATGAAATCTTTATTCTGTTGTATGTTGATGACCTGCTCATTGCTGGTTCAGATGATTCAGAAGTTAAAGTTGTGATACAGCTACTTAGGAATGAGTTTGAGATGTCTAAGGCTGAAATTGCTGAAGAATTCCTAGGGATAAATATGGAATATTCCCAAAATCAACTTTCTTTAAGTCAAAAGGTTTATGTTGAGAAAATCTTGAATAAATTTAAAATGACAGAGTGCAAACCATCCGACACACCCCTTGTGCCAAAGTCAACTTGTGCAGGGCAAAAGTTTTCATGGTCCTTATCGTGAGCTTGTAGGGGCTCTGCTCTACTTATCCATGATGACTCGTCCTGATATTTTGTACTCTGTTAATTGCCTTAGTCAACTCCAAGAGCACCCCACTGATGTTGCCTGGGCTGGCCTGAAAAGAGTGCTTAGATATCTAAAAGGGACATCTGAACTCAAATTAATGTTTTGTAAATCTTGTAGTGACAATAGTGTTATTAATGTTTATGTTGATGCAGATTGGGGGGCTGATACACAGGATAGGAAGTCTATTTCTGGGTATATTATTTTCTTTAATGATTGTCCAGTTGCTTGGTCTGTAAAGAAACAAACCTCCATTGCTCTTTCCTCTACAGAGGCAGAGATTTTAGCTTTAGCAAAAGCTGTCCAGGATTTAATTGTTCTTTACAATGTAACTACAGAAATTTTAGGGTATGAAAATATTAATGTTTTTATTTTCGAGGATAATCAGTCAGCCATTAAGGCTATATTAAATGAAAACAACTGTGCTAGATTAAAGCATTTGGATATTAAATTAAAATATGTTAGGGATACTATAAAATTGTATAATATAAATCTTGAGTATGTTGCTACTGAAAATCAGTTAGCAGATATGTTTACGAAATGCTTACCTAAACCTAGATTAATTGATTTAAGATATAAATGTAAAATAATGTGTGATTAAGGGAGGGTGTTGAAAGTAATCACACTTACTCCCTGGTGTAAGTTAAAATATTTGTGTGTTACATGTAACCGTAACCCTGTAATTATATTTGTGTATCCTGTTTGGCAACGCCAAGTCAGCGTTGTAAAAATGTGAATGATGTTTGCTGTCGCCATGTGCGTGATTTAGTTAGTCTTAATTAAACTATTTATGTTTATTATCGGCCTCTGATTCAGTTTTTATCTGAACAATAATAAAGCCGTTTTTTTTAAAAAAAGTAATGGAACACAGAGTTCAATAATAAAAAACCTTAACGGAAAAGATGTTGCCAAAACATAATAATGTAAAACTATTTTTCTCTTTAACAAACCGCAACACTTTCCCTTGTTAAAAGAAAAAAAATAATAATAATTACACTGATAAATCTAAGTTAAAGTTCAGAGTTTTCTTCATGAGTAGCAGCGACTAATCCATCATCTACATAAAGAGCTACGAGAAGTTTTCTTCCGTCTTCTTCTCGAATGAATAAACATCAATCTGCTTCACTGGTCTTAAATTCTAGATCTAACATAAATTTTCCAAACCATTTATGCCAGCATTAAGGAGCTTGTTTCAATCCGTACAAACATTTCTTGAGTTTACATACATTGTTGGTGCCATCATTACAGCCTTCAGGTTGCTGCATGTAAATTGTTTCATCTAAATCGCCATACAAAAATGCAGTTGAAACATCAAATTGCATAAGATGCATCTTTTCGCTTGCTGCAATACTTATTAGTGAACGTACAGTTCCTAATTTTGTGACTGGACTGAAGGTTTGATTATAATCAATACCTTTTCTCTGATTGAAGCCTTTAATCACAAGTCTCGCTTTATATTTATCAATGGTACCATCTGGATTTTTCTTAATCCGAAAGACCCATTTGCAGGGAAGAGCCTTTGCTTTATCTGGAAGTGGTGTTAGTGTCCATGTGTTGTTTTCCTTTAAAGAATTGATTTCAGAATCCATGGCCTTTATCCAGAAATTACGTTCTTTACAATTAATTGCTTCTTCATATGAACTTGGTTCATCTCCTTCAGACATAAACACTACAGATGCCATCACGTAATCTTCAAAATATTTAGGCTGTTTTAGTTCTCTTCGATCTCTTAATTCTATAGTATGTGATTTCTTTTCATCCTCTTTTTCATTTTCTGAAATAACGTGATTTTCTGAGTCTTCTTGATCATTCTTTCCCTCATTTTTATCTTCAGGTAGCTGCCCTTTAGATTCAATTAAAGGTATTTGTACTGAATCTTCACAATTTGTTAACTTTTTCTCTTGAAAGATCACATCTCGGGAACAAATAACTGTATTATTTTCTTTTATCCAGATGCGATATCTTTCATCGCCGTCATATCCCAACAAATAACCTTTTATTGCTTTTCTGTCCATTTTTCGACGTTTCTGATCTGGTACGTGAGCATAACAGGGTGATCCGATTATGCGCATGTGTCTTACTCGAGGTTTCTTCCCTATCCACAATTCATAAGGGCTTACATTTGGTAGAGAACTTTTACCTGTTCTGTTTAAAATATATACAGACGAATTAATCAGTTCTGCCCATAATGATGAAGAAAAATTGATTTCAGAATTAGAATTTTTCAAAGTTCTTGCCATTTCAACAAGGGTTCTATTTTCACGCTCACTTCCGCCATTCTGTTGAGGGGTATAGGGAGCAGTTAATCTTTGATTAATTCCATTTTTCTTCAGGATGCTTCTAACATTTTCATTATCAAATTCTCCTCCGTTATCACTTAAGATTTCTTTGATGTTGTGTCCTAAATTTTTAGCATGTGCTATCATATTTTCAGTAGCTTGCGCAACTTCTGACTTATGACGAAGAAAGAATACATATCTAAATTTTGTAAAATGATCTTTAAAGTTGACAAAGTAACGATATTTTCTAAAGGATTCATCAAAGGGTCCACATACATCTGTTGAGATAAGCTCTCCAGGTTTTGTGGTCTTCTGTCTAGTGCCAAATTTTAAGCGATGTGCTTTCCCATATATACAAGCTTCACAAAGCTGATTATCTAATCCAACTTTGATGTTCATTTGCTGTTCTAGAACATTCTTCACATGACGCTTGTCCTGATGTCCCCAGCGCTCGTGATATAACTGTAGAAGAGAATCACTTGTTGTAGCTATGTTTACTTCCACTGGATTACTTGGAATAAGTACTTCCATATGAACTTTGTATAAACCACCACTTACATTTCTTGTACCGTACATTACAACATTATTGTTGATTTTTAACCAACACTCTTTGACAGTTGATTCGAATCTGCTGTTTTTGTTTCGATCTTGTGCTGCCAGTACTGAAAACAGATTCTTACTAATACCTGGTACAAACCAAACTTCTTTAAGTTCTTTGAATTGTCTCTCTTCTTTTATTTTCATCATTATCTTTAAAGTTCCCTTACCTACAGCCGGTAGTACTTGCCCATTTGCAGTGGTAATACCATGTGGGGTTTCAAAATTTTCAAATTCTGTAAAATAATTACCATAATTTGTAATATGTTTTGATGCACCATTATCAACAAACCAATCATAACAATTTTCTTCAGACGAAAGTGCATGTTTGTCTAGAGCTATTAATGACATATTTGCCATAGAACTATCTTTTCTTAAGTACTTATTATTTTGATAGGGCTTTGCTGGCTTTCCATCACTATCCACTTTCTACAATATTTTACCCAGTGACCATTTTGATGACAGTAATTGCATTTTCCAACTTGCTTTTTGGTTTTTAAAGGTGTTTTTATCCTACTGGTTTTTACTTCTAATGCTTCATGATTTTGGACATCACTTTTTAACTTCTCTTCTTTATTTTCTTTTTCTAGAGAACATAATTGGGTTGTTAACTCGCCAATTGTTCTTTTATCTTCATTCAGAAGTAGCCAACTCGACTTGAAAGAACGGTACTCTTGAGGCAATGTGTCTAGGATCTTGCAAATTAGTAGCATTTGAGGTAATTGAACTTCTTGCTTTCTTTGAAGACCCAAATTTAATTCGCTCCAAAGATTCTTTAAATTCGATAGATGATCAGCCATACTGCCATCTACTTTCCACTTACACTGAAAAAACTGTAGACATATATTATACAACTGGTTATCAGAGGTAGCTTCATAAAGCTTCTGAAGCTCTAGCCATACTTCTCTTGCATTATCAAATCTCATGATTTTCTGCATAGTTTCCTCTGTCATTGAATTTGTTAGCACCATCATGGCACAAGTATTTGCCTTTTTATATTTGCCAAGATCGTCTTTGTACTTCTTCAAAGATGCCTCGTTAGCTCCATCGGGTGGTTGATCCGGTTTGACTAACTTTCCTTCAACCAGTTCTAAAGCATCAGTATAATAATTTAAAGCAAACTTGATTCTGTATTTCCACATCGGCCAATCGTTTTCTCCGCTTAATGGTTTTATCTGCAACTTTCCTATATCCATAATTAGACTTTCACTCTTAATGAAACATTTTCTATTTTTCAAATATATGATAATAACCACTTAAAATTCAATCCACTTCGATCATTTATTTCCTTCTAAGACTTTCTTAGATTCTTGGGAAAAAATGATTTCAGGACTACCGTTAGACAAAAAGAAAACGAAGAAAAACCTACTTTTCTTGCCGATTATGCATTAGGCTTAATGCTATAACTATATACTAAATATTTAAAAACTTTGCTTGAATTATTACAGCGCAGTGGAAGCGTGCTGGGCCCATAACCTAAAGTAATTTTAAATCAATTAGTATATTTAGATAAATATTATAGCAGAATCATTAATAAATAGTGAAGTAAAACTTCGTTTAATATTGCTTTGAGAAATTTAGCTAGACACATAATAAAGCCGTTTTTAAAAAAAAAGTAATGGAACACAGAGTTCAATAATAAAAAACCTTAACGGAAAAGATGTTGCCAAAACATAATAATGTAAAACTATTTTTCTCTTTAACAAACCGCAACAATATTTTCGCTGTCAGTCAGGCTGCTGCAGTTTCTGCAGACAATACCCAACGCGTTTCGCCGGTAGATGACGTCTCCGCACTTCGGAATGAGATTGCCGCATTAAGTAAACAAGTCGAGCGCCTCGCTCGCGATCGGAGCTGAGGACCAGGGCATCATAATGGTTCTAGACACCGTAGTTTTTCTCGCGGACGCTCCCGTGATCGTAATACTGATTATTGTTTTTATCATGCACGATTTGGAAAAAGTGCGAGAAAATGTCGCTCACCCTGTACCTATACTAGTACCACTGATCAGGAAAACTCGCAGTAGCGGCTGTCGATCGAAATACATCGGCGGCAGTCGCAAAATCATGTCGCTTACATGTTTATGATAAAAAATCGCACCTAAAATTCCTAATTGATTCAGGATCGGATGTTTCATGTATACCACTCTCCAAAAATTTAAAAAATCTACAACCTGATTCACTACAATTATTTGCAGCCAATAATTCCAAAATTTATACATATGGTACTAAACTTATGAATGTTGATTTAGGTCTTCGGCGAAATTTCACTTGGAAATTTTTAATCGCTAATGTTCCTGTCCCAATAATAGGGGCTGATTTTTTACAACATTTTGGACTAGCCCTTCAATGACAAACTCCCTCTTTATGAGGAAGGATCATTCCATTTTTTAGCAGGTGGGGAAAGGTAGGAGGGAGTGATCGGTATAGAAAGGTAGAGCAGTTAATTAAAATAGTGGCTTCATCTATCAACTTGAAATTAAAATACATTAGCGGAACACTGAAGATGTCATTTTTGTTTTATGTTTAATTAATTATTTGGTTATTAAAATAAAATAATTTTTGTAAATTGAAATCGGATTTTTAAAATTGAAATCTCACTAATTTTATCTAGTTTAAGTGCAGTGCTCCTTCTCCTTATTAAAATTAAAGAAATAAAATTAGAGCAAGATTGCTTTTTTTTTTTTTTTTTTTTTTTTTTTTTTTTTTTTTGCGAAAAATAAAAATAACGTATCGTAAAAGTAACGTAACGCAGATTATTAAATTTTTTCTTATTCAGTTTCATAATTCTTTAACTTTAAACAATCTTAAAATTGGCGAAAAATAAAAGTAAGTAACATATCTAAAGCCATATTACTGAATTTTTTTTGTATTAGATTTCATAATTCTTTATATCTTAAAATTGTGTCATTTGTGCCTCCCCTCCCCTCTCGAAAAAAGTAGATAAATTAATAATCGTCCAACTTTATTTACGAGTTTTCGAATTGTTTTGATTTTTTTTTTTTTTTTTTTTTTTTTTTTTTTGTAAGCAGATACATTCTAAGTAATAATAATGAAATACTAATTTATGGAAAAAATTCGAAAGAAAAATTAAACCAAATGTGATGAGTCCTGGTCAATATTATCCACCGGCGTCAATACATTATCCGTACCGTAGTCATGCAATCTTTAGCCAAAGTCCGTTCCAAATCGTCAACATCTTTTTCTGAGGTCAATATTTTATTCCTATAATCGTTAGCCAAATTCTGTTACGAGTCGTCATCAAAATTAGTCGAAGATGGTCTTGAAAAAGGCCTTTTGGTTGTAAAATCATTAGACATAGCGCAGGCTTAATCAAATTATCAAATGGAGCCAAATCAAAACAAATCGTACTACATTCATTACTAGCGTCTATACCCCGCCCCAAACTTTGGCTCTTATCACAAATGCACCCAAGAAATTCCCCATGCTGCCGATAATTTCCCTTTTTTAAACGGAAGAAATGGTCTCTTGACGATATAGTTTCTTGATTTCGTTTTTTGACGATACTACAAATAAACAAAGAAACAGGCAGAGAGACAAACAAACATACAAACAAACAGACAGAAAAACAAACAAACAAATAAACAAACAAACAAACCGACAAACAGGCAAACAAACAAACAGACTAATAAAAAACTGACAAACTAAAAGACAAACAGACAAACAAACAGATGTAAAAACAAACAAATAGACAAACAAACTGACAAACAAATAAACCGACAAACAAACAAATAGACGTAAAAACAAACAAACCGACAAATAAACCGACAAACAATTAAACCGACAAACAAACAAACCGACAAACGAACAAACATACAGACGGACAAAAACAAACAGACAGACAAAAACAAACAGACAGACGAACAAACAAACCGACAAACGAACAAACAGACAGACATACAAAAACAAACAAACAAACAAAAACAAACAAACAGACAGTCAAACAAACAAACAGACAGACAAACAGACAGGCAAATAAACAAACAAACAGACAGACAGACAAACATCGCTGGATCCCAGAAACTTGCTGTGCAGGAAACACTAAAATGCATGAAACTCGCCAACGCCGCAATCACTAACGTGTGTATGAGCGCTGCGCGCCCATTAAAACCAAAAAAAAAAACATCACTGGATTCACGAAACTCGCTGTGCAGGAATCACTAAAATGTACGAAACTCGCCAGCGCCGCAATCACTAATGTGTGTATGAGCGCTGCGCGCCCATTCAAACCAAAAAAAACATCACTGGATCCACGAAACTCGCTGTGCAGGAATCACTAAAATGTACGAAACTCGTCAACGCCGCAATCACTAACGCGTGTATGAGCGCTGCGCGCCCATTAAAACCAAAAAAACATCACTGGATCCACGAAACTCGCTGTGCAGGAATCACTAAAATGTATGAAACTCATCACACCGGAATCACTAACGCGTGTATGAGCGCTACGCCCCCATTTAAATAAATAAATAAATCCATTTAAATAAATAAAATGTAAACAAAACAATTTAAATTTATTTAAAAAAATTAATTAATAAAATAAATTTAAATAAATAAATAAATTTAATTAAATAAATCCATCTAAATAAATAAATTTCTAAAATGAGCAAAATTGTTGTTATTAACGAAGGTATCAAACTATTAATTCCCATTTTCGCCAGTATGGGGAATTTCTTGGGTGCATTTGTGATAAGAGCCAAAGTTTGGGGCGGGGTATAGACGCTACTCATTCATTCTCTTCGTACCGCGTGCAGCGGCCGCTATCACTCCCTCCTACCTTTCCCCACCTGCTAAAAAATGGAATGATCCTTCCTCATAAAGAGGGAGTTTGTCATTGAAGGGCTAGTACATTTTGGCATCTTAATTGACCTTAAAAAACAGAAACTCATTGATAGCATAACAAACTTAACTCAGTCCGGGATAGTTTCAAATTCTGACCAACATTTTTCTGTCAAACTAATTTCTGGTGAGTCCATATATCATCAAATATTGTCAGAATTTCCAGATTTAACTAAATTGACACCTGGTATTACCTCTGTTAAGCACAATACAGTGCACTACATTGAAACAACTGGCCCACCAATACATAGTAAGCCAAGAAGGCTCCGTCCAAAACTATATGAGGCTGTAAAAAAAGAGTTTCAATTCATGATGGACCAAGGTATTAGCCGTCCATCTAAATCACCTTGGTCGTCTCCACTCCATGTAGTATCGAAAAGCTCAGGTAGCATTCGCCCCGTTGGGGACTACAGGAGATTAAATTACAAAACAGTACCGGATCGGTATCCCATACCTCACATCCAGGATTTTTCTAATACCTTGCATGGCAAAAAATTTTTCTCAAAATTAGACATTGTTCGTGCCTATTTCCACATTCCTGTGCATCCGGACCATGTACAGAAAACAGCAGTTTGTACCCCATTTGGGTTATTTGAATTTCCATATTTAAATTTTGGGCTATGCGGAGCTGCACAAACTTTTCAGCGATTCATGCATGAAATTCTGGGTGATCTCCCATTTTGTTATATCTATTTAGATGACATTTTAATACTTAGCGCTAATGAGGAGGAACACAAAGCACATTTAAGAACCATTTTAGAGAGACTAAATAAGTAGGAATTAACCATAAATGTTTCTAAATGTATATTTTGTGCATCAGAAATTTCTTTCTTAGGCCACTTAATTACTAGCGATGGCACTAAACCCTTACCTGATAAAGTTGAGCCTATTCTAAATTATCCTCAGCCCGAAACCATTAAAGATCTTCAGCGATTTTTGGGATTTTTAATTTTTTTCGGAGATTTTTACCAAACATAGCAAACCATCAAGTGTTTTTAACTTCCTATTTAAAAGGGGCGAAGAAAAATGATAAGACAAAACTTGACTGGACAGAAAAAGCAGAGGAAGAATTTAATAATTGTAAAAAGTTAATTGCAAATGCGGTTCTATTAGCACATCCAAAACCAGATTCTGAATTAGTTTTGCAAGTCGATGCATCAGATTTTGCTATAGGCGGATCATTGTCGCAGATAGTGGATAGGGAATTACAACCTCTCGCCTTTTTCTCTCGCAAACTTTCTCAAACAGAGAAAAAATATAGTGCATATGACAGGGAACTTTTAGCCGCATATGCTGCCATAAAACATTTTAGACATATGCTTGAAGCGAGAAATTTTTCCCTATATACGGATCATAAGCCACTCACTTTTGCTTTCCATCAGCGCTCCGATAAATGTTCTCCAAGACAGGCTAGGCAATTGGATTTTATTTCCCAATTTACTACCGATATTCGTCACATAAAAGGGTCAGATAATATTGTGGCAGATGCACTTTCTCGTATAAATGCTAAAAGTATGCCAAACCCCATAAATTATACGGAAATTGCCCAAGCGCAGCAAACAGACCCAGAACTGGAAAGCCTAATTGCTAATTCGGAAACTTTACAATTTAAAAAAATCACTTTACCTGATTGTGACATTCCTATTTATTGTGACCTATCAAAGGGTACAGCTCGACCCTATATTCCTCAACCATTTCGTCAAAAAGTTTTTTTAACTTTACATAATTTATCGCACCCCAGTATTCGTAGTTCTTCAAAATTAGTTCGGTCCAGATTTATTTGGCCTTCTATGAGAAAAGACTGTACTAAGTGGGCTAAGCATTGTATCCCATGTCAAAAGTCGAAAGTAATTCGCCATACAAAATCTCCATTAGGGAAATTCACAGACCAGTCACAGAGATTCGATCATGTACACCTCGATCTTGTAGGCCCTCTCCCTCCTTCTCAGGGAAACTATTACTGTTTAACGATGATAGATAGATTCACGCGATGGCCAGCCATGCGGTTCCAATACCAGACATAACTGCGCAGACAGTGGCTAAAATTTTTTACACACAGTGGATTGCTCGATTCGGCTGTCCAGCCTATATTACCACTGACCAGGGCAGACAGTTTGAGAGTGCCTTATTTAGTGCTCTTGCCCAGCTGATGGGCATCAAACGAAGCCGCACTTCCCCATATCATCCTCAAACGAACGGATTAATAGAGGAATTCCATCGCCCTTTAAAAGCAGCATTAAAAGCCCACAACACTGACCAGTGGTCTGCAGCCTTGCCCACATTGCTGCTTGGTTTTCGATCAGTCTTCAAAGAGGATGTTAGTGCAACGACTGCTGAGTTAGTTTATGGAAAGCCTCTTAGACTGCCAGGCGAATTTTTCGACGCGACACCAGCAGATGCCTCACCGAAGCAACTTGTGGAGGACTTAAAGTCCCATTTTGCTGCAGTGCGACCAGTCCCCACTTCCTGCCATGGCCAGAGATCAATTTTCGTGCACCCACACCTGACTGTATGTTCTCACGTCTTCGTAAGACATGATGGTGTACGAAAACCACTTCAACCTCCATATGATGGGCCATTTAAGGTCATTCTTAGAGGTAATAAAACCTTTGATCTAGAAATCAGAGGGTGTAAGCAAACCATCTCGATTGACAGACTCAAGTCAGCTTTCACAACAATGGATAGTGAAACCCTTGAGAAACCTTTATACCCTGAAAAACCTGTCCCAGTTGTGAAACCTTTACTCAACGAAAAACCTGTCCCAGTTGTGAAACTTTTACTCAACGAAAAACCTTTCCCAGTTGTGAAACCTTTACTCAACGAAAAAACTGTCCCAGTTGTGCAACCTTTGTGCAATCAACAGCCTGTACCAACTACCCGTACTGGACGACTCGTTCGGCCACCCCGGCGTTATGTTCATTTCCAATGACACTGCGGAGGGAGTGTGCAGCGGACTGCTCCGCCAAAGTAGCGCTAAGCTACCAAGCCTAACAAACTTTCACCGCCTTTGGCGAGACTGACTTTTCCGGCAACTTCTCCGGAGGAACGAACATTCTTGCCCAGACTTCACGAGTTGATTCGAACTGTGCTCTGTTGAGCGAGCGTGCGTGTGTAACGATCTCACTGTCTGCAACGCTAATTCTTAATTAATTTAATCATGTAACTTTTTATTTGCAGGGCCCGCTTAAGACTTAGAAGTAAGGGAAGCCGATGTCACACAGGGGGCCCCCCTACTACTCAACCTTTTTTTTTTTTTAAATCCATTTTTTGTATACTAAAATAATTTGAAATTTTATAATGAAACCTTCGAGTAACTGTAACACTATTAATATTAAATTAACGCTAACTACCTATATTCATATGAAACACAATTTTATTTTATACCTAATTAACTACAGTTGAGAATATTTGAATTTCAAAATATGTTTTACGATTTGCTAATTACAATATAGTAAGGGGAAAAAAACAGTTTTATAAGATTTTTTTTAAAACCTTGATTGAATGTTTTTTTTTTCTAAAAACTAGCTTTGAAAAGTATTTGGGGGCCCCTTTTGTGTTTCAATAGGTAAGCATGGGCTTCACGGGCCTATTCGGTAAACAGGCCCTGTTTATTTGTTTTTGTTTATTATTAAATATGTTAATGTTTTACTTTCAGGCTGGCATTATTTATTATTCCTTTCACATAACAGTTTAACTTTATGGCGCGCGTTAAACCATGCGCCAAAAGTTCATCGCGCCCGAATCGCGATTTTAAACTTTCGATGGTCTTTTCATAATTTTCACTAGTCGGCGGAAAACTTTCAATTATTTCGCGGGCTCTTGTACCTTCACTTATGCACTGAATTAAATACTGAAATGTATCTTCTTTTTCAATATCACTATCTTCATGAATTCTTTTGAATTGGCTCCAAAAAGAGAGCCAATCTTTAATATCTGAGCTAAATTTGATCAACTCTATTTTTGGTAGCTTTAATTTCTTTTTCGTTACAGGCGAGGTAGTTACTGAATTCGCATACTGCAATTTAAAATCTTTCTCTAAATAAATTTCTACGCTCACTCTAACTTTATCCATTTTTTCATTATATTCTTCTATGGCGTTGTATTCAGCTTCATACTCTGCCATATCGCAATTTTCTAGCATGTTATTACTTATCTCGTTATCTAAATCTACCAAGCGACTGTAAATTTTTTTTAAACTCGCAAAAGTAGATTTAATATTTTCCTCCTTAGGATTATCTTCGTTTAATAAATTTGTTTGCATAATGTACTCATTAACCAGCCAACTTTTTTAAAAAAGACATTTTTTTATTCTATCGAAAATAAAACCATGTTGTTGCCAACAACACAAAAGAAATAACAATCTACTTTCAACATCCTTCCACCTTTTGATAAATGGAATTTATCGTTAAAAATGCATTCTATAAGAAAATAAATAATTATTCACACGCTGTTCGGGGGGGATGAACGAAGCCTAAAAAACATGATGTATTTTCTGTAGAAATCAGTGAATTAGATGGAAAAAATGCGTTTTGTTTTGAAGCATTTTCCGAAAAAAAAGATTTGCGGATTTGTACCTAAAATTAAAGATTATAGGATTTTAAATGAATTGAAAAGAAATAAAATAAATCTATCTGATGAGTTTTGTAAGGAATCTGAAATCGATCTCCTGGTGGGGGCTGATTTGATAAGAAAATTATTGACAGGAAATTTAACTCAATTAAATTGCGATTTGACTGCCATAGAAACCAAGCTCGGTTGGACAGTAATGGGGAAACAAACGAGTGGCAAGAAACATAACGTTTTGACAACATTGTCTATGTACGTTAGAAATATTCCTTTGAATGAATTATGGGAACTTGAAATCATAGGAATTTCTGACCCCATTCAGAATTTTGAAAAACGGGAAAACTTTGATTTAAACGATTTTAATGAAAAAATGAAAATCCTTCCCGATGGCAGATATGAAGTAGAGCTTCCATGGAAGTGTAATTCTAAGAACTTGGCCGACAATAAAGTTTTAGCTTGGAAGAGATATGAAAAAATGATTAATAAATTGAAATGTGGAGGATTTTTCGATGAATATCAGGAAATATTTAAGAATTGGGAAAAAATGAATACTATTGAACGTGTCCCAGAAAATGAATTAAGTAATAAATGTCATTATTTACCGCATAGGGCCGTTATCAGGTTAGATAAGGAAACCACAAAAATACGCCCTGTATTTGATGTATCTGCTTCTGAGAAAGGGAAACCCTCGTTTAATGAATGTTTGTATAAAGGCATTAATCTTATAGAATTAATACCTGATATTCTTGATCGTTTTAGAATGTATCCTATCCTATCGGTATAACTGCAGATATAGAAAAGGCTTATTTAATGTTATCTGTTATGCCTAAAGATAGAGATTTTCTTAGATTTTATTTCCCATGTAATGAAGGACAATTGATTTATAGACATTGTAGAGTTGTCTTTGGTGTCTCTTCTAGCTCTTATATATTAAGTGCATCTATAATGCATCTTTTAGAAAATAGTCCTCCTGAATATAAGGAAACTGCTGAAAAATTAAAATGTTCATTTTATGTAGATAATTGTGTATCAGGTGTTTTTAACATTGATGAAGCTGAAATGTTTATTGAAAATGCAAAGTTATTAATGGCTAAAGCATGTTTCAATTTGCGTTGTTTTGAGAGCAATGTAGCTTGTAAAAATGTCGATAAACATTCTGGGGATACTTCAATTTTGGGGATTATTTGGAATTTAGATAACGATTCTTTGAAATGTTGTTTAGATTTAGAAACATTAACGTGTGAAAGGAAAATTACTAAGAGATTGATTTTGAGCATTGTGCAAAAGATTTTTGATCCTATCGGCTTATTGTCTCCTGCTACATTGCTTCCAAAATTATTGCTATAAGACTCATGGAAACAGAAAATTCCATGGGATCGTGAATTACCTTGTAACATCGTTAGTGCCTTTTTGAAATGGCTGAAGAATATTGATGTTTTAAAGGAAGTAGCTATACCTCGATACTTAGAAATTAATGCTTCATCTGAACTTCGTGTTTTTGTTGGTGCGAGTAAAGGGGCATATGCAGCGTGTGTCTTCGCTAGATCAATAATTGATTCCGAAGTCAAGGTTACGCTTGTTAGAGCGAAGTCTAGGGTTGCTCCTCTCAAAACTTTGAGCATGCCGCGTTTAGAGTTAATGGTTTGTTGTATAGGTACTCGATTCGAGAGTTCTATCGTCAAGGTAATAAATATGTCAGATCTAAAAATAACATTCTGGTCCGATTCTACTACTGCTATTTGGTGGATAAAGAAACATGGAAACTAGACGGTTTTCGTGAGCAACAGAGTCAAAGAAATTCGGCAGTTGACCAATATAGAGTCATGGAAGCACGTTCCAGGAAATTTAAACATAGCTGATATACTTTCACGTGGATGTTCTCCACAGAAAATGCTTAGTTCGCGATGGTGGGAAGGTCCTAAGTGGTTAAAAGAAAATCCTGAGTGCTGGCCAATTGGCACGAGTGACTGTCAGCCAAAAGAATTGATTTAGAAAGAAAAAAGGTCGAAATTACGAATATTGATCTAGCTAAAGATGCACCCCTTTTGCTCTTAGATAATATATCTAATTATGACAAGATGATAAGAATATTTGCTTGGATTCTGAGATTTGTAAATAATCGCCAAAACGTTTCTAATAAGTGTAAAAATTTTAATCTTACTCAAAATGAAATTGAAAATTCTGAAAAATATCTAATCCGTTTAGTTCAAAGCTGTTATTTGTATAGTAAAAAATCCTTGTTCCAAATATTGGAACTATGCTTCAACAAAAGCTCCAAATATTGGTTCAAGATTTCACCATCTTGCAGTGGCAGCTATTAGGCACCAAAATTTGGTTCAAACTAGGACAAGATTTTTAACAGTGTGCAGTTTATCGCGCAGTTCACCTTGAACTATAGTTGGGGAACATTGAAGTTGCGAGTACAGTTTATACTGTGAATGTTATACTTCCGCGACAAGAAAAAGTGCGTTGACTATTTCAATAATATTTCCTTCGGTATCTGTTTTTTCGTCAAATTTTTAATGAAAAAACGATTTATTAACTAAATGCAACTGATTTAAGTTAAAATTTGGTTTTGGTAAAAAAGGTTTCTATTTAAGTGCTGAGTTTAAGGATCGAGTAAAGCAGGTTTTTAAGGCCGAAATTGAAATCGAATTTCGGTGATCTCTCTATTTTCGGCCGAAAACAAAAACGAATGTAAAATTTTTTTAAAGTAAGGCATACATAAATATACATAATTATTAATTAATTATACGCATTTATTAAATATGCATAATTGTTAATTAATTATACATAATTTTAAATATACATAATTATTATTAATTAAACGCATTTATTAAGTTAGCATAATTATTAATTAACTATACATATGTATTAAATATACATAATTATTAATTAATTATACATATTTTTGTTAAATATACACAATTATTTATGTGTGTGACTCAACTTGATTCGCTATGTCTTAAACCTAACACTTTTTATTTTTATAATACAATATGTACCACGACACAGAAATATTTTCTATTATACGAATTTCATAAAATTTATAATTCCCACTCACGTCTTGAGTCAATGATGACTGATAAATTATAAACAATGAAGTTCATAGCAATAAATAGTCTCATTTGAGCCGATACAGCTCAGATCGATGAGTAATGTTGAAAATATTTGAAGAAACGAGATTTTTGAAATAAAAATATTTTCGATCAGGCAGAAATGTCAGCAGTATTTTCGCCGAAAACAAACTTTCGGCGAAACTCAGATTTTCGGCCGAAAACGAAACCGAATTATCGGTCAATTACTACTATTAGGGTTGTAAAAAAAAGTCGGGGAAAGTTATTCTGCTCAAACATGAATCTTTCTAAATTCAGAACCGAATCATTTTTCACAAAAACTTAGGCATATGCAGGGCAATGAGGAGGGAGGGGGGGGGGGTTAAATAATTGAAAAAAGAAAGACTTGTTAAAAAAATTATTGTTTAATACTATTTATTGATTTACTTTTTTTCTTTTCTCTTAAAATCCTGAAAGAAATTTATTTCTGAATGTTAAATATTATTTAATCGCTAAATTTTTAAGTTACTTTTTATTGTTTTTTACATTGCTTTTCACATTGGTATGTTTTAAAAAAAGTCTTGCGCGGATATTTTCATTTAAGTAAAATTATTTGTTTAGCGTATGTCATCTTTATAATCTCCATTTTAAAATATGTTGTGAAGGCTGCGGACCACAGGCATATCAGTTCATAGCCTTTATTTTAACCTGGATTTCGTGCTGCCGGAATCCATTCAACGAATTGCTATTTATGGTTATAGGCAAATTAGAAAAAAAAAACTACATAATTATACTAATATAATACAGAAGTTTTAACGTGAATATGGGATTGAATAACAAATAAAGAAAAAATATTAATTATAAAAATAATCTGAAAAGTTTATTTTACATATTTTTATAGTGTGTACATTGTATAATTTGCTTCCTTTTAGATTTGTTATCCTTTTTACATTCAATATTTTTAAATGTATCTTAAACGGGATTTTAGGAGGGTAGCTTTCCCTATCAAAAATAAAATTATTGTTCATTTGTTTTATCTTTCTCTCTTTCTATTTTATTTTTTTATCCTTTTAATGCCAGTAGAAATTCACGTTTTAATATTTATTTTATTTTATTTATTTATTTTTCATTATCATTATTATTGTTATTAGTTTTTTGTACTTTGAATTTTGAAGTTGCTTTTTTTATTGGCATGTTTTAAAAAAAATTCCTGCGCGGATATTTTGATTAATTATAAAATAAATAGTTTATCTTATGTCCTCTTTATAGTCTCCTTTTTGTAAATAAATAAAAAAGTGACCAAGTCTGCAAACCACAATCATACCCGTTCTAAAATCGTTTTGTTTTAATAGTATGTTTTCTCATCGCAATTTTAAAAAATATGAATAGATTTTATATAAAACTCAAATGGGAATTCGTGTGTTTCTTCAAAATTGCACATTGAGCAATGTTAGATATCTGGTACATGTTACATGCATATAACTTTAAATCTGATTATTAACAACACATTTATCAAAGAAAGAATTGCGATTCCTTTACAAAATAATTAAAAAATATATAGGTGATGTTAAATTGTAACAATGTTTATTTTTAACTTTTGAAATATTTTAATTCTAAACATTATTTTTTAAGATGAAAAGTTCTTGGAAAATATGCATGTTATTCTAATTTAAATAATGTGCTTTGATAATAAATTGTCAATAACCAACTATATTTAATCTTTCAATGAAACGACAAGAAAAAAAATCTTTGAAATAAGATTTTTGCAAACACAATTCAAAATTAATATTATGTTGCCAAAATGAGTGCTATAACGCCAGATATTGCAACCATGTTAGGTTACGGTTAAGCCAAGCCACCAAGCCAA
This sequence comes from Maratus speculifer, assembly GCA_964019185.1. Classification (NCBI taxonomy): domain Eukaryota; kingdom Metazoa; phylum Arthropoda; class Arachnida; order Araneae; family Salticidae; genus Maratus; species Maratus speculifer. The sequence continues at coordinate 219,038,947 of OZ025301.1, read as the reverse complement.
CGAAGTGAAAAGTCTGTAAGGATTTTACATACTCGCAACTTCAACGTTCCCCAACTGTAGTCAATTCGCTATCTTCTGATGTTTTCCTGCTAGCACTTATGCGTTTTATAAGGAAAGGGCATGTTTACAAACAAACACTTCCTTCAACCTATCTACCAGTTACATTTTTCCATTCGCGATCATTACAGGAATCATCATAGCGACATTGACCAATCACACAACATAGCTTCTAATCGTAGACAAATCAGACCAATCCTAGTCCAATCAGATCGCTTCAGTGGCGTAGCTAAGGGGGGGGGGGCAAGGGGGGCGTCCGCCCCGGGCGCTGAGGCCTAAGGGCGCCAAATTGAGAGAAATTGTTATATATCTATATTGGGGTGGGGGCGCAAAATTTCTTGCTGGCCCCGGGCGCCAAAAAACATAGCTACGCCACTGGATCGCTTTGACTTCTTGGGTATCGTAGGAGTCTTAAAGACGGGCAGGAAATTACTGTGGATCCACCGTAATTTTGCCCACAGTGACATCAGCTGCCCTTTCCTTATAGCTAGACGCGGTAGGCCCAGCACTACTTATTGTGATAACGGAACAAACTTTAGGGGGGCTTCCAATGAACTTTCAAAATTAAATTGGGATAAAATTTTAAAAGAAACTATGACGCATAAATTTGTTTGGAAATTTATACCTCCCCCGCAGCTTGGTGGGGAGGCTGGTGGGAAAGGTTAGTTCGCATTGTAAAAGAACTGTTAGTACGTACTAGGTAGATCTGTATTGACTTATGAAGAATTGAATACAGTCAACTGCAAAAAGATTTGAGCGCCGGACCCCTCACAGAAAAATTCAGAATGCACAATGAAAAAAATATTACTTATTTAAGAGAAATTTTGCTGCTGTCATTTATCAATGTTTCGTCTTCAAACGCTATGACGTCATACTTTATGAATTTAGTACATTTGCGATGACTGCATTTCAATTTCATAATGTGCCATTAGGAAATATTACATATTTAACAATTTTTTTTTTCAATCTGGCTACAAATACACTTTAACAAACTTGAACCTTTTGCCGCATCGTCACTCCTCTGCTTTTATAGAATAGCTCTCTTTCGACCAATGAGACTGCTCTACGATAGGATGAAGTAATCATTTTCTATAAAAGTGATGGAGTGATGATGTAGTAAAAGAGTCAATTTTTTAACACTGTTTTGTCATCGATGTTTACTTAAACGCTATGACATTATACTTTACGGATTTCATACATTTGTGATGACTGCATTTCAATTTCAGTATTGCGTCATTTTTTCGATAATTTAAACAATTTAATAATTGATTCGTTTATTTGCGTAACTGTTTGTTTCACTGTGTCATTGAGGTACGCGTGGTTGACGGTATATATAGATTCTCAATGAGTTAACGTTTCATTCTTGCTAAATATTAGATGCGATGTGCAATTTACTTTACGAGCGATTAAAATCTACTTGGACAATGTGGTACGTTTTAATTTCAAGATTAAGTTTAAGTTTTTCTTCCCGTTTTGGATTTTTTTTATTTCGTAAAATTTCTTCTTGGCTTCAAGGAACTGTTTTGAAAATTTCTATTATTCTTAGATTGAAGATTTTCGATGTCATATATTTCTCAAAATCTCAGTCAGTTATTCACAAAGTTGCAATTGAGACGAGATTTAGAGAAACTATGACATCGAAAATGTTCAATCCACGAATAATAGAAATTTTTATCAATAATATATGAGTTCTTTTTATTTTTCTTGTTTTACATTGTTGTAAATTTCTTTTATTTTCTTTTATCACTATACATTTTGAATAGTTTCCTATATTTTCTTTTTTTTTATTTTCTTTTATCATTATACATTTTGAATAGTTTATCAAAATCTGCCCCTCAACACTATATGATTTTTTTATTTTCTTGTTTTACATTGTAAATTTCTTTTATCATTATACATTTTCCCATATTTCTTTTCATTTTTTTCTGCTTTTATCACACATTTTAAATAGTTTATCAAAATCTGCACCAACATTATTTGAGTTTTTTTATATATTTTTTGTTTTGCATTTATTTTTTTTTCAATCGATCCATCTGTGAAAAAATATTTACTGAATTTATGGAAATACGTTTTCAAATACATAGTTTCATTTTTTTTTCTCAATCCATATTTAAAGATTATTTGCTGAATTTATGGAACGCGTTCAAATATATTTTCTTTCCAGTTTCTTGTGTTTTGATTTATTTTACTATTACCAGCCAAATATAAAATTTCTAATATGAAAAAATATGAGAATAAGCTTTTTGTTCTTGCTTTAAAGTTTGAATTCTTGTCGATTTATTTAAATGACAATATATTTTCTTCCCAGTTTCTTATGTTTTGGTTTATTATTAATACCCAAGTATATAGGATTCCTAATTTCTACCGATATTTTTTTTTCAATGCGAGAAGGAAAAAAAAACATGAACCTTGAAATTAAAACGTACCCGAAACATGTTCCAACCAATTTATTCAATCCCGAATACCCGCCAAATAATATATTTTCTTCTCAGTTCCATTCAATGCTTATCATAACCACGGGATTTTCTAATTTCTGTCATGAAATTTATGCGAGTCACATCATGAACTTCTTTTTTTATTTTTATTTTTTGCCTTTCGGCAGCAATGGAATCTTTGTTCTTTGTTTTTCAACCTCCTGATCACCTTGAAACTGTATGATGCGAGCGAGCGAAAAAAGGGAAAGGAACTCTTACTTTGAACTAACCATTCGCTCGCCTCCCCCCCCCCGCCCGAAAGCCACGAACGCTGTCCATCCGGATGATACGCCCCGCATTCCGTTTCGACTAATCGCAGCAGCCTCTTTTGAGCGGATCTCTAGCAGCAGTTGGGGAGGCGGGCGCGGATGCCAAGACTTTAAAAAGAAGCTTCGCGCCCTTTTTCATTTCTTCACAGAGTTTTGACTTTTTTATCAAGCAAACTCCCCGACACGAATCATGGCCTCTCCGCAACTGCTGGATTTACCCATCGACATACTCCTGATCCTTTTTCGAACGTTCATCCCTTTAAGGGACAAACTGCGTCTTTTGACGAGCATGCCGGAATTTCATCCCATCTTGACGTACCGGTCGGCTTACCTCTCGTCTCCCGTGCCTTTTTCGACCGCGTACTTGCAACGGCTGAGCCGAATCCGACCCGGCTGGTACTTCGCCACGCGAAACTGGACCCATCGATTCTGTCTTCGCCTCGATCCCGAAACCCTGAATTTCGCAATCTATCACTTTTTCCTCGAAGGATTCGAAGGCCATTACAAACCCGCCGTCCTGCACCAAAGTTTCTTTCGCGGATCCATCGACCGCGTTTTTCAAAACATCGAAAGTTTCTTGACGCAGTTCCAGTATCTAGAGGAGGAGGACGAGGGAGGGGAGAAGACGGCATCCAGACCCCCCCTTCCGCGGCAACAGCAGCAGCAGCATCAGCCCAAAATGTACATGTATCGCCTGGAAGGCTACGGACTCGTACTGATCGACTCGACCGCTTCGCGAAACGGCCAACACAACTTACGGTTCTACGACTGGAGCGAAGTCAAGATCCTGCCCGGTCGCTGGCAACAAATCTACTGTCGATGGCGTTTGGACACCCATTTCAAAATCAAATGGAAACTCAACAAAACCCTCTACGTCAAATGCATGACCCCTTCGCCCTATTACTGTCACTGCGAAACGCGATTTCAGAGACTGTCTCCGATAACTTATCGAGTTTCGCCGAATCTCAGCAGTCTGAAATGGAACGAACAAGAATCCGTGCCTCTAGTGGGAGTGCAAGAGTTTCGACTGGAAGAAGACGAAAACCACATGGAATCCAAAATGACTTATCACGTAAATTATAAGTTTTATAACTCGTTAGAAGTCGAAGTCATCGCCAGAAGAAACGAACGACTGAGAAGCCTGTTGGAATAAAAAACTTTTTCATCACCAACCCACCCCCCCCCCACCAAAAAAAAATCTTTCCCATATTGCTGATGGAATTTTTTTTTCCATCAGATTGTTCCAAGGGAAAGGCAAAAAATTGCGCCAAAGGTTTTAAAAAGAAAAATTGGTTTATCCAATTTCTTTTTAAAACCTTTGGCGCAATTTTTTGCGACAAACAGAGTACCAACGTTGGCACAGAAAATAGAATGAAAGAAAAAAAAAATCTTTCCCATATATTGCTGATGGAATTTTTTTTTTCCATCAGATTGTTCAAAGGGAAAGGCAAAAAATTGCGCCAAAGGTTTTAAAAAGAAATTGGTTTATCCAATTTCTTTTTAAAACCTTTGGCGCAATTTTTTGCGACAAACAGAGTACCAAAGTTGGCACAGATAGAATGAAAAAAAAACGATCTTTTTTGCTTCCTTTTCGGGAGTAACGGGCAAACACTTTTAAAATTTTTCAAGCTATGTTTTTGAGACTTGTAAAAAGTTGTTCTTTACAATATATATATATATATATATATATATATATATATATATATATATATATATATATATATATATATATATATATATATATATATATATATATATATATATATATATATATATAGTAGACTCCTTCAAAGCCGCACTCCTAAAATCCGCAACTCTCTAAAATTCTCACATATTTTAAGGATGTAAACAATGAAATATTCAGTTCAGATGTAGGTGCAAAATTTGACTTTTTAGCTTTATATCAATTCCATACATTTTTTCATTTGTAATTTTTGTTAAGGTTATTGAATTCATGTTTTTTCATGAAGAAAGAATAACTTATTTCTGAAAAAAAATAAAGATATTGCTGATTTCATTGATGATTACAATCTTACCGAATATATTTATGTATTAATCAAGCTTTTTTTAATTATTAAATCTGACTAAACTTGAAATAACGTTTCATTATTTTATGATCTTGATGTGAATTAGTAATGTACCTTTATGAGGCAAGTTTCATTGAATAATTTAGGAAAAAAACACATTTCATCTCTATATAATGAATATTTAATTGTACATTATTGATTATGGCACGAAAATGTTAAAGTGTTTTTTTTTTAATTCCAATATTGGTGACCTAAAAGTATTTTTAAAAAAAGGACAAAAATGAACCGAGGAAAAAAAAAAGTTTTTTTTTCTCTCGGTTCAAATTCGTAAACCGAGTCGTTTACAACGTTTTCTTTGCTCTCGTTTAAACTGGTGCAACCAGTCTAAAAAACTGCTTCCCGTCGTCGCGTCTTTCGTCTGTACCAGCAACCAGGGTTCCGTCAATCCCCGATGTCTCGACCACTGTTTTCGAGGAACCACGCGTCCCCAGGTGATAAAGTCTAATAGTTTTTTGCCCGATTTCAATTTGATCAGTTTTCTTACGAGCGCGTACATTTCCACACCGTCGCCGCTTTCACTGTTGCTGCCTCTGCCACACCGGTAGTTGCAAATTCCTTCGCAACTCAAGGATCTCACTAGCGGACGTCCCAAAAATCTTTCGAGATCGACGCTTCGAAAATATACCGTACCGTTTGTGGTGACGTGACAGTGTATCGCCGCACCAATTTTTTCATTCACTTCTTTTAACAATCTCACGCGAAAAGACATTCTTCGGCTCGAGAAGAGAGAAAGAGATTCAATAGCTATACTTTCAAACCCAAAAAAAAATAGACCGGACTACTAAACTTTATGTTTTTCATTTAATCTCTCTCTCTGAAAGATAAAAAACGCAGTGTTGGGTCGACAAGACAAAGACAAAGAGTCTGCATACCTTTCAGGGTGTAGGGAAACAACAACTAAAAAAAAACCCCATCCTGTTTCGTGAGAAAGTTGACAAAGGCATGCATGCCCTTGAGGGGGGAAAAAATGTTTTTCAGATGGGAACGAAAAAACAGAATTAAAAGAATAACATCCGTTGACCTTGCATGCCGAAGCAATCGAGCCGCAGCCGGTTAGCCTTGAGAGCCGACTGGACGCGCCCGCACGTCCGCCCGCTCGCTCGCTCGCTCGAGTGCATCGAATGGATGGGAGGAGGAAAAGGAGGAGGCGGGAGGGGGTAAGAAAACAACACGCGGAACGTCGACTAGAAGAATTAGAAGTTGAAATAAAAAGGGAAATCTTTTTGCGAACAAAGATTAGAGACAGAGAGGGCAAAATGGCAGCGGTCGCGGAAACATCCACGTCTATGTCTTCTACTACTACTACTAATACTAATACTAATACTCTCGCGCCCTCCCCTATCCGACTCACGGATTTACATCCCGATATCTTGTTAACGCTTTTTCGCAACTACATACCTCTGCACGATAAATTGCACGTGCTTTCTAAAATGGAAGAATTTCGCACTCTGGTCCGGTGTCGCGGGGCCTACCGCATACCGCGCGGAGCACCTTTTTCGAACGCGTATCTGCGATTCCTGAGTCGCATTCGTCCCGGATGGTACGTGGCCCGAGAGGACTGGACGCACTGCTTCCGCTTGCAGATCGACGAAACCACGCTGCACGTTTCTCTCCGTCATTACGTGCTCTTTCCGCCCGAAATTTTGCAAACTTTGCTTTTTCGGCACCACTGGCAACAGCAGTCCCGCGTCGGCGTGGTGGCCTGTCATCGCGCGACCCTCCCGCAATTACATTCCAACCTGAGCAATTTTCTGGTGGACTATCACCCGTATCACCTGCTCGCCTACCATCTCCCGGGTCACGGATACGTCCTGGTCGAGCATTCCTCCCCGCGTCGTCCCACCCGTCTCTTTCAGATGCGCTTCTACGACGGCACGACCTGCATGATCGAAGTGGGACAGAAACGCGAAATGAGAGATTTCAGCAGCAGCGGCGACGGCAGCGCGCATTTTTCGGTTCTCTTTTCGGAAGACCGAACCATCGCGGTGCAATGCCTCCTGCATCGCACGTGTCGCCGTTGCGATCCTCGCGTTCGAGTCCTGTCCCCTTTCGAGTTTCGATTCGAAACGGATTTCAGAACCTCCTCCTCCCTGACTTGGAACCATCCCGAGGGGGTCCCGAGTATTCCCCTGGCCGGTCGACAAGTGTTTCGTTTGGGAAAAGACGGGCGCCACGTGCTTTCCGCGGCCCTGTCGAGTAAAACTTATTGTCCGCTTTCGAAAAAAAAGTGGAAAATTGAAAACAAAGCCGCTTGGGTCGAAGAACAGCAGCAGCAGCGGAAAGAAACAGCAGACAAGAGAAAGAGAGAGGCGGGGGTCGAAGATCAGCAGCAGCAGCAGCAGCAACAGGATGACGACGAACCTCTTCGTAAAAAATAAGTAAGTTTATTTATGCCTTCTTTTCCCTCGGGAAAAGGTAAAAAAATAAGCCAAAGGTTAAAAAAAAAGAAAGGAGTAAAAAAAAATTGTTTGGATCTTGGTCCAATTTCTTTTTTTTTTACTTCTTTTCTTTTTTTAACCTTTGGCTTATTTTTTTACGACGCATTCAGTACCAACATTGGATACGTGTCAAACGAAAAAAAATTTTTTTTTGAAGTCATCTTTCCCTCCCCCCCTCCCCCCCCATCTAACATCCCGATTAGATTCGCTTGAAGACATCGACACTCGAAAAAAAAACAAAAATCACAGAGAAACAAAAATTGAAAGGGGAAGAAGAGGATGGTGGTGGTGGTGGAGGAGGAAAGTGAGATAACGAAAAAACCTTGAACCGTTTCGATGGTCAAGGAACTGCTGCTCGCTCTTTCATTGGTTACGAGTTGGTTTTTCTTTTTTTTTCTTTCTTTCTGTATCTGTGTGTGTGTAATATTCAAAGGAGGTGGAATATGAGAGAGGGATGGGATGGGAGATGGTTTGACTCTTTTTGTTTTTTTTTTCTTTAGACCCTCAACTATTTAACGTTGTCAGTCCCGTGTCGGGTTTTATATTTCGAAAAAGATGGCGACTGTTGCAACTGCTCCTCTCGTCCCTGCGAACGCTGCTGCTGCTGCTGCTGGTGGTGCGGCGGCGGCGGTAACGAAATCCACTCCTGCGACCGTCGTCCGTCTGTTCGACTTGCCCCCCGAAATCCTGTTTTTGATTTTTCGGCGCTACGTTCCGCTGCACGACAAAATCTATCGTCTGCTGAGCATGCCGGAATTTCGACCTTATCTGGAAGACCGCGCGGCCTACCTGTCGCGTCCCGTCCCTTTTTCGAAAGAGTACCTGTACGATCTGTTGCGAAGCATCCGACCCGGACTGTACGCGGCTCGCACCAACTGGTCGCATCGCCTGTGTCTTCGAATCGACCCGCAAAACTTGAACGTGTTCATCCATCACTACTATTTGGAAGGATACAATCCCAACGAGAAATTCGACACTCACTACTATGTCGGGCCCGTGGATCGCATGAAACGACACCTCGATGTTTTTTTCCAAGATTTCATGCGCTTGGATCGATCGCTGCTGCTCACTTATCACCTGAAAAATTACGGATACATCGTCGTCGGTCGCTCTCCGCATTTCCCGCGGAACCGCCACGCCTACAGGATGAAATTTTACGACTGGACCGAAGTCGAGATCCGGATCGATTCGAGGCGTCCGGTGACGTCCGGTCGTGTCAGCCATTTCCACGTGACGCTGACCGCGGACCACAGACTCTTGGTCGAATGTTCCTGCGCTTCCCTCTTTCGAGTCTGCCGCTGCACCCGCGTCCTGACGGAACTGTCTCCGATCGAGCTTCGAGTCGCCGAAAATTATCGGTCGCTCGTCTGGGACGTGGCAACAGAAGAAGAAGGACAACAACAACAACAACAACAACAAGCCGAAGCCAAAGCCGAAGAAGAAAGACACAAAACCATTGAACAAATCGGTTATCAGCAACTCAATTTGTTAGAAGGAGGATATTTCGTGGAATCCAATCTGTACTATAACTTGGGAATGTACCACCCGTACATTCGGGTGTTGGAAAACGAATTCCAACGCCTTTTTCATTAGCAGCTCAACATCAACAAATAACTTTTAATCAATAATCAAAGACTTTAAAAAAAACTTTTTTTTCCCACTTATCAATCTTTAACAGGAGATTGAAATAGGGAAAAAAGTAAAAAAAATGCGCCAAAGGTAAAAGGAAAAAAAAAATTTTTTTTTCCTTTTTACCTTTGGCGCATTTTTTTTACGACAAAAGTGTTACCAACATTGGGCTCGATCATTTAAAAAAAAAGAGAGATGGAGAAAAAAAACAATTTTTTTTTTCATTCAACAGATTGTTTCGCTTTTGAAGGCGGCAAAAAAAAGGGATCGAAAGGTTGAAAAAGAAATTCTTTTCAACCTTTCGATCCCTTTTTTTTGCATCACATTGATCACCAACATTGGTTTCAAGATAATAATAAAAAAAATAAACATCATTTTTATAGTAGAAAAACGAACTTTATATCGATTTTTTCTAAAACTTTGATGAAAGGTACATAATTTTTTAAAGAATAGACTTAATAAAATAACGCAAAATTTCGATCGGATCACGAGTTTCAAAAATTGGATTGAGTTGAGTCAAAGTCGAACTAGTATACATGGACAGCAGGAGCGACAATAGCGGTAGTAGAGGATAACTTTGTCATCTCCAAGCGGAAAGTGACTTTAAACTCATAAACGACTCCTATTTATACTGTCAAAAAAAAAAAAAAAAAAAAAAAAAAAAAAAAAAAATTTTTTTTTTTTTTTTTTTTTTTTTTTTTTTTTTAAGATAAACAGTGTCAAACATATATATCACTATGATATGTAAAGTAGTTTTCAACAATTTGTTAAAAAAACTACTCGACATGTAATTTTTACATACTCGAAAAAAAAAAAAAAAAAAAAAAAAAAAAAAAAAAATTTTTTTTTTTTTTTTTTTTTTTTTTTTTCTAATATTTATAATGTATGATTTAATCGATGACAGATGTCATCTACTGTAGGTGTAATTTCTTGTTGGAATGCATAGCCTACCGTTCCGAACGGGTGCATGACCCTACTAGTGTGGAGTATCCACGATGTAATATTGGTTTCCTCAAAACATCTCAGCAACACATTTAGCGCATCCTGATAAATTACATCGACTTGATCTTCAAATTTTTGCATACAGAGTACTGTAAATTTTCCTGCAACAATGAGACATTCTAAAACGATGCATTGATAGGGCATTGGTAATATTCCGGCCGACGACAATTCGTGGCGAAGTATGTTAAACTCTCCCAGTTCTAAAGTAGTTTTAACAATTTCGCTTAATTTTCTTTCTAAGATGGGACGAATATCCGATAATACGTTCACTTCTTCAATACTGACATTGAGTTTGAAGGGATGTTTTTGAAAGAAACGTCCTTGCATTCTTAAAATTGTAGTATACATCATCCATTCAATTTCATTTAATTTTGAAAAATCCACGGGTTTGTAGTGGTCCAGATGAGAACCATTGCTCACATTTGCAAGATATATAGATTCTGCAAAAAGATCTGGTAAAATGTAATCCATTCTGACCACCGACCTGTCCAAACAACAAACGTCAGTATGGCAAGAATAGCAAGGAAAATCGGGTAAACGTGCCATTGTTGCTGGAGTGTGGCAAAGTCGAATGAGGCAAGGCTGATGCGCGGACTGATATTTATAATAAATTGCGTTAAAAAAAAAAAAAAAAAAAAAATTTTTTTTTTTTTTTTTTTTTTTTTTTTTTTTACCTAGTGTCTAGCCTGGGTTCAGTTTAGGTCGCGATGCCCCGGCTCACTTTGGATATTTTTAAAAGGTTTCCCGATTCGGCCGTTCGAAAATATTTCTCCGGGGATCGCGGTGCGCCTCGGATTTCCGACTCAGTTTAGGAATTTTGAATGGTTTCCCGGTCTCGCCGCCCGATATGGTCTTTCGAACGCGTTTCTCCTCGGGTCGCGACGCCTCGCTTTTCAGTCTCAGTTTAGGAAATTTGAAAGGTTTCCCGGTCTCGCCGCCCGATTCAGATATTCCAACGTGTTTCTCCTGCGGTCGCGACGCCTCGCTTTTCAGACTCAGTTTAAGAATTTTGAAAAGTTTCTCGGTCTCTCCGCTCGATTCAGATACTCGAACGCGTTTCTCCTGCGGTCGCGACGCCTCGGCTTTCCGGCTGAGTTTGGGAATTTCGAAAGGTTTCCCGGTCTCGCCGCCCAATTCAGATACTCGAACGTGTTTCTCGTGCGGTCGCGACGCCTGGGGTTCGCTACTCGGTTTAGGCATTTTGAAAAGTTTCTCGGTCTCGCCGCCCGATTTACATTTTCGAACATGTAAATCGGGCGGTCGCGATGCCTCGGTATTCCGGCTCGGTTTGGGAATTTTGAAAGGTTTCTTCGTCTCTCCGCGCGATTCAGATACTCGAAAATGTTTCTCGGGCGGTCGCGACGCCTCGTTTTTCCGGCTGAGTTTGGGTATTTCCAAAGGTTTCTTCGTCTCTCCGCTCGATTCAGATACTCGAAAATGTTTCTCCTGCGGTCGCGACGCCCGGGGTTCGCGACTCGGTTTAGGAATTTTAAAAGGTTTCCCGGGCTCGTGGCTCGATTCGGTCGTTCGAACGCGTTTCTCGGGCGGTCTCGACGCCTCGACTTCGCGACTCACTTTAGGAATTTCGAAAGGTTTCTCGGTCTCGCCGCCGCTCGATTTCGCTTTTCGAACGCGTTTGTCGGGCGATCGCGACGCCTCGAGTTCCCGACTCGCTTCGGGAATTTCGAGAGGTTTCTCGGAGTGCGCGAGACCTCGCGGCGCCTCGGGCTCGGGCGGTCGCGGCGCCTCGGGCTCTCGCTTCGGGGAGTCGTCGCCGTCGTCTCCCGGAGCGACGGCGGCAGCGGCAGCGGGAGCAGCAGAAACAGGAGCAGCAGGAGCAGGAGCAGCAGAAACAGGTGGAGCAGTGGGCAGTAAAAAATCCCGGACAAGTTTCGGGGAAACGAAAGGTCTTGGCACAGGCGGCGTGCTCGAAGGTTCTTCGAAGGCGAAACTTTTCAACGAGGGCAGGTTGCTCTCGGAGTCGGGAAAGGAGTCGAAGAGACTCTTGTGCGAGACGTTCCAGATTGCATCATCGGGAATAAAACAGTCTTCCAAGACTGAAAAGTCAATGTCCGAGGCAGGTAAAGAAAACGGAGAATATTGGAATAACGGGGCCATCTCGACGAGTGGCAATGTCGAATGAGGCTAGTCTGATGCGCGGACTGATATTTATAGTAGACTTGAAAAAAAAAAAAAAAAAAAAAAAATTTTTTTTTTTTTTTTTTTTTTTTTTTTTTTTTTTTTTTTTTTTTATGAAAATTTTAAATCTCCAAGTTTTCAGAAAAAAACATGAAAAATTATTTTTAGAGACATGATGACGTTTATATATTACAGTTCGCAATTTGCGAATTCGCAATGTGCGAGTTCTTGAATTCTTAATGGGTTTTAAATTCTCACTTTGGGTTCGGTGGGAAGCAAAAAACATGAAAAATTATTTTTAGACATGTTGACACTTACATATTACAATTCGCAATTCGCAACTTGCGAATTCGCAATGTGCGAATTCTTGAATACTTAATGAGTTTCACAAATTGTCAGGGAATTCAATTGTAGTAAGGGAACCTGACCCGTATTCACGCAAAAAAAAGACGTTCGAAGAAAACCGCGGAAAACTCCGAACGGTCCGGCCGACGGTCGCGACTGGGTTCGGACACGGTACCACCTACCGTCCACCAGTTTTGGAGATCAGAAACTCGCGGCCGCTGATGGGACCACTTACATATTCGCAATTCGCAATTCGCAAATTACGAATTCTTCGATACTTGATGAGTTTGAAATTCTCGCTTCGGGTTCGGCGGGAAGCAAAGAAAATTGTAAATGTATTAGAGGTCATTGACCTTTGACCTTGAACCAAGGTCAAATTATAAATTAACTCTGTGTTATTCGCAATTCGCAAATCACGGATTCTTCGATACTCGATGAGTTTCAAATTGTCACTTCGGGTTCGGCGGGAGGCAAAGAAAATTTTAAATGTAACAGAGGTCATTGACCTTTGACCTTGAACCAAGGTCAAATTATAAATTAACTCTTTGAACAAGGAGTCGAGCAATTTTATTCGAATAACATTTGCAACATGTCTGATAAACACGTTTTCGACTCTGTTTTTGGATCAGAAAACGAAATTTCAATGTTTATTTTAGATTATTTTGGGTAAAATACACGAAAAAAAACTTAACAAAAAAAAAGATGTTGAGTGGTTATAAAGGCACTAAAAAAAACAAAGATTGAAGTCGTGAGGCGGGAGCGCCAGCGACCGCCTCACGACTTCAATCTTTGTTTTTTTAGTGCCTTTATAACCACTCAACACCCCGTAAAAAAAAATTAAATCGAAAGCCTGGATCTTTTCGTTTTTCCAAGCTTCTTAAATTTTTCCTTTTTCAGCATTTCATTTTTCCTTTTCAAAGATTCGTTTTCTCTTTTCAAAGTTTCGTTTTCCCTTTTCAAAGTTTCGTTTTCCCTTTTCAAAGTTTCGTTTTCCCTTTTCAGAGATTCGTTTTCCCTTTTCAGAGATTCGTTTTCCCTTTTCGCTTCGACGAGTTCCTTTTTCAGTCTCGCAATTTCTCCTTCGTGCAGCTGTTGAATTTTGTCGTTCAGCTGGTGGATTTTTTCGTTCAGCTCGCAATTTTTGTCGCTCAACTTTGAACATTTTTCTTTCAACTGGGAATTTTTGACTTTCAGATTTGCACATTTACCGTTCAACTCGTCCGTTTTAACAGAGAGCGCTGTGATCTGCCGCTCCGAATCTGCGTGCTTCTGTTTCATCGAAACGATTTCCTCTTTCGACGCCGCGATTTCCGATTCGAGTTCCCTGTTTCGATCGACGATGGGTTTGAAGTCGTTGATCAAGCTCTGGTGGTAGGGGCGAGGGGTCCAGTGGTCTTCTCCCACGACGAAATAGAAGAGATTGCCCATGTCGGCTTGCTTTTCGAGCCAGGCTTCCCGAGTCAGGTTTTTCACTGAATCCGGATCGCGTTCGAAATAGAGTTTACGTTTGCCCGTGAGGTGTAGAAAAATGTCCGTGGGGCCCCGGCGGCAGGGTAGAAAATCTTTCGCGACCGGAAGGACGGTGTCGAGCGCGATTCCGGGAACGTCTTTGATTTTGAAGCGCCACTTGCGTTCGAAAAAAGTCATGACGGACTTCACCAGTTCCTCTCGATCGAAACTCCTGAAATTTTGGTCGAGGAGTTGGACGAGACCGCCTTCCCACTGCAGGACGAGCGGCAGCATGTAGTCCCTCGGGAGGCTCTCGAACAGGTAGAAGTGGTTCTGTTTCTCGGGGGATTTTTTGTCTTCGCCCGTGAAATTGCACCGGGATTCGCGCTTGCACAGGTAGCCGATGGTGTTGGCCAGATGCATGGCGGACGCGAGTCGTTTGTAGTACATGCATCTGAAATTTCTGCGCGGGCGTTGTTCTCGTCCTACCTCGATTTTCGCCCAGACGTTCCGTAAAAAGTGTCCGGGCGGAGACGACACCACGATCATGTGCCTGTGTTGCCTGAATCGCGCTTCGGGTGGCTGTCCTCCGTCGCACCAGCACGAGAACGGGAGGGTGCGAGTCCGTCCTTCGTCCCCGTCCACGGCTTCCAGAAACCCCGGAAACGCGGGAATTCGCACCATGACGTGAAACCATTCCGCCTCGTCTCCCAGTTCCAAATATTTTCGGACGCAGGAGACGGCCCGGTTCAGAGACTCGTCTTCGAAAGTCAGCGGGTTGGGGTCCAGGGGCATGGGCCAGACGAGATCGCAGGCGCGCGCGGGGGGAAATTCGAAAACGTGACCGAACAGACACTTTATCTCGGCCATGGGTTTCGTGTCGAAAGCCCTGGGTCTGGGTTTGACCGACGGCGTAAAGTTTTCGGGCGGTTGCGGTTCGGGTTGAACTCTGACGAGTCTCATGAATTTACGAAAACACGGAAGAAGGTGATCGACGTGATTATTTTTTTGTCCGCTTTTCCAAGAGACCTCGCCCAGACACCAAACGCAACAGAGTCGAGAAATTAACTGGTGGTTTTGAGAACAATGCTTTTCGAATTGTTTGGGTAAAAGAATGGTTTTGCATCGAGGACACGGGAAAGTTTTATGATTTTCAAAGATGCTCCTCGTATAACTTCTCAAAGATGTATAATCTTTAGCGTTTGGCGGCATGATGCAAAAGGTTTAGCGACAAGAAAATCTGTCAGATAGGAAGTAAAAGAAAAAAACTGTGGCCGGTCCAAAAACTTTCTTTTTATATACTTGTTATTTAAAAAAAAAAAAAAAAAAAAAAAAAAAAAAAAAAAATTTTTTTTTTTTTTTTTTTTTTTTTTTTTTTACCATTAAACTTTCTTTTTATATACGTGTCATATAAAAAAAAAAAAAAAAAAAAAAAAAAAAAAAATTTTTTTTTTTTTTTTTTTTTTTTTTTTTTTTTTTTCGTGAAAGTTTAATGGTATATAGGCACGAAAAACAAAGATTTTAGCCGTGAGACGGGAGCATTCATAAATAAATGAAAATCTAAATCCTAGGTCTTTTCGCCCTATCGAGTTCCTGCTTCAATTCCTCATTTTCCCTTTTGAGCGTTTCAATTTCCTCTCTCAGCTCTTTGTTTCGATCGACTATGGGCTTGAATTCGTTGATCAGGGACTGGAGATACGGACGGGGCGTCCAGTGGTCTTCCCCCACGACGTAGTGGAAGAGATTTCCCGTCTGGGCTTGTTTTTCTAGCCAGGCTTCCCGAGCGAGGTCCTTTAAATCCGGGTCGCGTTCGAAAAAGAGTTTGCGACCTTCGGTGAGATGGAGGAAAAAATCCGTCGGACCCGGGCACGGTCGAAATTCTTTCGAGACCGGGAGGACGGTGTTGAGCGTGATTCCGGGGATATTTTTTATTTTGAAGCGCCATTTGCTTTCGTTGAAATCCAAGTCCGCCTGTACCATTTTGTCCCGTTTCATGTGTTTGAAGATCGAGTCGAGGAGACTCGCGAGACCGCCTTCCCACTGCAGGACGAGCGGCAGCCGGTAGTCTTTCGGGAGGCTCTCGAAACAGTAAAAGTGGTTCTGTTTTTCGGGCGAATTGTCTTTGTATTCCGAAGAGAAATTGCACCGGGACTCGCGTTTGCACAGGTAGCCGATGGTGTGGACGAGCTGCATGGCCGAGTCGATGGGTTTGCAAAACAGACACTTGAAGTTTTTACGGGGCCGCCGGTCTCCTATCGCGATTTTCCCCCAGACGTTTCGTAAAAAGTGTCCCGGGGGCGAGGAAACAATTATCATGTGCCTGTGCCGCCTGAGTCGTGCTTCCGAGGGCTCGCCGCCGTCGCACCAGCAGGAGAACGTGAGGGTGCGCGTCCGCCCTTCGTCCCCGTCCATCGCTTCGAGAAACCCGGGAAACGCGGGAATCCGGACCATGGCGTGAAACCATTCGACGGAGTCTCCCAGTTCCACGTACTTTCGGACGCAGGAGACGGCCCTGTCCAGGGACTCGTCCTCGAAAGTCAGGAGGTTCGGGTCGAGGGGCATGGGCCAGACGAGATCGAGGGCTCTCGGAGGGGGGTCGAACGCTCGGTCGAACAGACACTTGGCCTGGGCCATGGGCTTCGAGTCGAATGGAACGGGCTCCGGTTTCGCCTCGAGAGAGGGACTTTCTGGCGGTGGTGAATCGACGGCTTGCGGCGAAGTCTTCAGCCTTAAGAATTTTCTCCAACACTGTATCATGTGATCGACGTGCTCGCGTTTCTGTTTGCTCGACCAAGAGGTTTCCCCGAGGCACCAGACGCAACAGAGTCTGGAATTTAAGTTGTGCGATGCGGAGCAATGTTTCTCGAATTGGATGGATACGAGCGAAACGTTACAGAGAGGACACTGGAAGGAGGTGGGGTTTCGATTGAGAAATTTCCAATAATGTCTTAAATTCTCACATCCGTCTTTCGAAGATTTGTTTTGACAAGGCGGCATGATGCGGTGGGTACGATGAGACAGAAAACAATCCGACAAAAGGATAATTTGGGGTACGACTGAAAGTATTTATAACAATCTCAAAAAAAAAAAAAAAAAAAAAAAAAAAAAATTTTTTTTTTTTTTTTTTTTTTTTTTGAAATAGTATTAAAGGCTCATAAATAAATGAAGACTTAAATTCAAAGTCTTTTCGCCCTATCGAGTTCCTGCTTCAATTCCTCGAGTTCCCTTTTGAGCGTTTCATTTTCCTCACTCAGCTCTTTGTTTCGATCGACTATGGGCTTGAATTCGTTGATCAGGGACTGGAGATACGGACGAGGGGTCCAGTGGTCTTCCGCCACCACGTAGTGAAAGAGGTTGCCCGTCTCGGCTTGCTTTTCGAGCCAGGCTTCCCGAGCGAGGTCCTTTAAATCCGGGTTGCGTCTGAAAAAGAGACGGCGACCTTTCGTGAGATGCACGAAAATGTCCGTGGGACCCGGACAGGGTTCGAATTCTTTCGCGACCGGGAGGACCGTGCCGAGCGTGATTCCGGGAATGTTTTTTATTCTGAAGCGCCATTTGCTTTCGAAGAAATCCATGTCTGCCCGTACCATTTCGTCTCGCTTCAGGTCTTTGAAAGTCGAGTCGAGGAGGCTCGCGAGCCCGCCTTCCCACTGCAGGACGAGCGGCAGCCGGTAGTCTTTCGGGAGGCTCTCGAAACAGTAAAAGTGGTTCTGTTTTTCGGGCGAATTGTCTTTGTATTCCGAAGAGAAATTGCACCGGGACTCGCGTTTGCACAGGTAGCCGATGGCGTGGACGAGTTGCATGGCCGAGTCGATGGGTTTGCAGTACAGACACTTGAAGTTTCTGCGGGGCCGCCGCCGCTCTCCCACTTCTATTTTCGACCACACGTCTCTCAGAAAGTGTCCCGGTGGCGAGGAAACTATGATCATGTGCCTGTGCCGCCCGAGTCGTGCTTCCGAGGGCTTTCCGCCGCCGTCGCACCAGCAGGAGAACGTGAGGTTTCGAGTCCGCCCTTCGTCCCCGTCCACGGCTTCCAGGAAACCCGGAAACGCGGGAATCCGGACCATGGCGTGAAACCATTCCACGGAATTTCCGAGTTCCACGTACTTTCGGACGCAGGAGACGGCCCTGTCGAGAGACTCGTCCTCGAAGGTCAGGAGGTTCGGGTCGAGGGGCATGGGCCAGACGAGATCGAGGGCTCTCGGTGGCGGGGGGTCGAACGCTCGGTGGTCGAACAGACACTTGGCCTGGGCCATGGGCTTCGAGTCGAAGGGAACGGGCTCCGGTTTGGCCACGAGAGTGTTCAGTTTTAAGAATTTTCTCCAACACTTTATCATGTGATCGCCGCGCTCGCGTTTCCGTTTGCTCGACCATGAGGTTTCCCCGAGACACCAGACGCAACAACGTTTGGAATTTAAACTGTGCGATGCGGAGCAATGTTTTTCGAATTGGATGGATACGAGCGAAACGTTACAGAGAGGACACTGGAAGGAGGTGGGGTTTCGCTTGAGAAAATTCCAATAAAGTCTTAAATTCTCACGTCCGTCTTTCGAAGATGTGTTTTGACAAGGCGGCATGATGCGATGGTGGGTACGATGAGACAGAAAATAATCTGACAAAATGACAATTTGGGGGGTACGACTGAAAGTATTTATAATGTTCACAATCTCAAAAAAAAAAAAAAAAAAAAAAAAAAAAAAAAATTTTTTTTTTTTTTTTTTTTTTTTTTTTTAAATATTTATGACATAATATTTTGAGTCTTTACACAGTTAACAACTACTGCATCGCTTAGGAAATACCAACACCGATCAAACAACTGAAGGTCAAAGGTCAATGACCTCTTTAGATTTTTTGTTGACATAAAGAAGAAGTTATGAGTTATTTAGAAACTATTTTATAATGAATTGATTCGTTTCTGAATAACACATTTAGAAAATAATTTAAATTTGATTTATTCAAAAAAAAAAAAAAAAAAAAAAAAAAATTTTTTTTTTTTTTTTTTTTTTTTTTTTTTTTTTTTTTTTAATATTTATGACATAATATTTTGAGTCTTTACACAGTTAACAACTACTGCATCGCTTAGGAAATACCAACACCGATCAAACAACTGAAGGTCAAAGGTCAATGACCTCTTTAGATTTTTTGTTGACATAAAGAAGTTATGAGTTATTTAGAAACTATTTTATAATGCATTGATTCGTTTCTGAATAACACATTTAGAAAATAATTTAAATTTGATTTATTCAAAAAAAAAAAAAAAAAAAAAAAAAAAAAAAAAAAATTTTTTTTTTTTTTTTTTTTTTTTTTTTTTTTTTTAAATATAAAAACTTAGTTGTTTCAATAATAGACAAATAATTTTGTAAAGTTTTAAAAGTGCTACTGCACGTATTTATTTACAAATAAATCTCACAGTTTAAATATATACAAAAACCAGCATTCAATTCTCTGATTTTTTTTCCAAAAGTTTGATGGGTAACACGACCCGGTCGGGGTGATCGAGTCCAGATGATCACTGGTCAGCGGCATTGGAAGCACGGACGTCAACGGCAGCAGCCGGTCTCGACTCCGAGCGAAAAGCGACTCTCGAGTGCATTATGCGAGCACCCGAGTCGTCGAGGTGACCGCTGGTCTGTCGGCGACTGCGGGGGGGAGAGGCGGGGCAGGGTCATCGACGACGGCATCAGCCGCTCTTCGACTCCGCCGCCGTCTCCGAGCGAGAAAGCCGACTCTCTGCGTCCAAAGTCGAGTCGAAGTGACCGCTGGTCAGCGCGGACGTCAGAACGAACGGGACGTTTCGATTCTCCGGTCCCATTTCCGAAAGTTGGACGGGCGACGCGACCCGGTTCCGATAGGGTCGAGTCGAAGTGACCGCTGGTCACTTCGCTGGTCACGTCGAACGCACGGTCACCCAAAAGTCCGCCCAAAGCACGGTCATCGTCGTCCGCAGCAGCAGCAGCCGGCGTCGACTCCGAGCGAAGTAGTTTGAATGTCATTTTTCTTGGGTCACAGGAGGTGGGTGCATTATCGGCCACACGGCGCGCAGGTCACTCCAATGGACGGCGGTGGAACACGCGAAACACGTGAGCACGGATTCTGGATTTTTTAAATCTTGTTTTATTTTTCTTACGAGGCAACCGGCATGACATTCGTGACCACAGCCGTGTAAAATTATCTTCGAAAGTTTTCTGGGATCTTTGCATAAGCGACACCAAAGTCGAGACGATGATTCCTCGTCGGCAAAATCGGGCACTGAGGCGCAGGCATTAACAACGGCGGTCGGTGTTGAATGTTCCATCTCCGAACGATAAGTGACTGCAGATCGCTCGAGCTCCCCCCTATTTGTACCCTTAAAAAAAAAAAAAAAAAAAAAAAAAAAAAAAAAAAATTACGTTTAACACTACCGAGTGTCTTCTGGGACCCACGGACCTCTCTACGGCCCCTTTCGTTTTCATGCCTTCTGAAATATTACAAGTCCAGCGTCTTGTCTTTATAAAGGGAAAGGTTGAGCGCCCGTTTGAGAGGGGTTTCCGTGGAGAGAGGTCAGAATGGATGTCAGATTTACACCGGACGCAAGATGTAGATTTAAAAAAAAAAAAAAAAAAAAAAAAAAAAAAAAAAAAAAAATTTTTTTTTTTTTTTTTTTTTTTTTTTTTTTTTTTCACTTCGTGTCCGGTGCAGATCTCGGGTCCTTTCTCACCTGTCTCCCCCCGTTTCTCGATTTCGACAGAAAGCTTATTTAGGGGTCAATGACCTCTATTTACAGAGAGAGCCGTGCTTTCGCGGTGCCGGATCGAAGGGAAGGTCGAGATCTCTTCGCCGTGCTGAAACGAAATGTTTCCGTCCCTAAACGCGGACGGCGGAACCTTTTGACCGTTCGAACCCGAAATTTCCAACGGTTCCCCTCACCCTCCTCCCCCCCCGGGGGGGCGACCCGAGAGAGGGTCGAAAGTCAGTGGAAACGAACTCTCTATCATAGAGGAACGTCTGTACCGAGTTTGGAGTTTCTACTCGAAATTGTGTTTTTTTTCGACTTTTGGCTAAAAAATGTTTAAGTCCGGGATGATCCTTTATAAAGGGAAAACTTTAATGGCCGTTTCGAGGGGTGTCCGATGGAGTCAGGTGAGAAAGGACCCGAGATTTACACCGGACGCGAGATGTAGATCAAAATAACAATTTTTTTTTTTTTTTTTTTTTTTTTTTTTTTTTTTTTTTTTTTCGGGAAGGAGGGTTCTCCAGCGATCTGCAGTCAGTGTTCGCTCGGATACGGTGGTGACAAGACCTGCTGCGGCTGCTCCGTTGAATGCTTGTTGTTTACTGGAATGAGTGTTTATGTGTGCTCTACGAAGGACGCTCGCATAGTTATGCCTGTCCGAAACTGACCACAAGTAAGTGAGAGTTATTAACCCTCGAGTAAGGTATCCGCGGATTCGTATAGATAAATAAAAAATTGAAAATGTCTTTATAAGTATATTATTTTAAAAAAAAAATTTGTTTATTGTTTTATTTCCGGTCCCTAATTTGAAACGTGCTAAACAACAAATATTAGAGTACGCACTCGAAAATCTTTTATTATTTTAGCTACATTGAGTTACAAATTGATAATTTATATTAATTTTATGCTTTTATATTCAGTTTTTCTAAAATCTTATGCATTCTTTTTTCATCGATGACATTTTTTAACGCCTACGTCACGTAATGTATCAATTAAATGGTAAAATTGACTCAAAACAACAACTATATATTTATATTTATATTTATATTTATATTTCATATATTTATATGTGTGTGCGTATGCATATATTACTGTACTTATATGTATATTAGTTGGAAAAGGCAAAACATAAGCATAACATAGTATCATTAACCGTTAAACCATGTACATTTTGAGAGAGCATCCAAAGCACGTCTTGCCTCGTCGAAAGCTGAAATCCAACTGACGGCAAAACTAGTCAAATTTTTTTTTTTTTTTTTTTTTTTTTTTTTTTTTTTTTTTTTTTTTTTTTTTTGGAAGGAGGGTTTTCCAGCGATCTGCAGTCAGTGTTCGCTGGGATACGGTGGTGACAAGACCTACTGCGGCTGCTCCGTTGAATGCTTGTTGTTTACTGGAATGAGTGTTTATGTGTGCTCTACGAAGGACGCTCGCATAATTATGCCTGTCCGAAACTGACCACAAGTAAGTGAGAGTTATTAACCCTCGAGTAAGGTATCCGCGGATTCGTATAGATAAATAAAAAATTGAAAATGTCTTTATAAGTATATTATTTAAAAAAAATATTTTGTTTATTGTTTTATTTCCGGTCCCTGATTTGAAGCGTGCTAAACAACAAATATTCGAGTACGCACTCGAAAATCTTTTATTATTTTAGCTACATTGAGTTATAAACTGATATTTTTATAAATATTTTATGGTTTTATTCAGTTTTTGTAAATCTATATATACATATGTGTGTACATCAATTGGAAAAGGTAAACCATAAGCATGACATTATATTATTGAGCGTTAAAGTATGTACACTTGGAGAGAGGCTCGAAAGCACGTCTTGCCTCGTTGAAAGCTGAAATGCAACTGACTGCAATAATAGTCAAATTTTTTTTTTTTTTTTTTTTTTTTTTTTTTTTTTTTTTTTTTTTTTTTTTTTAATAATAGGCAGCTTTTGAGCGATCTGCAGTCAGTTTTCGCTGGGACGCGGTGGAGTCGAGATCCACTGACGCTGCTGTCCGGATGCCGGTTCCACTTCGAGAGAATTGATACTTTGATGAAAAATAAACATGGTTGTGGACTTTATGTTTTTTTCGCGAGGCGAGACTTACGCTGACCAGCGGTCACCTCGACTCGATCCGGGTCGTGTCGCGTGTCGAACTTTCGGAAATGGACCGGGGAATCGAAAGGTCCCGTTCGTTCGGACGACCGCGCTGACCGGCGGTCACTTCGACTCGATTTCGGGCGCCCGTGGCGTTGCAGGGAGTCGGCGGCCTTTCTCGCTCGGAGTCGAGAACCGGCCTCTGCCGTTCCGTGATGTCCGTGTCCGTCCGGTCGCCGCTGACCAGCGGTCACCTCGACTCGATCCGGGTCGTGTCGCGTGTCGAACTTTCGGAAATGGACCGGGGAATCGAAAGGTCCCGTTCGTTCGGACGACCGCGCTGACCGGCGGTCACTTCGACTCGATTTCGGGCGCCCGTGGCGTTGCAGGGAGTCGGCGGCCTTTCTCGCTCGGAGTCGAGAACCGGCCTCTGCCGTTCCGTGATGTCCGTGTCCGTCCGGTCGCCGCTGACCAGCGGTCACCTCGACTCGATCCGGGTCGTGTCGCGTGTCGAACTTTCGGAAATGGACCGGGGAATCGAAAGGTCCCGTTCGTTCGGACGACCGCGCTGACCGGCGGTCACTTCGACTCGATTTCGGGCGCCCGTGGCGTTGCAGGGAGTCGGCGGCCTTTCTCGCTCGGAGTCGAGAACCGGCCTCTGCCGTTCCGTGATGTCCGTGTCCGTCCGGTCGCCGCTGACCAGCGGTCACCTCGACTCGATCCGGGTCGTGTCGCGTGTCGAACTTTCGGGTCACTTTGCCTTTGGTGTGAGAAGTCTCAAGAGGAGTTTTTTCATTTATATCAATTGGAAAAGTATATTATAAAGCAAACATTAGTATAACATTGTATTATTGAGCATTCAAGCGCGTACATTTGGAGAGAGCATCGAAACCACGTCTTGCCTCGTTGAAAGCTGAAATCCAACTGACGGCAAAACTAGTCAATTTTTTTTTTTTTTTTTTTTTTTTTTTTTTTGAAAGGAGGGTTCTCCAGCGATCTGCAGTCAGTTTTCGCTCGGATACGGTGGAGTCAAGACCTGCTGCGGCTGTTTGTGTCCATGCGCCCCGGTTACACGATGCCGCTGTTCGCATTTGGAGAGAGCATCCAAAGCACGTCTTGCCTCGTCGAAAGCTGAAATCCAACTGACGGCAAAACTAGTCAAAAAAATTTTTTTTTTTTTTTTTTTTTTTTTTTTTTTTTTTTTTTCGGAAAGGATGGGTTCTCCAGCGATCTGCAGTCAGTGTTCGCTTGGATACGGTGGTGACAAGACCTACTGCGGCTGCTCCGTTGAATACTTGTTGTTTACTGAAATGAGTGTTTATGTGTGCTCTACGAAGGACGCTCGCATAATTATACCTGTTCGGAATGGACCTTCGGAATGGATGGTTTTTGACCGATCTGCAATCAGTGTTCGCTGGGATACGGTAGTGAAAAGACCTGCTGCGGCTGTTTGTGTCCATGCCCCCCGGTTACACGATGCCGCTGTTCGCATTTGGAGAGAGCATCCAAAGCACGTCTTGCCTCGTTGAAAGCTGAAATCCAACTGACGGCAAAACTAGTCAATTTTTTTTTTTTTTTTTTTTTTTTTTTTTTTTTTTTTGAAAGGAGGGTTCTCCAGCGATCTGCAGTCAGTGTTCGCTCGGATACGGTGGTGACAAGACCTACTGCGGCTGCTCCGTTGAATACTTGTTGTTTACTGGAATGAGTGTTTATGTGTGCTCTACGAAGGACGCTCGCATAATTATACTTGTTCGGAATGGATGGTTCGGAATGGATGGTTTTCGAGCGATCTGCAATCAGTGTTCGCTGGGATACGGTAGTGAAAAGACCTGCTGCGGCTGTTTGTGTCCATGCCCCCCGGTTACACGATGCCGCTGTTCGCATTTGGAGAGAGCATCCAAAGCACGTCTTGCCTCGTTGAAAGCTGAAATCCAACTGACGGCAAAACTAGTCAAAAATTTTTTTTTTTTTTTTTTTTTTTTTTTTTTTTTTTTTCGGAAAGGAGGGTTCTCCAGCGATCTGCAGTCAGTTTTCGCTCGGATACGGTGGAGTCAAGACCTGCTGCGGCTGTTTATATCCATGCGCCCCGGTTACTCCATGCCGCTGTCCGCATTTGAAGAGAGCATCGAAAGCACGTCTTGCCTCGTCGAAAGTTGAAATCCAACTGACGACAAAACTAGTTAAAAAAAGTTTTTTTTTTTTTTTTTTTTTTTTTTTTTTTTTTAGCTCTTAGGCAATCTACAGTCAGTTTTCGCTCGGACACGGTGGAGTCAAGACCTGCTGCTGCTGCTGCTTGATATCTTGACTTTGGAAATATTTCGCACGTGCTATAAATTGACTCCGGACTTTGTGTGAAATCTTTTTAGAACATCTTTTTAACTTTGAAATTATTTCCGACTTGTGTAAAAAAAACTCGCATCTGAGTACCAAACTCTTTCCGAAGATAACCAAATTATGGACTAAAACGAGACTCTGATGAAAATCGATATGCTTGTGGACTTTGTGTTTTTTTCGTAACACGAGACTTTGAAAATATTTCGTGTTCAAACTCGACCGCATAGACAGAAGAACACGTCGATAAGAGAGAGACTTGTCTGAGAACACACCTTAAATACTAAAAAAAAAAAAAAAAAAAAAAAAAAAAAAAATTTTTTTTTTTTTTTTTTTTTTTTTTTTTTTTTTTTAAGGAAATGATATTGTCTCGCCAGATCAGTTGGCATCATGCAGCGCTGCCGGGCGGCTGCTCTTCCGTTTCTCTCGCTTGAAGCCGAACTTTGAAATAATTCCCGACTTTGAAAAGTTTTGCCGAACTTTGAAATAATTCCGGACTTTATTAAATTTTGCCAATCTTTGAAATAATTCCCGAACTTTGAAGTATCGACTTTGAAACTTTTTCAGAAATCGAGACTTTAATGAAAATCGACATGCTTTTGGACTTTGTATTTTTTTCGCGACACGAGACTGATAATATTTCGTGTTCATACTCGACTATGTTAAAAACTTTGAAAAAATTCCTCATTTTTACTTTTCTGAGTACTTAACTGAGCACGTAACAATGCATTACAGGTAAGGACAAAATCGCGAGACAACCGCAGAGACAGGAGGGCACGTCGATAAGAGGAAGGCTTGTTTGAAAAGGCACCTTAAGTGTAAAAAAAAAAAAAAAAAAAAAAAAAAAAAAAAAAAAAAATTTTTTTTTTTTTTTTTTTTTTTTTTTTTTTTGTAAACGGAAATGACATTGTCTTGCCAGATCAGTTGGCATCATGCAGCGCTGCCGGGTGGCTGCTCTCCCGTTTCTCTCTCTTGAAGCCGAACTTTGAAATAATTCCCGACTTTGAAAAATTTTACCGAACTTTGAAATAATTCTCGACTTTGAAAAATTTTACCGAACTTTAAAATAATTCCCAACTTTGAAAAATTTTGTGGGACTTTGAAATAATTACCGAACTTTGAAATCTCGACTTTGAAAATATTTCACACGCGCTATAAACTGACTTCAGACTTTGAAACTTTTTCAGAAATCGAGACTTTGATGAAAATCGACATGCTTGTGGACTTTGTGTTTTTTTCGCGACACGAGACTTTGAAATTATTTTGTGTTCATGCTCGACTATGTTAAAAACTTTGAAAATATTCGTTATCTTTTATATTTCTCAATACTTAACTGAATCCGAACTTTGAAATAATTTTCGACTTTGAAAAAATTTGTTATTTGTACGTTTCTGAATATTTGACTGAAACCGAACTTTGAAATAATTCTCCACTTTGAAAATATTTCGTATGCTCTTAAAAAAAAAAAAAAAAAAAAAAAAAAAAAAAAAATTTTTTTTTTTTTTTTTTTTTTTTTTTTTTTTTTAGCCTGGATTGGGTATAAAAGGGAGTGACATTGGCTCGCCAGATCAGTCGGCATCTGACAGCGCTGCAAGCCGGCTGCTCTTCCGTTTCTCTCGCTTCGCTCTCGAACTTCAGAGGTGTTGGAACGACTCCTCTCGCCGCGGACTTGTAAAATTTTTTGGACACTGGAAACCTAACGGTGCTAACGAAGGTGTCTCGCGGAACTTGTGTTTTTTTCCGATACTCGCTCGAATCAGAGGTGTTGGAACGACGCCTCTCGCCGCGGACTTGTAAAATTTTTTGGACACTGGAAACCTAACGGTGCTAACGAAGGTGTCTCGCGGAACTTGTAATCTTTTTCCGAATCTCCCGCTCTCGATCATCAGAGGTGTTGGAACGACGCCTCTCGCCGCGGACTTGTAAAATTTTTTGGACACTGGAAACCTAACGGTGCTAACGAAGGTGTCTCGCGGAACTTGTGTTTTTTTCCGATACTCGCTCGAATCAGAGGTGTTGGAACGACGCCTCTCGTCGCGGACTTGTAATATTTTTTGGACATTGAACGTTGCTGGAGTTGGGGGGTCGCTGAACTTGTAATTTTTATTTCTACGCTTTCGCATCAGAGGTGTTGGAACGATGCCTCTCGTCTCGGACTTGTATTATTTTTGGACCTTGAACGGTACTTACGAAGGGAGTCGCGGAACTTGTATTTTTTTTACGCTTTCGCATCAGAGGTGTTGGAACGACGCCTCTCGTCGCGGACTTGTAAAATTTTTGGAAACCTAACCGTTTTAACGATGGTGTGTCGCGGGACTTGTAATTTTTATTGAAATATGCCTGTTTTTTTTTACAATTTACTATTATGTTGTTTCGGTAAAATCATTTTCCTTTCAGACGGAAATTTTTTTTTAAAAAAAATGTAGTTTTCGCGTAATTAGCTTTCCAAATACTCTTCGCTTCAAAGTCTCTTCGCTCCATTCCGGATCATGGAAAAGGTAAGTGTTTTTTTTTCATAAAATGTATCTTTCATTTTTCCAATTTCTTTTTTTTAACTCAACTTTTTTTTAAAAAAAAACTCAAATGTATTCGTTACATTTTTTGTTAAACACATGCATGCACGCACTCAAAATCCATTTCCATCTTTTCGTAACCAGGCGCGAGAAGAAAAAGTCCGCTAGGATCCTGGTACTAGCGGTGAAAAAACATCGAGAATTTTTTTTTGGTTAGAGCGCGGGTTTTCTTTTCTTCGGCCGTCGCACATTTCATTAAAAAGAAATGGTTCCTAAAAATTGCCGAGCAACCCGGTCTGTGAAGCCTCGTGGGAGGGGGAGACGGGTCGGCAATCCATCTTTTTTTCGAAACCAGGCGCGAGAAGATAAAAGTCCGCTAGGGTCCTGGTACTAGCGGTGAAAAAACATCGAGAATTTTTTTTTGGTTAGAGCGCGGGTTTTCTTCAACTGTCGTACATTTCATTAAAAAGAAATGGTTCCTAAAAATTGCCGAGCAACCCGGTCTGTGAAGCCTCGTGGGAGGGGGAGACGGGTCGGCAATCCATCTTTTTTTCGAAACCAGGCGCGAGAAGATAAAAGTCCGCTAGGGTCCTGGTACTAGCGGTGAAAAAACATCGAGAATTTTTTTTTGGTTAGAGCGCGGTTTTTTTTTCTTCAACTGTCGCACATTTCATTAAAAAGAAATGGTTCCTAAAATTGCTGAGCAACCCGGTCTGTGAAGCCTCCTGAGAGGGGGAGACGGGTCGGCAATTTCTTTAACGTTGCTCATTTTTGTATTCCACAGTACATCCCTACTTTGAGTTGGAAATAAAAAATCCACCGAAAAAAAATGTAACGAATAAATTTGAGTTTTGAGAAAAAAAAATGACTTGAACGAGAAGAAATTGGAACACAAAAGGTACATTTTTTTTTAAAAAAAAAAGTCTGCTCTCGTAATTGAGAAAAAAATAAGAGAGGGAGGGTAAGAAGAAAGGGGGCAATTCGGATCCGAGCCATTCTTTGTGTCGTCCCACAGTGCGCGGTCTGAGACGACATAGAGTGGTAAAGATCGTAGGCTGAGATGACGAGGGCTGCCCCCTTTTTTCCTTTTTTTTAACAGGATGCTTTTCGCATCAAAATTCTCTTTTTTTCGGCATTTTTTATTTCGCGTGGAGGGGGGAGGAGGGAAGGAAAGGAATGAATTATTGCAAGTAGGTACTTTGGGGTTTTTTTTCTCAACCTCCATTTTTCTCCACTTCCGTGGTCATTTTGGGGGAGGCAGTAACTGGTCCATGAGGGAACGTTTCCGAATAATCTGGTTCCATTTTAGGTCGTTCTTGTCTCTCACGCGGATCCTGAGAGTAGCTTTACGTGTGGTTACCTTGCGGGCCCGGCCCGGAACCCTGGGGCGGGAATTTGTCGCGTCACGGGGCGCGGCCGATTTCCGCAGCAGATGCGGTGGCATGACTTTGTACTCACCGTAGATTCGGTTCCATGGATGGTCTGAGCCTCTCACAGATCGGTGGAAAATATGCCGTGTGGTCTTGCCGGGAGACAAGAGTCGACTTTCCTTTGAATTGAAAAAAAATTATCTATCAAAGGATGTCGATGGCCTGATTTGAAGAACCTTAGTGACTTCATCGCTTCCGAAGCATACGAAAGTCCTAGTACGATTTAGTTACTGGACAGCTTCTGTGAGGTATGGATGGAGTTGCTGCAGACATGGTAAAGCCTGCTTCAGGTGGGTGTAAATATCCATTGTGGATGGCCCATGCTGTAGAGTCGAGGTGGACGGTTCGGAGACGTACGGGTTTCTCGATGACGGATCGGTCTGTCTTTTTCAATCAGATAATGGAGGAATGAAAGTGGAGAGGAAAGAAAACCCCGAAAAAAAACAAAAAATTACTGAGCAGGGAGCGCGTGTGGGACGAGTCGAGGGGTCGCGCGCAGCAGGTGCCTCTCAAGGGAGGTTCGTAAGTCGTTTTGGCGACCTTTCGACATCGGACTGTGACGAGGGAAACGAAAGAGTTTTTTTATATCTACGCGCGCGCGCGCTTCTCTCTCGTCTGTCTATAACAGAGAGAGAGACAGAAAAAATAGGGGTAAAAAAAAAATCATCGTGATCTGGATATTTCATCCGGACTCACACGATTCATTTTTTAACGAGAGCAAACTTTCTGGTCCAATAAAGTATATTTCATAAAAAAAATATTGTGTCTTGTCTGATATTTTTGTGTCTTGTGTCATTTCTTTTTCTTATTCCCAAATATAGGGCGCACAGAAAAAAAAAGAGTATTTTGGAAAGCCGTAGGTTATGAACATTGTACATTCAATTAAAAACGACTTTTGTTTTTCAGCTACTGTAACATCGACAACAAACCCCAACCCATAAAAAAAAAGAGTCGACTCTTCCCCCCCCCCTTCAAAACAGGTAGACGGCACCCTCCGTCAACCTGTTTTGAAGAAAGATTCGAAGGGTTTTTTTTTTCAACCTTCGAACTAAATGCGAGTTTGTTTATCATTGATCCTTTTTTCGGTAAAAAAAAATGACCCCTTGCCACGGAGAGGGGAAGGGGTCTTTTTTTGCCAAAAATATATTTTACATAAAACAAAAGAATTGTGGAGTTGCGATAGATTACAATATCGCAGCGGGTGGTAAATGGTGGGACTAAAAAAAAAAAAAAAAAAAAAAAAAAAAAAAAAATAATAATAATTTTGTTTCGGTAAAAAAGACCCTTTCATTTAAACGAAGGGGCATTTTTGGCATAAAACATCTTTTTCAATAAAAAAAAAGAATTGTGGCGTTGCGATACGTTTGAATATCGCAGCGGGTGGTTATGGTGGGACACAATTCTAAAAAAAAAAAATTTTTTTTTTCCTTTTCCATTTTTCGACCAAAACCAACATCTTCCAAACAAAAGTTGGAAAAATGACTTGAACGAGAAGAAATTGGAACGCAAAGGTAATTTTTTTTTTAAAAAAAAAAGTCTGCTCTTGTAATTGAGAAAATAAAAAACTTATCCGTGTGGAGGGGGAGCGCGTAATGGAGAAAGGGGGCAATTCGGATCCGAGCCATTCTTTGTCGTCCCACAGCGCGCGGTTTCTATTCCGAGATGACGTAGAATGGTAAAGATCGTAGGCTGAGATGACGAGGGCTGCCCCCTTTTATCCTCTTTTTTTTCCAGGATGCTTTTCGCATCAAAATTCTCTTTTTTTTTCCTCATTTTTTATTTCGCGTGTGTGTGAGGGGGGGGGGAAAGAGTTGTAAGGAATGTATTATTGCAAGTAGGCATTTTGGGGTTTTTTTTCCCTCATTCTCCATTTTTTTCTCCACCTCCGTTTTTTTTGAGAAGGGCAGAAAGTTTCCAGATGAAGTGGTTTCCGAATCCTGGTTTTTCGGTCAGGTCTTCTCGTCTCGTCGCAACGATCCCGAGAGTAGCTTTACGTGTGGTAGCCTTGCGGCGGCCCGGCCCGGAACCCTGGTGTGGGAATTTTGTCGCGTCACGGGGGACGCGGTGGATCCCTGCAGCAGATGCGGTGGGCTGACTTGGATCCGCACCGTAGACTCGGTTCCATGGAAGGCCTGAGCCTCTCACAGATCGGCGGAAAATATGCCGTGTGGTCTTGCGGTGAGCGAGAGGCGACATTCCTTTGAATAATAATAAAAAATAAATCTATCAAGCGACAAAGGAAGTCGGATGCCTGATCGAAAAACTAACAACTCCATTGACTCCGAAGCGAAACGAAAGTCCTTGGGCTTAGTAGTGGAGACGAAACGTCCAGGTGCACTGCTTCGTGAGTAAATGCTCGAGTTGACGCTAGAAACGGTAAAGCCTGACAGTCGGGCCTAAATCCATGTTACCCTAAGTTGTTTGACAGAATTGGGTGCCCCGTTTCTTTAGCAGAGTCACGTTGGACGGAATCGGAAGCCGTTGGGACGCATGTCACTAACTGGACCGAGTCTGATTTCGGTCGGCAAGAGTCTGACTTTAATGACGGAATGCGGACTGCCTGGATCAAAAAGATAATGGAGGAATGAAGGTGGAGACGAAAGAAAACCCCGAAAAAAAAAACAACAAAAAATTACTGAGCAGGGAGCGCGTGTGGGACGAGTCGAGGGGTCGCGCGCAGCAGGTGCCTCTCAAGGGAGGTTCGTAAGTCGTTTTGGCGACCTTTCGACATCGGACTGTGACGAGGGAAACGAACGAGTTTTTTATATCTACGCGCGCGCGCGCGCGCTTCTCTCTCGTCTGTCTATAACACAGAGAGAGAGACGGACAGAAAAAATAGGGGTAAAAAAAAAATCATCGTGATCTGGATATTTCATCCGGACTCACACGATTCATTTTTTAACGAGAGCAAACTTTTATTTTTTATTTTTTTTTTCTGGTCCAATAAAGTATATTTCATAAAAAAAAATATTGTGTCTTGTCTTATATTTTGTGTCTTGTGTCATTTCTTTTTCTTATTCCCAAATATAGGGCGCACAGAAAAAAAAGAGTCGACTCTTCCACACACCCATTTTTCCCTTCCCCCCCTTCAAAACAGGTAGACGGCACCCTCCGTCAACCTGTTTTGAAGAAAGGTTCGAAGGTTTTTTTCCGTGGTTTTTTTTACCTTCGAACTAAATGCGAGTTTGTTTTTTGTTTATCATTGATCCTTTTTTCGGCAAAAAAAAGACCCCCTTGCCACGGAGAGGGGGGGGGATTTTTGGCACAAAAATATATTTTACATAAAAAAAAAAGAATTGTGGAGTTGCGATAGATTACAATATCGCAGCGGGTGGTAAATGGTGGGACACAATTCTAAAAAAAAATAATAATAATTTTGTTTCGGTAAAAAGACCCTTTCATCAAAACGAAGGGGTATTTTTCGCACAAAAAAAAAAAAAAAAAAAAAAAAAAAAGAAGAATTGTGGCGTTGCGATACGTTTGAATATCGCAGCGGGTGGTTATGGTGGGACACAATTCTAAAAAAAAAATTTTTTTCTTCCCTTTTTCCGACCGAAACCAACTCTTAGCACTCTACCAAAAATGTAACGCATATATTTGAGTTTTAAGAAAAAAAAAAGAAGTGTTAAAAAATGACTTGAACGAAAAGAAATTGGAACACAAAGATACACTTTTTTTAAAAATCTGCTAATATATATATATATATATATATATATATATATATCAATTCGGTTTAATCAGTTTTTATTTCTGATAAAGAAATCCAAATCCTTGAAAAAAAAAAAAAAAAAAAAAAAATTTTTTTTTTTTTTTTTTTTTTTTTTAATATATAAGTTAAAAACTCTTGAATGACTGCATTATGATAAGACTGATTGTAAGAAGATTCGTAAATCATTATATTTTTTTGGTTTCAAAAGCATTATGTTGTCTAGTCGCTGGGTGTTTTTTTCAAACTCAGATTCTAAAGGGCCCGTTTTTTACCCAGAGAAACATGTGTATTTGATATATTCATTTGAGTATTCTAAAGATGGATCTCATACTATCCGTGGACTTGTAATTTTTAAAGAAATGTGTGACATATACGACTGTCAAGCGTGGTATCGATATGCAGTTTTTGATAAACATTATGATACAAGCAAATCGTTTTTAGACAAGTTCAAACAGAATCGTTATTATGTGGAGTATGGATCCATACAGGCCTATTAAATCTAATTTACATAATATAACTCAAATTCCTGAACACTAAATAGGTTCCAAATTCTTAAAAAAAAAAAAAAAAAAAAAAAAAAAAATTTTTTTTTTTTTTTTTTTTTTTTGAAACATAATCCATATCGTTGAAACATCGTTGAAACATAATCCATAACAATAAAAGATGCACGATGTGTATCTTTTATTATTATGGTTATATTTTTACTATTATAGTTATATTTAAAAAAAAAAAAAAAAAAAAAAAAAAAAATATTTTTTTTTTTTTTTTTTTTTTTTCAACGAGGCAAGACGTGATTTGGATGCTCTCTCCAAATGTACGTGTTTTAATGGTTTATAATACTAAGTTATGCTTATGTTTTACTTTTTCCAATTGATGTACGTATATGCACACGCACACACATTTTTTTTTTTTTTTTTTTTTTTTTTTTTTTTTTACCATAATGTAACACAAATTCCTGAATACTATATAAGTTTCAAATTATTTTTTCATTAAAAAAAAAAAAAAAAAAAAAAAAAAAAAAAAAAATTTTTTTTTTTTTTTTTTTTTTTTTTTTTTTTTTTCGTCTGTGCGGAACAAAACCACCACCCACGTCCTTTTGGATTGGAAACGAGCGAGAGGCGGAGTCCCACTCTCTTATAAAACGTCCTTCTCTCTCCCAACCGGATTCAGTCTCACCATGATGATCCAGCTGCAATTCACCGCTCGACCCGCTTTATGGGGCTTCCTCGGGAGAAAAGGCATGCTGTTTTGGCTCGACACCTCCGTCGCCGAGTTTTTAAGAAGGCCCGAAGGCGTGGAGGGCCAAGCCCCGGTCCAGGAGGTGGCGGACGACGAGGCCCTGGAACGGTACCCGTTGAGTTGGCTGCGGCGTAAAGTTGTGTCGCATGATTACCTGATCTGCCTGCTGTCCATGCTTCCTGACAAAAAAATCCTCGAGACGGTCGCGTCGGAATTTCGAGTCACTGTTTCGCAAGAAAAAGGGGTGTATAAGCTCCGGCAGTCGACCGCAGCGGATGCGATTCCCTTTCGGACGTTCATCGACGACCTCGTCCGCCGTAGACCGACCGCGCCGGCCTGCTCGCCGACCTCGCCCGCCCGTTGCCCCGCGAGCCCAGTCCACTCTGCCACGAGCCCAACCCGCTACACGCCGGCCTCGCCTGTCTACTCTCCCTGCAGTCCATGCTACACGCCGGCCTCGCCTGTCTTCTCTCCCTGCAGTCCCTGCTACACGCCGGCGTCGCCACGCTACACGCCGGCGTCGCCTGTCTACTCTCCCTGCAGTCCCTGCTACACGCCGGCGTCGCCTGTCTACTCTCCTTGCAGTCCCTGCTACACGCCGGCGTCGCCCCGCTACACGCCGGCCTCGCCTGTCTACTCTCCCTGCAGTCCCTGCTACACGCCGGCGTCGCCTTCCTACACGCCCCAGCCAAAGAGTCGAGGATCTTCCCCCTCCGTCGTCACTTGCAGCTCCAGCGATTCCAGCGACTCGGAGGACACTGCACCGAGCTTCCCTCAGGATTCCAGTATTACCATTATCCTGGACAAAATACCAGCGACGAAAGTCATTATCAAGTCGAAAGGACTGATACAAACCATTTACGCGTAACCTGGTCCATGTCTGTATGAAAAAAGATTCCTCGATAAAGGTTGTTCTGTTGTAAAAGGTGTGTTTCTTTCCCAGCAGAAAAAGGGGGTTGAAGGAAGTTGCCACAGCAACTTCCTTCAACCCCCTTTTTCTGCGAAAAAGGCTTTGCCAATCTTGGACATTTTGAAACGGATCCGGTCAAGAGAAACGATCCAATGTTAAAAAATATTAAGATTCATTGAAAGCGATGTGTTTTTTTTTTTAGAATCAGGTTTCTCTCACACAAAACAAAATCAATCACACAAAAGGTACCCAAGACATACGGTTTAAAAAGACTGTTATTTTCTTTTAAAAGTTTCTGTAAATCTTTATCCTCACCCAAAATTTATAGTGTTTTACAAAAAAAACAAATCTATGGCTTAGTTCATGGGTTGTCGTCACAAAAAGGGATGGAGTCAAAAAAGTGTATCAAAAGATACTATTTAAAATTCCATGAGGGCATGACTCAAAATAAACAGATAGCGTGCAAAAAAAATATTACAAACTTTTTTTTTTTTTTTTTTTTTTTTTTTTTTTTTTCATTATAAAGTTTTGATTATTTTTTTGCATGCACTTGCAAATTTTTCGGGCGTCTGTAAAATTAAAAATCAATATAGGTCATTGACCTTTGACCTTTGACCTTCATTTTTTATTTGGGAGCTACTTGAAAAAAAATTTCTGAGAGCTGGTTTAAACAAATTTAAAACGATTACGATTGTATAACGAATATTATATATATATATATATATATATATATATATATATATATATATAAAATTACTGACTACTTCTCCTTTAAGGTAATTCCCCTTAAGGTAATCCCTTGATGTTAATCTTCCTCTTGTTTACCTCTTTATTTTTAGTTTTCTTTGGCTTCGGTTTTTTCAATATCTGATAATTTTCGTTTAACCATTTTTAAATATGTTAGTTTATTCTTTATTATAATGATTTTAAACATTTTGATTTCCTATTCAAATAAAAATTCTTCTAAAAGTAAAGAATTTCGCATGAAATAGCAAAATTTCAAAAATGCGGAAGGACAGGGGTCTGCACGACCGAAAACAACAACCATTCGTCCAAATGGTTTAAAAAAAAAAAAAAAAAAAAAAAAAAATTTTTTTTTTTTTTTTTTTTTTTTTTTTTTTAATAAATATATATCGACATTATAAAATATGTAATCACGCTATATGATAATATTATCTATATAATATAGCTATATTATATTAAAAAAAAAAAAAAAAAAAAAAAAAAAAAAAAAATTTTTTTTTTTTTTTTTTTTTTTTTTTTTTAAATATATATCGACATTATAAAATATGTAATCACGCTATATTATAATATTATCTATATAATATAGCTATATTATATTTAAAAAAAAAAAAAAAAAAAAAAAAAAAAAATTTTTTTTTTTTTTTTTTTTTTTTTTTTTATATATCTGATTTTAAAATTTTAATCCGCAGTCACTTTTCGTTCTGAGATGGCGGAGACAACACTGGCTGCTGTCGATGAGCGTGCCCCAGTGCCCGATGCCGCTGGCCAGTATTTGTCTCGAAGATTATGCTGCGTGTACTGCAGAAAGCGGAGAGGAGGGTCCGGAATTATACTGAGACGCTGCGGCCACGAATTCCATGCGGGATGCATCATATACAAAATTAAAGAAGATTTGAAAACACCCGAGCCTACGCTGACGTGCTACGCCTGCTCCACTCCCCTCCATTGGCGCGAGTTGCGCGCTATATGTACGATACTATACCATCCGCACAGCTACGCGAGACCGAGAATGAGAAAAACTGATTTGATTTTAGAAAAAACTTTGACTAAGATCATTAGAAAACTGAAAAGAAACGATGAATCATAAAAAATTAGAGACCGATGATTAGAGACAAACAAAAAAGTTTGTAATATTTACTTTGAAAATTTTTTAGAACATTGTTTCTTTGAACTTTGAAATTTTTTCCGTCTTGTTTTTTTTTAAAAAAAAACTCGCATCAGAATACCAAACTTTTTTTTTTTTTTTTTTTTTTTTTTTTTTTTTTTTTTTTTACAATATATATAGCGTCTCCTCTCGTAATTGCATTTCACACTTCTTTGGACAGTTGTGTGTTTTTTTTAATAAATAACGTTTCTTTTCGCAATAACATCTCACACCTCTTACGGCTGTACTGTGTGGCGGGTCATCCCAGAATTTTGTAACGTATATTTCCTGATCATGGATATTCCGACTCCTAAAGGGACAGTGACGTTTGATATACATAAATTTGGTCAACAAGACTGGGAGAACAATGGCTATAAGAAATGTATTTGTTTAATAGAAAGTCGTCAAAAGGATGAGAAACGTATATTAAAAACATTCAAAATTAGTCAATATTCATATTTCGAAGAACCCTTTTCTTCATTAACAGAACAGCTGAGATCTATTGGTTATACTGTTGAACATCCTTTGAAGCATTATCGAACGCCCTTTGATGACGCCTTTATATATAATTTTAAGACAGAGGATTTTTATGTACAGATTAAAGTATATTATGGGCCAGGGTTCTTTTTGCCTTAAGCCAAGCTATAAAAAGTCACACAAAAAAAAAAAAAAAAAAAAAAAAAAAAAAAAAAAAAAAAAAAAAAAAACATTTGCAGTCAGTTTTTCGCTCGGCCATATGAAGTTATACCACATAAAGTTTAAGCCTTGTAAAGTTAACAGTTTGCATAATCGTCTCACACCTTTACAAAACATGACTAGTGTAGAAGTCTCCGATAGTGACAATTTGCAAAATTCTTTTTACCCTTTCTTGGGTAAAACATCAACCAATTACATATTACGTGGTCCACGGAAACAGAGATTGAATAATGTGCTACGCTGTTTTGAGTCTAATGCAATGACGATGGCCTATATTATAAACGAGTTATTTCAAAGACCTGCTGTTGAATGGCATATTTATGATGCCATACCCACGATCCCAATAGATTACTCGCAACTTGCTCAAAACGATAAGTGTGTCTTATGCAAAATCAAGTTTCGTCCTTTGGAGGCGGTTAAACTGTTACCCTGTCTTCATTGTTACCACGATGCGTGCCTAGCGAATTGGTGTAAAGAAAACGACGATTGTCCGTATCGGGAAAACGAAGACGACGACGAAAGGAGCCATTGTAAACAAAAGGTTCACTTTCCCAAGGATCCAGAGTTTCTGTGGCGTAACGAAATGATTCTTCAATTAATGGACGTTTTATTTCAAAAACATGAATTTTTTAGAGAGTTTATATTGAATCGTATCAATGAAAGTGTTTCGACGAGTGTGGATAAAAACCTGGATGAATGTGCCATTTGTTTTGAACAGTTTCAAAAGGAGCCCAAACAACTTCCTTGCACTCACAAGTTTCATGAACTTTGTATCCAAACATGGTTCGAGAGAAAAAACACGTGCCCTTTGTGCAGATTTAAAATGGAAAAATTGTTATAAAAATGTAAATCTATCACGCAGTCAATGTTTTGCTTAAAGAAATTGTGTCCTTATAGCGATGTAAATAAATATGTATTTATAATTGTAAATAAATAAAACTTTTATGTTTTTAAAATATTTCGTGTGACTTTTTTTCCCAAAGAGGGGTGTTCACGAAAGTTGTTTTGTCAACTACCTTGATAAGATTTGTAATTTTACAAGCGCCAAAAAAATAAATTTTTTTATTCTCAAAAAAAAAAAAAAAAAAAAAAAAAAAAAAAAAAAAAATTTTTTTTTTTTTTTTTTTTTTTTTTTTTTTCGCGCTAGTCTACTGGCTCTCAGAAATTTTTTTAGTGTAATTGTAAAAAAAAAAAAAAAAAAAAAAAAAAAAAAAAAAAAAATTTTTTTTTTTTTTTTTTTTTTTTTTTTGACATAAATATTAGCCTGCGCATCAGACGTGTCTCATTCGACACCTCCTCTTGTCACTCGTCGACATGGCCACGTTTCTTCAAGATTCCTTTCCTGATTCCGAGAACAATCTGACCTCGGTGAAAAATTTCACTCTCGAAAAACTTTCGAACGCGTCCTCGCCGGAGCTAGAAACTTCCGTTTCCCTTAAACTAGACCGGGATCTTTTACAACCCGATGCTGCTGCTGTTGCTGCTGCTGCTGGTTGTGGTGGTGGTGGTGATGATGATGATGATGACGACGACGACCACGATGACGATCGAGGAGACGACTCCCCGAAACGCGGACCCGAGGCGTCCCGAGATCTCGCAGACCCTGCGACGCCGCCCGTCGCGTCCCTCGGCGGCCGAGAGGATCCGCAGCGGAAGCGGGCGCTCGAGACGCCGAACGAGCGTTCGAAAACTTCTAAACCGAAACGAGAGTCTGAGAAACGTTTTGAAGCCCGAAAGTCGAGCCGCGAGTCTCGGGTGCTGCAAAAGTCAAAAAAACATTTAAAAAAAACTAAAGTCGAGCGGCGACAGTCTCGGGTGCAAAAGTCAAAGAAAAAGTCGAAAAAAAATAAAGGCGAGCATCGAGAGTCGAAGAAGAAAAAGTTAAAAAGATTTCGGCGACGGCGGCGCCCGGAGAAGTACCAATGGAGAATTGCCGTCTCCGACGAGCCCGGCGTCAACTACTCCGAAATCTGTCGCATTTACGATTTCGATCGGATCCCGTTTATCAAGGATCGCGTTCCGCGAACGTCGTGTTCGTATTACACGGACGGATCCAAGCGGCAAGAGCATGCCGGGTGCGCCTTCACCGCCGTGTCCGACGACCGACGGACCGTCGTCGCGGAAAAACAAATCCGCATTTCCGACGGTCTGTGCGTAGTCACGGCCGAACTCCAGGCGATCAAGGAGGCCGTGACGGACGCGCGCGAGAGGGGCGTCCGCGAACTGGACGTCTATACGGATTCCAGAGCGGCGATCGGATTCGTCGAGAGATCCTGTCTTCGACGACATCGAGTGGCCGATCAGATCAGAGATTTCGTCGCGAAAAATAAAATCAAAGTCTTTATGCACTGGATCAAATCTCACGCCGGTCACGTCCACGGCGATCGGGCAGACGCGTTGGCGAGAGCCGCCGCGACCAGGGACCAGGTGGACGTGACTGTGGAACCCTTTCCGTATCGAACAGAAACGCGTCGTCGTCGCGACCCGATATGGGTTCGACGCAAAAAGGCGAAAAAAGAACAAAACACGAAGAAAAGAAAGAAGAGCGAAAAAACACGCCGCCGCCACGACCGAGGATCGGTCGTGGACGCAAAGAGGCGAAAAATGAACAAAAAACGAAGAAAAGAAAGAAAAGCGAAAAAACCCGCCGCCACGACCGAGGATCGGTCGTGGACGCAAAGAGGCGAAAAAAAGAACAAAAAACAAAAGACAAAATAAAAAAAAAATAAGAGCGAAAAAACACGCCGTCCC
The DNA here is from genome assembly GCA_964019185.1 of Maratus speculifer. Lineage (NCBI taxonomy): Eukaryota > Metazoa > Arthropoda > Arachnida > Araneae > Salticidae > Maratus > Maratus speculifer. The sequence goes on along the minus strand of OZ025301.1, from coordinate 218,998,790 downwards.
GACCGAGGATCGGGTAGAACAATGTAACTTGGTAACAATGTAAATAAGTATATATTTATAGTTGTAAATAAATATAACTTTTATGTTTGAAAATGTTTCGTGTAATTTTTTTTTGTACACTATAAAGTTTTGATTATTTTTTTTTGCATGCACTTTGCAAATTTTTCTGGCGTCTGTAAAATTAAAAATCTATATAGGTCATTGACCTTTGACCTTTGACCTTCATTTTTTATTTGGGAGCTACTTGAAAAAAATTTTCTGAGAGCTGGTTGAAACAAATTTAAAACGATTACGATTGTATAACGAATATTATATATATATATATATATATATATATATATATATATATATATATATATATAAATTACTGACTACTTCTCCTTTAAGGTAATTACCCTTAAGGTAATCCCTTGATGTTAATCTTCCTCTTTTTTACCTCTTTATTCTGACATGTTAATTAAAGTAAATTTTGACTCATAAATCTTTTTTATCGTCAGTAAAAAATCTAAAACCCTAAGAAGATGAAATTATTTTTTTCATGCAGTTTGCAATTTTTCTGACGTCTGTAAAATTAAAAATCTATATAGGTCAATGACCTTTGACCTTTGACCTTCATTTTTTAACAACAATTATGATTGTATAACGAATATTATTATATATATATATATATTATAATGATTTTAAACATTTTGATTTTCCTATTCAATAATAAATTCTTCTAAAAGTAAAGAATTTCGCATAAAATAGCAAAATTTTAAAGTGCGGACGCACGGGGGTCTTCACGACCGAAAAAAAAAAAAAAAAAAAAAAAAAAAAAAAAAAAAAATTTTTTTTTTTTTTTTTTTTTTTTTTTTTTTTAAATATAAATGGGACTTCTTGATAAATCTAAAAATGACTTTTCGCCGGGAGATTCGCAGAGTCAAGATCTACTAACGTGTCGGTTCCACTTTCAGAAAATCGAGTGGCTAATCCCTCTTTTTTTATTTCGAGTCAATCTCTCGTCGCCACCATGTCGTTCGTGGTCGTCTACAATATTCCCGGAAAGTCTTCGATCCCTCATCATTATCTTACCGGGATTGTCGGTTCAGATTGTTTCGTTTATTGGCTGTGTAAGGACGTCGCCGCCGTTTTGGGGTACAGCAGATCCTACGCGAGAAGACTGAGCGATAAGAAAGTACGCGATGTTACGGGGCCTTTGGATAACGTAGGTCCCGATTTCTTACGGAAACGGATAATTTCTCATTTCGATTTGAGTTTTTTGCTCAAAAAAGCGAGAAGGAGTACGGTGCGAGACTTTGAACGGAAAATAAACAGCCCAGGTACCCGAGTGGCAGTGAATCCCGGAGGAGACGTTACAAATTTAAAAGATCCTACTTATGTAGTGATAACCGAGACGAAAGAAAACCACCGCTCATTTTTCCTCTGGTTAGAGACGTTTAAAGTGACGGTGTTTGAAAATCTATACAGCATGCCAGTTTTAGACGATTCATTCGTATCGTCGTTCATAGAGTACGCCGAACCACCTGAAACGATCCCCGAGAATTTTCCGCCGGCGATTTTTTATAAATGTAACGGACGCACAATCAAATATTTACCCGAACTGTAATTTTTTTTTTCTCTCGATATCCTCTACTAATGACAGTTTTGAAGAGTCCAGCGCTGACTTAATTAATTGTGAGATATTTTTTTTTTATAAGCTTGGAAAGAAAAAAAATAAAACACACGAAAACCTTTTAAAAATATTAAATAATATATTTATTTATATATCTATAAATGTTACATTCAAGTGTACATTGTTGCGAGGACACAATTGCTTTAGATTACAAAAAAAAGTTGTGAGGTTACATTTGCGAGTTTTTTTTTCGCCTCGTCACAAGTTTTTTTTGATGGTAGATTGCCCCCCCCCGCGTCGTCTGGAATCACCTCTTTGTCTCGACAGTTTGTCCAGAATAATTATAATAACGATATTTTTGAGAATTATAATTATTGTAACGATAATTTCGGGGATTGTAACGTCTCCATCTGCGAGTTGTTTCGCCTCGTCCGTGTCCGAGTCTCCGATGGTAGCCCCGCCATCTGGAATCGGGGTCTCTCGGTCTTCCGTGCCCGTTCCGGACGAACGCCGCCTCGTCGGAAATTTCTTCGGGAGGTGGCGAAAGGGAACCGTACGCGTCGACGAATTCTTTCCGCTCTTCCTCGCTCACGTCGACCACGAGCAGGTCTCGGGACGAGGATTCCTCGCTGCGAGTGTCGGGTTCGGATCGATCCTCCTCGACCGTAGCGGCAGAGGCGGCAGCAGCAGCAGCAGCAGCGGCGGCGTCGGACTCGAATTCGAGATCTTTCGGAGACGTAGAAAGTCGTCGTCTGCATAAAACTTTGTCCCGAAAATCGCATAAGATTGCCGGCCATACGAAAGGTTTCAGTAGACGCTGATGGGTCCATTTTCGGTAACACGGTCTTTCGAAAAGCAAAAAATCCATCTCGGTCGAGTGCCGCGGAAAAAAATGGAAAGATTTGAACTGACTCCTACTTGTAATCACCTGAAAAAAAAAAAAAAAAAAAAAAAAAAAAAAAAAAAAAATTTTTTTTTTTTTTTTTTTTTTTTTTTTTTTTTTTTAGAGGGGTTGTGTATAAAAGGGAACATGATCTTCTAAAACTGGATACTTGTCTCGATTTAAAAGCTCTAAAACTATGGAGGTGTAATCCATAAGACTTATCTATCTATTTAAAAAAAAAAAAAAAAAAAAAAAAAAAAATTTTTTTTTTTTTTTTTTTTTTTTTTTTTTTTTTTTTTTTTTTTGAAAACTCTTACCGGTTAAAATATTATTTAAGAGTTTACCTGCCGCCTCCAAGTGAAATTCTTTTTTATCTTTTAGAGCTTGCCGCCGAGAAAAACTTGGAACTTTTTTATCATGCGTCTTTCGGAAGTTTGTCTCGTGATTGATTTTGATGGATTCTGCATCGACAAAAAATTTTACTGCAGAGAGATGGGATATGCCTCCTTAACAGACGGACGCAGCGGATCGTACAAATTCAAATTGAATCATCTGGTAAATCGAGTGACCCCTCAAGAGTGGAAGACTATAAATTATTGTACAAATAACGTGCACGGCATGTCTTTTCAATCCTTGCCTAACGAGACAGATATTTTTGACATCAAATTTTTTAATTCAATTCTAAAAGTGGAATACGAATATCACAAAACAGAACAAAAATATATTGTGGCGTTCAAAGGAGGGCATATCGAAAAAGATGTGTTGATAAAATTGGGTATTCCGTACGTCGACTTAGAAGATTTCGAATGTCCAAAATTTGACGAAATTTCCCATCCAATAAAATATATTGTGGTAAATGGTTGCGGAATCCATCAAAAACTGCAAGATAATAAAAAGATGGCCCACTGCTCAAGAACTGAATGCGTCGTTTTTGCCGACTGGGTGAGAGAACGGCTTTAATCCCTTGGGTACGAGCGACACGCATACGTGCCACAAAATGGTTTAAGAATCCCTGATGATATACTCTCAAAAAAAAAAAAAAAAAAAAAAAAAAAAAAAAAAAATTTTTTTTTTTTTTTTTTTTTTTTTTTTTTTTTTTTTTTTGAATTGTATATATAGAAGCTCTTGATCAACTCAGTCACTTTTCTCTTGGAGATTGACATCTGCATCGCATCTTCCTTTGCCTATGAGATTTTTATGGAGATTTCAACTTTTAACACGATAGAAATTCCTCAAAATGCTTTACCCGATCTTAAATGTAGGTTGTGTAAAAAATCTATAAAGCTTACTTATTTGTTTATGATGAAATGTGGGCATTTTTATCATCATACTTGTGTTTATAAAATTGGACGTGCAACGAGATGCAAGACGTGTAGGGATATTTCACATATGGACGAAATGAGACTTGCAGAAACCGAGCACTGGATCGAAAACAGAATTCGAGAAGACCAAATGTAAAAAAAAATATATATGTATACAAAAAGTTTAACTGTCAAAGCATAATAACCATGTCGTATAATTTTCAAATTGCGTGTCGTTCTCCAAGCTTTACTCCAACGCGTGTTGCTGTTCCTCATACAACGAATTACGGGAAAAGACTAGTGGAAGTATGCGAGAAAGCTTTTCCTATGGATATGATATGTAATATCTGTAGCACCATCATACATCCAACGGAGATGTTTTTATTTGCATGTGGACATTATTATCATGGATACTGCGCAAAGATGATTGTAAAACACACCATTCAGCACATTGAATGTAAAAGATGCACCAAAAATTGCAGCAATGAAGACTTTACAAGACTGCAAAGTTTACCAACAAAAAAACCAGAAGGTCACGATATATATTTTGTAGTTGTAAATAATGCACCCATAGCTCCAAACACCCATGACACATGAAAAAAAAAAAAAAAAAAAAAAAAAAAAAAAAAAAATTTTTTTTTTTTTTTTTTTTTTTTTTTTTTTTTTTCGCGAAATATGATTGTATAAATAGGAGCCATCGATCAGCAAATTCCCATTCCCTCTTCGCCATGGAAGAAGCGTCCAATGCTCCTGTTGCTCCCGCTCCCGCTGCTGCTGCTGCTCTTGAGACGCCAGCTCGAAAAAAAATACGCCTTGCCGTCTGCGAACCCATTCTTCGCCTGGCCGAAAGACTTGCGGCCGAGAAGAGACTTCGCCGCGACCACCTGCCGCCGCCGCCGCCGCCGACTACGACACCTCCTCCTCCCGGAAAGACCGCGGGACGCCCGAAATCTACCTATCGACACGACAATGTAACCGCCGTGATGGCCGTTCGCGACAACGCTTTCGCCTTAGACAACGGAGTCCACTGCGTCTTCGTTCGAGAAGCTTCGACGTCCGCCTTCCTGGCCAGAGAGTTGGACGAAATGCGAGTGGGAACGCTGCACTGTTTCGACAAACACACCTACGGCGCCGTCCAGAAGAGCCTGGCGAAATTTCCGTCGCCTCGCCTCCGCGTGTATCGGCTGAAACCCTTTCCCGTGAAACCCTGCATGTACTGCAAAAGAAGATCGTGTCCCCTGTGGAGAGCGAACGCGGGAATTTCGCGTCTGCACGGCATCCCTTTCGATCCGATGGAGCACGGGTCCGCGACGACGACGGGACTCGAAGGGGAGGAGGAGGAGGAGGAGGAGGAGGAGGAGAAGAAAAAGAAGAAGAAGACGCGCGTTTACCGACACAAAAAGATTGCGGCAGTTCTAGCCATAGGAGGTAACGGATTCACTCTCACCAACGGCGTCACGAGCACTTCTTTCGAAAAATCTTTCAACAACTCGATTCTTTTCCGGGAAATTTCGGAAATGAATGTCAGAGTTCTCAACTGCATGGACGAACAGAGTTTTAAAATAAGCTGCGACCTTCGAAAATCGTACGCCAGAGAGTTGAAGAAACTCCAAGTCGTCTTGTTGGACGCCGTCGAAGTGAAAGACTGCCAGTCGTGCAAATCGAAAAACTGCCACAGATGGAAGGCTTCGGTGGGCATCGCCTCTAGGTACAAGTTGAGGCATGATCCCATCAAACATTGAATTTCGAATCCTTATTTTACAAAGTGACCGTTGCAAAAAAAAAATTAAATTCTATCAAACATTAAATTTCGAATTCTTATTTTACAAAGTGACCGTTGAAAAAGAAAATGTATAGTAAAAAAAAAAAAAAAAAAAAAAAAAAAAAAAAAAAAAAAAAAATTTTTTTTTTTTTTTTTTTTTTTTTTTTAATATAAAAGGGAGTGACATTGTTTTACCAGATCAGTCGGTGTGCAGTAGCACTTTAAAACGAGGATGGCGACGGCACTTCCACAGTTATTAGACTTGCCCGTGGACATTTTGTTCCTGATTTTGAGAGACTACGTTCCACTCAAAGATAAATTGCACACGCTTTATAAAATGCCTGAATTTCGATCGTTTCTAGAACATCGTGCATCTTATCTGAGTTCTCCTGGTCCATTTTCGATGGACTATATTGAACTTTTGCGCTTATACAGACCCGGCTATTATGTTCATCGGATTGTTTTGGGTTGGTGGACCTATCTGCGATTCGATGACGCCACGTTACAATTCACAGAGTATCGCTTTGACCTCAACCACTGTTTCTTCCGACCCAACAGCCGTGTTGAGTTTTCTCGTCAATCCATTTCGACCATGAAAAAAGAAAGAGAATTTTTGCTTCGTTTCCAATCTTTCGAAGAGAAAGAGTCAAAATATTTGCTCTATTATCTGGAAGTGTATGGATACATTACGGTTCTCTATACACCTCCTTTGTGTAAAATAGCCTTTCACGTTTGTCCTTTGAACGGGTATCGCGAAATTTCGATCGACAAACCCATCCGTGTGAAACATTTTTTTGTAGACCGCTTTTGGGAAGTGACGTTGACTCGAGAGAAAAAAATAACCATTAAATGTGTGGACCATGTCGAGTGCCGTTGCAAAAAATTATTTTATGAACTGGACCCTATAACCTTTGAATTTTCAAAAGATTTCACGTATCTGACGACGGATAGAGGGGGGATAATTACTGTGCAAACATGTTCCAATTACAGACTGGCGGACGAAAACCACGTTGAAGGATTTACTGTATACCACAATTATGAAGAAAAGAAAGGAAGATTAATCGTAGAAGAAGACAAACACGACCCACAGTTGAAAAAACTTCTAATGGATAAAGACACAATCTGTAAGTTTGAAAACTTTATGTAAATATTTTGAGTCTTGACACAGTTAACAGTTACTGGGGATACCGACAAAAAAAAAAAAAAAAAAAAAAAAAAAAAAAAAAAAAAAAGTTTTGGATAGTATATATATTGAACGCGAGGCTCCGAGCGTCAGCATTTCAAACCTTTCTGGAAGCCCAGCTCGATGGAATCGTGTATATTTTGTGCTCAAAGTGTCAAGCGACGATCGAGATTGAAAAATTGTAGGCATAAAGCGCACGGAAAATGTTTGAAAAAATATTTGGAAACTAATGATGACATGCGGTGTCCTAAATGTGGCGAAAATTTGAAATCGGCTGATTTGTGGTACGTTCTGTATCATTACGAAACAAGTTCCACCCCTGAACGTTATCGTGAATTACATAGACGCATGCGAGTCATGTCCTTCAGAGATGCAAGCGAGTTGAGCGGCGCCGAATTATCAGATTGATCAAAGGGGGGGGGGGGGAAAGATGACGACATCGACCAAAGTAACCACCACCCCACTCGTTCTTTTGCTTTAGTCGAGAGGCGGGGTGAAACAACAAGACTCCGACCGTTTCAATTTGCATCTAAAAAAACTCGTTCTTTCATTCGTGGCTAAACTTCCAAGGACAGTACGTGACTGGCATCTTTTTTTTTGAAGCTGGGAACTCTGAACCGAGTCGTATATAAACGATCGAAAAAATTCTTTTCATTCTCATTGCTGTTGCTACCGTCGCTACTACTACTCCTCCTACTCCTCCCGAGAGAGACAGAGAACATGGCATTCTTTAGAATCCAAATCAAACTCAATGAAAGGACCGAAACCGTCATGGGCGTGTTGGGAGACCACGACGGACAAGTATATTATTCCGTGGACGACGTGGCCCGGTTCGTTCCCGCGTCCATGCGGCGCACCACTTGGCTGCCGAGTCAACGTCTGGAAGAAATTGTGATCGATCCACCGTTTCCCAAAACCATGATGATGATGGGACATCGAGACGTCCTGGATGCGCTCCGGTTTCTCCCGTGGTCGCATTCCAAGCGGTTCGTGCGAACGCTCGAATACGGCTGGGTGACAGACCTGCCGTACGATTACAACTTGAAACTTTTCATCATCAAGCAATGCGAAACGGGAGATGGGATACAATATCATCAGTGGATTGAGGATTTTAAAAAAAACTATGGACCTGTGCTGCTGCGACAAAACTGACAAAACACCCTAATCTTTCTCAAACCGAAAAAAAAATCGGTGTTGAAAGAGTAAAAAAAATGGGGGGTCGAAGAAAAAGTCTGGATTCCAGACTTTTTCTTCGACCCCCCATTTTTTTTACGACAGACGACATACCAATATTGGTTAAATGTTATGTTAAAAAAAATTGTTTTTGTAAACTGTTTAGAAACAAAAAAAAAATAAAAAAAAAAGTTGAATTACAAATCTCATGTTTTTATTTCACACACGCATACACAAACTTACACTGTGTACAAGTGGTTAAAAAAAAATGAATTATATTTTTTTTTACATCGAAATTTTTTTAACATAGAAAAAATCATCTTTTATTTTTGCAATGTTTTATTAAAAGAGTCCGCAAGTACTTTGACGGAGATGAACTATTTAAAAAAAAAAAAAAAAAAAAAAAAATGATTGAGCGATAAGTAAAAAAAAATTGTATATACGCATGCTAATGTTTTTTTTTACAAATAATAAAGTATGACATCGCCTCCCAATATTGGAAACCAATAAGTTGCAAAAAAATGGGCCAAAGATTTGGGGGATTTTTTTTTCACCCCCAAAATCTTTGGCCCATTTTTTTGCAACTTTTTTTTTTCATAATTATGTAAAAAAAAAGTTAGTTCTCATCATCGATTGTTCTGTTTTCCGCCTCTTCTTGAGCGCATTTTTCTTTAAAGTTTTGTATCCAAGTGTCGAACGGTATACCTTCTTTCTCGTCAAAAGTTTGTTGGAGCACAGGAGGACTGTTCCCGTCGTTCTGGATTTCTTTCACGTACCCGAATCTCAGGGCATAATACACCGATCCTTCTCGCTCCGATTTCAACGAATCGAGCAGGGCCGAATGTTCGATCACCCAAGTGTCCGATCTCAATTTGCACGCGTTCGTGACGTCTTTCATCTGGCAGGTGGCCATCGAGACTCGCCATCCGTAACTCTGTCCTGTGGCCAGGGCGATATCCGAAGTGCAAAAGTACACTTTGCCGTCGTTTCCGACTACTCCTAAAATGTCGAAAAAGTACCAACGTTTCGAAATATGGAGTCGAAACAACATGTTGACTACCAAACGAAAAAACAAAAAGAACAGAACCGTGAAGTATAAAGTATTACTCTTACGAATGAGTGTGCGTGCGCGGAGAGAGAGAGAGAGGGAAGCTCCACCTCCTGTTTTTTTTTTCTTGTCGCACCACGTGGTTAAGGGGGAGGGGGGAGATTAAATTTTGTATTTCTATTTTTTTTTAAAGTCTCGAAAACCAATATTGGTAAGCAAATTGATACAAAAAAAATGGGCTGAAAGGGAAAAATATCCCTTTCAGCCCATTTTTTTTGTACTTCAACACTGAATATTCAGCATAAGAAGTTTTTTTTTTTTTTTTTTTTTTTTTTTTTTTTTTTTTTTTTTTTTTTTTTTTTCAGTCCTTGGGTAAAAATTCTTGAGCAGAGCTTCCGTGCAGTACAATCAATTTTTTAGGTGGAAAACCGGAAAGCCAAATCATGACACCTTCTTCCGAAGTGTTGTCGTTTACGAGACGAAATCTTTTTTTCGGAGGCAACGCATTTAAAGGTTCGGGACGTTTGGTTGGTGGTGGTGGTGGTGGTGGTGGTGATGGTGGTGCAGCAGCAGCAGCAGCAGCAGCATCGTCGTCATCATCCTCTTCCTCCCCTTCTGTGAAATTGTAAGGCGGATCGGCCGGAGTGTAGGGTTCGAAAGCCGAATTTGCACTGACTTTCAAATGAACGCAAGTCGACAAGTTGGAAAACTGACTGCCGCCGCCGCCGCCGCCGCGAGGATCGGGTACCGGACTGGGCGGTGGTGGGTACGGAGGAGACGTGGGTGTATATTCGCTCGATCGGCTCTCTGTAGCGAAAGTATCCATGGAAACGGGTTCGATAACCACAGCGGCAGATTTAGCGTGTGCAATCACCGAATCTGGATTCGCAGCAGTAACGGGATTGGGACTCGCAACGGGAGAAATCCTTATAGGGGGCGATACGTGGTAGGTAGGGGTTTCTTTCGAATAACCGGGTTCCTCCTCGTCTTTGTCGTCTTCCTCATTGAGATGTCGAGCGACTTCGGCGGCGGCTTCTTCGGAGGCGGCACCTTCTTCCTCGGCATTCAGAGCCCTTCTGTAGGCGTCGATCCATTGGTAAAATTCGACTGCATCCCAATCGCTTCGAGAGCAGTGTTGGGCGATTGGAAACTGAAAAGTTTTTTTCACCCGAACGTAAAACTCTTTGCCGCTCAGTTTTTTGAAGGCGACTTGCGCTCGTTTCGATTTGCAACGTTCGAACACGTAGAGCGCGTGGTTGTGGGTGAAGAGCTGCAATTTCAAAAGAGATTTTTCCAAACCCCGAGTCCAGTACTCGCTGGTGACGTCTTTCACTTTGGTGGTCGAATGATTGCGAGCAAAGTGATAGGGAGATCGATAATTCAAGTATCTGGCCACAGAAACGGCTCCCCAGTACAAGTTTCCCTTATTGCCGATCACGCCCCACAATTTACCACTCGTTTTGTCGAAACTCACTTGAAACAGCATCTTTTATTGGAAAGGAGGGCTCTCGATTAGTTCGCACGCGAATGAAGAAAAAACCCCGACGAGCGAGTTGTTTTATAGTCTATGATTTCTCTCTCTCGGTAAACGAGGGGTGGTGGTGGTGGATACACACGCACGCGGGTGAGTAGAAAAAAAAAATAATGAGAGAATCAAAGTCGAAAAACAGCGCGCACATGTTACTAAAGAAAAGAAAAATTCCGCATCAGTGGCGATTGGAGAAGTAGGAGGGGGGGGGGGAAGAAGAAGAAAACCCGTTTGCTAGGCAAAGAGGAAGAGGTGTGTTTCTCGCTCGCATACTCAAAAGATGAATAAATTATTCACATCATCTCTAAAGAAAGTAAAAAAAGGGGAGGGGGGAAGAACAAAATGAAAGAACTATTATGTATTTTTTTTTCAATGTTAGGTATCAATCGATTACTATTTTTTTTTTAAAAGTCGCGATTCCAACATGAGCCTGATTGCAATTTTTTTTTGTAAATAAAAAAAACAATAGGTTAAAAGTAAAAAAAAACAAAGAATTGCACTTATGTATAGAGTTTTGAATCATATAGATCTTTTTATTTTACACTTATTTTTTTTTATGGAAAAAAAGTTTCCAACGTTGGTCACGAGTTGTTTGCAAAAAAATGGGCTAAAAGAGCCGTGCTTTTTTTTTTCGTTTGTTATGCAAGCACGACTCTTTTAGCCCACTCTTTTGCCTCTTCAAACAGAGTTATTTTTAATTATTAGGAGAAAAAAAAGATGCCAACGTTGGTCATGAGTTGTTTGCAAAAAAATGGGCTAAAAGAGTCGTGCTTTGTTGTTTACACGCACGACTCTTTTAGCCCATTTTTTTACCTCCTCAGGAGAAGTTTTTTTTTTTTTTTTTTTTTTTTTTTTTTTTTTTTTTTTTTTCAGTTTATATATGTACTTTTATGAATCGGGGTATTATTTCATTACTTTCAAGACAGTAAAAATTTGGTGATACCTTTCCACGTTAGCAATAATATTGTGGGATATCCTTCTGTATTATATCTCAATATTTTAGCATAATCCATGGGAGCAGTCTTTGCGACCGGAGTCGTCGACATGACACTGTTTTGCGGCTGCGGCTGTTGTTGCTGCTGCTGCGATTGTGGCTCTGGTTGTTGTTGTTGTTGTTGTTGTTGTTGTCGTTGTTGCGGTTCGACCACTGCTACTTGTAACGACTGAGGTTGTTGCTGCCGCAAGAGGATTTCTTCTTCCGTCGTGCGATCGACGTGCGTCTTGTACAACTTGTCGACCGCTTTTTTTTTGAAAAAAGTAAACCACACGAAAAACAGGTCGAGCGTCAACATGTCCGTGATGGTCATTTCGTTCACGATCATCAGTTGGGTGAGATTCTGGAAATCCGCGGGATCGTGCTCGGCCAGCACTCGGACGTACGTTTCCGGCGAATCCAGTTTTCGAGCAAATTCCTGGACCGCTTCGACGGGACTCGCCAGCAAGAGTTTGGTCGCGGATTCGTGACTCGTGACGTGTTTTCTCGACGCGTTTTGTGACAGGAAAGATGGCAACAACGCGTCCTTCAGAGTCGCGGCCACGTGTCTTACGCGCACGCTGCTGCTGTAGTCGCGATGAAAAATTCCCAGGATGCGGTTGAGGTCGGACGTGAACCAGTAGAGGGACTCGTCGAATCCCACGAACCCGGTCAAGACGTAATGTTGGTAAGGATTCGGTTTGTACTGGATGCAGAAAGCCATGATGGTTTGTCGTCGTTGTGTGCGCGCGTTTGGCGAGAGAGAGAGAGTAAAACACGCGCCCAGGTTACTTGTCCACATATACGAAACGAGTTTATATTTTTTGTGTTTGTGTGTGTGAAGAGGCGGGACTATGATGAGCGAGCGCAGCGAACCGGAGGACGACGGGAGAGAGAGGGAGTAAACAAAAAAAAAGAGCGAATGCGAGAAGAAACCACTTTGAGAAGAAGAAGGGAGGGTAAAAAGTTAAGGATGGGGAATATCCGTAAGTGCGTGTCTCTGCCACCGCGCCGCCGCATCCTCCCCTCAACGAGTAACGAAACAAAAATAATAATAACAGGATGGATGGATGGATGGATGGTGGTGATGATGGAAAAAGAGATGCGCGATAACTGGTCTTTTTTTTTTCTTTATTGGGAGAAATGATAGCTCAGTGCATAAGTTGAGAAAATGATTTTTTTTTTTTTTTTTTTTTTTTTTTCAGAAAAAAAAAAACCCGATATTGTTTCGAATATTTCTGTTCAGGAAGAGTTAAAAAAAAAGAAAATGGGTCGAAGGAAAATTTCCTTCGACCCATATTTTTTTTGTGTTTGAGATGTTACCAACGTTGGAGGAGGGGGGAGGGGAGAGAGAATATACCAAAATATTACTTTAACAATTTATTCTCTATAACTTTGAATATATATTTTTTTCGCAAAACGTGAAAATGTAAAATTCAGAATGCACAATGAAAAAAATATTACTTATTTAAGAGAAATTTTGCTGCTGTCATTTATCAATGTTTCGTCTTCAAACGCTATGACGTCATACTTTATGAATTTAGTACATTTGCGATGACTGCATTTCAATTTCATAATGTGCCATTAGGAAATATTACATATTTAACAATTTTTTTTTTCAATCTGGCTACAAATACACTTTAACAAACTTGAACCTTTTGCCGCATCGTCACTCCTCTGCTTTTATAGAATAGCTCTCTTTCGACCAATGAGACTGCTCTACGATAGGATGAAGTAATCATTTTCTATAAAAGTGATGGAGTGATGATGTAGTAAAAGAGTCAATTTTTTAACACTGTTTTGTCATCGATGTTTACTTAAACGCTATGACATTATACTTTACGGATTTCATACATTTGTGATGACTGCATTTCAATTTCAGTATTGCGTCATTTTTTCGATAATTTAAACAATTTAATAATTGATTCGTTTATTTGCGTAACTGTTTGTTTCACTGTGTCATTGAGGTACGCGTGGTTGACGGTATATATAGATTCTCAATGAGTTAACGTTTCATTCTTGCTAAATATTAGATGCGATGTGCAATTTACTTTACGAGCGATTAAAATCTACTTGGACAATGTGGTACGTTTTAATTTCAAGATTAAGTTTAAGTTTTTCTTCCCGTTTTGGATTTTTTTTATTTCGTAAAATTTCTTCTTGGCTTCAAGGAACTGTTTTGAAAATTTCTATTATTCTTAGATTGAAGATTTTCGATGTCATATATTTCTCAAAATCTCAGTCAGTTATTCACAAAGTTGCAATTGAGACGAGATTTAGAGAAACTATGACATCGAAAATGTTCAATCCACGAATAATAGAAATTTTTATCAATAATATATGAGTTCTTTTTATTTTTCTTGTTTTACATTGTTGTAAATTTCTTTTATTTTCTTTTATCACTATACATTTTGAATAGTTTCCTATATTTTCTTTTTTTTTATTTTCTTTTATCATTATACATTTTGAATAGTTTATCAAAATCTGCCCCTCAACACTATATGATTTTTTTATTTTCTTGTTTTACATTGTAAATTTCTTTTATCATTATACATTTTCCCATATTTCTTTTCATTTTTTTCTGCTTTTATCACACATTTTAAATAGTTTATCAAAATCTGCACCAACATTATTTGAGTTTTTTTATATATTTTTTGTTTTGCATTTATTTTTTTTTCAATCGATCCATCTGTGAAAAAATATTTACTGAATTTATGGAAATACGTTTTCAAATACATAGTTTCATTTTTTTTTCTCAATCCATATTTAAAGATTATTTGCTGAATTTATGGAACGCGTTCAAATATATTTTCTTTCCAGTTTCTTGTGTTTTGATTTATTTTACTATTACCAGCCAAATATAAAATTTCTAATATGAAAAAATATGAGAATAAGCTTTTTGTTCTTGCTTTAAAGTTTGAATTCTTGTCGATTTATTTAAATGACAATATATTTTCTTCCCAGTTTCTTATGTTTTGGTTTATTATTAATACCCAAGTATATAGGATTCCTAATTTCTACCGATATTTTTTTTTCAATGCGAGAAGGAAAAAAAAACATGAACCTTGAAATTAAAACGTACCCGAAACATGTTCCAACCAATTTATTCAATCCCGAATACCCGCCAAATAATATATTTTCTTCTCAGTTCCATTCAATGCTTATCATAACCACGGGATTTTCTAATTTCTGTCATGAAATTTATGCGAGTCACATCATGAACTTCTTTTTTTATTTTTATTTTTTGCCTTTCGGCAGCAATGGAATCTTTGTTCTTTGTTTTTCAACCTCCTGATCACCTTGAAACTGTATGATGCGAGCGAGCGAAAAAAGGGAAAGGAACTCTTACTTTGAACTAACCATTCGCTCGCCTCCCCCCCCCCCGCCCGAAAGCCACGAACGCTGTCCATCCGGATGATACGCCCCGCATTCCGTTTCGACTAATCGCAGCAGCCTCTTTTGAGCGGATCTCTAGCAGCAGTTGGGGAGGCGGGCGCGGATGCCAAGACTTTAAAAAGAAGCTTCGCGCCCTTTTTCATTTCTTCACAGAGTTTTGACTTTTTTATCAAGCAAACTCCCCGACACGAATCATGGCCTCTCCGCAACTGCTGGATTTACCCATCGACATACTCCTGATCCTTTTTCGAACGTTCATCCCTTTAAGGGACAAACTGCGTCTTTTGACGAGCATGCCGGAATTTCATCCCATCTTGACGTACCGGTCGGCTTACCTCTCGTCTCCCGTGCCTTTTTCGACCGCGTACTTGCAACGGCTGAGCCGAATCCGACCCGGCTGGTACTTCGCCACGCGAAACTGGACCCATCGATTCTGTCTTCGCCTCGATCCCGAAACCCTGAATTTCGCAATCTATCACTTTTTCCTCGAAGGATTCGAAGGCCATTACAAACCCGCCGTCCTGCACCAAAGTTTCTTTCGCGGATCCATCGACCGCGTTTTTCAAAACATCGAAAGTTTCTTGACGCAGTTCCAGTATCTAGAGGAGGAGGACGAGGGAGGGGAGAAGACGGCATCCAGACCCCCCCTTCCGCGGCAACAGCAGCAGCAGCATCAGCCCAAAATGTACATGTATCGCCTGGAAGGCTACGGACTCGTACTGATCGACTCGACCGCTTCGCGAAACGGCCAACACAACTTACGGTTCTACGACTGGAGCGAAGTCAAGATCCTGCCCGGTCGCTGGCAACAAATCTACTGTCGATGGCGTTTGGACACCCATTTCAAAATCAAATGGAAACTCAACAAAACCCTCTACGTCAAATGCATGACCCCTTCGCCCTATTACTGTCACTGCGAAACGCGATTTCAGAGACTGTCTCCGATAACTTATCGAGTTTCGCCGAATCTCAGCAGTCTGAAATGGAACGAACAAGAATCCGTGCCTCTAGTGGGAGTGCAAGAGTTTCGACTGGAAGAAGACGAAAACCACATGGAATCCAAAATGACTTATCACGTAAATTATAAGTTTTATAACTCGTTAGAAGTCGAAGTCATCGCCAGAAGAAACGAACGACTGAGAAGCCTGTTGGAATAAAAAACTTTTTCATCACCAACCCACCCCCCCCCACCAAAAAAAAATCTTTCCCATATTGCTGATGGAATTTTTTTTTCCATCAGATTGTTCCAAGGGAAAGGCAAAAAATTGCGCCAAAGGTTTTAAAAAGAAAAATTGGTTTATCCAATTTCTTTTTAAAACCTTTGGCGCAATTTTTTGCGACAAACAGAGTACCAACGTTGGCACAGAAAATAGAATGAAAGAAAAAAAAAATCTTTCCCATATATTGCTGATGGAATTTTTTTTTTCCATCAGATTGTTCAAAGGGAAAGGCAAAAAATTGCGCCAAAGGTTTTAAAAAGAAATTGGTTTATCCAATTTCTTTTTAAAACCTTTGGCGCAATTTTTTGCGACAAACAGAGTACCAACGTTGGCACAGATAGAATGAAAAAAAAACGATCTTTTTTGCTTCCTTTTCGGGAGTAACGGGCAAACACTTTTAAAATTTTTCAAGCTATGTTTTTGAGACTTGTAAAAAGTTGTTCTTTACAATATATATATATATATATATATATATATATATATATATATATATATATATATATATATATATATATATATAGTAGACTCCTTCAAAGCCGCACTCCTAAAATCCGCAACTCTCTAAAATTCTCACATATTTTAAGGATGTAAACAATGAAATATTCAGTTCAGATGTAGGTGCAAAATTTGACTTTTTAGCTTTATATCAATTCCATACATTTTTTCATTTGTAATTTTTGTTAAGGTTATTGAATTCATGTTTTTTCATGAAGAAAGAATAACTTATTTCTGAAAAAAATAAAGATATTGCTGATTTCATTGATGATTACAATCTTACCGAATATATTTATGTATTAATCAAGCTTTTTTTAATTATTAAATCTGACTAAACTTGAAATAACGTTTCATTATTTTATGATCTTGATGTGAATTAGTAATGTACCTTTATGAGGCAAGTTTCATTGAATAATTTAGGAAAAAAACACATTTCATCTCTATATAATGAATATTTAATTGTACATTATTGATTATGGCACGAAAATGTTAAAGTGTTTTTTTTTTTAATTCCAATATTGGTGACCTAAAAGTATTTTTAAAAAAAGGACAAAAATGAACCGAGGAAAAAAAAAAGTTTTTTTTTCTCTCGGTTCAAATTCGTAAACCGAGTCGTTTACAACGTTTTCTTTGCTCTCGTTTAAACTGGTGCAACCAGTCTAAAAAACTGCTTCCCGTCGTCGCGTCTTTCGTCTGTACCAGCAACCAGGGTTCCGTCAATCCCCGATGTCTCGACCACTGTTTTCGAGGAACCACGCGTCCCCAGGTGATAAAGTCTAATAGTTTTTTGCCCGATTTCAATTTGATCAGTTTTCTTACGAGCGCGTACATTTCCACACCGTCGCCGCTTTCACTGTTGCTGCCTCTGCCACACCGGTAGTTGCAAATTCCTTCGCAACTCAAGGATCTCACTAGCGGACGTCCCAAAAATCTTTCGAGATCGACGCTTCGAAAATATACCGTACCGTTTGTGGTGACGTGACAGTGTATCGCCGCACCAATTTTTTCATTCACTTCTTTTAACAATCTCACGCGAAAAGACATTCTTCGGCTCGAGAAGAGAGAAAGAGATTCAATAGCTATACTTTCAAACCCAAAAAAAAATAGACCGGACTACTAAACTTTATGTTTTTCATTTAATCTCTCTCTCTGAAAGATAAAAAACGCAGTGTTGGGTCGGCAAGACAAAGACAAAGAGTCTGCATACCTTTCAGGGTGTAGGGAAACAACAACTAAAAAAAAAACCCCATCCTGTTTCGTGAGAAAGTTGACAAAGGCATGCATGCCCTTGAGGGGGGAAAAAAATGTTTTTCAGATGGGAACGAAAAAACAGAATTAAAAGAATAACATCCGTTGACCTTGCATGCCGAAGCAATCGAGCCGCAGCCGGTTAGCCTTGAGAGCCGACTGGACGCGCCCGCACGTCCGCCCGCTCGCTCGCTCGCTCGAGTGCATCGAATGGATGGGAGGAGGAAAAGGAGGAGGCGGGAGGGGGTAAGAAAACAACACGCGGAACGTCGACTAGAAGAATTAGAAGTTGAAATAAAAAGGGAAATCTTTTTGCGAACAAAGATTAGAGACAGAGAGGGCAAAATGGCAGCGGTCGCGGAAACATCCACGTCTATGTCTTCTACTACTACTACTAATACTAATACTAATACTCTCGCGCCCTCCCCTATCCGACTCACGGATTTACATCCCGATATCTTGTTAACGCTTTTTCGCAACTACATACCTCTGCACGATAAATTGCACGTGCTTTCTAAAATGGAAGAATTTCGCACTCTGGTCCGGTGTCGCGGGGCCTACCGCATACCGCGCGGAGCACCTTTTTCGAACGCGTATCTGCGATTCCTGAGTCGCATTCGTCCCGGATGGTACGTGGCCCGAGAGGACTGGACGCACTGCTTCCGCTTGCAGATCGACGAAACCACGCTGCACGTTTCTCTCCGTCATTACGTGCTCTTTCCGCCCGAAATTTTGCAAACTTTGCTTTTTCGGCACCACTGGCAACAGCAGTCCCGCGTCGGCGTGGTGGCCTGTCATCGCGCGACCCTCCCGCAATTACATTCCAACCTGAGCAATTTTCTGGTGGACTATCACCCGTATCACCTGCTCGCCTACCATCTCCCGGGTCACGGATACGTCCTGGTCGAGCATTCCTCCCCGCGTCGTCCCACCCGTCTCTTTCAGATGCGCTTCTACGACGGCACGACCTGCATGATCGAAGTGGGACAGAAACGCGAAATGAGAGATTTCAGCAGCAGCGGCGACGGCAGCGCGCATTTTTCGGTTCTCTTTTCGGAAGACCGAACCATCGCGGTGCAATGCCTCCTGCATCGCACGTGTCGCCGTTGCGATCCTCGCGTTCGAGTCCTGTCCCCTTTCGAGTTTCGATTCGAAACGGATTTCAGAACCTCCTCCTCCCTGACTTGGAACCATCCCGAGGGGGTCCCGAGTATTCCCCTGGCCGGTCGACAAGTGTTTCGTTTGGGAAAAGACGGGCGCCACGTGCTTTCCGCGGCCCTGTCGAGTAAAACTTATTGTCCGCTTTCGAAAAAAAAGTGGAAAATTGAAAACAAAGCCGCTTGGGTCGAAGAACAGCAGCAGCAGCGGAAAGAAACAGCAGACAAGAGAAAGAGAGAGGCGGGGGTCGAAGATCAGCAGCAGCAGCAGCAGCAACAGGATGACGACGAACCTCTTCGTAAAAAATAAGTAAGTTTATTTATGCCTTCTTTTCCCTCGGGAAAAGGTAAAAAAATAAGCCAAAGGTTAAAAAAAAAGAAAGGAGTAAAAAAAAATTGTTTGGATCTTGGTCCAATTTCTTTTTTTTTTACTTCTTTTCTTTTTTTAACCTTTGGCTTATTTTTTTACGACGCATTCAGTACCAACATTGGATACGTGTCAAACGAAAAAAAAATTTTTTTTGAAGTCATCTTTCCCTCCCCCCCTCCCCCCCCATCTAACATCCCGATTAGATTCGCTTGAAGACATCGACACTCGAAAAAAAAACAAAAATCACAGAGAAACAAAAATTGAAAGGGGAAGAAGAGGATGGTGGTGGTGGTGGAGGAGGAAAGTGAGATAACGAAAAAAACCTTGAACCGTTTCGATGGTCAAGGAACTGCTGCTCGCTCTTTCATTGGTTACGAGTTGGTTTTTCTTTTTTTTTCTTTCTTTCTGTATCTGTGTGTGTGTAATATTCAAAGGAGGTGGAATATGAGAGAGGGATGGGATGGGAGATGGTTTGACTCTTTTTGTTTTTTTTTTCTTTAGACCCTCAACTATTTAACGTTGTCAGTCCCGTGTCGGGTTTTATATTTCGAAAAAGATGGCGACTGTTGCAACTGCTCCTCTCGTCCCTGCGAACGCTGCTGCTGCTGCTGCTGGTGGTGCGGCGGCGGCGGTAACGAAATCCACTCCTGCGACCGTCGTCCGTCTGTTCGACTTGCCCCCCGAAATCCTGTTTTTGATTTTTCGGCGCTACGTTCCGCTGCACGACAAAATCTATCGTCTGCTGAGCATGCCGGAATTTCGACCTTATCTGGAAGACCGCGCGGCCTACCTGTCGCGTCCCGTCCCTTTTTCGAAAGAGTACCTGTACGATCTGTTGCGAAGCATCCGACCCGGACTGTACGCGGCTCGCACCAACTGGTCGCATCGCCTGTGTCTTCGAATCGACCCGCAAAACTTGAACGTGTTCATCCATCACTACTATTTGGAAGGATACAATCCCAACGAGAAATTCGACACTCACTACTATGTCGGGCCCGTGGATCGCATGAAACGACACCTCGATGTTTTTTTCCAAGATTTCATGCGCTTGGATCGATCGCTGCTGCTCACTTATCACCTGAAAAATTACGGATACATCGTCGTCGGTCGCTCTCCGCATTTCCCGCGGAACCGCCACGCCTACAGGATGAAATTTTACGACTGGACCGAAGTCGAGATCCGGATCGATTCGAGGCGTCCGGTGACGTCCGGTCGTGTCAGCCATTTCCACGTGACGCTGACCGCGGACCACAGACTCTTGGTCGAATGTTCCTGCGCTTCCCTCTTTCGAGTCTGCCGCTGCACCCGCGTCCTGACGGAACTGTCTCCGATCGAGCTTCGAGTCGCCGAAAATTATCGGTCGCTCGTCTGGGACGTGGCAACAGAAGAAGAAGGACAACAACAACAACAACAACAACAAGCCGAAGCCAAAGCCGAAGAAGAAAGACACAAAACCATTGAACAAATCGGTTATCAGCAACTCAATTTGTTAGAAGGAGGATATTTCGTGGAATCCAATCTGTACTATAACTTGGGAATGTACCACCCGTACATTCGGGTGTTGGAAAACGAATTCCAACGCCTTTTTCATTAGCAGCTCAACATCAACAAATAACTTTTAATCAATAATCAAAGACTTTAAAAAAAACTTTTTTTTCCCACTTATCAATCTTTAACAGGAGATTGAAATAGGGAAAAAAGTAAAAAAAATGAGCCAAAGGTAAAAGGAAAAAAAAAATTTTTTTTTCCTTTTTACCTTTGGCGCATTTTTTTTACGACAAAAGTGTTACCAACATTGGGCTCGATCATTTAAAAAAAAAGAGAGATGGAGAAAAAAAACAATTTTTTTTTTCATTCAACAGATTGTTTCGCTTTTGAAGGCGGCAAAAAAAAGGGATCGAAAGGTTGAAAAAGAAATTCTTTTCAACCTTTCGATCCCTTTTTTTTGCATCACATTGATCACCAACATTGGTTTCAAGATAATAATAAAAAAAATAAACATCATTTTTATAGTAGAAAAACGAACTTTATATCGATTTTTTCTAAAACTTTGATGAAAGGTACATAATTTTTTAAAGAATAGACTTAATAAAATAACGCAAAATTTCGATCGGATCACGAGTTTCAAAAATTGGATTGAGTTGAGTCAAAGTCGAACTAGTATACATGGACAGCAGGAGCGACAATAGCGGTAGTAGAGGATAACTTTGTCATCTCCAAGCGGAAAGTGACTTTAAACTCATAAACGACTCCTATTTATACTGTCAAAAAAAAAAAAAAAAAAAAAAAAAATTTTTTTTTTTTTTTTTTTTTTTTTTTTAAGATAAACAGTGTCAAACATATATATCACTATGATATGTAAAGTAGTTTTCAACAATTTGTTAAAAAAACTACTCGACATGTAATTTTTACATACTCGAAAAAAAAAAAAAAAAAAAAAAAAAAAAAAAAAAAAATTTTTTTTTTTTTTTTTTTTTTTTTTTTTCTAATATTTATAATGTATGATTTAATCGATGACAAATGTCATCTACTGTAGGTGTAATTTCTTGTTGGAATGCATAGCCTACCGTTCCGAACGGGTGCATGACCCTACTAGTGTGGAGTATCCACGATGTAATATTGGTTTCCTCAAAACATCTCAGCAACACATTTAGCGCATCCTGATAAATTACATCGACTTGATCTTCAAATTTTTGCATACAGAGTACTGTAAATTTTCCTGCAACAATGAGACATTCTAAAACGATGCATTGATAGGGCATTGGTAATATTCCGGCCGACGACAATTCGTGGCGAAGTATGTTAAACTCTCCCAGTTCTAAAGTAGTTTTAACAATTTCGCTTAATTTTCTTTCTAAGATGGGACGAATATCCGATAATACGTTCACTTCTTCAATACTGACATTGAGTTTGAAGGGATGTTTTTGAAAGAAACGTCCTTGCATTCTTAAAATTGTAGTATACATCATCCATTCAATTTCATTTAATTTTGAAAAATCCACGGGTTTGTAGTGGTCCAGATGAGAACCATTGCTCACATTTGCAAGATATATAGATTCTGCAAAAAGATCTGGTAAAATGTAATCCATTCTGACCACCGACCTGTCCAAACAACAAACGTCAGAATGGCAAGAATAGCAAGGAAAATCGGGTAAACGTGCCATTGTTGCTGGAGTGTGGCAAAGTCGAATGAGGCAAGGCTGATGCGCGGACTGATATTTATGATAAATTGCGTTAAAAAAAAAAAAAAAAAAAAAATTTTTTTTTTTTTTTTTTTTTTTTTTTTTTTTTTACCTAGTGTCTAGCCTGGGTTCAGTTTAGGTCGCGATGCCCCGGCTCACTTTGGATATTTTTAAAAGGTTTCCCGATTCGGCCGTTCGAAAATATTTCTCCGGGGATCGCGGTGCACCTCGGATTTCCGACTCAGTTTAGGAATTTTGAATGGTTTCCCGGTCTCGCCGCCCGATACGGTCTTTCGAACGCGTTTCTCCTCGGGTCGCGACGCCTCGCTTTTCAGTCTCAGTTTAGGAAATTTGAAAGGTTTCCCGGTCTCGCCGCCCGATTCAGATATTCCAACGTGTTTCTCCTGCGGTCGCGACGCCTCGCTTTTCAGACTCAGTTTAAGAATTTTGAAAAGTTTCTCGGTCTCTCCGCTCGATTCAGATACTCGAACGCGTTTCTCCTGCGGTCGCGACGCCTCGGCTTTCCGGCTGAGTTTGGGAATTTCGAAAGGTTTCCCGGTCTCGCCGCCCAATTCAGATACTCGAACGTGTTTCTCGTGCGGTCGCGACGCCTGGGGTTCGCTACTCGGTTTAGGCATTTTGAAAAGTTTCTCGGTCTCGCCGCCCGATTTACATTTTCGAACATGTAAATCGGGCGGTCGCGATGCCTCGGTATTCCGGCTCGGTTTGGGAATTTTGAAAGGTTTCTTCGTCTCTCCGCGCGATTCAGATACTCGAAAATGTTTCTCGGGCGGTCGCGACGCCTCGTTTTTCCGGCTGAGTTTGGGTATTTCCAAAGGTTTCTTCGTCTCTCCGCTCGATTCAGATACTCGAAAATGTTTCTCCTGCGGTCGCGACGCCCGGGGTTCGCGACTCGGTTTAGGAATTTTAAAAGGTTTCCCGGGCTCGTGGCTCGATTCGGTCGTTCGAACGCGTTTCTCGGGCGGTCTCGACGCCTCGACTTCGCGACTCACTTTAGGAATTTCGAAAGGTTTCTCGGTCTCGCCGCCGCTCGATTTCGCTTTTCGAACGCGTTTGTCGGGCGATCGCGACGCCTCGAGTTCCCGACTCGCTTCGGGAATTTCGAGAGGTTTCTCGGAGTGCGCGAGACCTCGCGGCGCCTCGGGCTCGGGCGGTCGCGGCGCCTCGGGCTCTCGCTTCGGGGAGTCGTCGCCGTCGTCTCCCGGAGCGACGGCGGCAGCGGCAGCGGGAGCAGCAGAAACAGGAGCAGCAGGAGCAGGAGCAGCAGAAACAGGTGGAGCAGTGGGCAGTAAAAAATCCCGGACAAGTTTCGGGGAAACGAAAGGTCTTGGCACAGGCGGCGTGCTCGAAGGTTCTTCGAAGGCGAAACTTTTCAACGAGGGCAGGTTGCTCTCGGAGTCGGGAAAGGAGTCGAAGAGACTCTTGTGCGAGACGTTCCAGATTGCATCATCGGGAATAAAACAGTCTTCCAAGACTGAAAAGTCAATGTCCGAGGCAGGTAAAGAAAACGGAGAATATTGGAATAACGGGGCCATCTCGACGAGTGGCAATGTCGAATGAGGCTAGTCTGATGCGCGGACTGATATTTATAGTAGACTTGAAAAAAAAAAAAAAAAAAAAAAAAAAAAAAAAAATTTTTTTTTTTTTTTTTTTTTTTTTTTTTTTTTTAATGAAAATTTTAAATCTCCAAGTTTTCAGAAAAAAACATGAAAAATTATTTTTAGAGACATGATGACGTTTATATATTACAGTTCGCAATTTGCGAATTCGCAATGTGCGAGTTCTTGAATTCTTAATGGGTTTTAAATTCTCACTTTGGGTTCGGTGGGAAGCAAAAAACATGAAAAATTATTTTTAGACATGTTGACACTTACATATTACAATTCGCAATTCGCAACTTGCGAATTCGCAATGTGCGAATTCTTGAATACTTAATGAGTTTCACAAATTGTCAGGGAATTCAATTGTAGTAAGGGAACCTGACCCGTATTCACGCAAAAAAAAGACGTTCGAAGAAAACCGCGGAAAACTCCGAACGGTCCGGCCGACGGTCGCGACTGGGTTCGGACACGGTACCACCTACCGTCCACCAGTTTTGGAGATCAGAAACTCGCGGCCGCTGATGGGACCACTTACATATTCGCAATTCGCAATTCGCAAATTACGAATTCTTCGATACTTGATGAGTTTGAAATTCTCGCTTCGGGTTCGGCGGGAAGCAAAGAAAATTGTAAATGTATTAGAGGTCATTGACCTTTGACCTTGAACCAAGGTCAAATTATAAATTAACTCTGTGTTATTCGCAATTCGCAAATCACGGATTCTTCGATACTCGATGAGTTTCAAATTCTCACTTCGGGTTCGGCGGGAGGCAAAGAAAATTTTAAATGTAACAGAGGTCATTGACCTTTGACCTTGAACCAAGGTCAAATTATAAATTAACTCTTTGAACAAGGAGTCGAGCAATTTTATTCGAATAACATTTGCAACATGTCTGATAAACACGTTTTCGACTCTGTTTTTGGATCAGAAAACGAAATTTCAATGTTTATTTTAGATTATTTTGGGTAAAATACACGAAAAAAAACTTAACAAAAAAAAAGATGTTGAGTGGTTATAAAGGCACTAAAAAAAACAAAGATTGAAGTCGTGAGGCGGGAGCGCCAGCGCCCGCTTCACGACTTCAATCTTTGTTTTTTTAGTGCCTTTATAACCACTCAACACCCCGTAAAAAAAAATTAAATCGAAAGCCTGGATCTTTTCGTTTTTCCAAGCTTCTTAAATTTTTCCTTTTTCAGCATTTCATTTTTCCTTTTCAAAGATTCGTTTTCTCTTTTCAAAGTTTCGTTTTCCCTTTTCAAAATTTCGTTTTCCCTTTTCAAAGTTTCGTTTTCCCTTTTCAGAGATTCGTTTTCCCTTTTCAGAGATTCGTTTTCCCTTTTCGCTTCGACGAGTTCCTTTTTCAGTCTCGCAATTTCTCCTTCGTGCAGCTGTTGAATTTTGTCGTTCAGCTGGTGGATTTTTTCGTTCAGCTCGCAATTTTTGTCGCTCAACTTTGAACATTTTTCTTTCAACTGGGAATTTTTGACTTTCAGATTTGCACATTTACCGTTCAACTCGTCCGTTTTAACAGAGAGCGCTGTGATCTGCCGCTCCGAATCTGCGTGCTTCTGTTTCATCGAAACGATTTCCTCTTTCGACGCCGCGATTTCCGATTCGAGTTCCCTGTTTCGATCGACGATGGGTTTGAAGTCGTTGATCAAGCTCTGGTGGTAGGGGCGAGGGGTCCAGTGGTCTTCTCCCACGACGAAATAGAAGAGATTGCCCATGTCGGCTTGCTTTTCGAGCCAGGCTTCCCGAGTCAGGTTTTTCACTGAATCCGGATCGCGTTCGAAATAGAGTTTACGTTTGCCCGTGAGGTGTAGAAAAATGTCCGTGGGGCCCCGGCGGCAGGGTAGAAAATCTTTCGCGACCGGAAGGACGGTGTCGAGCGCGATTCCGGGAACGTCTTTGATTTTGAAGCGCCACTTGCGTTCGAAAAAAGTCATGACGGACTTCACCAGTTCCTCTCGATCGAAACTCCTGAAATTTTGGTCGAGGAGTTGGACGAGACCGCCTTCCCACTGCAGGACGAGCGGCAGCATGTAGTCCCTCGGGAGGCTCTCGAACAGGTAGAAGTGGTTCTGTTTCTCGGGGGATTTTTTGTCTTCGCCCGTGAAATTGCACCGGGATTCGCGCTTGCACAGGTAGCCGATGGTGTTGGCCAGATGCATGGCGGACGCGAGTCGTTTGTAGTACATGCATCTGAAATTTCTGCGCGGGCGTTGTTCTCGTCCTACCTCGATTTTCGCCCAGACGTTCCGTAAAAAGTGTCCGGGCGGAGACGACACCACGATCATGTGCCTGTGTTGCCTGAATCGCGCTTCGGGTGGCTGTCCTCCGTCGCACCAGCACGAGAACGGGAGGGTGCGAGTCCGTCCTTCGTCCCCGTCCACGGCTTCCAGAAACCCCGGAAACGCGGGAATTCGCACCATGACGTGAAACCATTCCGCCTCGTCTCCCAGTTCCAAATATTTTCGGACGCAGGAGACGGCCCGGTTCAGAGACTCGTCTTCGAAAGTCAGCGGGTTGGGGTCCAGGGGCATGGGCCAGACGAGATCGCAGGCGCGCGCGGGGGGAAATTCGAAAACGTGACCGAACAGACACTTTATCTCGGCCATGGGTTTCGTGTCGAAAGCCCTGGGTCTGGGTTTGACCGACGGCGTAAAGTTTTCGGGCGGTTGCGGTTCGGGTTGAACTCTGACGAGTCTCATGAATTTACGAAAACACGGAAGAAGGTGATCGACGTGATTATTTTTTTGTCCGCTTTTCCAAGAGACCTCGCCCAGACACCAAACGCAACAGAGTCGAGAAATTAACTGGTGGTTTTGAGAACAATGCTTTTCGAATTGTTTGGGTAAAAGAATGGTTTTGCATCGAGGACACGGGAAAGTTTTATGATTTTCAAAGATGCTCCTCGTATAACTTCTCAAAGATGTATAATCTTTAGCGTTTGGCGGCATGATGCAAAAGGTTTAGCGACAAGAAAATCTGTCAGATAGGAAGTAAAAGAAAAAAACTGTGGCCGGTCCAAAAACTTTCTTTTTATATACTTGTTATTTAAAAAAAAAAAAAAAAAAAAAAAAAAAAAAAAAAAATTTTTTTTTTTTTTTTTTTTTTTTTTTTTTTTACCATTAAACTTTCTTTTTATATACGTGTCATATAAAAAAAAAAAAAAAAAAAAAAAAAAAAAAAATTTTTTTTTTTTTTTTTTTTTTTTTTTTTTTTTTTCGTGAAAGTTTAATGGTATATAGGCACGAAAAACAAAGATTTTAGCCGTGAGACGGGAGCATTCATAAATAAATGAAAATCTAAATCCTAGGTCTTTTCGCCCTATCGAGTTCCTGCTTCAATTCCTCATTTTCCCTTTTGAGCGTTTCAATTTCCTCTCTCAGCTCTTTGTTTCGATCGACTATGGGCTTGAATTCGTTGATCAGGGACTGGAGATACGGACGGGGCGTCCAGTGGTCTTCCCCCACGACGTAGTGGAAGAGATTTCCCGTCTGGGCTTGTTTTTCTAGCCAGGCTTCCCGAGCGAGGTCCTTTAAATCCGGGTCGCGTTCGAAAAAGAGTTTGCGACCTTCGGTGAGATGGAGGAAAAAATCCGTCGGACCCGGGCACGGTCGAAATTCTTTCGAGACCGGGAGGACGGTGTTGAGCGTGATTCCGGGGATATTTTTTATTTTGAAGCGCCATTTGCTTTCGTTGAAATCCAAGTCCGCCTGTACCATTTTGTCCCGTTTCATGTGTTTGAAGATCGAGTCGAGGAGACTCGCGAGACCGCCTTCCCACTGCAGGACGAGCGGCAGCCGGTAGTCTTTCGGGAGGCTCTCGAAACAGTAAAAGTGGTTCTGTTTTTCGGGCGAATTGTCTTTGTATTCCGAAGAGAAATTGCACCGGGACTCGCGTTTGCACAGGTAGCCGATGGTGTGGACGAGCTGCATGGCCGAGTCGATGGGTTTGCAAAACAGACACTTGAAGTTTTTACGGGGCCGCCGGTCTCCTATCGCGATTTTC
The DNA here is from genome assembly GCA_964019185.1 of Maratus speculifer. Classification (NCBI taxonomy): domain Eukaryota; kingdom Metazoa; phylum Arthropoda; class Arachnida; order Araneae; family Salticidae; genus Maratus; species Maratus speculifer. The sequence continues at coordinate 218,970,622 of OZ025301.1, read as the reverse complement.
CCCCAGACGTTTCGTAAAAAGTGTCCCGGGGGCGAGGAAACAATTATCATGTGCCTGTGCCGCCTGAGTCGTGCTTCCGAGGGCTCGCCGCCGTCGCACCAGCAGGAGAACGTGAGGGTGCGCGTCCGCCCTTCGTCCCCGTCCATCGCTTCGAGAAACCCGGGAAACGCGGGAATCCGGACCATGGCGTGAAACCATTCGACGGAGTCTCCCAGTTCCACGTACTTTCGGACGCAGGAGACGGCCCTGTCCAGGGACTCGTCCTCGAAAGTCAGGAGGTTCGGGTCGAGGGGCATGGGCCAGACGAGATCGAGGGCTCTCGGAGGGGGGTCGAACGCTCGGTCGAACAGACACTTGGCCTGGGCCATGGGCTTCGAGTCGAATGGAACGGGCTCCGGTTTCGCCTCGAGAGAGGGACTTTCTGGCGGTGGTGAATCGACGGCTTGCGGCGAAGTCTTCAGCCTTAAGAATTTTCTCCAACACTGTATCATGTGATCGACGTGCTCGCGTTTCTGTTTGCTCGACCAAGAGGTTTCCCCGAGGCACCAGACGCAACAGAGTCTGGAATTTAAATTGTGCGATGCGGAGCAATGTTTCTCGAATTGGATGGATACGAGCGAAACGTTACAGAGAGGACACTGGAAGGAGGTGGGGTTTCGATTGAGAAATTTCCAATAATGTCTTAAATTCTCACATCCGTCTTTCGAAGATTTGTTTTGACAAGGCGGCATGATGCGGTGGGTACGATGAGACAGAAAACAATCCGACAAAAGGATAATTTGGGGTACGACTGAAAGTATTTATAACAATCTCCAAAAAAAAAAAAAAAAAAAAAAAAAAAAAAAAAAAAAAAAAATTTTTTTTTTTTTTTTTTTTTTTTGAAATAGTATTAAAGGCTCATAAATAAATGAAGACTTAAATTCAAAGTCTTTTCGCCCTATCGAGTTCCTGCTTCAATTCCTCGAGTTCCCTTTTGAGCGTTTCATTTTCCTCACTCAGCTCTTTGTTTCGATCGACTATGGGCTTGAATTCGTTGATCAGGGACTGGAGATACGGACGAGGGGTCCAGTGGTCTTCCGCCACCACGTAGTGAAAGAGGTTGCCCGTCTCGGCTTGCTTTTCGAGCCAGGCTTCCCGAGCGAGGTCCTTTAAATCCGGGTTGCGTCTGAAAAAGAGACGGCGACCTTTCGTGAGATGCACGAAAATGTCCGTGGGACCCGGACAGGGTTCGAATTCTTTCGCGACCGGGAGGACCGTGCCGAGCGTGATTCCGGGAATGTTTTTTATTCTGAAGCGCCATTTGCTTTCGAAGAAATCCATGTCTGCCCGTACCATTTCGTCTCGCTTCAGGTCTTTGAAAGTCGAGTCGAGGAGGCTCGCGAGCCCGCCTTCCCACTGCAGGACGAGCGGCAGCCGGTAGTCTTTCGGGAGGCTCTCGAAACAGTAAAAGTGGTTCTGTTTTTCGGGCGAATTGTCTTTGTATTCCGAAGAGAAATTGCACCGGGACTCGCGTTTGCACAGGTAGCCGATGGCGTGGACGAGTTGCATGGCCGAGTCGATGGGTTTGCAGTACAGACACTTGAAGTTTCTGCGGGGCCGCCGCCGCTCTCCCACTTCTATTTTCGACCACACGTCTCTCAGAAAGTGTCCCGGTGGCGAGGAAACTATGATCATGTGCCTGTGCCGCCCGAGTCGTGCTTCCGAGGGCTTTCCGCCGCCGTCGCACCAGCAGGAGAACGTGAGGGTTCGAGTCCGCCCTTCGTCCCCGTCCACGGCTTCCAGGAAACCCGGAAACGCGGGAATCCGGACCATGGCGTGAAACCATTCCACGGAATTTCCGAGTTCCACGTACTTTCGGACGCAGGAGACGGCCCTGTCGAGAGACTCGTCCTCGAAGGTCAGGAGGTTCGGGTCGAGGGGCATGGGCCAGACGAGATCGAGGGCTCTCGGTGGCGGGGGGTCGAACGCTCGGTGGTCGAACAGACACTTGGCCTGGGCCATGGGCTTCGAGTCGAAGGGAACGGGCTCCGGTTTGGCCACGAGAGTGTTCAGTTTTAAGAATTTTCTCCAACACTTTATCATGTGATCGCCGCGCTCCCGTTTCCGTTTGCTCGACCATGAGGTTTCCCCGAGACACCAGACGCAACAACGTTTGGAATTTAAACTGTGCGATGCGGAGCAATGTTTTTCGAATTGGATGGATACGAGCGAAACGTTACAGAGAGGACACTGGAAGGAGGTGGGGTTTCGCTTGAGAAAATTCCAATAAAGTCTTAAATTCTCACGTCCGTCTTTCGAAGATGTGTTTTGACAAGGCGGCATGATGCGATGGTGGGTACGATGAGACAGAAAATAATCTGACAAAATGACAATTTGGGGGGTACGACTGAAAGTATTTATAATGTTCACAATCTCAAAAAAAAAAAAAAAAAAAAAAAAAAAAAAAAAAAAAAATTTTTTTTTTTTTTTTTTTTTTTTTTTTTTTTAAATATTTATGACATAATATTTTGAGTCTTTACACAGTTAACAACTACTGCATCGCTTAGGAAATACCAACACCGATCAAACAACTGAAGGTCAAAGGTCAATGACCTCTTTAGATTTTTTGTTGACATAAAGAAGAAGTTATGAGTTATTTAGAAACTATTTTATAATGAATTGATTCGTTTCTGAATAACACATTTAGAAAATAATTTAAATTTGATTTATTCAAAAAAAAAAAAAAAAATTTTTTTTTTTTTTTTTTTTTTTTTTTTTTTTTAATATTTATGACATAATATTTTGAGTCTTTACACAGTTAACAACTACTGCATCGCTTAGGAAATACCAACACCGATCAAACAAAAGGATAATTTGGGGTACGACTGAAAGTATTTATAACAATCTCAAAAAAAAAAAAAAAAAAAAAAAAAAAAAAAATTTTTTTTTTTTTTTTTTTTTTTTTGAGATTGTGAACATTATAAATACTTTCAGTCGTACCCCCCAAATTGTCATTTTGTCAGATTATTTTCTGTCTCATCGTACCCACCATCGCATCATGCCGCCTTGTCAAAACACATCTTCGAAAGACGGACGTGAGAATTTAAGACTTTATTGGAATTTTCTCAAGCGAAACCCCACCTCCTTCCAGTGTCCTCTCTGTAACGTTTCGCTCGTATCCATCCAATTCGAAAAACATTGCTCCGCATCGCACAGTTTAAATTCCAAACGTTGTTGAGTCTGGTGTCTCGGGGAAACCTCATGGTCGAGCAAACGGAAACGCGAGCGCGGCGATCACATGATAAAGTGTTGGAGAAAATTCTTAAAACTGAACACTCTCGTGGCCAAACCGGAGCCCGTTCCCTTCGACTCGAAGCCCATGGCCCAGGCCAAGTGTCTGTTCGACCACCGAGCGTTCGACCCCCCGCCACCGAGAGCCCTCGATCTCGTCTGGCCCATGCCCCTCGACCCGAACCTCCTGACCTTCGAGGACGAGTCTCTCGACAGGGCCGTCTCCTGCGTCCGAAAGTACGTGGAACTCGGAAATTCCGTGGAATGGTTTCACGCCATGGTCCGGATTCCCGCGTTTCCGGGTTTCCTGGAAGCCGTGGACGGGGACGAAGGGCGGACTCGAACCCTCACGTTCTCCTGCTGGTGCGACGGCGGCGGAAAGCCCTCGGAAGCACGACTCGGGCGGCACAGGCACATGATCATAGTTTCCTCGCCACCGGGACACTTTCTGAGAGACGTGTGGTCGAAAATAGAAGTGGGAGAGCGGCGGCGGCCCCGCAGAAACTTCAAGTGTCTGTACTGCAAACCCATCGACTCGGCCATGCAACTCGTCCACGCCATCGGCTACCTGTGCAAACGCGAGTCCCGGTGCAATTTCTCTTCGGAATACAAAGACAATTCGCCCGAAAAACAGAACCACTTTTACTGTTTCGAGAGCCTCCCGAAAGACTACCGGCTGCCGCTCGTCCTGCAGTGGGAAGGCGGGCTCGCGAGCCTCCTCGACTCGACTTTCAAAGACCTGAAGCGAGACGAAATGGTACGGGCAGACATGGATTTCTTCGAAAGCAAATGGCGCTTCAGAATAAAAAACATTCCCGGAATCACGCTCGGCACGGTCCTCCCGGTCGCGAAAGAATTCGAACCCTGTCCGGGTCCCACGGACATTTTCGTGCATCTCACGAAAGGTCGCCGTCTCTTTTTCAGACGCAACCCGGATTTAAAGGACCTCGCTCGGGAAGCCTGGCTCGAAAAGCAAGCCGAGACGGGCAACCTCTTTCACTACGTGGTGGCGGAAGACCACTGGACCCCTCGTCCGTATCTCCAGTCCCTGATCAACGAATTCAAGCCCATAGTCGATCGAAACAAAGAGCTGAGTGAGGAAAATGAAACGCTCAAAAGGGAACTCGAGGAATTGAAGCAGGAACTCGATAGGGCGAAAAGACTTTGAATTTAAGTCTTCATTTATTTATGAGCCTTTAATACTATTTCAAAAAAAAAAAAAAAAAAAAAAAATTTTTTTTTTTTTTTTTTTTTTTTTTTTTTTTTTTTTTTTTTTTTTGAGATTGTTATAAATACTTTCAGTCGTACCCCAAATTATCCTTTTGTCGGATTGTTTTCTGTCTCATCGTACCCACCGCATCATGCCGCCTTGTCAAAACAAATCTTCGAAAGACGGATGTGAGAATTTAAGACATTATTGGAAATTTCTCAATCGAAACCCCACCTCCTTCCAGTGTCCTCTCTGTAACGTTTCGCTCGTATCCATCCAATTCGAGAAACATTGCTCCGCATCGCACAATTTAAATTCCAGACTCTGTTGCGTCTGGTGCCTCGGGGAAACCTCTTGGTCGAGCAAACAGAAACGCGAGCACGTCGATCACATGATACAGTGTTGGAGAAAATTCTTAAGGCTGAAGACTTCGCCGCAAGCCGTCGATTCACCACCGCCAGAAAGTCCCTCTCTCGAGGCGAAACCGGAGCCCGTTCCATTCGACTCGAAGCCCATGGCCCAGGCCAAGTGTCTGTTCGACCGAGCGTTCGACCCCCCTCCGAGAGCCCTCGATCTCGTCTGGCCCATGCCCCTCGACCCGAACCTCCTGACTTTCGAGGACGAGTCCCTGGACAGGGCCGTCTCCTGCGTCCGAAAGTACGTGGAACTGGGAGACTCCGTCGAATGGTTTCACGCCATGGTCCGGATTCCCGCGTTTCCCGGGTTTCTCGAAGCGATGGACGGGGACGAAGGGCGGACGCGCACCCTCACGTTCTCCTGCTGGTGCGACGGCGGCGAGCCCTCGGAAGCACGACTCAGGCGGCACAGGCACATGATAATTGTTTCCTCGCCCCCGGGACACTTTTTACGAAACGTCTGGGGGAAAATCGCGATAGGAGACCGGCGGCCCCGTAAAAACTTCAAGTGTCTGTTTTGCAAACCCATCGACTCGGCCATGCAGCTCGTCCACACCATCGGCTACCTGTGCAAACGCGAGTCCCGGTGCAATTTCTCTTCGGAATACAAAGACAATTCGCCCGAAAAACAGAACCACTTTTACTGTTTCGAGAGCCTCCCGAAAGACTACCGGCTGCCGCTCGTCCTGCAGTGGGAAGGCGGTCTCGCGAGTCTCCTCGACTCGATCTTCAAACACATGAAACGGGACAAAATGGTACAGGCGGACTTGGATTTCAACGAAAGCAAATGGCGCTTCAAAATAAAAAATATCCCCGGAATCACGCTCAACACCGTCCTCCCGGTCTCGAAAGAATTTCGACCGTGCCCGGGTCCGACGGATTTTTTCCTCCATCTCACCGAAGGTCGCAAACTCTTTTTCGAACGCGACCCGGATTTAAAGGACCTCGCTCGGGAAGCCTGGCTAGAAAAACAAGCCCAGACGGGAAATCTCTTCCACTACGTCGTGGGGGAAGACCACTGGACGCCCCGTCCGTATCTCCAGTCCCTGATCAACGAATTCAAGCCCATAGTCGATCGAAACAAAGAGCTGAGAGAGGAAATTGAAACGCTCAAAAGGGAAAATGAGGAATTGAAGCAGGAACTCGATAGGGCGAAAAGACCTAGGATTTAGATTTTCATTTATTTATGAATGCTCCCGTCTCACGGCTAAAATCTTTGTTTTTCGTGCCTATATACCATTAAACTTTCACGAAAAAAAAAAAAAAAAAAAAATTTTTTTTTTTTTTTTTTTTTTTTTTTTTTTTATATGACACGTATATAAAAAGAAAGTTTAATGGTAAAAAAAAAAAAAAAAAAAAAAAAAAAAAAAAAAATTTTTTTTTTTTTTTTTTTTTTTTTTTTTTTTTTTAATAACAAGTATATAAAAAGAAAGTTTTTGGACCGGCCACAGTTTTTTTCTTTTACTTCCTATCTGACAGATTTTCTTGTCGCTAAACCTTTTGCATCATGCCGCCAAACGCTAAAGATTATACATCTTTGAGAAGTTATACGAGGAGCATCTTTGAAAATCATAAAACTTTCCCGTGTCCTCGATGCAAAACCATTCTTTTACCCAAACAATTCGAAAAGCATTGTTCTCAAAACCACCAGTTAATTTCTCGACTCTGTTGCGTTTGGTGTCTGGGCGAGGTCTCTTGGAAAAGCGGACAAAAAAATAATCACGTCGATCACCTTCTTCCGTGTTTTCGTAAATTCATGAGACTCGTCAGAGTTCAACCCGAACCGCAACCGCCCGAAAACTTTACGCCGTCGGTCAAACCCAGACCCAGGGCTTTCGACACGAAACCCATGGCCGAGATAAAGTGTCTGTTCGGTCACGTTTTCGAATTTCCCCCCGCGCGCGCCTGCGATCTCGTCTGGCCCATGCCCCTGGACCCCAACCCGCTGACTTTCGAAGACGAGTCTCTGAACCGGGCCGTCTCCTGCGTCCGAAAATATTTGGAACTGGGAGACGAGGCGGAATGGTTTCACGTCATGGTGCGAATTCCCGCGTTTCCGGGGTTTCTGGAAGCCGTGGACGGGGACGAAGGACGGACTCGCACCCTCCCGTTCTCGTGCTGGTGCGACGGAGGACAGCCACCCGAAGCGCGATTCAGGCAACACAGGCACATGATCGTGGTGTCGTCTCCGCCCGGACACTTTTTACGGAACGTCTGGGCGAAAATCGAGGTAGGACGAGAACAACGCCCGCGCAGAAATTTCAGATGCATGTACTACAAACGACTCGCGTCCGCCATGCATCTGGCCAACACCATCGGCTACCTGTGCAAGCGCGAATCCCGGTGCAATTTCACGGGCGAAGACAAAAAATCCCCCGAGAAACAGAACCACTTCTACCTGTTCGAGAGCCTCCCGAGGGACTACATGCTGCCGCTCGTCCTGCAGTGGGAAGGCGGTCTCGTCCAACTCCTCGACCAAAATTTCAGGAGTTTCGATCGAGAGGAACTGGTGAAGTCCGTCATGACTTTTTTCGAACGCAAGTGGCGCTTCAAAATCAAAGACGTTCCCGGAATCGCGCTCGACACCGTCCTTCCGGTCGCGAAAGATTTTCTACCCTGCCGCCGGGGCCCCACGGACATTTTTCTACACCTCACGGGCAAACGTAAACTCTATTTCGAACGCGATCCGGATTCAGTGAAAAACCTGACTCGGGAAGCCTGGCTCGAAAAGCAAGCCGACATGGGCAATCTCTTCTATTTCGTCGTGGGAGAAGACCACTGGACCCCTCGCCCCTACCACCAGAGCTTGATCAACGACTTCAAACCCATCGTCGATCGAAACAGGGAACTCGAATCGGAAATCGCGGCGTCGAAAGAGGAAATCGTTTCGATGAAACAGAAGCACGCAGATTCGGAGCGGCAGATCACAGCGCTCTCTGTTAAAACGGACGAGTTGAACGGTAAATGTGCAAATCTGAAAGTCAAAAATTCCCAGTTGAAAGAAAAATGTTCAAAGTTGAGCGACAAAAATTGCGAGCTGAACGAAAAAATCCACCAGCTGAACGACAAAATTCAACAGCTGCACGAAGGAGAAATTGCGAGACTGAAAAAGGAACTCGTCGAAGCGAAAAGGGAAAACGAATCTCTGAAAAGGGAAAACGAATCTCTGAAAAGGGAAAACGAAACTTTGAAAAGGGAAAACGAAACTTTGAAAAGGGAAAACGAAACTTTGAAAAGAGAAAACGAATCTTTGAAAAGGAAAAATGAAATGCTGAAAAAGGAAAAATTTAAGAAGCTTGGAAAAACGAAAAGATCCAGGCTTTCGATTTAATTTTTTTTTACGGGGTGTTGAGTGGTTATAAAGGCACTAAAAAAACAAAGATTGAAGTCGTGAGGCGGTCGCTGGCGCTCCCGCCTCACGACTTCAATCTTTGTTTTTTTTAGTGCCTTTATAACCACTCAACATCTTTTTTTTTGTTAAGTTTTTTTTCGTGTATTTTACCCAAAATAATCTAAAATAAACATTGAAATTTCGTTTTCTGATCCAAAAACAGAGTCGAAAACGTGTTTATCAGACATGTTGCAAATGTTATTCGAATAAAATTGCTCGACTCCTTGTTCAAAGAGTTAATTTATAATTTGACCTTGGTTCAAGGTCAAAGGTCAATGACCTCTGTTACATTTAAAATTTTCTTTGCCTCCCGCCGAACCCGAAGTGAGAATTTGAAACTCATCGAGTATCGAAGAATCCGTGATTTGCGAATTGCGAATAACACAGAGTTAATTTATAATTTGACCTTGGTTCAAGGTCAAAGGTCAATGACCTCTAATACATTTACAATTTTCTTTGCTTCCCGCCGAACCCGAAGCGAGAATTTCAAACTCATCAAGTATCGAAGAATTCGTAATTTGCGAATTGCGAATTGCGAATATGTAAGTGGTCCCATCAGCGGCCGCGAGTTTCTGATCTCCAAAACTGGTGGACGGTAGGTGGTACCGTGTCCGAACCCAGTCGCGACCGTCGGCCGGACCGTTCGGAGTTTTCCGCGGTTTTCTTCGAACGTCTTTTTTTTGCGTGAATACGGGTCAGGTTCCCTTACTACAATTGAATTCCCTGACAATTTGTGAAACTCATTAAGTATTCAAGAATTCGCACATTGCGAATTCGCAAGTTGCGAATTGCGAATTGTAATATGTAAGTGTCAACATGTCTAAAAATAATTTTTCATGTTTTTTGCTTCCCACCGAACCCAAAGTGAGAATTTAAAACCCATTAAGAATTCAAGAACTCGCACATTGCGAATTCGCAAATTGCGAACTGTAATATATAAACGTCATCATGTCTCTAAAAATAATTTTTCATGTTTTTTTCTGAAAACTTGGAGATTTAAAATTTTCATTAAAAAAAAAAAAAAAAAAAAAAAAAAAAAAAAAATTTTTTTTTTTTTTTTTTTTTTTTTTTTTTTTTTTTTTTTCAAGTCTACTATAAATATCAGTCCGCGCATCAGACTAGCCTCATTCGACATTGCCACTCGTCGAGATGGCCCCGTTATTCCAATATTCTCCGTTTTCTTTACCTGCCTCGGACATTGACTTTTCAGTCTTGGAAGACTGTTTTATTCCCGATGATGCAATCTGGAACGTCTCGCACAAGAGTCTCTTCGACTCCTTTCCCGACTCCGAGAGCAACCTGCCCTCGTTGAAAAGTTTCGCCTTCGAAGAACCTTCGAGCACGCCGCCTGTGCCAAGACCTTTCGTTTCCCCGAAACTTGTCCGGGATTTTTTACTGCCCACTGCTCCACCTGTTTCTGCTGCTCCTGCTCCTGCTGCTCCTGTTTCTGCTGCTCCCGCTGCCGCTGCCGCCGTCGCTCCGGGAGACGACGGCGACGACTCCCCGAAGCGAGAGCCCGAGGCGCCGCGACCGCCCGAGCCCGAGGCGCCGCGAGGTCTCGCGCACTCCGAGAAACCTCTCGAAATTCCCGAAGCGAGTCGGGAACTCGAGGCGTCGCGATCGCCCGACAAACGCGTTCGAAAAGCGAAATCGAGCGGCGGCGAGACCGAGAAACCTTTCGAAATTCCTAAAGTGAGTCGCGAAGTCGAGGCGTCGAGACCGCCCGAGAAACGCGTTCGAACGACCGAATCGAGCCACGAGCCCGGGAAACCTTTTAAAATTCCTAAACCGAGTCGCGAACCCCAGGCGTCGCGACCGCAGGAGAAACATTTTCGAGTATCTGAATCGAGCGGAGAGACGAAGAAACCTTTGGAAATACCCAAACTCAGCCGGAAAAACGAGGCGTCGCGACCGCCCGAGAAACATTTTCGAGTATCTGAATCGCGCGGAGAGACGAAGAAACCTTTCAAAATTCCCAAACCGAGCCGGAATACCGAGGCATCGCGACCGCCCGATTTACATGTTCGAAAATGTAAATCGGGCGGCGAGACCGAGAAACTTTTCAAAATGCCTAAACCGAGTAGCGAACCCCAGGCGTCGCGACCGCACGAGAAACACGTTCGAGTATCTGAATTGGGCGGCGAGACCGGGAAACCTTTCGAAATTCCCAAACTCAGCCGGAAAGCCGAGGCGTCGCGACCGCAGGAGAAACGCGTTCGAGTATCTGAATCGAGCGGAGAGACCGAGAAACTTTTCAAAATTCTTAAACTGAGTCTGAAAAGCGAGGCGTCGCGACCGCAGGAGAAACACGTTGGAATATCTGAATCGGGCGGCGAGACCGGGAAACCTTTCAAATTTCCTAAACTGAGACTGAAAAGCGAGGCGTCGCGACCCGAGGAGAAACGCGTTCGAAAGACCGTATCGGGCGGCGAGACCGGGAAACCATTCAAAATTCCTAAACTGAGTCGGAAATCCGAGGCGCACCGCGATCCCCGGAGAAATATTTTCGAACGGCCGAATCGGGAAACCTTTTAAAAATATCCAAAGTGAGCCGGGGCATCGCGACCTAAACTGAACCCAGGCTAGACACTAGGTAAAAAAAAAAAAAAAAAAAAAAAAAAAAAAAAAAAAAAAAAAAAAATTTTTTTTTTTTTTTTTTTTTTTTTTTTTTTTTTAACGCAATTTATCATAAATATCAGTCCGCGCATCAGCCTTGCCTCATTCGACTTTGCCACACTCCAGCAACAATGGCACGTTTACCCGATTTTCCTTGCTATTCTTGCCATTCTGACGTTTGTTGTTTGGACAGGTCGGTGGTCAGAATGGATTACATTTTACCAGATCTTTTTGCAGAATCTATATATCTTGCAAATGTGAGCAATGGTTCTCATCTGGACCACTACAAACCCGTGGATTTTTCAAAATTAAATGAAATTGAATGGATGATGTATACTACAATTTTAAGAATGCAAGGACGTTTCTTTCAAAAACATCCCTTCAAACTCAATGTCAGTATTGAAGAAGTGAACGTATTATCGGATATTCGTCCCATCTTAGAAAGAAAATTAAGCGAAATTGTTAAAACTACTTTAGAACTGGGAGAGTTTAACATACTTCGCCACGAATTGTCGTCGGCCGGAATATTACCAATGCCCTATCAATGCATCGTTTTAGAATGTCTCATTGTTGCAGGAAAATTTACAGTACTCTGTATGCAAAAATTTGAAGATCAAGTCGATGTAATTTATCAGGATGCGCTAAATGTGTTGCTGAGATGTTTTGAGGAAACCAATATTACATCGTGGATACTCCACACTAGTAGGGTCATGCACCCGTTCGGAACGGTAGGCTATGCATTCCAACAAGAAATTACACCTACAGTAGATGACATTTGTCATCGATTAAATCATACATTATAAATATTAGAAAAAAAAAAAAAAAAAAAAAAAAAATTTTTTTTTTTTTTTTTTTTTTTTTTTTTTCGAGTATGTAAAAATTACATGTCGAGTAGTTTTTTTAACAAATTGTTGAAAACTACTTTACATATCATAGTGATATATATGTTTGACACTGTTTATCTTAAAAAAAAAAAAAAAAAAAAAAAAAAAATTTTTTTTTTTTTTTTTTTTTTTTTTTTTTTTTTTTTTGACAGTATAAATAGGAGTCGTTTATGAGTTTAAAGTCACTTTCCGCTTGGAGATGACAAAGTTATCCTCTACTACCGCTATTGTCGCTCCTGCTGTCCATGTATACTAGTTCGACTTTGACTCAACTCAATCCAATTTTTGAAACTCGTGATCCGATCGAAATTTTGCGTTATTTTATTAAGTCTATTCTTTAAAAAATTATGTACCTTTCATCAAAGTTTTAGAAAAAATCGATATAAAGTTCGTTTTTCTACTATAAAAATGATGTTTATTTTTTTTATTATTATCTTGAAACCAATGTTGGTGATCAATGTGATGCAAAAAAAAGGGATCGAAAGGTTGAAAAGAATTTCTTTTTCAACCTTTCGATCCCTTTTTTTTGCCGCCTTCAAAAGCGAAACAATCTGTTGAATGAAAAAAAAATTGTTTTTTTTCTCCATCTCTCTTTTTTTTTAAATGATCGAGCCCAATGTTGGTAACACTTTTGTCGTAAAAAAAATGCGCCAAAGGTAAAAAGGAAAAAAAATTTTTTTTTTTCCTTTTACCTTTGGCGCATTTTTTTTACTTTTTTCCCTATTTCAATCTCCTGTTAAAGATTGATAAGTGGGAAAAAAAAGTTTTTTTTAAAGTCTTTGATTATTGATTAAAAGTTATTTGTTGATGTTGAGCTGCTAATGAAAAAGGCGTTGGAATTCGTTTTCCAACACCCGAATGTACGGGTGGTACATTCCCAAGTTATAGTACAGATTGGATTCCACGAAATATCCTCCTTCTAACAAATTGAGTTGCTGATAACCGATTTGTTCAATGGTTTTGTGTCTTTCTTCTTCGGCTTTGGCTTCGGCTTGTTGTTGTTGTTGTTGTTGTTGTCCTTCTTCTTCTGTTGCCACGTCCCAGACGAGCGACCGATAATTTTCGGCGACTCGAAGCTCGATCGGAGACAGTTCCGTCAGGACGCGGGTGCAGCGGCAGACTCGAAAGAGGGAAGCGCAGGAACATTCGACCAAGAGTCTGTGGTCCGCGGTCAGCGTCACGTGGAAATGGCTGACACGACCGGACGTCACCGGACGCCTCGAATCGATCCGGATCTCGACTTCGGTCCAGTCGTAAAATTTCATCCTGTAGGCGTGGCGGTTCCGCGGGAAATGCGGAGAGCGACCGACGACGATGTATCCGTAATTTTTCAGGTGATAAGTGAGCAGCAGCGATCGATCCAAGCGCATGAAATCTTGGAAAAAAACATCGAGGTGTCGTTTCATGCGATCCACGGGCCCGACATAGTAGTGAGTGTCGAATTTCTCGTTGGGATTGTATCCTTCCAAATAGTAGTGATGGATGAACACGTTCAAGTTTTGCGGGTCGATTCGAAGACACAGGCGATGCGACCAGTTGGTGCGAGCCGCGTACAGTCCGGGTCGGATGCTTCGCAACAGATCGTACAGGTACTCTTTCGAAAAAGGGACGGGACGCGACAGGTAGGCCGCGCGGTCTTCCAGATAAGGTCGAAATTCCGGCATGCTCAGCAGACGATAGATTTTGTCGTGCAGCGGAACGTAGCGCCGAAAAATCAAAAACAGGATTTCGGGGGGCAAGTCGAACAGACGGACGACGGTCGCAGGAGTGGATTTCGTTACCGCCGCCGCCGCACCACCAGCAGCAGCAGCAGCAGCGTTCGCAGGGACGAGAGGAGCAGTTGCAACAGTCGCCATCTTTTTCGAAATATAAAACCCGACACGGGACTGACAACGTTAAATAGTTGAGGGTCTAAAGAAAAAAAAAACAAAAAGAGTCAAACCATCTCCCATCCCATCCCTCTCTCATATTCCACCTCCTTTGAATATTACACACACACAGATACAGAAAGAAAGAAAAAAAAAGAAAAACCAACTCGTAACCAATGAAAGAGCGAGCAGCAGTTCCTTGACCATCGAAACGGTTCAAGGTTTTTTTCGTTATCTCACTTTCCTCCTCCACCACCACCACCATCCTCTTCTTCCCCTTTCAATTTTTGTTTCTCTGTGATTTTTGTTTTTTTTTCGAGTGTCGATGTCTTCAAGCGAATCTAATCGGGATGTTAGATGGGGGGGGAGGGGGGGAGGGGGGGAGGGAAAGATGACTTCAAAAAAAATTTTTTTTTCGTTTGACACGTATCCAATGTTGGTACTGAATGCGTCGTAAAAAAATAAGCCAAAGGTTAAAAAAAGAAAAGAAGTAAAAAAAAAAGAAATTGGACCAAGATCCAAACAATTTTTTTTTACTCCTTTCTTTTTTTTTAACCTTTGGCTTATTTTTTTACCTTTTCCCGAGGGAAAAGAAGGCATAAATAAACTTACTTATTTTTTACGAAGAGGTTCGTCGTCATCCTGTTGCTGCTGCTGCTGCTGCTGATCTTCGACCCCCGCCTCTCTCTTTCTCTTGTCTGCTGTTTCTTTCCGCTGCTGCTGCTGTTCTTCGACCCAAGCGGCTTTGTTTTCAATTTTCCACTTTTTTTTCGAAAGCGGACAATAAGTTTTACTCGACAGGGCCGCGGAAAGCACGTGGCGCCCGTCTTTTCCCAAACGAAACACTTGTCGACCGGCCAGGGGAATACTCGGGACCCCCTCGGGATGGTTCCAAGTCAGGGAGGAGGAGGTTCTGAAATCCGTTTCGAATCGAAACTCGAAAGGGGACAGGACTCGAACGCGAGGATCGCAACGGCGACACGTGCGATGCAGGAGGCATTGCACCGCGATGGTTCGGTCTTCCGAAAAGAGAACCGAAAAATGCGCGCTGCCGTCGCCGCTGCTGCTGAAATCTCTCATTTCGCGTTTCTGTCCCACTTCGATCATGCAGGTCGTGCCGTCGTAGAAGCGCATCTGAAAGAGACGGGTGGGACGACGCGGGGAGGAATGCTCGACCAGGACGTATCCGTGACCCGGGAGATGGTAGGCGAGCAGGTGATACGGGTGATAGTCCACCAGAAAATTGCTCAGGTTGGAATGTAATTGCGGGAGGGTCGCGCGATGACAGGCCACCACGCCGACGCGGGACTGCTGTTGCCAGTGGTGCCGAAAAAGCAAAGTTTGCAAAATTTCGGGCGGAAAGAGCACGTAATGACGGAGAGAAACGTGCAGCGTGGTTTCGTCGATCTGCAAGCGGAAGCAGTGCGTCCAGTCCTCTCGGGCCACGTACCATCCGGGACGAATGCGACTCAGGAATCGCAGATACGCGTTCGAAAAAGGTGCTCCGCGCGGTATGCGGTAGGCCCCGCGACACCGGACCAGAGTGCGAAATTCTTCCATTTTAGAAAGCACGTGCAATTTATCGTGCAGAGGTATGTAGTTGCGAAAAAGCGTTAACAAGATATCGGGATGTAAATCCGTGAGTCGGATAGGGGAGGGCGCGAGAGTATTAGTATTAGTATTAGTAGTAGTAGTAGAAGACATAGACGTGGATGTTTCCGCGACCGCTGCCATTTTGCCCTCTCTGTCTCTAATCTTTGTTCGCAAAAAGATTTCCCTTTTTATTTCAACTTCTAATTCTTCTAGTCGACGTTCCGCGTGTTGTTTTCTTACCCCCTCCCGCCTCCTCCTTTTCCTCCTCCCATCCATTCGATGCACTCGAGCGAGCGAGCGAGCGGGCGGACGTGCGGGCGCGTCCAGTCGGCTCTCAAGGCTAACCGGCTGCGGCTCGATTGCTTCGGCATGCAAGGTCAACGGATGTTATTCTTTTAATTCTGTTTTTTCGTTCCCATCTGAAAAACATTTTTTTCCCCCCTCAAGGGCATGCATGCCTTTGTCAACTTTCTCACGAAACAGGATGGGGTTTTTTTTTTAGTTGTTGTTTCCCTACACCCTGAAAGGTATGCAGACTCTTTGTCTTTGTCTTGTCGACCCAACACTGCGTTTTTTATCTTTCAGAGAGAGAGATTAAATGAAAAACATAAAGTTTAGTAGTCCGGTCTATTTTTTTTTGGGTTTGAAAGTATAGCTATTGAATCTCTTTCTCTCTTCTCGAGCCGAAGAATGTCTTTTCGCGTGAGATTGTTAAAAGAAGTGAATGAAAAAATTGGTGCGGCGATACACTGTCACGTCACCACAAACGGTACGGTATATTTTCGAAGCGTCGATCTCGAAAGATTTTTGGGACGTCCGCTAGTGAGATCCTTGAGTTGCGAAGGAATTTGCAACTACCGGTGTGGCAGAGGCAGCAACAGTGAAAGCGGCGACGGTGTGGAAATGTACGCGCTCGTAAGAAAACTGATCAAATTGAAATCGGGCAAAAAACTATTAGACTTTATCACCTGGGGACGCGTGGTTCCTCGAAAACAGTGGTCGAGACATCGGGGATTGACGGAACCCTGGTTGCTGGTACAGACGAAAGACGCGACGACGGGAAGCAGTTTTTTAGACTGGTTGCACCAGTTTAAACGAGAGCAAAGAAAACGTTGTAAACGACTCGGTTTACGAATTTGAACCGAGAGAAAAAAAAACTTTTTTTTTTCCTCGGTTCATTTTTGTCCTTTTTTTAAAAATACTTTTAGGTCACCAATATTGGAATTAAAAAAAAAACACTTTAACATTTTCGTGCCATAATCAATAATGTACAATTAAATATTCATTATATAGAGATGAAATGTGTTTTTTTCCTAAATTATTCAATGAAACTTGCCTCATAAAGGTACATTACTAATTCACATCAAGATCATAAAATAATGAAACGTTATTTCAAGTTTAGTCAGATTTAATAATTAAAAAAAGCTTGATTAATACATAAATATATTCGGTAAGATTGTAATCATCAATGAAATCAGCAATATCTTTATTTTTTTTCAGAAATAAGTTATTCTTTCTTCATGAAAAAACATGAATTCAATAACCTTAACAAAAATTACAAATGAAAAAATGTATGGAATTGATATAAAGCTAAAAAGTCAAATTTTGCACCTACATCTGAACTGAATATTTCATTGTTTACATCCTTAAAATATGTGAGAATTTTAGAGAGTTGCGGATTTTAGGAGTGCGGCTTTGAAGGAGTCTACTATATATATATATATATATATATATATATATATATATTGTAAAGAACAACTTTTTACAAGTCTCAAAAACATAGCTTGAAAAATTTTAAAAGTGTTTGCCCGTTACTCCCGAAAAGGAAGCAAAAAAGATCGTTTTTTTTCATTCTATCTGTGCCAACGTTGGTACTCTGTTTGTCGCAAAAAATTGCGCCAAAGGTTTTAAAAAGAAATTGGATAAACCAATTTCTTTTTAAAACCTTTGGCGCAATTTTTTGCCTTTCCCTTTGAACAATCTGATGGAAAAAAAAAATTCCATCAGCAATATATGGGAAAGATTTTTTTTTTCTTTCATTCTATTTTCTGTGCCAACGTTGGTACTCTGTTTGTCGCAAAAAATTGCGCCAAAGGTTTTAAAAAGAAATTGGATAAACCAATTTTTCTTTTTAAAACCTTTGGCGCAATTTTTTGCCTTTCCCTTGGAACAATCTGATGGAAAAAAAAATTCCATCAGCAATATGGGAAAGATTTTTTTTTGGTGGGGGGGGGGTGGGTTGGTGATGAAAAAGTTTTTTATTCCAACAGGCTTCTCAGTCGTTCGTTTCTTCTGGCGATGACTTCGACTTCTAACGAGTTATAAAACTTATAATTTACGTGATAAGTCATTTTGGATTCCATGTGGTTTTCGTCTTCTTCCAGTCGAAACTCTTGCACTCCCACTAGAGGCACGGATTCTTGTTCGTTCCATTTCAGACTGCTGAGATTCGGCGAAACTCGATAAGTTATCGGAGACAGTCTCTGAAATCGCGTTTCGCAGTGACAGTAATAGGGCGAAGGGGTCATGCATTTGACGTAGAGGGTTTTGTTGAGTTTCCATTTGATTTTGAAATGGGTGTCCAAACGCCATCGACAGTAGATTTGTTGCCAGCGACCGGGCAGGATCTTGACTTCGCTCCAGTCGTAGAACCGTAAGTTGTGTTGGCCGTTTCGCGAAGCGGTCGAGTCGATCAGTACGAGTCCGTAGCCTTCCAGGCGATACATGTACATTTTGGGCTGATGCTGCTGCTGCTGTTGCCGCGGAAGGGGGGGTCTGGATGCCGTCTTCTCCCCTCCCTCGTCCTCCTCCTCTAGATACTGGAACTGCGTCAAGAAACTTTCGATGTTTTGAAAAACGCGGTCGATGGATCCGCGAAAGAAACTTTGGTGCAGGACGGCGGGTTTGTAATGGCCTTCGAATCCTTCGAGGAAAAAGTGATAGATTGCGAAATTCAGGGTTTCGGGATCGAGGCGAAGACAGAATCGATGGGTCCAGTTTCGCGTGGCGAAGTACCAGCCGGGTCGGATTCGGCTCAGCCGTTGCAAGTACGCGGTCGAAAAAGGCACGGGAGACGAGAGGTAAGCCGACCGGTACGTCAAGATGGGATGAAATTCCGGCATGCTCGTCAAAAGACGCAGTTTGTCCCTTAAAGGGATGAACGTTCGAAAAAGGATCAGGAGTATGTCGATGGGTAAATCCAGCAGTTGCGGAGAGGCCATGATTCGTGTCGGGGAGTTTGCTTGATAAAAAAGTCAAAACTCTGTGAAGAAATGAAAAAGGGCGCGAAGCTTCTTTTTAAAGTCTTGGCATCCGCGCCCGCCTCCCCAACTGCTGCTAGAGATCCGCTCAAAAGAGGCTGCTGCGATTAGTCGAAACGGAATGCGGGGCGTATCATCCGGATGGACAGCGTTCGTGGCTTTCGGGCGGGGGGGGGGAGGCGAGCGAATGGTTAGTTCAAAGTAAGAGTTCCTTTCCCTTTTTTCGCTCGCTCGCATCATACAGTTTCAAGGTGATCAGGAGGTTGAAAAACAAAGAACAAAGATTCCATTGCTGCCGAAAGGCAAAAAATAAAAATAAAAAAAGAAGTTCATGATGTGACTCGCATAAATTTCATGACAGAAATTAGAAAATCCCGTGGTTATGATAAGCATTGAATGGAACTGAGAAGAAAATATATTATTTGGCGGGTATTCGGGATTGAATAAATTGGTTGGAACATGTTTCGGGTACGTTTTAATTTCAAGGTTCATGTTTTTTTTTCCTTCTCGCATTGAAAAAAAAATATCGGTAGAAATTAGGAATCCTATATACTTGGGTATTAATAATAAACCAAAACATAAGAAACTGGGAAGAAAATATATTGTCATTTAAATAAATCGACAAGAATTCAAACTTTAAAGCAAGAACAAAAAGCTTATTCTCATATTTTTTCATATTAGAAATTTTATATTTGGCTGGTAATAGTAAAATAAATCAAAACACAAGAAACTGGAAAGAAAATATATTTGAACGCGTTCCATAAATTCAGCAAATAATCTTTAAATATGGATTGAGAAAAAAAAATGAAACTATGTATTTGAAAACGTATTTCCATAAATTCAGTAAATATTTTTTCACAGATGGATCGATTGAAAAAAAAATAAATGCAAAACAAAAAATATATAAAAAAACTCAAATAATGTTGGTGCAGATTTTGATAAACTATTTAAAATGTGTGATAAAAGCAGAAAAAAATGAAAAGAAATATGGGAAAATGTATAATGATAAAAGAAATTTACAATGTAAAACAAGAAAATAAAAAAATCATATAGTGTTGAGGGGCAGATTTTGATAAACTATTCAAAATGTATAATGATAAAAGAAAATAAAAAAAAAGAAAATATAGGAAACTATTCAAAATGTATAGTGATAAAAGAAAATAAAAGAAATTTACAACAATGTAAAACAAGAAAAATAAAAAGAACTCATATATTATTGATAAAAATTTCTATTATTCGTGGATTGAACATTTTCGATGTCATAGTTTCTCTAAATCTCGTCTCAATTGCAACTTTGTGAATAACTGACTGAGATTTTGAGAAATATATGACATCGAAAATCTTCAATCTAAGAATAATAGAAATTTTCAAAACAGTTCCTTGAAGCCAAGAAGAAATTTTACGAAATAAAAAAAATCCAAAACGGGAAGAAAAACTTAAACTTAATCTTGAAATTAAAACGTACCACATTGTCCAAGTAGATTTTAATCGCTCGTAAAGTAAATTGCACATCGCATCTAATATTTAGCAAGAATGAAACGTTAACTCATTGAGAATCTATATATACCGTCAACCACGCGTACCTCAATGACACAGTGAAACAAACAGTTACGCAAATAAACGAATCAATTATTAAATTGTTTAAATTATCGAAAAAATGACGCAATACTGAAATTGAAATGCAGTCATCACAAATGTATGAAATCCGTAAAGTATAATGTCATAGCGTTTAAGTAAACATCGATGACAAAACAGTGTTAAAAAATTGACTCTTTTACTACATCATCACTCCATCACTTTTATAGAAAATGATTACTTCATCCTATCGTAGAGCAGTCTCATTGGTCGAAAGAGAGCTATTCTATAAAAGCAGAGGAGTGACGATGCGGCAAAAGGTTCAAGTTTGTTAAAGTGTATTTGTAGCCAGATTGAAAAAAAAAATTGTTAAATATGTAATATTTCCTAATGGCACATTATGAAATTGAAATGCAGTCATCGCAAATGTACTAAATTCATAAAGTATGACGTCATAGCGTTTGAAGACGAAACATTGATAAATGACAGCAGCAAAATTTCTCTTAAATAAGTAATATTTTTTTCATTGTGCATTCTGAATTTTACATTTTCACGTTTTGCGAAAAAAATATATATTCAAAGTTATAGAGAATAAATTGTTAAAGTAATATTTTGGTATATTCTCTCTCCCCTCCCCCCTCCTCCAACGTTGGTAACATCTCAAACACAAAAAAAATATGGGTCGAAGGAAATTTTCCTTCGACCCATTTTCTTTTTTTTTAACTCTTCCTGAACAGAAATATTCGAAACAATATCGGGTTTTTTTTTTCTGAAAAAAAAAAAAAAAAAAAAAAAAAAAAAATCATTTTCTCAACTTATGCACTGAGCTATCATTTCTCCCAATAAAGAAAAAAAAAAGACCAGTTATCGCGCATCTCTTTTTCCATCATCACCACCATCCATCCATCCATCCATCCTGTTATTATTATTTTTGTTTCGTTACTCGTTGAGGGGAGGATGCGGCGGCGCGGTGGCAGAGACACGCACTTACGGATATTCCCCATCCTTAACTTTTTTACCCTCCCTTCTTCTTCTCAAAGTGGTTTCTTCTCGCATTCGCTCTTTTTTTTGTTTACTCCCTCTCTCTCCCGTCGTCCTCCGGTTCGCTGCGCTCGCTCATCATAGTCCCGCCTCTTCACACACACAAACACAAAAAATATAAACTCGTTTCGTATATGTGGACAAGTAACCTGGGCGCGTGTTTTACTCTCTCTCTCTCGCCAAACGCGCGCACACAACGACGACAAACCATCATGGCTTTCTGCATCCAGTACAAACCGAATCCTTACCAACATTACGTCTTGACCGGGTTCGTGGGATTCGACGAGTCCCTCTACTGGTTCACGTCCGACCTCAACCGCATCCTGGGAATTTTTCATCGCGACTACAGCAGCAGCGTGCGCGTAAGACACGTGGCCGCGACTCTGAAGGACGCGTTGTTGCCATCTTTCCTGTCACAAAACGCGTCGAGAAAACACGTCACGAGTCACGAATCCGCGACCAAACTCTTGCTGGCGAGTCCCGTCGAAGCGGTCCAGGAATTTGCTCGAAAACTGGATTCGCCGGAAACGTACGTCCGAGTGCTGGCCGAGCACGATCCCGCGGATTTCCAGAATCTCACCCAACTGATGATCGTGAACGAAATGACCATCACGGACATGTTGACGCTCGACCTGTTTTTCGTGTGGTTTACTTTTTTCAAAAAAAAAGCGGTCGACAAGTTGTACAAGACGCACGTCGATCGCACGACGGAAGAAGAAATCCTCTTGCGGCAGCAACAACCTCAGTCGTTACAAGTAGCAGTGGTCGAACCGCAACAACGACAACAACAACAACAACAACAACAACAACCAGAGCCACAATCGCAGCAGCAGCAACAACAGCCGCAGCCGCAAAACAGTGTCATGTCGACGACTCCGGTCGCAAAGACTGCTCCCATGGATTATGCTAAAATATTGAGATATAATACAGAAGGATATCCCACAATATTATTGCTAACGTGGAAAGGTATCACCAAAAAATTTTACTGTCTTGAAAGTAATGAAATAATACCCCGATTCATAAAAGTACATATATAAACTGAAAAAAAAAAAAAAAAAAAAAAAAAAAAAAAAAAACTTCTCCTGAGGAGGTAAAAAAATGGGCTAAAAGAGTCGTGCGTGTAAACAACAAAGCACGACTCTTTTAGCCCATTTTTTTGCAAACAACTCATGACCAACGTTGGCATCTTTTTTTTCTCCTAATAATTAAAAATAACTCTGTTTGAAGAGGCAAAAGAGTGGGCTAAAAGAGTCGTGCTTGCATAACAAACGAAAAAAAAAAGCACGGCTCTTTTAGCCCATTTTTTTGCAAACAACTCGTGACCAACGTTGGAAACTTTTTTTCCATAAAAAAAATAAGTGTAAAATAAAAAGATCTATATGATTCAAAACTCTATACATAAGTGCAATTCTTTGTTTTTTTTTACTTTTAACCTATTGTTTTTTTTTATTTACAAAAAAAAATTGCAATCAGGCTCATGTTGGAATCGCGACTTTTAAAAAAAAAATAGTAATCGATTGATACCTAACATTGAAAAAAAAATACATAATAGTTCTTTCATTTTGTTCTTCCCCCCTCCCCTTTTTTTACTTTCTTTAGAGATGATGTGAATAATTTATTCATCTTTTGAGTATGCGAGCGAGAAACACACCTCTTCCTCTTTGCCTAGCAAACGGGTTTTCTTCTTCTTCCCCCCCCCCCTCCTACTTCTCCAATCGCCACTGATGCGGAATTTTTCTTTTCTTTAGTAACATGTGCGCGCTGTTTTTCGACTTTGATTCTCTCATTATTTTTTTTTCTACTCACCCGCGTGCGTGTGTATCCACCACCACCACCCCTCGTTTACCGAGAGAGAGAAATCATAGACTATAAAACAACTCGCTCGTCGGGGTTTTTTCTTCATTCGCGTGCGAACTAATCGAGAGCCCTCCTTTCCAATAAAAGATGCTGTTTCAAGTGAGTTTCGACAAAACGAGTGGTAAATTGTGGGGCGTGATCGGCAATAAGGGAAACTTGTACTGGGGAGCCGTTTCTGTGGCCAGATACTTGAATTATCGATCTCCCTATCACTTTGCTCGCAATCATTCGACCACCAAAGTGAAAGACGTCACCAGCGAGTACTGGACTCGGGGTTTGGAAAAATCTCTTTTGAAATTGCAGCTCTTCACCCACAACCACGCGCTCTACGTGTTCGAACGTTGCAAATCGAAACGAGCGCAAGTCGCCTTCAAAAAACTGAGCGGCAAAGAGTTTTACGTTCGGGTGAAAAAAACTTTTCAGTTTCCAATCGCCCAACACTGCTCTCGAAGCGATTGGGATGCAGTCGAATTTTACCAATGGATCGACGCCTACAGAAGGGCTCTGAATGCCGAGGAAGAAGGTGCCGCCTCCGAAGAAGCCGCCGCCGAAGTCGCTCGACATCTCAATGAGGAAGACGACAAAGACGAGGAGGAACCCGGTTATTCGAAAGAAACCCCTACCTACCACGTATCGCCCCCTATAAGGATTTCTCCCGTTGCGAGTCCCAATCCCGTTACTGCTGCGAATCCAGATTCGGTGATTGCACACGCTAAATCTGCCGCTGTGGTTATCGAACCCGTTTCCATGGATACTTTCGCTACAGAGAGCCGATCGAGCGAATATACACCCACGTCTCCTCCGTACCCACCACCGCCCAGTCCGGTACCCGATCCTCGCGGCGGCGGCGGCGGCGGCAGTCAGTTTTCCAACTTGTCGACTTGCGTTCATTTGAAAGTCAGTGCAAATTCGGCTTTCGAACCCTACACTCCGGCCGATCCGCCTTACAATTTCACAGAAGGGGAGGAAGAGGATGATGACGACGATGCTGCTGCTGCTGCTGCTGCTGCACCACCATCACCACCACCACCACCACCACCACCAACCAAACGTCCCGAACCTTTAAATGCGTTGCCTCCGAAAAAAAGATTTCGTCTCGTAAACGACAAAACTTCGGAAGAAGGTGTCATGATTTGGCTTTCCGGTTTTCCACCTAAAAAATTGATTGTACTGCACGGAAGCTCTGCTCAAGAATTTTTACCCAAGGACTGGAAAAAAAAAAAAAAAAAAAAAAAAAAAAAAAAAAAAAACTTCTTATGCTGAATATTCAGTGTTGAAGTACAAAAAAAATGGGCTGAAAGGGATATTTTTCCCTTTCAGCCCATTTTTTTTGTATCAATTTGCTTACCAATATTGGTTTTCGAGACTTTAAAAAAAAATAGAAATACAAAATTTAATCTCCCCCCTCCCCCTTAACCACGTGGTGCGACAAGAAAAAAAAACAGGAGGTGGAGCTTCCCTCTCTCTCTCTCTCCGCGCACGCACACTCATTCGTAAGAGTAATACTTTATACTTCACGGTTCTGTTCTTTTTGTTTTTTCGTTTGGTAGTCAACATGTTGTTTCGACTCCATATTTCGAAACGTTGGTACTTTTTCGACATTTTAGGAGTAGTCGGAAACGACGGCAAAGTGTACTTTTGCACTTCGGATATCGCCCTGGCCACAGGACAGAGTTACGGATGGCGAGTCTCGATGGCCACCTGCCAGATGAAAGACGTCACGAACGCGTGCAAATTGAGATCGGACACTTGGGTGATCGAACATTCGGCCCTGCTCGATTCGTTGAAATCGGAGCGAGAAGGATCGGTGTATTATGCCCTGAGATTCGGGTACGTGAAAGAAATCCAGAACGACGGGAACAGTCCTCCTGTGCTCCAACAAACTTTTGACGAGAAAGAAGGTATACCGTTCGACACTTGGATACAAAACTTTAAAGAAAAATGCGCTCAAGAAGAGGCGGAAAACAGAACAATCGATGATGAGAACTAACTTTTTTTTTACATAATTATGAAAAAAAAAAGTTGCATAAAAATGGGCCAAAGATTTTGGGGGTGAAAAAAAAATCCCCCAAATCTTTGGCCCATTTTTTTGCAACTTATTGGTTTCCAATATTGGGAGGCGATGTCATACTTTATTATTTGTAAAAAAAAACATTAGCATGCGTATATACAATTTTTTTTTACTTATCGCTCAATCATTTTTTTTTTTTTTTTTTTTTTTTTTTTTTTTTTTAAATAGTTCATCTCCGTCAAAGTACTTGCGGACTCTTTTAATAAAACATTGCAAAAATAAAAGATGATTTTTTCTATGTTAAAAAAATTTCGATGTAAAAAAAAATATAATTCATTTTTTTTTAACCACTTGTACACAGTGTAAGTTTGTGTATGCGTGTGTGAAATAAAAACATGAGATTTGTAATTCAACTTTTTTTTTTATTTTTTTTTGTTTCTAAACAGTTTACAAAAACAATTTTTTTTAACATAACATTTAACCAATATTGGTATGTCGTCTGTCGTAAAAAAAATGGGGGGTCGAAGAAAAAGTCTGGAATCCAGACTTTTTCTTCGACCCCCCATTTTTTTTACTCTTTCAACACCGATTTTTTTTTCGGTTTGAGAAAGATTAGGGTGTTTTGTCAGTTTTGTCGCAGCAGCACAGGTCCATAGTTTTTTTTAAAATCCTCAATCCACTGATGATATTGTATCCCATCTCCCGTTTCGCATTGCTTGATGATGAAAAGTTTCAAGTTGTAATCGTACGGCAGGTCTGTCACCCAGCCGTATTCGAGCGTTCGCACGAACCGCTTGGAATGCGACCACGGGAGAAACCGGAGCGCATCCAGGACGTCTCGATGTCCCATCATCATCATGGTTTTGGGAAACGGTGGATCGATCACAATTTCTTCCAGACGTTGACTCGGCAGCCAAGTGGTGCGCCGCATGGACGCGGGAACGAACCGGGCCACGTCGTCCACGGAATAATATACTTGTCCGTCGTGGTCTCCCAACACGCCCATGACGGTTTCGGTCCTTTCATTGAGTTTGATTTGGATTCTAAAGAATGCCATGTTCTCTGTCTCTCTCGGGAGGAGTAGGAGGAGTAGTAGTAGCGACGGTAGCAACAGCAATGAGAATGAAAAGAATTTTTTCGATCGTTTATATACGACTCGGTTCAGAGTTCCCAGCTTCAAAAAAAAGATGCCAGTCACGTACTGTCCTTGGAAGTTTAGCCACGAATGAAAGAACGAGTTTTTTTAGATGCAAATTGAAACGGTCGGAGTCTTGTTGTTTCACCCCGCCTCTCGACTAAAGCAAAAGAACGAGTGGGGTGGTGGTTACTTTGGTCGATGTCGTCATCTTTCCCCCCCCCCCCTTTGATCAATCTGATAATTCGGCGCCGCTCAACTCGCTTGCATCTCTGAAGGACATGACTCGCATGCGTCTATGTAATTCACGATAACGTTCAGGGGTGGAACTTGTTTCGTAATGATACAGAACGTACCACAAATCAGCCGATTTCAAATTTTCGCCACATTTAGGACACCGCATGTCATCATTAGTTTCCAAATATTTTTTCAAACATTTTCCGTGCGCTTTATGCCTACAATTTTTCAATCTCGATCGTCGCTTGACACTTTGAGCACAAAATATACACGATTCCATCGAGCTGGGCTTCCAGAAAGGTTTGAAATGCTGACGCTCGGAGCCTCGCGTTCAATATATATACTATCCAAAACTTTTTTTTTTTTTTTTTTTTTTTTTTTTTTTTTTTTTTGTCGGTATCCCCAGTAACTGTTAACTGTGTCAAGACTCAAAATATTTACATAAAGTTTTCAAACTTACAGATTGTGTCTTTATCCATTAGAAGTTTTTTCAACTGTGGGTCGTGTTTGTCTTCTTCTACGATTAATCTTCCTTTCTTTTCTTCATAATTGTGGTATACAGTAAATCCTTCAACGTGGTTTTCGTCCGCCAGTCTGTAATTGGAACATGTTTGCACAGTAATTATCCCCCCTCTATCCGTCGTCAGATACGTGAAATCTTTTGAAAATTCAAAGGTTATAGGGTCCAGTTCATAAAATAATTTTTTGCAACGGCACTCGACATGGTCCACACATTTAATGGTTATTTTTTTCTCTCGAGTCAACGTCACTTCCCAAAAGCGGTCTACAAAAAAATGTTTCACACGGATGGGTTTGTCGATCGAAATTTCGCGATACCCGTTCAAAGGACAAACGTGAAAGGCTATTTTACACAAAGGAGGTGTATAGAGAACCGTAATGTATCCATACACTTCCAGATAATAGAGCAAATATTTTGACTCTTTCTCTTCGAAAGATTGGAAACGAAGCAAAAATTCTCTTTCTTTTTTCATGGTCGAAATGGATTGACGAGAAAACTCAACACGGCTGTTGGGTCGGAAGAAACAGTGGTTGAGGTCAAAGCGATACTCTGTGAATTGTAACGTGGCGTCATCGAATCGCAGATAGGTCCACCAACCCAAAACAATCCGATGAACATAATAGCCGGGTCTGTATAAGCGCAAAAGTTCAATATAGTCCATCGAAAATGGACCAGGAGAACTCAGATAAGATGCACGATGTTCTAGAAACGATCGAAATTCAGGCATTTTATAAAGCGTGTGCAATTTATCTTTGAGTGGAACGTAGTCTCTCAAAATCAGGAACAAAATGTCCACGGGCAAGTCTAATAACTGTGGAAGTGCCGTCGCCATCCTCGTTTTAAAGTGCTACTGCACACCGACTGATCTGGTGAAACAATGTCACTCCCTTTTATATTAAAAAAAAAAAAAAAAAAAAAAAAAAAAAAAAAAAAAATTTTTTTTTTTTTTTTTTTTTTTTTTTTTTTTTTTTTACTATACATTTTCTTTTTCAACGGTCACTTTGTAAAATAAGAATTCGAAATTTAATGTTTGATAGAATTTAATTTTTTTTTTGCAACGGTCACTTTGTAAAATAAGGATTCGAAATTCAATGTTTGATGGGATCATGCCTCAACTTGTACCTAGAGGCGATGCCCACCGAAGCCTTCCATCTGTGGCAGTTTTTCGATTTGCACGACTGGCAGTCTTTCACTTCGACGGCGTCCAACAAGACGACTTGGAGTTTCTTCAACTCTCTGGCGTACGATTTTCGAAGGTCGCAGCTTATTTTAAAACTCTGTTCGTCCATGCAGTTGAGAACTCTGACATTCATTTCCGAAATTTCCCGGAAAAGAATCGAGTTGTTGAAAGATTTTTCGAAAGAAGTGCTCGTGACGCCGTTGGTGAGAGTGAATCCGTTACCTCCTATGGCTAGAACTGCCGCAATCTTTTTGTGTCGGTAAACGCGCGTCTTCTTCTTCTTTTTCTTCTCCTCCTCCTCCTCCTCCTCCTCCTCCCCTTCGAGTCCCGTCGTCGTCGCGGACCCGTGCTCCATCGGATCGAAAGGGATGCCGTGCAGACGCGAAATTCCCGCGTTCGCTCTCCACAGGGGACACGATCTTCTTTTGCAGTACATGCAGGGTTTCACGGGAAAGGGTTTCAGCCGATACACGCGGAGGCGAGGCGACGGAAATTTCGCCAGGCTCTTCTGGACGGCGCCGTAGGTGTGTTTGTCGAAACAGTGCAGCGTTCCCACTCGCATTTCGTCCAACTCTCTGGCCAGGAAGGCGGACGTCGAAGCTTCTCGAACGAAGACGCAGTGGACTCCGTTGTCTAAGGCGAAAGCGTTGTCGCGAACGGCCATCACGGCGGTTACCTTGTCGTGTCGATAGGTAGATTTCGGGCGTCCCGCGGTCTTTCCGGGAGGAGGAGGTGTCGTAGTCGGCGGCGGCGGCGGCGGCAGGTGGTCGCGGCGAAGTCTCTTCTCGGCCGCAAGTCTTTCGGCCAGGCGAAGAATGGGTTCGCAGACGGCAAGGCGTATTTTTTTTCGAGCTGGCGTCTCAAGAGCAGCAGCAGCAGCGGGAGCGGGAGCAACAGGAGCATTGGACGCTTCTTCCATGGCGAAGAGGGAATGGGAATTTGCTGATCGATGGCTCCTATTTATACAATCATATTTCGCGAAAAAAAAAAAAAAAAAAAAAAAAAATTTTTTTTTTTTTTTTTTTTTTTTTTTTTTTTTTTCATGTGTCATGGGTGTTTGGAGCTATGGGTGCATTATTTACAACTACAAAATATATATCGTGACCTTCTGGTTTTTTTGTTGGTAAACTTTGCAGTCTTGTAAAGTCTTCATTGCTGCAATTTTTGGTGCATCTTTTACATTCAATGTGCTGAATGGTGTGTTTTACAATCATCTTTGCGCAGTATCCATGATAATAATGTCCACATGCAAATAAAAACATCTCCGTTGGATGTATGATGGTGCTACAGATATTACATATCATATCCATAGGAAAAGCTTTCTCGCATACTTCCACTAGTCTTTTCCCGTAATTCGTTGTATGAGGAACAGCAACACGCGTTGGAGTAAAGCTTGGAGAACGACACGCAATTTGAAAATTATACGACATGGTTATTATGCTTTGACAGTTAAACTTTTTGTATACATATATATTTTTTTTTACATTTGGTCTTCTCGAATTCTGTTTTCGATCCAGTGCTCGGTTTCTGCAAGTCTCATTTCGTCCATATGTGAAATATCCCTACACGTCTTGCATCTCGTTGCACGTCCAATTTTATAAACACAAGTATGATGATAAAAATGCCCACATTTCATCATAAACAAATAAGTAAGCTTTATAGATTTTTTACACAACCTACATTTAAGATCGGGTAAAGCATTTTGAGGAATTTCTATCGTGTTAAAAGTTGAAATCTCCATAAAAATCTCATAGGCAAAGGAAGATGCGATGCAGATGTCAATCTCCAAGAGAAAAGTGACTGAGTTGATCAAGAGCTTCTATATATACAATTCAAAAAAAAAAAAAAAAAAAAAAAAAAAAAAAAATTTTTTTTTTTTTTTTTTTTTTTTTTTTTTTTGAGAGTATATCATCAGGGATTCTTAAACCATTTTGTGGCACGTATGCGTGTCGCTCGTACCCAAGGGATTAAAGCCGTTCTCTCACCCAGTCGGCAAAAACGACGCATTCAGTTCTTGAGCAGTGGGCCATCTTTTTATTATCTTGCAGTTTTTGATGGATTCCGCAACCATTTACCACAATATATTTTATTGGATGGGAAATTTCGTCAAATTTTGGACATTCGAAATCTTCTAAGTCGACGTACGGAATACCCAATTTTATCAACACATCTTTTTCGATATGCCCTCCTTTGAACGCCACAATATATTTTTGTTCTGTTTTGTGATATTCGTATTCCACTTTTAGAATTGAATTAAAAAATTTGATGTCAAAAATATCTGTCTCGTTAGGCAAGGATTGAAAAGACATGCCGTGCACGTTATTTGTACAATAATTTATAGTCTTCCACTCTTGAGGGGTCACTCGATTTACCAGATGATTCAATTTGAATTTGTACGATCCGCTGCGTCCGTCTGTTAAGGAGGCATATCCCATCTCTCTGCAGTAAAATTTTTTGTCGATGCAGAATCCATCAAAATCAATCACGAGACAAACTTCCGAAAGACGCATGATAAAAAAGTTCCAAGTTTTTCTCGGCGGCAAGCTCTAAAAGATAAAAAAGAATTTCACTTGGAGGCGGCAGGTAAACTCTTAAATAATATTTTAACCGGTAAGAGTTTTCAAAAAAAAAAAAAAAAAAAAAAAAAAAAAAAAAAAAAAAAAAATTTTTTTTTTTTTTTTTTTTTTTTTTTTTTTTTTTTTTTAAATAGATAGATAAGTCTTATGGATTACACCTCCATAGTTTTAGAGCTTTTAAATCGAGACAAGTATCCAGTTTTAGAAGATCATGTTCCCTTTTATACACAACCCCTCTAAAAAAAAAAAAAAAAAAAAAAAAAAAAAAAAAAAAAATTTTTTTTTTTTTTTTTTTTTTTTTTTTTTTTTTCAGGTGATTACAAGTAGGAGTCAGTTCAAATCTTTCCATTTTTTTCCGCGGCACTCGACCGAGATGGATTTTTTGCTTTTCGAAAGACCGTGTTACCGAAAATGGACCCATCAGCGTCTACTGAAACCTTTCGTATGGCCGGCAATCTTATGCGATTTTCGGGACAAAGTTTTATGCAGACGACGACTTTCTACGTCTCCGAAAGATCTCGAATTCGAGTCCGACGCCGCCGCTGCTGCTGCTGCTGCTGCCGCCTCTGCCGCTACGGTCGAGGAGGATCGATCCGAACCCGACACTCGCAGCGAGGAATCCTCGTCCCGAGACCTGCTCGTGGTCGACGTGAGCGAGGAAGAGCGGAAAGAATTCGTCGACGCGTACGGTTCCCTTTCGCCACCTCCCGAAGAAATTTCCGACGAGGCGGCGTTCGTCCGGAACGGGCACGGAAGACCGAGAGACCCCGATTCCAGATGGCGGGGCTACCATCGGAGACTCGGACACGGACGAGGCGAAACAACTCGCAGATGGAGACGTTACAATCCCCGAAATTATCGTTACAATAATTATAATTCTCAAAAATATCGTTATTATAATTATTCTGGACAAACTGTCCAGACAAAGAGGTGATTCCAGACGACGCGGGGGGGGGGCAATCTACCATCAAAAAAAAACTTGTGACGAGGCGAAAAAAAAACTCGCAAATGTAACCTCACAACTTTTTTTTGTAATCTAAAGCAATTGTGTCCTCGCAACAATGTACACTTGAATGTAACATTTATAGATATATAAATAAATATATTATTTAATATTTTTAAAAGGTTTTCGTGTGTTTTATTTTTTTTCTTTCCAAGCTTATAAAAAAAAAATATCTCACAATTAATTAAGTCAGCGCTGGACTCTTCAAAACTGTCATTAGTAGAGGATATCGAGAGAAAAAAAAATTACGGTTCGGGTAAATATTTGATTGTGCGTCCGTTACATTTATAAAAAATCGCCGGCGGAAAATTCTCGGGGATCGTTTCAGGTGGTTCGGCGTACTCTATGAACGACGATACGAATGAATCGTCTAAAACTGGCATGCTGTATAGATTTTCAAACACCGTCACTTTAAACGTCTCTAACCAGAGGAAAAATGAGCGGTGGTTTTCTTTCGTCTCGGTTATCACTACATAAGTAGGATCTTTTAAATTTGTAACGTCTCCTCCGGGATTCACTGCCACTCGGGTACCTGGGCTGTTTATTTTCCGTTCAAAGTCTCGCACCGTACTCCTTCTCGCTTTTTTGAGCAAAAAACTCAAATCGAAATGAGAAATTATCCGTTTCCGTAAGAAATCGGGACCTACGTTATCCAAAGGCCCCGTAACATCGCGTACTTTCTTATCGCTCAGTCTTCTCGCGTAGGATCTGCTGTACCCCAAAACGGCGGCGACGTCCTTACACAGCCAATAAACGAAACAATCTGAACCGACAATCCCGGTAAGATAATGATGAGGGATCGAAGACTTTCCGGGAATATTGTAGACGACCACGAACGACATGGTGGCGACGAGAGATTGACTCGAAATAAAAAAAGAGGGATTAGCCACTCGATTTTCTGAAAGTGGAACCGACACGTTAGTAGATCTTGACTCTGCGAATCTCCCGGCGAAAAGTCATTTTTAGATTTATCAAGAAGTCCCATTTATATTTAAAAAAAAAAAAAAAAAAAAAAAAAAAAAAAAAAAAAAAATTTTTTTTTTTTTTTTTTTTTTTTTTTTTTTTTTTTTTTTCGGTCGTGAAGACCCCCGTGCGTCCGCACTTTAAAATTTTGCTATTTTATGCGAAATTCTTTACTTTTAGAAGAATTTATTATTGAATAGGAAAATCAAAATGTTTAAAATCATTATAATATATATATATATATATATATATATATATATATATATATATATAATAATATTCGTTATACAATCATAATTGTTGTTAAAAAATGAAGGTCAAAGGTCAAAGGTCATTGACCTATATAGATTTTTAATTTTACAGACGTCAGAAAAATTGCAAACTGCATGAAAAAAATAATTTCATCTTCTTAGGGTTTTAGATTTTTTACTGACGATAAAAAAGATTTATGAGTCAAAATTTACTTTAATTAACATGTCAGAATAAAGAGGTAAAAAAGAGGAAGATTAACATCAAGGGATTACCTTAAGGGTAATTACCTTAAAGGAGAAGTAGTCAGTAATTTATATATATATATATATATATATATATATATATATATATATATATATATATATATATATATATATAATATTCGTTATACAATCGTAATCGTTTTAAATTTGTTTCAACCAGCTCTCAGAAAATTTTTTTCAAGTAGCTCCCAAATAAAAAATGAAGGTCAAAGGTCAAAGGTCAATGACCTATATAGATTTTTAATTTTACAGACGCCAGAAAAATTTGCAAAGTGCATGCAAAAAAAAATAATCAAAACTTTATAGTGTACAAAAAAAAATTACACGAAACATTTTCAAACATAAAAGTTATATTTATTTACAACTATAAATATATACTTATTTACATTGTTACCAAGTTACATTGTTCTACCCGATCCTCGGTCGGGACTGCGTGTTTTTTCGCTCTTATTTTTTTTTTATTTTGTCTTTTGTTTTTTGTTCTTTTTTTCGCCTCTTTGCGTCCACGACCGATCCTCGGTCGTGGCGGCGGGTTTTTTCGCTTTTCTTTCTTTTCTTCGTTTTTTGTTCATTTTTCGCCTCTTTGCGTCCACGACCGATCCTCGGTCGTGGCGGCGGCGTGTTTTTTCGCTCTTCTTTCTTTTCTTCGTGTTTTGTTCTTTTTTCGCCTTTTTGCGTCGAACCCATATCGGGTCGCGACGACGACGCGTTTCTGTTCGATACGGAAAGGGTTCCACAGTCACGTCCACCTGGTCCCTGGTCGCGGCGGCTCTCGCCAACGCGTCTGCCCGATCGCCGTGGACGTGACCGGCGTGAGATTTGATCCAGTGCATAAAGACTTTGATTTTATTTTTCGCGACGAAATCTCTGATCTGATCGGCCACTCGATGTCGTCGAAGACAGGATCTCTCGACGAATCCGATCGCCGCTCTGGAATCCGTATAGACGTCCAGTTCGCGGACGCCCCTCTCGCGCGCGTCCGTCACGGCCTCCTTGATCGCCTGGAGTTCGGCCGTGACTACGCACAGACCGTCGGAAATGCGGATTTGTTTTTCCGCGACGACGGTCCGTCGGTCGTCGGACACGGCGGTGAAGGCGCACCCGGCATGCTCTTGCCGCTTGGATCCGTCCGTGTAATACGAACACGACGTTCGCGGAACGCGATCCTTGATAAACGGGATCCGATCGAAATCGTAAATGCGACAGATTTCGGAGTAGTTGACGCCGGGCTCGTCGGAGACGGCAATTCTCCATTGGTACTTCTCCGGGCGCCGCCGTCGCCGAAATCTTTTTAACTTTTTCTTCTTCGACTCTCGATGCTCGCCTTTATTTTTTTTCGACTTTTTCTTTGACTTTTGCACCCGAGACTGTCGCCGCTCGACTTTAGTTTTTTTTAAATGTTTTTTTGACTTTTGCAGCACCCGAGACTCGCGGCTCGACTTTCGGGCTTCAAAACGTTTCTCAGACTCTCGTTTCGGTTTAGAAGTTTTCGAACGCTCGTTCGGCGTCTCGAGCGCCCGCTTCCGCTGCGGATCCTCTCGGCCGCCGAGGGACGCGACGGGCGGCGTCGCAGGGTCTGCGAGATCTCGGGACGCCTCGGGTCCGCGTTTCGGGGAGTCGTCTCCTCGATCGTCATCGTGGTCGTCGTCGTCATCATCATCATCATCACCACCACCACCACAACCAGCAGCAGCAGCAACAGCAGCAGCATCGGGTTGTAAAAGATCCCGGTCTAGTTTAAGGGAAACGGAAGTTTCTAGCTCCGGCGAGGACGCGTTCGAAAGTTTTTCGAGAGTGAAATTTTTCACCGAGGTCAGATTGTTCTCGGAATCAGGAAAGGAATCTTGAAGAAACGTGGCCATGTCGACGAGTGACAAGAGGAGGTGTCGAATGAGACACGTCTGATGCGCAGGCTAATATTTATGTCAAAAAAAAAAAAAAAAAAAAAAAAAAAAAAAAAAAAAAATTTTTTTTTTTTTTTTTTTTTTTTTTTTTTTTTTTTTTTTTTTTTACAATTACACTAAAAAAATTTCTGAGAGCCAGTAGACTAGCGCGAAAAAAAAAAAAAAAAAAAAAAAAAAAAAAAAAAAATTTTTTTTTTTTTTTTTTTTTTTTTTTTTTTTTTTTTTTTGAGAATAAAAAAATTTCTATATTTATGTCAAAAAATAATATTTAATATTTATGATATTAATAATATTGATGATATTAATAATATTATGATATTAATAAATAATATTTAATATTGCTAATATTTATGTCAAAAAAAAAAAAAAAAAAAAAAAAAAAAAAAAAAAAAAATTTTTTTTTTTTTTTTTTTTTCTACAATTACACTAAAAAAATTTCTGAGAGCCAGTAGACTAGCGCGAAAAAAAAAAAAAAAAAAAAAAATTTTTTTTTTTTTTTTTTTTTTTTTTTTTTTTTTTTTTTTTTTGAGAATAAAAAAATTTATTTTTCTGGCGCTTGTAAAATTACAAATCTTATCAAGGTAGTTGACAAAACAACTTTCGTGAACACCCCTCTTTGGGAAAAAAAGTCACACGAAATATTTTAAAAACATAAAAGTTTTATTTATTTACAATTATAAATACATATTTATTTACATCGCTATAAGGACACAATTTCTTTAAGCAAAACATTGACTGCGTGATAGATTTACATTTTTATAACAATTTTTCCATTTTAAATCTGCACAAAGGGCACGTGTTTTTTCTCTCGAACCATGTTTGGATACAAAGTTCATGAAACTTGTGAGTGCAAGGAAGTTGTTTGGGCTCCTTTTGAAACTGTTCAAAACAAATGGCACATTCATCCAGGTTTTTATCCACACTCGTCGAAACACTTTCATTGATACGATTCAATATAAACTCTCTAAAAAATTCATGTTTTTGAAATAAAACGTCCATTAATTGAAGAATCATTTCGTTACGCCACAGAAACTCTGGATCCTTGGGAAAGTGAACCTTTTGTTTACAATGGCTCCTTTCGTCGTCGTCTTCGTTTTCCCGATACGGACAATCGTCGTTTTCTTTACACCAATTCGCTAGGCACGCATCGTGGTAACAATGAAGACAGGGTAACAGTTTAACCGCCTCCAAAGGACGAAACTTGATTTTGCATAAGACACACTTATCGTTTTGAGCAAGTTGCGAGTAATCTATTGGGATCGTGGGTATGGCATCATAAATATGCCATTCAACAGCAGGTCTTTGAAATAACTCGTTTATAATATAGGCCATCGTCATTGCATTAGACTCAAAACAGCGTAGCACATTATTCAATCTCTGTTTCCGTGGACCACGTAATATGTAATTGGTTGATGTTTTACCCAAGAAAGGGTAAAAAGAATTTTGCAAATTGTCACTATCGGAGACTTCTACACTAGTCATGTTTTGTAAAGGTGTGAGACGATTATGCAAACTGTTAACTTTACAAGGCTTAAACTTTATGTGGTATAACTTCATATGGCCGAGCGAAAAACTGACTGCAAATGTTTTTTTTTTTTTTTTTTTTTTTTTTGTGTGACTTTTTATAGCTTGGCTTAAGGCAAAAAGAACCCTGGCCCATAATATACTTTAATCTGTACATAAAAATCCTCTGTCTTAAAATTATATATAAAGGCGTCATCAAAGGGCGTTCGATAATGCTTCAAAGGATGTTCAACAGTATAACCAATAGATCTCAGCTGTTCTGTTAATGAAGAAAAGGGTTCTTCGAAATATGAATATTGACTAATTTTGAATGTTTTTAATATACGTTTCTCATCCTTTTGACGACTTTCTATTAAACAAATACATTTCTTATAGCCATTGTTCTCCCAGTCTTGTTGACCAAATTTATGTATATCAAACGTCACTGTCCCTTTAGGAGTCGGAATATCCATGATCAGGAAATATACGTTACAAAATTCTGGGATGACCCGCCACACAGTACAGCCGTAAGAGGTGTGAGATGTTATTGCGAAAAGAAACGTTATTTATTAAAAAAAACACACAACTGTCCAAAGAAGTGTGAAATGCAATTACGAGAGGAGACGCTATATATATTGTAAAAAAAAAAAAAAAAAAAAAAAAAAAAAAAAAAAAAAAAAAAAAAAAAAAAAGTTTGGTATTCTGATGCGAGTTTTTTTTTAAAAAAAAACAAGACGGAAAAAATTTCAAAGTTCAAAGAAACAATGTTCTAAAAAATTTTCAAAGTAAAAAAAAAAAAAAAAAAAAAAAAAAATTTTTTTTTTTTTTTTTTTTTTTTTTTTAATATAATATAGCTATATTATATAGATAATATTATAATATAGCGTGATTACATATTTTATAATGTCGATATATATTTAAAAAAAAAAAAAAAAAAAAAAAAAAAAAAATTTTTTTTTTTTTTTTTTTTTTTTTTTTTAATATAATATAGCTATATTATATAGATAATATTATCATATAGCGTGATTACATATTTTATAATGTCGATATATATTTATTAAAAAAAAAAAAAAAAAAAAAAAAAAAAAAAAAAATTTTTTTTTTTTTTTTTTTTTTTTTTTTTTTTTTTAAACCATTTGGACGAATGGTTGTTGTTTTCGGTCGTGCAGACCCCTGTCCTTCCGCATTTTTGAAATTTTGCTATTTCATGCGAAATTCTTTACTTTTAGAAGAATTTTTATTTGAATAGG
The DNA here is from genome assembly GCA_964019185.1 of Maratus speculifer. Classification (NCBI taxonomy): domain Eukaryota; kingdom Metazoa; phylum Arthropoda; class Arachnida; order Araneae; family Salticidae; genus Maratus; species Maratus speculifer. The sequence continues at coordinate 218,932,844 of OZ025301.1, read as the reverse complement.
AAATCAAAATGTTTAAAATCATTATAATAAAGAATAAACTAACATATTTAAAAATGGTTAAACGAAAATTATCAGATATTGAAAAAACCGAAGCCAAAGAAAACTAAAAATAAAGAGGTAAACAAGAGGAAGATTAACATCAAGGGATTACCTTAAGGGGAATTACCTTAAAGGAGAAGTAGTCAGTAATTTTATATATATATATATATATATATATATATATATATATATATATATATATATATATATATATATATATATATATATATATATATATATATATATATATATATATATATATATATATATATATATAATATTCGTTATACAATCGTAATCGTTTTAAATTTGTTTAAACCAGCTCTCAGAAATTTTTTTTCAAGTAGCTCCCAAATAAAAAATGAAGGTCAAAGGTCAAAGGTCAATGACCTATATTGATTTTTAATTTTACAGACGCCCGAAAAATTTGCAAGTGCATGCAAAAAAATAATCAAAACTTTATAATGAAAAAAAAAAAAAAAAAAAAAAAAAGTTTGTAATATTTTTTTTGCACGCTATCTGTTTATTTTGAGTCATGCCCTCATGGAATTTTAAATAGTATCTTTTGATTCACTTTTTTGACTCCATCCCTTTTTGTGACGACAACCCATGAACTAAGCCATAGATTTGTTTTTTTTGTAAAACACTATAAATTTTGGGTGAGGATAAAGATTTACAGAAACTTTTAAAAGAAAATAACAGTCTTTTTAAACCGTATGTCTTGGGTACCTTTTGTGTGATTGATTTTGTTTTGTGTGAGAGAAACCTGATTCTAAAAAAAAAAACACATCGCTTTCAATGAATCTTAATATTTTTTAACATTGGATCGTTTCTCTTGACCGGATCCGTTTCAAAATGTCCAAGATTGGCAAAGCCTTTTTCGCAGAAAAAGGGGGTTGAAGGAAGTTGCTGTGGCAACTTCCTTCAACCCCCTTTTTCTGCTGGGAAAGAAACACACCTTTTACAACAGAACAACCTTTATCGAGGAATCTTTTTTCATACAGACATGGACCAGGTTACGCGTAAATGGTTTGTATCAGTCCTTTCGACTTGATAATGACTTTCGTCGCTGGTATTTTGTCCAGGATAATGGTAATACTGGAATCCTGAGGGAAGCTCGGTGCAGTGTCCTCCGAGTCGCTGGAATCGCTGGAGCTGCAAGTGACGACGGAGGGGGAAGATCCTCGACTCTTTGGCTGGGGCGTGTAGGAAGGCGACGCCGGCGTGTAGCAGGGACTGCAGGGAGAGTAGACAGGCGAGGCCGGCGTGTAGCGGGGCGACGCCGGCGTGTAGCAGGGACTGCAAGGAGAGTAGACAGGCGACGCCGGCGTGTAGCAGGGACTGCAGGGAGAGTAGACAGGCGACGCCGGCGTGTAGCGTGGCGACGCCGGCGTGTAGCAGGGACTGCAGGGAGAGAAGACAGGCGAGGCCGGCGTGTAGCATGGACTGCAGGGAGAGTAGACAGGCGAGGCCGGCGTGTAGCGGGTTGGGCTCGTGGCAGAGTGGACTGGGCTCGCGGGGCAACGGGCGGGCGAGGTCGGCGAGCAGGCCGGCGCGGTCGGTCTACGGCGGACGAGGTCGTCGATGAACGTCCGAAAGGGAATCGCATCCGCTGCGGTCGACTGCCGGAGCTTATACACCCCTTTTTCTTGCGAAACAGTGACTCGAAATTCCGACGCGACCGTCTCGAGGATTTTTTTGTCAGGAAGCATGGACAGCAGGCAGATCAGGTAATCATGCGACACAACTTTACGCCGCAGCCAACTCAACGGGTACCGTTCCAGGGCCTCGTCGTCCGCCACCTCCTGGACCGGGGCTTGGCCCTCCACGCCTTCGGGCCTTCTTAAAAACTCGGCGACGGAGGTGTCGAGCCAAAACAGCATGCCTTTTCTCCCGAGGAAGCCCCATAAAGCGGGTCGAGCGGTGAATTGCAGCTGGATCATCATGGTGAGACTGAATCCGGTTGGGAGAGAGAAGGACGTTTTATAAGAGAGTGGGACTCCGCCTCTCGCTCGTTTCCAATCCAAAAGGACGTGGGTGGTGGTTTTGTTCCGCACAGACGAAAAAAAAAAAAAAAAAAAAAAAAAAAAAAAAAAAATTTTTTTTTTTTTTTTTTTTTTTTTTTTTTTTTAATGAAAAAATAATTTGAAACTTATATAGTATTCAGGAATTTGTGTTACATTATGGTAAAAAAAAAAAAAAAAAAAAAAAAAAAAAAAAAAAAAAAAATGTGTGTGCGTGTGCATATACGTACATCAATTGGAAAAAGTAAAACATAAGCATAACTTAGTATTATAAACCATTAAAACACGTACATTTGGAGAGAGCATCCAAATCACGTCTTGCCTCGTTGAAAAAAAAAAAAAAAAAAAAAATATTTTTTTTTTTTTTTTTTTTTTTTTTTTTTTTTTTAAATATAACTATAATAGTAAAAATATAACCATAATAATAAAAGATACACATCGTGCATCTTTTATTGTTATGGATTATGTTTCAACGATGTTTCAACGATATGGATTATGTTTCAAAAAAAAAAAAAAAAAATTTTTTTTTTTTTTTTTTTTTTTTTTTTTTTTTTTAAGAATTTGGAACCTATTTAGTGTTCAGGAATTTGAGTTATATTATGTAAATTAGATTTAATAGGCCTGTATGGATCCATACTCCACATAATAACGATTCTGTTTGAACTTGTCTAAAAACGATTTGCTTGTATCATAATGTTTATCAAAAACTGCATATCGATACCACGCTTGACAGTCGTATATGTCACACATTTCTTTAAAAATTACAAGTCCACGGATAGTATGAGATCCATCTTTAGAATACTCAAATGAATATATCAAATACACATGTTTCTCTGGGTAAAAAACGGGCCCTTTAGAATCTGAGTTTGAAAAAAACACCCAGCGACTAGACAACATAATGCTTTTGAAACCAAAAAAATATAATGATTTACGAATCTTCTTACAATCAGTCTTATCATAATGCAGTCATTCAAGAGTTTTTAACTTATATATTAAAAAAAAAAAAAAAAAAAAAAAAAAAAAAAAAAAAAATTTTTTTTTTTTTTTTTTTTTTTTTTTTTTTTTTTTTCAAGGATTTGGATTTCTTTATCAGAAATAAAAACTGATTAAACCGAATTGATATATATATATATATATATATATATATATATATATATATATATATATATATATATATATATATATATATATATATATATATATATATATATATATATATTAGCAGATTTTTAAAAAAAGTGTATCTTTGTGTTCCAATTTCTTTTCGTTCAAGTCATTTTTTAACACTTCTTTTTTTTTTCTTAAAACTCAAATATATGCGTTACATTTTTGGTAGAGTGCTAAGAGTTGGTTTCGGTCGGAAAAAGGGAAGAAAAAAATTTTTTTTTTAGAATTGTGTCCCACCATAACCACCCGCTGCGATATTCAAACGTATCGCAACGCCACAATTCTTCTTTTTTTTTTTTTTTTTTTTTTTTTTTTTTTTTTTTTTGTGCGAAAAATACCCCTTCGTTTTGATGAAAGGGTCTTTTTACCGAAACAAAATTATTATTATTTTTTTTTAGAATTGTGTCCCACCATTTACCACCCGCTGCGATATTGTAATCTATCGCAACTCCACAATTCTTTTTTTTTTATGTAAAATATATTTTTGTGCCAAAAATCCCCCCCCCTCTCCGTGGCAAGGGGGTCTTTTTTTTGCCGAAAAAAGGATCAATGATAAACAAAAAACAAACTCGCATTTAGTTCGAAGGTAAAAAAAACCACGGAAAAAAACCTTCGAACCTTTCTTCAAAACAGGTTGACGGAGGGTGCCGTCTACCTGTTTTGAAGGGGGGGAAGGGAAAAATGGGTGTGTGGAAGAGTCGACTCTTTTTTTTCTGTGCGCCCTATATTTGGGAATAAGAAAAAGAAATGACACAAGACACAAAATATAAGACAAGACACAATATTTTTTTTATGAAATATACTTTATTGGACCAGAAAAAAAAAATAAAAAATAAAAGTTTGCTCTCGTTAAAAAATGAATCGTGTGAGTCCGGATGAAATATCCAGATCACGATGATTTTTTTTTTACCCCTATTTTTTCTGTCCGTCTCTCTCTCTGTGTTATAGACAGACGAGAGAGAAGCGCGCGCGCGCGCGCGTAGATATAAAAAACTCGTTCGTTTCCCTCGTCACAGTCCGATGTCGAAAGGTCGCCAAAACGACTTACGAACCTCCCTTGAGAGGCACCTGCTGCGCGCGACCCCTCGACTCGTCCCACACGCGCTCCCTGCTCAGTAATTTTTTGTTGTTTTTTTTTTCGGGGTTTTCTTTCGTCTCCACCTTCATTCCTCCATTATCTTTTTGATCCAGGCAGTCCGCATTCCGTCATTAAAGTCAGACTCTTGCCGACCGAAATCAGACTCGGTCCAGTTAGTGACATGCGTCCCAACGGCTTCCGATTCCGTCCAACGTGACTCTGCTAAAGAAACGGGGCACCCAATTCTGTCAAACAACTTAGGGTAACATGGATTTAGGCCCGACTGTCAGGCTTTACCGTTTCTAGCGTCAACTCGAGCATTTACTCACGAAGCAGTGCACCTGGACGTTTCGTCTCCACTACTAAGCCCAAGGACTTTCGTTTCGCTTCGGAGTCAATGGAGTTGTTAGTTTTTCGATCAGGCATCCGACTTCCTTTGTCGCTTGATAGATTTATTTTTTATTATTATTCAAAGGAATGTCGCCTCTCGCTCACCGCAAGACCACACGGCATATTTTCCGCCGATCTGTGAGAGGCTCAGGCCTTCCATGGAACCGAGTCTACGGTGCGGATCCAAGTCAGCCCACCGCATCTGCTGCAGGGATCCACCGCGTCCCCCGTGACGCGACAAAATTCCCACACCAGGGTTCCGGGCCGGGCCGCCGCAAGGCTACCACACGTAAAGCTACTCTCGGGATCGTTGCGACGAGACGAGAAGACCTGACCGAAAAACCAGGATTCGGAAACCACTTCATCTGGAAACTTTCTGCCCTTCTCAAAAAAAACGGAGGTGGAGAAAAAAATGGAGAATGAGGGAAAAAAACCCCAAAATGCCTACTTGCAATAATACATTCCTTACAACTCTTTCCCCCCCCCCCCCCTCACACACACGCGAAATAAAAAATGAGGAAAAAAAAGAGAATTTTGATGCGAAAAGCATCCTGGAAAAAAAAGAGGATAAAAGGGGGCAGCCCTCGTCATCTCAGCCTACGATCTTTACCATTCTACGTCATCTCGGAATAGAAACCGCGCGCTGTGGGACGACAAAGAATGGCTCGGATCCGAATTGCCCCCTTTCTCCATTACGCGCTCCCCCTCCACACGGATAAGTTTTTTATTTTCTCAATTACAAGAGCAGACTTTTTTTTTAAAAAAAAAATTACCTTTGCGTTCCAATTTCTTCTCGTTCAAGTCATTTTTCCAACTTTTGTTTGGAAGATGTTGGTTTTGGTCGAAAAATGGAAAAGGAAAAAAAAAATTTTTTTTTTTTAGAATTGTGTCCCACCATAACCACCCGCTGCGATATTCAAACGTATCGCAACGCCACAATTCTTTTTTTTTATTGAAAAAGATGTTTTATGCCAAAAATGCCCCTTCGTTTAAATGAAAGGGTCTTTTTTACCGAAACAAAATTATTATTATTATTATTTTTTTTTTTTTTTTTTTTTTTTTTTTTTTTTTTTTGTCCCACCATTTACCACCCGCTGCGATATTGTAATCTATCGCAACTCCACAATTCTTTTGTTTTATGTAAAATATATTTTTGGCAAAAAAAGACCCCTTCCCCTCTCCGTGGCAAGGGGTCATTTTTTTTTACCGAAAAAAGGATCAATGATAAACAAACTCGCATTTAGTTCGAAGGTTGAAAAAAAAAACCCTTCGAATCTTTCTTCAAAACAGGTTGACGGAGGGTGCCGTCTACCTGTTTTGAAGGGGGGGGGGAAGAGTCGACTCTTTTTTTTTATGGGTTGGGGTTTGTTGTCGATGTTACAGTAGCTGAAAAACAAAAGTCGTTTTTAATTGAATGTACAATGTTCATAACCTACGGCTTTCCAAAATACTCTTTTTTTTTCTGTGCGCCCTATATTTGGGAATAAGAAAAAGAAATGACACAAGACACAAAAATATCAGACAAGACACAATATTTTTTTTATGAAATATACTTTATTGGACCAGAAAGTTTGCTCTCGTTAAAAAATGAATCGTGTGAGTCCGGATGAAATATCCAGATCACGATGATTTTTTTTTTACCCCTATTTTTTCTGTCTCTCTCTCTGTTATAGACAGACGAGAGAGAAGCGCGCGCGCGTAGATATAAAAAAACTCTTTCGTTTCCCTCGTCACAGTCCGATGTCGAAAGGTCGCCAAAACGACTTACGAACCTCCCTTGAGAGGCACCTGCTGCGCGCGACCCCTCGACTCGTCCCACACGCGCTCCCTGCTCAGTAATTTTTTGTTTTTTTTCGGGGTTTTCTTTCCTCTCCACTTTCATTCCTCCATTATCTGATTGAAAAAGACAGACCGATCCGTCATCGAGAAACCCGTACGTCTCCGAACCGTCCACCTCGACTCTACAGCATGGGCCATCCACAATGGATATTTACACCCACCTGAAGCAGGCTTTACCATGTCTGCAGCAACTCCATCCATACCTCACAGAAGCTGTCCAGTAACTAAATCGTACTAGGACTTTCGTATGCTTCGGAAGCGATGAAGTCACTAAGGTTCTTCAAATCAGGCCATCGACATCCTTTGATAGATAATTTTTTTTCAATTCAAAGGAAAGTCGACTCTTGTCTCCCGGCAAGACCACACGGCATATTTTCCACCGATCTGTGAGAGGCTCAGACCATCCATGGAACCGAATCTACGGTGAGTACAAAGTCATGCCACCGCATCTGCTGCGGAAATCGGCCGCGCCCCGTGACGCGACAAATTCCCGCCCCAGGGTTCCGGGCCGGGCCCGCAAGGTAACCACACGTAAAGCTACTCTCAGGATCCGCGTGAGAGACAAGAACGACCTAAAATGGAACCAGATTATTCGGAAACGTTCCCTCATGGACCAGTTACTGCCTCCCCCAAAATGACCACGGAAGTGGAGAAAAATGGAGGTTGAGAAAAAAAACCCCAAAGTACCTACTTGCAATAATTCATTCCTTTCCTTCCCTCCTCCCCCCTCCACGCGAAATAAAAAATGCCGAAAAAAAGAGAATTTTGATGCGAAAAGCATCCTGTTAAAAAAAAGGAAAAAAGGGGGCAGCCCTCGTCATCTCAGCCTACGATCTTTACCACTCTATGTCGTCTCAGACCGCGCACTGTGGGACGACACAAAGAATGGCTCGGATCCGAATTGCCCCCTTTCTTCTTACCCTCCCTCTCTTATTTTTTTCTCAATTACGAGAGCAGACTTTTTTTTTAAAAAAAAATGTACCTTTTGTGTTCCAATTTCTTCTCGTTCAAGTCATTTTTTTTTTCTCAAAACTCAAATTTATTCGTTACATTTTTTTTCGGTGGATTTTTTATTTCCAACTCAAAGTAGGGATGTACTGTGGAATACAAAAATGAGCAACGTTAAAGAAATTGCCGACCCGTCTCCCCCTCTCAGGAGGCTTCACAGACCGGGTTGCTCAGCAATTTTAGGAACCATTTCTTTTTAATGAAATGTGCGACAGTTGAAGAAAAAAAAACCGCGCTCTAACCAAAAAAAAATTCTCGATGTTTTTTCACCGCTAGTACCAGGACCCTAGCGGACTTTTATCTTCTCGCGCCTGGTTTCGAAAAAAAGATGGATTGCCGACCCGTCTCCCCCTCCCACGAGGCTTCACAGACCGGGTTGCTCGGCAATTTTTAGGAACCATTTCTTTTTAATGAAATGTGCGACGGCCGAAGAAAAGAAAACCCGCGCTCTAACCAAAAAAAAATTCTCGATGTTTTTTCACCGCTAGTACCAGGATCCTAGCGGACTTTTTCTTCTCGCGCCTGGTTACGAAAAGATGGAAATGGATTTTGAGTGCGTGCATGCATGTGTTTAACAAAAAATGTAACGAATACATTTGAGTTTTTTTTTAAAAAAAAGTTGAGTTAAAAAAAAGAAATTGGAAAAATGAAAGATACATTTTATGAAAAAAAAACACTTACCTTTTCCATGATCCGGAATGGAGCGAAGAGACTTTGAAGCGAAGAGTATTTGGAAAGCTAATTACGCGAAAACTACATTTTTTTTTAAAAAAAATTTCCGTCTGAAAGGAAAATGATTTTACCGAAACAACATAATAGTAAATTGTAAAAAAAACAGGCATATTTCAATAAAAATTACAAGTCCCGCGACACACCATCGTTAAAACGGTTAGGTTTCCAAAAATTTTACAAGTCCGCGACGAGAGGCGTCGTTCCAACACCTCTGATGCGAAAGCGTAAAAAAAATACAAGTTCCGCGACTCCCTTCGTAAGTACCGTTCAAGGTCCAAAAATAATACAAGTCCGAGACGAGAGGCATCGTTCCAACACCTCTGATGCGAAAGCGTAGAAATAAAAATTACAAGTTCAGCGACCCCCCAACTCCAGCAACGTTCAATGTCCAAAAAATATTACAAGTCCGCGACGAGAGGCGTCGTTCCAACACCTCTGATTCGAGCGAGTATCGGAAAAAAACACAAGTTCCGCGAGACACCTTCGTTAGCACCGTTAGGTTTCCAGTGTCCAAAAAATTTTACAAGTCCGCGGCGAGAGGCGTCGTTCCAACACCTCTGATGATCGAGAGCGGGAGATTCGGAAAAAGATTACAAGTTCCGCGAGACACCTTCGTTAGCACCGTTAGGTTTCCAGTGTCCAAAAAATTTTACAAGTCCGCGGCGAGAGGCGTCGTTCCAACACCTCTGATTCGAGCGAGTATCGGAAAAAAACACAAGTTCCGCGAGACACCTTCGTTAGCACCGTTAGGTTTCCAGTGTCCAAAAAATTTTACAAGTCCGCGGCGAGAGGAGTCGTTCCAACACCTCTGAAGTTCGAGAGCGAAGCGAGAGAAACGGAAGAGCAGCCGGCTTGCAGCGCTGTCAGATGCCGACTGATCTGGCGAGCCAATGTCACTCCCTTTTATACCCAATCCAGGCTAAAAAAAAAAAAAAAAAAAAAAAAAAAAAAAAAAAAAAAAAAAATTTTTTTTTTTTTTTTTTTTTTTTTTTTTTTTTTTTTAAGAGCATACGAAATATTTTCAAAGTGGAGAATTATTTCAAAGTTCGGTTTCAGTCAAATATTCAGAAACGTACAAATAACAAATTTTTTCAAAGTCGAAAATTATTTCAAAGTTCGGATTCAGTTAAGTATTGAGAAATATAAAAGATAACGAATATTTTCAAAGTTTTTAACATAGTCGAGCATGAACACAAAATAATTTCAAAGTCTCGTGTCGCGAAAAAAACACAAAGTCCACAAGCATGTCGATTTTCATCAAAGTCTCGATTTCTGAAAAAGTTTCAAAGTCTGAAGTCAGTTTATAGCGCGTGTGAAATATTTACAAAGTCGAGATTTCAAAGTTCGGTAATTATTTCAAAGTCCCACAAAATTTTTCAAAGTTGGGAATTATTTTAAAGTTCGGTAAAATTTTTCAAAGTCGAGAATTATTTCAAAGTTCGGTAAAATTTTTCAAAGTCGGGAATTATTTCAAAGTTCGGCTTCAAGAGAGAGAAACGGGAGAGCAGCCACCCGGCAGCGCTGCATGATGCCAACTGATCTGGCAAGACAATGTCATTTCCGTTTACAAAAAAAAAAAAAAAAAAAAAAAAAAAAAAAAAAAAAAAATTTTTTTTTTTTTTTTTTTTTTTTTTTTTACACTTAAGGTGCCTTTTCAAACAAGCCTTCCTCTTATCGACGTGCCCTCCTGTCTCTGCGGTTGTCTCGCGATTTTGTCCTTACCTGTAATGCATTGTTACGTGCTCAGTTAAGTACTCAGAAAAGTAAAAATGAGGAATTTTTTCAAAGTTTTTAACATAGTCGAGTATGAACACGAAATATTATCAGTCTCGTGTCGCGAAAAAAATACAAAGTCCAAAAGCATGTCGATTTTCATTAAAGTCTCGATTTCTGAAAAAGTTTCAAAGTCGATACTTCAAAGTTCGGGAATTATTTCAAAGATTGGCAAAATTTAATAAAGTCCGGAATTATTTCAAAGTTCGGCAAAACTTTTCAAAGTCGGGAATTATTTCAAAGTTCGGCTTCAAGCGAGAGAAACGGAAGAGCAGCCGCCCGGCAGCGCTGCATGATGCCAACTGATCTGGCGAGACAATATCATTTCCTTAAAAAAAAAAAAAAAAAAAAAAAAAAAAAAAAAAAAAATTTTTTTTTTTTTTTTTTTTTTTTTTTTTTTTTTTTTAGTATTTAAGGTGTGTTCTCAGACAAGTCTCTCTCTTATCGACGTGTTCTTCTGTCTATGCGGTCGAGTTTGAACACGAAATATTTTCAAAGTCTCGTGTTACGAAAAAAACACAAAGTCCACAAGCATATCGATTTTCATCAGAGTCTCGTTTTAGTCCATAATTTGGTTATCTTCGGAAAGAGTTTGGTACTCAGATGCGAGTTTTTTTTACACAAGTCGGAAATAATTTCATGGAGTAACATGGAGGCATGGAGTAACCGGGGCGCATGGATATAAACAGCCGCAGCAGGTCTTGACTCCACCGTATCCGAGCGAAAACTGACTGCAGATCGCTGGAGAACCCTCCTTTCCGAAAAAAAAAAAAAAAAAAAAAAATTTTTTGACTAGTTTTGCCGTCAGTTGGATTTCAGCTTTCAACGAGGCAAGACGTGCTTTGGATGCTCTCTCCAAATGCGAACAGCGGCATCGTGTAACCGGGGGGCATGGACACAAACAGCCGCAGCAGGTCTTTTCACTACCGTATCCCAGCGAACACTGATTGCAGATCGCTCGAAAACCATCCATTCCGAACCATCCATTCCGAACAAGTATAATTATGCGAGCGTCCTTCGTAGAGCACACATAAACACTCATTCCAGTAAACAACAAGTATTCAACGGAGCAGCCGCAGTAGGTCTTGTCACCACCGTATCCGAGCGAACACTGACTGCAGATCGCTGGAGAACCCTCCTTTCAAAAAAAAAAAAAAAAAAAAAAAAAAAAAAAAAATTGACTAGTTTTGCCGTTAGTTGGATTTCAGCTTTCAACGAGGCAAGACGTGCTTTGGATGCTCTCTCCAAATGCGAACAGCGGCATCGTGTAACCGGGGGGCATGGACACAAACAGCCGCAGCAGGTCTTTTCACTACCGTATCCCAGCGAACACTGATTGCAGATCGGTCAAAAACCATCCATTCCGAAGGTCCATTCCGAACAGGTATAATTATGCGAGCGTCCTTCGTAGAGCACACATAAACACTCATTTCAGTAAACAACAAGTATTCAACGGAGCAGCCGCAGTAGGTCTTGTCACCACCGTATCCAAGCGAACACTGACTGCAGATCGCTGGAGAACCCATCCTTTCCGAAAGAAAAAAAAAAAAAAAAAAAAAAAAAAAAAAAAAAAATTTTTTGACTAGTTTTGCCGTCAGTTGGATTTCAGCTTTCGACGAGGCAAGACGTGCTTTGGATGCTCTCTCCAAATGCGAACAGCGGCATCGTGTAACCGGGGCGCATGGACACAAACAGCCGCAGCAGGTCTTGACTCCACCGTATCCGAGCGAAAACTGACTGCAGATCGCTGGAGAACCCTCCTTTCAAAAAAAAAAAAAAAAAAAAAAAAAAAAAAAAAAAAAAAAAAAATTGACTAGTTTTGCCGTCAGTTGGATTTCAGCTTTCAACGAGACAAGACGTGGTTTCGATGCTCTCTCCAAATGTACGCGCTTGAATGCTCAATAATACAATGTTATACTAATGTTTGCTTTATAATATACTTTTCCAATTGATATAAATGAAAAAACTCCTCTTGAGACTTCTCACACCAAAGGCAAAGTGACCCGAAAGTTCGACACGCGACACGACCCGGATCGAGTCGAGGTGACCGCTGGTCAGCGGCGACCGGACGGACACGGACATCACGGAACGGCAGAGGCCGGTTCTCGACTCCGAGCGAGAAAGGCCGCCGACTCCCTGCAACGCCACGGGCGCCCGAAATCGAGTCGAAGTGACCGCCGGTCAGCGCGGTCGTCCGAACGAACGGGACCTTTCGATTCCCCGGTCCATTTCCGAAAGTTCGACACGCGACACGACCCGGATCGAGTCGAGGTGACCGCTGGTCAGCGGCGACCGGACGGACACGGACATCACGGAACGGCAGAGGCCGGTTCTCGACTCCGAGCGAGAAAGGCCGCCGACTCCCTGCAACGCCACGGGCGCCCGAAATCGAGTCGAAGTGACCGCCGGTCAGCGCGGTCGTCCGAACGAACGGGACCTTTCGATTCCCCGGTCCATTTCCGAAAGTTCGACACGCGACACGACCCGGATCGAGTCGAGGTGACCGCTGGTCAGCGGCGACCGGACGGACACGGACATCACGGAACGGCAGAGGCCGGTTCTCGACTCCGAGCGAGAAAGGCCGCCGACTCCCTGCAACGCCACGGGCGCCCGAAATCGAGTCGAAGTGACCGCCGGTCAGCGCGGTCGTCCGAACGAACGGGACCTTTCGATTCCCCGGTCCATTTCCGAAAGTTCGACACGCGACACGACCCGGATCGAGTCGAGGTGACCGCTGGTCAGCGTAAGTCTCGCCTCGCGAAAAAAACATAAAGTCCACAACCATGTTTATTTTTCATCAAAGTATCAATTCTCTCGAAGTGGAACCGGCATCCGGACAGCAGCGTCAGTGGATCTCGACTCCACCGCGTCCCAGCGAAAACTGACTGCAGATCGCTCAAGAGCTGCCTATTATTAAAAAAAAAAAAAAAAAAAAAAAAAAAAAAAAAAAAAAAAAAAAAAAAAAAATTTGACTATTATTGCAGTCAGTTGCATTTCAGCTTTCAACGAGGCAAGACGTGCTTTCGAGCCTCTCTCCAAGTGTACATACTTTAACGCTCAATAATATAATGTCATGCTTATGGTTTACCTTTTCCAATTGATGTACACACATATGTATATATAGATTTACAAAAACTGAATAAAACCATAAAATATTTATAAAAATATCAGTTTATAACTCAATGTAGCTAAAATAATAAAAGATTTTCGAGTGCGTACTCGAATATTTGTTGTTTAGCACGCTTCAAATCAGGGACCGGAAATAAAACAATAAACAAAATATTTTTTTTAAATAATATACTTATAAAGACATTTTCAATTTTTTATTTATCTATACGAATCCGCGGATACCTTACTCGAGGGTTAATAACTCTCACTTACTTGTGGTCAGTTTCGGACAGGCATAATTATGCGAGCGTCCTTCGTAGAGCACACATAAACACTCATTCCAGTAAACAACAAGCATTCAACGGAGCAGCCGCAGTAGGTCTTGTCACCACCGTATCCCAGCGAACACTGACTGCAGATCGCTGGAAAACCCTCCTTCCAAAAAAAAAAAAAAAAAAAAAAAAAAAAAAAATTTTGACTAGTTTTGCCGTCAGTTGGATTTCAGCTTTCGACGAGGCAAGACGTGCTTTGGATGCTCTCTCAAAATGTACATGGTTTAACGGTTAATGATACTATGTTATGCTTATGTTTTGCCTTTTCCAACTAATATACATATAAGTACAGTAATATATGCATACGCACACACATATAAATATATGAAATATAAATATAAATATAAATATAAATATATAGTTGTTGTTTTGAGTCAATTTTACCATTTAATTGATACATTACGTGACGTAGGCGTTAAAAAATGTCATCGATGAAAAAAGAATGCATAAGATTTTAGAAAAACTGAATATAAAAGCATAAAATTAATATAAATTATCAATTTGTAACTCAATGTAGCTAAAATAATAAAAGATTTTCGAGTGCGTACTCGAATATTTGTTGTTTAGCACGTTTCAAATTAGGGACCGGAAATAAAACAATAAACAAATTTTTTTTTTAAAATAATATACTTATAAAGACATTTTCAATTTTTTATTTATCTATACGAATCCGCGGATACCTTACTCGAGGGTTAATAACTCTCACTTACTTGTGGTCAGTTTCGGACAGGCATAACTATGCGAGCGTCCTTCGTAGAGCACACATAAACACTCATTCCAGTAAACAACAAGCATTCAACGGAGCAGCCGCAGCAGGTCTTGTCACCACCGTATCCGAGCGAACACTGACTGCAGATCGCTGGAGAACCCTCCTTCCCGAAAAAAAAAAAAAAAAAAAAAAAAAAAAAAAAAAAAAAAAAAAATTGTTATTTTGATCTACATCTCGCGTCCGGTGTAAATCTCGGGTCCTTTCTCACCTGACTCCATCGGACACCCCTCGAAACGGCCATTAAAGTTTTCCCTTTATAAAGGATCATCCCGGACTTAAACATTTTTTAGCCAAAAGTCGAAAAAAAACACAATTTCGAGTAGAAACTCCAAACTCGGTACAGACGTTCCTCTATGATAGAGAGTTCGTTTCCACTGACTTTCGACCCTCTCTCGGGTCGCCCCCCCGGGGGGGGGAGGAGGGTGAGGGGAACCGTTGGAAATTTCGGGTTCGAACGGTCAAAAGGTTCCGCCGTCCGCGTTTAGGGACGGAAACATTTCGTTTCAGCACGGCGAAGAGATCTCGACCTTCCCTTCGATCCGGCACCGCGAAAGCACGGCTCTCTCTGTAAATAGAGGTCATTGACCCCTAAATAAGCTTTCTGTCGAAATCGAGAAACGGGGGGAGACAGGTGAGAAAGGACCCGAGATCTGCACCGGACACGAAGTGAAAAAAAAAAAAAAAAAAAAAAAAAAAAAAAAAATTTTTTTTTTTTTTTTTTTTTTTTTTTTTTTTTTTTTTTTTTTTTTTAATCTACATTTTGCGTCCGGTGTAAATCTGACATCCATTCTGACCTCTCTCCACGGAAACCCCTCTCAAACGGGCGCTCAACCTTTCCCTTTATAAAGACAAGACGCTGGACTTGTAATATTTCAGAAGGCATGAAAACGAAAGGGGCCGTAGAGAGGTCCGTGGGTCCCAGAAGACACTCGGTAGTGTTAAACGTAATTTTTTTTTTTTTTTTTTTTTTTTTTTTTTTTTTTTTTTAAGGGTACAAATAGGGGGGAGCTCGAGCGATCTGCAGTCACTTATCGTTCGGAGATGGAACATTCAACACCGACCGCCGTTGTTAATGCCTGCGCCTCAGTGCCCGATTTTGCCGACGAGGAATCATCGTCTCGACTTTGGTGTCGCTTATGCAAAGATCCCAGAAAACTTTCGAAGATAATTTTACACGGCTGTGGTCACGAATGTCATGCCGGTTGCCTCGTAAGAAAAATAAAACAAGATTTAAAAAATCCAGAATCCGTGCTCACGTGTTTCGCGTGTTCCACCGCCGTCCATTGGAGTGACCTGCGCGCCGTGTGGCCGATAATGCACCCACCTCCTGTGACCCAAGAAAAATGACATTCAAACTACTTCGCTCGGAGTCGACGCCGGCTGCTGCTGCTGCGGACGACGATGACCGTGCTTTGGGCGGACTTTTGGGTGACCGTGCGTTCGACGTGACCAGCGAAGTGACCAGCGGTCACTTCGACTCGACCCTATCGGAACCGGGTCGCGTCGCCCGTCCAACTTTCGGAAATGGGACCGGAGAATCGAAACGTCCCGTTCGTTCTGACGTCCGCGTTGACCAGCGGTCACTTCGACTCGACTTTGGACGCAGAGAGTCGGCTTTCTCGCTCGGAGACGGCGGCGGAGTCGAAGAGCGGCTGCTGCCGTCGTCGATGACCCTGCCCCGCCTCTCCCCCCCGCAGTCGCCGACAGACCAGCGGTCACCTCGACGACTCGGGTGCTCGCATAATGCACTCGAGAGTCGCTTTTCGCTCGGAGTCGAGACCGGCTGCTGCCGTTGACGTCCGTGCTTCCAATGCCGCTGACCAGTGATCATCTGGACTCGATCACCCCGACCGGGTCGTGTTACCCATCAAACTTTTGGAAAAAAAATCAGAGAATTGAATGCTGGTTTTTGTATATATTTAAACTGTGAGATTTATTTGTAAATAAATACGTGCAGTAGCACTTTTAAAACTTTACAAAATTATTTGTCTATTATTGAAACAACTAAGTTTTTATATTTAAAAAAAAAAAAAAAAAAAAAAAATTTTTTTTTTTTTTTTTTTTTTTTTTTTTTTTTTTTTGAATAATCAAATTTAAATTATTTTCTAAATGTGTTATTCAGAAACGAATCAATGCATTATAAAATAGTTTCTAAATAACTCATAACTTCTTTATGTCAACAAAAAATCTAAAGAGGTCATTGACCTTTGACCTTCAGTTGTTTGATCGGTGTTGGTATTTCCTAAGCGATGCAGTAGTTGTTAACTGTGTAAAGACTCAAAATATTATGTCATAAATATTAAAAAAAAAAAAAAAAAAAAAAAAAAAATTTTTTTTTTTTTTTTTTTTTTTTTTTTGAATAAATCAAATTTAAATTATTTTCTAAATGTGTTATTCAGAAACGAATCAATTCATTATAAAATAGTTTCTAAATAACTCATAACTTCTTCTTTATGTCAACAAAAAATCTAAAGAGGTCATTGACCTTTGACCTTCAGTTGTTTGATCGGTGTTGGTATTTCCTAAGCGATGCAGTAGTTGTTAACTGTGTAAAGACTCAAAATATTATGTCATAAATATTTAAAAAAAAAAAAAAAAAAAAAAAAAAATTTTTTTTTTTTTTTTTTTTTTTTTTTTTTTTTGAGATTGTGAACATTATAAATACTTTCAGTCGTACCCCCCAAATTGTCATTTTGTCAGATTATTTTCTGTCTCATCGTACCCACCATCGCATCATGCCGCCTTGTCAAAACACATCTTCGAAAGACGGACGTGAGAATTTAAGACTTTATTGGAATTTTCTCAAGCGAAACCCCACCTCCTTCCAGTGTCCTCTCTGTAACGTTTCGCTCGTATCCATCCAATTCGAAAAACATTGCTCCGCATCGCACAGTTTAAATTCCAAACGTTGTTGCGTCTGGTGTCTCGGGGAAACCTCATGGTCGAGCAAACGGAAACGCGAGCGCGGCGATCACATGATAAAGTGTTGGAGAAAATTCTTAAAACTGAACACTCTCGTGGCCAAACCGGAGCCCGTTCCCTTCGACTCGAAGCCCATGGCCCAGGCCAAGTGTCTGTTCGACCACCGAGCGTTCGACCCCCCGCCACCGAGAGCCCTCGATCTCGTCTGGCCCATGCCCCTCGACCCGAACCTCCTGACCTTCGAGGACGAGTCTCTCGACAGGGCCGTCTCCTGCGTCCGAAAGTACGTGGAACTCGGAAATTCCGTGGAATGGTTTCACGCCATGGTCCGGATTCCCGCGTTTCCGGGTTTCCTGGAAGCCGTGGACGGGGACGAAGGGCGGACTCGAACCCTCACGTTCTCCTGCTGGTGCGACGGCGGCGGAAAGCCCTCGGAAGCACGACTCGGGCGGCACAGGCACATGATCATAGTTTCCTCGCCACCGGGACACTTTCTGAGAGACGTGTGGTCGAAAATAGAAGTGGGAGAGCGGCGGCGGCCCCGCAGAAACTTCAAGTGTCTGTACTGCAAACCCATCGACTCGGCCATGCAACTCGTCCACGCCATCGGCTACCTGTGCAAACGCGAGTCCCGGTGCAATTTCTCTTCGGAATACAAAGACAATTCGCCCGAAAAACAGAACCACTTTTACTGTTTCGAGAGCCTCCCGAAAGACTACCGGCTGCCGCTCGTCCTGCAGTGGGAAGGCGGGCTCGCGAGCCTCCTCGACTTGACTTTCAAAGACCTGAAGCGAGACGAAATGGTACGGGCAGACATGGATTTCTTCGAAAGCAAATGGCGCTTCAGAATAAAAAACATTCCCGGAATCACGCTCGGCACGGTCCTCCCGGTCGCGAAAGAATTCGAACCCTGTCCGGGTCCCACGGACATTTTCGTGCATCTCACGAAAGGTCGCCGTCTCTTTTTCAGACGCAACCCGGATTTAAAGGACCTCGCTCGGGAAGCCTGGCTCGAAAAGCAAGCCGAGACGGGCAACCTCTTTCACTACGTGGTGGCGGAAGACCACTGGACCCCTCGTCCGTATCTCCAGTCCCTGATCAACGAATTCAAGCCCATAGTCGATCGAAACAAAGAGCTGAGTGAGGAAAATGAAACGCTCAAAAGGGAACTCGAGGAATTGAAGCAGGAACTCGATAGGGCGAAAAGACTTTGAATTTAAGTCTTCATTTATTTATGAGCCTTTAATACTATTTCAAAAAAAAAAAAAAAAAAAAAAAAAAAAAAAAAAAAAAAAAAATTTTTTTTTTTTTTTTTTTTTTTTTTTTTTTTTGAGATTGTTATAAATACTTTCAGTCGTACCCCAAATTATCCTTTTGTCGGATTGTTTTCTGTCTCATCGTACCCACCGCATCATGCCGCCTTGTCAAAACAAATCTTCGAAAGACGGATGTGAGAATTTAAGACATTATTGGAAATTTCTCAATCGAAACCCCACCTCCTTCCAGTGTCCTCTCTGTAACGTTTCGCTCGTATCCATCCAATTCGAGAAACATTGCTCCGCATCGCACAATTTAAATTCCAGACTCTGTTGCGTCTGGTGCCTCGGGGAAACCTCTTGGTCGAGCAAACAGAAACGCGAGCACGTCGATCACATGATACAGTGTTGGAGAAAATTCTTAAGGCTGAAGACTTCGCCGCAAGCCGTCGATTCACCACCGCCAGAAAGTCCCTCTCTCGAGGCGAAACCGGAGCCCGTTCCATTCGACTCGAAGCCCATGGCCCAGGCCAAGTGTCTGTTAGACCGAGCGTTCGACCCCCCTCCGAGAGCCCTCGATCTCGTCTGGCCCATGCCCCTCGACCCGAACCTCCTGACTTTCGAGGACGAGTCCCTGGACAGGGCCGTCTCCTGCGTCCGAAAGTACGTGGAACTGGGAGACTCCGTCGAATGGTTTCACGCCATGGTCCGGATTCCCGCGTTTCCCGGGTTTCTCGAAGCGATGGACGGGGACGAAGGGCGGACGCGCACCCTCACGTTCTCCTGCTGGTGCGACGGCGGCGAGCCCTCGGAAGCACGACTCAGGCGGCACAGGCACATGATAATTGTTTCCTCGCCCCCGGGACACTTTTTACGAAACGTCTGGGGGAAAATCGCGATAGGAGACCGGCGGCCCCGTAAAAACTTCAAGTGTCTGTTTTGCAAACCCATCGACTCGGCCATGCAGCTCGTCCACACCATCGGCTACCTGTGCAAACGCGAGTCCCGGTGCAATTTCTCTTCGGAATACAAAGACAATTCGCCCGAAAAACAGAACCACTTTTACTGTTTCGAGAGCCTCCCGAAAGACTACCGGCTGCCGCTCGTCCTGCAGTGGGAAGGCGGTCTCGCGAGTCTCCTCGACTCGATCTTCAAACACATGAAACGGGACAAAATGGTACAGGCGGACTTGGATTTCAACGAAAGCAAATGGCGCTTCAAAATAAAAAATATCCCCGGAATCACGCTCAACACCGTCCTCCCGGTCTCGAAAGAATTTCGACCGTGCCCGGGTCCGACGGATTTTTTCCTCCATCTCACCGAAGGTCGCAAACTCTTTTTCGAACGCGACCCGGATTTAAAGGACCTCGCTCGGGAAGCCTGGCTAGAAAAACAAGCCCAGACGGGAAATCTCTTCCACTACGTCGTGGGGGAAGACCACTGGACGCCCCGTCCGTATCTCCAGTCCCTGATCAACGAATTCAAGCCCATAGTCGATCGAAACAAAGAGCTGAGAGAGGAAATTGAAACGCTCAAAAGGGAAAATGAGGAATTGAAGCAGGAACTCGATAGGGCGAAAAGACCTAGGATTTAGATTTTCATTTATTTATGAATGCTCCCGTCTCACGGCTAAAATCTTTGTTTTTCGTGCCTATATACCATTAAACTTTCACGAAAAAAAAAAAAAAAAAAAAAAAAAAAAAAAATTTTTTTTTTTTTTTTTTTTTTTTTTTATATGACACGTATATAAAAAGAAAGTTTAATGGTAAAAAAAAAAAAAAAAAAAAAAAAAAAAATTTTTTTTTTTTTTTTTTTTTTTTTTTTTTTTTTTTTTAAATAACAAGTATATAAAAAGAAAGTTTTTGGACCGGCCACAGTTTTTTTCTTTTACTTCCTATCTGACAGATTTTCTTGTCGCTAAACCTTTTGCATCATGCCGCCAAACGCTAAAGATTATACATCTTTGAGAAGTTATACGAGGAGCATCTTTGAAAATCATAAAACTTTCCCGTGTCCTCGATGCAAAACCATTCTTTTACCCAAACAATTCGAAAAGCATTGTTCTCAAAACCACCAGTTAATTTCTCGACTCTGTTGCGTTTGGTGTCTGGGCGAGGTCTCTTGGAAAAGCGGACAAAAAAATAATCACGTCGATCACCTTCTTCCGTGTTTTCGTAAATTCATGAGACTCGTCAGAGTTCAACCCGAACCGCAACCGCCCGAAAACTTTACGCCGTCGGTCAAACCCAGACCCAGGGCTTTCGACACGAAACCCATGGCCGAGATAAAGTGTCTGTTCGGTCACGTTTTCGAATTTCCCCCCGCGCGCGCCTGCGATCTCGTCTGGCCCATGCCCCTGGACCCCAACCCGCTGACTTTCGAAGACGAGTCTCTGAACCGGGCCGTCTCCTGCGTCCGAAAATATTTGGAACTGGGAGACGAGGCGGAATGGTTTCACGTCATGGTGCGAATTCCCGCGTTTCCGGGGTTTCTGGAAGCCGTGGACGGGGACGAAGGACGGACTCGCACCCTCCCGTTCTCGTGCTGGTGCGACGGAGGACAGCCACCCGAAGCGCGATTCAGGCAACACAGGCACATGATCGTGGTGTCGTCTCCGCCCGGACACTTTTTACGGAACGTCTGGGCGAAAATCGAGGTAGGACGAGAACAACGCCCGCGCAGAAATTTCAGATGCATGTACTACAAACGACTCGCGTCCGCCATGCATCTGGCCAACACCATCGGCTACCTGTGCAAGCGCGAATCCCGGTGCAATTTCACGGGCGAAGACAAAAAATCCCCCGAGAAACAGAACCACTTCTACCTGTTCGAGAGCCTCCCGAGGGACTACATGCTGCCGCTCGTCCTGCAGTGGGAAGGCGGTCTCGTCCAACTCCTCGACCAAAATTTCAGGAGTTTCGATCGAGAGGAACTGGTGAAGTCCGTCATGACTTTTTTCGAACGCAAGTGGCGCTTCAAAATCAAAGACGTTCCCGGAATCGCGCTCGACACCGTCCTTCCGGTCGCGAAAGATTTTCTACCCTGCCGCCGGGGCCCCACGGACATTTTTCTACACCTCACGGGCAAACGTAAACTCTATTTCGAACGCGATCCGGATTCAGTGAAAAACCTGACTCGGGAAGCCTGGCTCGAAAAGCAAGCCGACATGGGCAATCTCTTCTATTTCGTCGTGGGAGAAGACCACTGGACCCCTCGCCCCTACCACCAGAGCTTGATCAACGACTTCAAACCCATCGTCGATCGAAACAGGGAACTCGAATCGGAAATCGCGGCGTCGAAAGAGGAAATCGTTTCGATGAAACAGAAGCACGCAGATTCGGAGCGGCAGATCACAGCGCTCTCTGTTAAAACGGACGAGTTGAACGGTAAATGTGCAAATCTGAAAGTCAAAAATTCCCAGTTGAAAGAAAAATGTTCAAAGTTGAGCGACAAAAATTGCGAGCTGAACGAAAAAATCCACCAGCTGAACGACAAAATTCAACAGCTGCACGAAGGAGAAATTGCGAGACTGAAAAAGGAACTCGTCGAAGCGAAAAGGGAAAACGAATCTCTGAAAAGGGAAAACGAATCTCTGAAAAGGGAAAACGAAACTTTGAAAAGGGAAAACGAAACTTTGAAAAGGGAAAACGAAACTTTGAAAAGAGAAAACGAATCTTTGAAAAGGAAAAATGAAATGCTGAAAAAGGAAAAATTTAAGAAGCTTGGAAAAACGAAAAGATCCAGGCTTTCGATTTAATTTTTTTTTACGGGGTGTTGAGTGGTTATAAAGGCACTAAAAAAACAAAGATTGAAGTCGTGAGGCGGTCGCTGGCGCTCCCGCCTCACGACTTCAATCTTTGTTTTTTTTAGTGCCTTTATAACCACTCAACATCTTTTTTTTTGTTAAGTTTTTTTTCGTGTATTTTACCCAAAATAATCTAAAATAAACATTGAAATTTCGTTTTCTGATCCAAAAACAGAGTCGAAAACGTGTTTATCAGACATGTTGCAAATGTTATTCGAATAAAATTGCTCGACTCCTTGTTCAAAGAGTTAATTTATAATTTGACCTTGGTTCAAGGTCAAAGGTCAATGACCTCTGTTACATTTAAAATTTTCTTTGCCTCCCGCCGAACCCGAAGTGAGAATTTGAAACTCATCGAGTATCGAAGAATCCGTGATTTGCGAATTGCGAATAACACAGAGTTAATTTATAATTTGACCTTGGTTCAAGGTCAAAGGTCAATGACCTCTAATACATTTACAATTTTCTTTGCTTCCCGCCGAACCCGAAGCGAGAATTTCAAACTCATCAAGTATCGAAGAATTCGTAATTTGCGAATTGCGAATTGCGAATATGTAAGTGGTCCCATCAGCGGCCGCGAGTTTCTGATCTCCAAAACTGGTGGACGGTAGGTGGTACCGTGTCCGAACCCAGTCGCGACCGTCGGCCGGACCGTTCGGAGTTTTCCGCGGTTTTCTTCGAACGTCTTTTTTTTGCGTGAATACGGGTCAGGTTCCCTTACTACAATTGAATTCCCTGACAATTTGTGAAACTCATTAAGTATTCAAGAATTCGCACATTGCGAATTCGCAAGTTGCGAATTGCGAATTGTAATATGTAAGTGTCAACATGTCTAAAAATAATTTTTCATGTTTTTTGCTTCCCACCGAACCCAAAGTGAGAATTTAAAACCCATTAAGAATTCAAGAACTCGCACATTGCGAATTCGCAAATTGCGAACTGTAATATATAAACGTCATCATGTCTCTAAAAATAATTTTTCATGTTTTTTTCTGAAAACTTGGAGATTTAAAATTTTCATTAAAAAAAAAAAAAAAAAAAAAAAAAAAAAAAAAAAATTTTTTTTTTTTTTTTTTTTTTTTTTTTCAAGTCTACTATAAATATCAGTCCGCGCATCAGACTAGCCTCATTCGACATTGCCACTCGTCGAGATGGCCCCGTTATTCCAATATTCTCCGTTTTCTTTACCTGCCTCGGACATTGACTTTTCAGTCTTGGAAGACTGTTTTATTCCCGATGATGCAATCTGGAACGTCTCGCACAAGAGTCTCTTCGACTCCTTTCCCGACTCCGAGAGCAACCTGCCCTCGTTGAAAAGTTTCGCCTTCGAAGAACCTTCGAGCACGCCGCCTGTGCCAAGACCTTTCGTTTCCCCGAAACTTGTCCGGGATTTTTTACTGCCCACTGCTCCACCTGTTTCTGCTGCTCCTGCTCCTGCTGCTCCTGTTTCTGCTGCTCCCGCTGCCGCTGCCGCCGTCGCTCCGGGAGACGACGGCGACGACTCCCCGAAGCGAGAGCCCGAGGCGCCGCGACCGCCCGAGCCCGAGGCGCCGCGAGGTCTCGCGCACTCCGAGAAACCTCTCGAAATTCCCGAAGCGAGTCGGGAACTCGAGGCGTCGCGATCGCCCGACAAACGCGTTCGAAAAGCGAAATCGAGCGGCGGCGAGACCGAGAAACCTTTCGAAATTCCTAAAGTGAGTCGCGAAGTCGAGGCGTCGAGACCGCCCGAGAAACGCGTTCGAACGACCGAATCGAGCCACGAGCCCGGGAAACCTTTTAAAATTCCTAAACCGAGTCGCGAACCCCGGGCGTCGCGACCGCAGGAGAAACATTTTCGAGTATCTGAATCGAGCGGAGAGACGAAGAAACCTTTGGAAATACCCAAACTCAGCCGGAAAAACGAGGCGTCGCGACCGCCCGAGAAACATTTTCGAGTATCTGAATCGCGCGGAGAGACGAAGAAACCTTTCAAAATTCCCAAACCGAGCCGGAATACCGAGGCATCGCGACCGCCCGATTTACATGTTCGAAAATGTAAATCGGGCGGCGAGACCGAGAAACTTTTCAAAATGCCTAAACCGAGTAGCGAACCCCAGGCGTCGCGACCGCACGAGAAACACGTTCGAGTATCTGAATTGGGCGGCGAGACCGGGAAACCTTTCGAAATTCCCAAACTCAGCCGGAAAGCCGAGGCGTCGCGACCGCAGGAGAAACGCGTTCGAGTATCTGAATCGAGCGGAGAGACCGAGAAACTTTTCAAAATTCTTAAACTGAGTCTGAAAAGCGAGGCGTCGCGACCGCAGGAGAAACACGTTGGAATATCTGAATCGGGCGGCGAGACCGGGAAACCTTTCAAATTTCCTAAACTGAGACTGAAAAGCGAGGCGTCGCGACCCGAGGAGAAACGCGTTCGAAAGACCGTATCGGGCGGCGAGACCGGGAAACCATTCAAAATTCCTAAACTGAGTCGGAAATCCGAGGCGCACCGCGATCCCCGGAGAAATATTTTCGAACGGCCGAATCGGGAAACCTTTTAAAAATATCCAAAGTGAGCCGGGGCATCGCGACCTAAACTGAACCCAGGCTAGACACTAGGTAAAAAAAAAAAAAAAAAAAAAAAAAAAAAAAAAAAAAAAAAAATTTTTTTTTTTTTTTTTTTTTTTTTTTTTTTAACGCAATTTATCATAAATATCAGTCCGCGCATCAGCCTTGCCTCATTCGACTTTGCCACACTCCAGCAACAATGGCACGTTTACCCGATTTTCCTTGCTATTCTTGCCATTCTGACGTTTGTTGTTTGGACAGGTCGGTGGTCAGAATGGATTACATTTTACCAGATCTTTTTGCAGAATCTATATATCTTGCAAATGTGAGCAATGGTTCTCATCTGGACCACTACAAACCCGTGGATTTTTCAAAATTAAATGAAATTGAATGGATGATGTATACTACAATTTTAAGAATGCAAGGACGTTTCTTTCAAAAACATCCCTTCAAACTCAATGTCAGTATTGAAGAAGTGAACGTATTATCGGATATTCGTCCCATCTTAGAAAGAAAATTAAGCGAAATTGTTAAAACTACTTTAGAACTGGGAGAGTTTAACATACTTCGCCACGAATTGTCGTCGGCCGGAATATTACCAATGCCCTATCAATGCATCGTTTTAGAATGTCTCATTGTTGCAGGAAAATTTACAGTACTCTGTATGCAAAAATTTGAAGATCAAGTCGATGTAATTTATCAGGATGCGCTAAATGTGTTGCTGAGATGTTTTGAGGAAACCAATATTACATCGTGGATACTCCACACTAGTAGGGTCATGCACCCGTTCGGAACGGTAGGCTATGCATTCCAACAAGAAATTACACCTACAGTAGATGACATTTGTCATCGATTAAATCATACATTATAAATATTAGAAAAAAAAAAAAAAAAAAAAATTTTTTTTTTTTTTTTTTTTTTTTTTTTTTTTTTTCGAGTATGTAAAAATTACATGTCGAGTAGTTTTTTTAACAAATTGTTGAAAACTACTTTACATATCATAGTGATATATATGTTTGACACTGTTTATCTTAAAAAAAAAAAAAAAAAAAAAAAAAAAAAAAAAAAAAAATTTTTTTTTTTTTTTTTTTTTTTTTTTTGACAGTATAAATAGGAGTCGTTTATGAGTTTAAAGTCACTTTCCGCTTGGAGATGACAAAGTTATCCTCTACTACCGCTATTGTCGCTCCTGCTGTCCATGTATACTAGTTCGACTTTGACTCAACTCAATCCAATTTTTGAAACTCGTGATCCGATCGAAATTTTGCGTTATTTTATTAAGTCTATTCTTTAAAAAATTATGTACCTTTCATCAAAGTTTTAGAAAAAATCGATATAAAGTTCGTTTTTCTACTATAAAAATGATGTTTATTTTTTTTATTATTATCTTGAAACCAATGTTGGTGATCAATGTGATGCAAAAAAAAGGGATCGAAAGGTTGAAAAGAATTTCTTTTTCAACCTTTCGATCCCTTTTTTTTGCCGCCTTCAAAAGCGAAACAATCTGTTGAATGAAAAAAAAATTGTTTTTTTTCTCCATCTCTCTTTTTTTTTAAATGATCGAGCCCAATGTTGGTAACACTTTTGTCGTAAAAAAAATGCGCCAAAGGTAAAAAGGAAAAAAAAATTTTTTTTTTCCTTTTACCTTTGGCGCATTTTTTTTACTTTTTTCCCTATTTCAATCTCCTGTTAAAGATTGATAAGTGGGAAAAAAAAGTTTTTTTTAAAGTCTTTGATTATTGATTAAAAGTTATTTGTTGATGTTGAGCTGCTAATGAAAAAGGCGTTGGAATTCGTTTTCCAACACCCGAATGTACGGGTGGTACATTCCCAAGTTATAGTACAGATTGGATTCCACGAAATATCCTCCTTCTAACAAATTGAGTTGCTGATAACCGATTTGTTCAATGGTTTTGTGTCTTTCTTCTTCGGCTTTGGCTTCGGCTTGTTGTTGTTGTTGTTGTTGTTGTCCTTCTTCTTCTGTTGCCACGTCCCAGACGAGCGACCGATAATTTTCGGCGACTCGAAGCTCGATCGGAGACAGTTCCGTCAGGACGCGGGTGCAGCGGCAGACTCGAAAGAGGGAAGCGCAGGAACATTCGACCAAGAGTCTGTGGTCCGCGGTCAGCGTCACGTGGAAATGGCTGACACGACCGGACGTCACCGGACGCCTCGAATCGATCCGGATCTCGACTTCGGTCCAGTCGTAAAATTTCATCCTGTAGGCGTGGCGGTTCCGCGGGAAATGCGGAGAGCGACCGACGACGATGTATCCGTAATTTTTCAGGTGATAAGTGAGCAGCAGCGATCGATCCAAGCGCATGAAATCTTGGAAAAAAACATCGAGGTGTCGTTTCATGCGATCCACGGGCCCGACATAGTAGTGAGTGTCGAATTTCTCGTTGGGATTGTATCCTTCCAAATAGTAGTGATGGATGAACACGTTCAAGTTTTGCGGGTCGATTCGAAGACACAGGCGATGCGACCAGTTGGTGCGAGCCGCGTACAGTCCGGGTCGGATGCTTCGCAACAGATCGTACAGGTACTCTTTCGAAAAAGGGACGGGACGCGACAGGTAGGCCGCGCGGTCTTCCAGATAAGGTCGAAATTCCGGCATGCTCAGCAGACGATAGATTTTGTCGTGCAGCGGAACGTAGCGCCGAAAAATCAAAAACAGGATTTCGGGGGGCAAGTCGAACAGACGGATGACGGTCGCAGGAGTGGATTTCGTTACCGCCGCCGCCGCACCACCAGCAGCAGCAGCAGCAGCGTTCGCAGGGACGAGAGGAGCAGTTGCAACAGTCGCCATCTTTTTCGAAATATAAAACCCGACACGGGACTGACAACGTTAAATAGTTGAGGGTCTAAAGAAAAAAAAACAAAAAGAGTCAAACCATCTCCCATCCCATCCCTCTCTCATATTCCACCTCCTTTGAATATTACACACACACAGATACAGAAAGAAAGAAAAAAAAAGAAAAACCAACTCGTAACCAATGAAAGAGCGAGCAGCAGTTCCTTGACCATCGAAACGGTTCAAGGTTTTTTTCGTTATCTCACTTTCCTCCTCCACCACCACCACCATCCTCTTCTTCCCCTTTCAATTTTTGTTTCTCTGTGATTTTTGTTTTTTTTTCGAGTGTCGATGTCTTCAAGCGAATCTAATCGGGATGTTAGATGGGGGGGGGAGGGGGGGAGGGAAAGATGACTTCAAAAAAAAATTTTTTTTCGTTTGACACGTATCCAATGTTGGTACTGAATGCGTCGTAAAAAAATAAGCCAAAGGTTAAAAAAAGAAAAGAAGTAAAAAAAAAAGAAATTGGACCAAGATCCAAACAATTTTTTTTTACTCCTTTCTTTTTTTTTAACCTTTGGCTTATTTTTTTACCTTTTCCCGAGGGAAAAGAAGGCATAAATAAACTTACTTATTTTTTACGAAGAGGTTCGTCGTCATCCTGTTGCTGCTGCTGCTGCTGCTGATCTTCGACCCCCGCCTCTCTCTTTCTCTTGTCTGCTGTTTCTTTCCGCTGCTGCTGCTGTTCTTCGACCCAAGCGGCTTTGTTTTCAATTTTCCACTTTTTTTTCGAAAGCGGACAATAAGTTTTACTCGACAGGGCCGCGGAAAGCACGTGGCGCCCGTCTTTTCCCAAACGAAACACTTGTCGACCGGCCAGGGGAATACTCGGGACCCCCTCGGGATGGTTCCAAGTCAGGGAGGAGGAGGTTCTGAAATCCGTTTCGAATCGAAACTCGAAAGGGGACAGGACTCGAACGCGAGGATCGCAACGGCGACACGTGCGATGCAGGAGGCATTGCACCGCGATGGTTCGGTCTTCCGAAAAGAGAACCGAAAAATGCGCGCTGCCGTCGCCGCTGCTGCTGAAATCTCTCATTTCGCGTTTCTGTCCCACTTCGATCATGCAGGTCGTGCCGTCGTAGAAGCGCATCTGAAAGAGACGGGTGGGACGACGCGGGGAGGAATGCTCGACCAGGACGTATCCGTGACCCGGGAGATGGTAGGCGAGCAGGTGATACGGGTGATAGTCCACCAGAAAATTGCTCAGGTTGGAATGTAATTGCGGGAGGGTCGCGCGATGACAGGCCACCACGCCGACGCGGGACTGCTGTTGCCAGTGGTGCCGAAAAAGCAAAGTTTGCAAAATTTCGGGCGGAAAGAGCACGTAATGACGGAGAGAAACGTGCAGCGTGGTTTCGTCGATCTGCAAGCGGAAGCAGTGCGTCCAGTCCTCTCGGGCCACGTACCATCCGGGACGAATGCGACTCAGGAATCGCAGATACGCGTTCGAAAAAGGTGCTCCGCGCGGTATGCGGTAGGCCCCGCGACACCGGACCAGAGTGCGAAATTCTTCCATTTTAGAAAGCACGTGCAATTTATCGTGCAGAGGTATGTAGTTGCGAAAAAGCGTTAACAAGATATCGGGATGTAAATCCGTGAGTCGGATAGGGGAGGGCGCGAGAGTATTAGTATTAGTATTAGTAGTAGTAGTAGAAGACATAGACGTGGATGTTTCCGCGACCGCTGCCATTTTGCCCTCTCTGTCTCTAATCTTTGTTCGCAAAAAGATTTCCCTTTTTATTTCAACTTCTAATTCTTCTAGTCGACGTTCCGCGTGTTGTTTTCTTACCCCCTCCCGCCTCCTCCTTTTCCTCCTCCCATCCATTCGATGCACTCGAGCGAGCGAGCGAGCGGGCGGACGTGCGGGCGCGTCCAGTCGGCTCTCAAGGCTAACCGGCTGCGGCTCGATTGCTTCGGCATGCAAGGTCAACGGATGTTATTCTTTTAATTCTGTTTTTTCGTTCCCATCTGAAAAACATTTTTTTCCCCCCTCAAGGGCATGCATGCCTTTGTCAACTTTCTCACGAAACAGGATGGGGTTTTTTTTTTAGTTGTTGTTTCCCTACACCCTGAAAGGTATGCAGACTCTTTGTCTTTGTCTTGTCGACCCAACACTGCGTTTTTTATCTTTCAGAGAGAGAGATTAAATGAAAAACATAAAGTTTAGTAGTCCGGTCTATTTTTTTTTGGGTTTGAAAGTATAGCTATTGAATCTCTTTCTCTCTTCTCGAGCCGAAGAATGTCTTTTCGCGTGAGATTGTTAAAAGAAGTGAATGAAAAAATTGGTGCGGCGATACACTGTCACGTCACCACAAACGGTACGGTATATTTTCGAAGCGTCGATCTCGAAAGATTTTTGGGACGTCCGCTAGTGAGATCCTTGAGTTGCGAAGGAATTTGCAACTACCGGTGTGGCAGAGGCAGCAACAGTGAAAGCGGCGACGGTGTGGAAATGTACGCGCTCGTAAGAAAACTGATCAAATTGAAATCGGGCAAAAAACTATTAGACTTTATCACCTGGGGACGCGTGGTTCCTCGAAAACAGTGGTCGAGACATCGGGGATTGACGGAACCCTGGTTGCTGGTACAGACGAAAGACGCGACGACGGGAAGCAGTTTTTTAGACTGGTTGCACCAGTTTAAACGAGAGCAAAGAAAACGTTGTAAACGACTCGGTTTACGAATTTGAACCGAGAGAAAAAAAAACTTTTTTTTTTCCTCGGTTCATTTTTGTCCTTTTTTTAAAAATACTTTTAGGTCACCAATATTGGAATTAAAAAAAAAACGCTTTAACATTTTCGTGCCATAATCAATAATGTACAATTAAATATTCATTATATAGAGATGAAATGTGTTTTTTTCCTAAATTATTCAATGAAACTTGCCTCATAAAGGTACATTACTAATTCACATCAAGATCATAAAATAATGAAACGTTATTTCAAGTTTAGTCAGATTTAATAATTAAAAAAAGCTTGATTAATACATAAATATATTCGGTAAGATTGTAATCATCAATGAAATCAGCAATATCTTTATTTTTTTTCAGAAATAAGTTATTCTTTCTTCATGAAAAAACATGAATTCAATAACCTTAACAAAAATTACAAATGAAAAAATGTATGGAATTGATATAAAGCTAAAAAGTCAAATTTTGCACCTACATCTGAACTGAATATTTCATTGTTTACATCCTTAAAATATGTGAGAATTTTAGAGAGTTGCGGATTTTAGGAGTGCGGCTTTGAAGGAGTCTACTATATATATATATATATATATATATATATATATATTGTAAAGAACAACTTTTTACAAGTCTCAAAAACATAGCTTGAAAAATTTTAAAAGTGTTTGCCCGTTACTCCCGAAAAGGAAGCAAAAAAGATCGTTTTTTTTTCATTCTATCTGTGCCAACGTTGGTACTCTGTTTGTCGCAAAAAATTGCGCCAAAGGTTTTAAAAAGAAATTGGATAAACCAATTTCTTTTTAAAACCTTTGGCGCAATTTTTTGCCTTTCCCTTTGAACAATCTGATGGAAAAAAAAAATTCCATCAGCAATATATGGGAAAGATTTTTTTTTTTCTTTCATTCTATTTTCTGTGCCAACGTTGGTACTCTGTTTGTCGCAAAAAATTGCGCCAAAGGTTTTAAAAAGAAATTGGATAAACCAATTTTTCTTTTTAAAACCTTTGGCGCAATTTTTTGCCTTTCCCTTGGAACAATCTGATGGAAAAAAAAATTCCATCAGCAATATGGGAAAGATTTTTTTTTGGTGGGGGGGGGTGGGTTGGTGATGAAAAAGTTTTTTATTCCAACAGGCTTCTCAGTCGTTCGTTTCTTCTGGCGATGACTTCGACTTCTAACGAGTTATAAAACTTATAATTTACGTGATAAGTCATTTTGGATTCCATGTGGTTTTCGTCTTCTTCCAGTCGAAACTCTTGCACTCCCACTAGAGGCACGGATTCTTGTTCGTTCCATTTCAGACTGCTGAGATTCGGCGAAACTCGATAAGTTATCGGAGACAGTCTCTGAAATCGCGTTTCGCAGTGACAGTAATAGGGCGAAGGGGTCATGCATTTGACGTAGAGGGTTTTGTTGAGTTTCCATTTGATTTTGAAATGGGTGTCCAAACGCCATCGACAGTAGATTTGTTGCCAGCGACCGGGCAGGATCTTGACTTCGCTCCAGTCGTAGAACCGTAAGTTGTGTTGGCCGTTTCGCGAAGCGGTCGAGTCGATCAGTACGAGTCCGTAGCCTTCCAGGCGATACATGTACATTTTGGGCTGATGCTGCTGCTGCTGTTGCCGCGGAAGGGGGGGTCTGGATGCCGTCTTCTCCCCTCCCTCGTCCTCCTCCTCTAGATACTGGAACTGCGTCAAGAAACTTTCGATGTTTTGAAAAACGCGGTCGATGGATCCGCGAAAGAAACTTTGGTGCAGGACGGCGGGTTTGTAATGGCCTTCGAATCCTTCGAGGAAAAAGTGATAGATTGCGAAATTCAGGGTTTCGGGATCGAGGCGAAGACAGAATCGATGGGTCCAGTTTCGCGTGGCGAAGTACCAGCCGGGTCGGATTCGGCTCAGCCGTTGCAAGTACGCGGTCGAAAAAGGCACGGGAGACGAGAGGTAAGCCGACCGGTACGTCAAGATGGGATGAAATTCCGGCATGCTCGTCAAAAGACGCAGTTTGTCCCTTAAAGGGATGAACGTTCGAAAAAGGATCAGGAGTATGTCGATGGGTAAATCCAGCAGTTGCGGAGAGGCCATGATTCGTGTCGGGGAGTTTGCTTGATAAAAAAGTCAAAACTCTGTGAAGAAATGAAAAAGGGCGCGAAGCTTCTTTTTAAAGTCTTGGCATCCGCGCCCGCCTCCCCAACTGCTGCTAGAGATCCGCTCAAAAGAGGCTGCTGCGATTAGTCGAAACGGAATGCGGGGCGTATCATCCGGATGGACAGCGTTCGTGGCTTTCGGGCGGGGGGGGGGGAGGCGAGCGAATGGTTAGTTCAAAGTAAGAGTTCCTTTCCCTTTTTTCGCTCGCTCGCATCATACAGTTTCAAGGTGATCAGGAGGTTGAAAAACAAAGAACAAAGATTCCATTGCTGCCGAAAGGCAAAAAATAAAAATAAAAAAAGAAGTTCATGATGTGACTCGCATAAATTTCATGACAGAAATTAGAAAATCCCGTGGTTATGATAAGCATTGAATGGAACTGAGAAGAAAATATATTATTTGGCGGGTATTCGGGATTGAATAAATTGGTTGGAACATGTTTCGGGTACGTTTTAATTTCAAGGTTCATGTTTTTTTTTCCTTCTCGCATTGAAAAAAAAATATCGGTAGAAATTAGGAATCCTATATACTTGGGTATTAATAATAAACCAAAACATAAGAAACTGGGAAGAAAATATATTGTCATTTAAATAAATCGACAAGAATTCAAACTTTAAAGCAAGAACAAAAAGCTTATTCTCATATTTTTTCATATTAGAAATTTTATATTTGGCTGGTAATAGTAAAATAAATCAAAACACAAGAAACTGGAAAGAAAATATATTTGAACGCGTTCCATAAATTCAGCAAATAATCTTTAAATATGGATTGAGAAAAAAAAATGAAACTATGTATTTGAAAACGTATTTCCATAAATTCAGTAAATATTTTTTCACAGATGGATCGATTGAAAAAAAAATAAATGCAAAACAAAAAATATATAAAAAAACTCAAATAATGTTGGTGCAGATTTTGATAAACTATTTAAAATGTGTGATAAAAGCAGAAAAAAATGAAAAGAAATATGGGAAAATGTATAATGATAAAAGAAATTTACAATGTAAAACAAGAAAATAAAAAAATCATATAGTGTTGAGGGGCAGATTTTGATAAACTATTCAAAATGTATAATGATAAAAGAAAATAAAAAAAAAGAAAATATAGGAAACTATTCAAAATGTATAGTGATAAAAGAAAATAAAAGAAATTTACAACAATGTAAAACAAGAAAAATAAAAAGAACTCATATATTATTGATAAAAATTTCTATTATTCGTGGATTGAACATTTTCGATGTCATAGTTTCTCTAAATCTCGTCTCAATTGCAACTTTGTGAATAACTGACTGAGATTTTGAGAAATATATGACATCGAAAATCTTCAATCTAAGAATAATAGAAATTTTCAAAACAGTTCCTTGAAGCCAAGAAGAAATTTTACGAAATAAAAAAAATCCAAAACGGGAAGAAAAACTTAAACTTAATCTTGAAATTAAAACGTACCACATTGTCCAAGTAGATTTTAATCGCTCGTAAAGTAAATTGCACATCGCATCTAATATTTAGCAAGAATGAAACGTTAACTCATTGAGAATCTATATATACCGTCAACCACGCGTACCTCAATGACACAGTGAAACAAACAGTTACGCAAATAAACGAATCAATTATTAAATTGTTTAAATTATCGAAAAAATGACGCAATACTGAAATTGAAATGCAGTCATCACAAATGTATGAAATCCGTAAAGTATAATGTCATAGCGTTTAAGTAAACATCGATGACAAAACAGTGTTAAAAAATTGACTCTTTTACTACATCATCACTCCATCACTTTTATAGAAAATGATTACTTCATCCTATCGTAGAGCAGTCTCATTGGTCGAAAGAGAGCTATTCTATAAAAGCAGAGGAGTGACGATGCGGCAAAAGGTTCAAGTTTGTTAAAGTGTATTTGTAGCCAGATTGAAAAAAAAAATTGTTAAATATGTAATATTTCCTAATGGCACATTATGAAATTGAAATGCAGTCATCGCAAATGTACTAAATTCATAAAGTATGACGTCATAGCGTTTGAAGACGAAACATTGATAAATGACAGCAGCAAAATTTCTCTTAAATAAGTAATATTTTTTTCATTGTGCATTCTGAATTTTTCTGTGAGGGGTCCGGCGCTCAAATCTTTTTGCAGTTGACTGTAAATTTCTCACACAATGACGTAATACTCAAATTGACATGCAGCCGTCATAAATATACGAAATTCATAAAGTATGATGTTTAAATTGTAAAAAATAATGAATCGATGACAAAATATAGATATGTGTAGCAAGATTGAACCAATTTCTGTTAAACATATAATATTTTGTCATTGTGCATTCTAAAAATTTCTATGAGGGATCCGGTGCTCAAATCTTTTTGCAGTTGACTGTACTGCATCTTCTCCGATTCGGTTCCTTGCCACCTGGAAGCATTGACCCCTTCTTTTTACTGGTTCCTCGTGATCTGGAAGCATCGACCTCCCTCTACTTGACGACGCGCGGGTTCCCGGCGGATGCTATCTGGGAACATCGACCCTCCCCTCTCTATTTTGAAGACGCGCGGGATCCCGGCGGATGTTATCTGGGAGCATCGACCCCCCTCTCCCCTCTACTGGTTCCTCGCCCTCTGGAAGCATCGACCCCTCTCTCTCTCGCTCTCTCTACTCGACGACGACGCGCGGATTACTTTTGCAGGTCGATAAACTCGTTTCAACGACCCCATCCCTCCCATGAAAAAAAACCCTTTAGATCGGTGAACTTTTCTCGTTTTTTGGGGTATAAAAAGAGGAAAATTTTGTGGTTCCGACTTCATTCGAGAACCGTCTTTTGCTCCGTATCGCCATGAACAGAGACCCTTCCAGCAAAACCGACGTGTTCGTCACTCGCGTGGATGCGGCGAGCGAAGTCGAAAGACTCCCGAACCCCCCCAACTTCGTCACCATCGCCACTCAATACCGCATCATCCCGTTCATCATATTTCTGGAACGCGAACTGATCTATTATAAGAAATTAGAATTTAACCACCGATATCACAAACATTTCTTAGATACGGGTAGCTACATCAAACGAATCGCCTATTACGAAGAAAAACCGTGGTCCTGGACGGCGCGGAAACTTTTAAAAGACGTTAACGACAACTTGCGAAAAAATATCGACACGCGAACATGTTTCAAATATGGAGTGAATAATTTTCTCGTCAAGAGCTGTTTCACTTTTGGACAGAGACGCGTCGAGATAGGCACGGCTCATATTTATCAGGTTGGCGCGGTCCGAATGCTGTTCTACTTTTTACGCAAGCAGCAGTTGGAGAGACTCACCATAAAATCGAAAAGTTTCCCGATCGATGAACAGTTTGTGTATAATAAGCGGCAGTTGAAACCCAACCACTGTTACGTGATCCCAGAAGGTACCGTTTATCTAATATATTGCACCAACAAATCCTTCTTTTCCATGCACATTATCGCTTCGAATGATGTGTCCAAGTTATCTTTTCAATGCGACAACCCGATTCGCGAAATCAACCCGTCGCCGCAGTCCCGACGACTCGTTCGCGATTACCTGTTCCAGAGGCCGCCCCAAACGCCCATCATCGAAGAAGCCCTAGAGTGCGAAGAGGACGACGGACACGACGTGGCGGCTCGCGTAACGTCCACGAGTGACCTCGCTTCCCAACCGTCCACTTCGGCCCAATCTTTTTATAGCCCGTCATTACATGCCGACGAGCAGCAGCAGCAGCAACAGCAACAGCAGCCAACTGAAAGTGTCCATAATGATCCCGTACTTTTAGAATTCAGCACGGGACTTCAAATCACTGAAAATACCTTCTTGATGCCCCCTCCTCCACCACCACCACCACCACCAGCAGCAGCAGCAGCAGCCCCTCAACCCGTGCAACCATTGAATCGATCGGATCAATCCGTCACCCACCAAATAATCACAATCAACACGATTCCGTTGGATAAAACGGTGAATGTTGTCGCGCCGGACATTGTGACTTGGTACCAAAAAAATTTTCGGTACCGGCCGCTCCTGAATCCAAAAGACACTTGTTTTACATTAACTTTATGTGGCGATGGTGACGACTCGATGAACGAAGGTCCCATGGACTTGAGTGTGCACGGTGGCGAAAATACCCCTGACGATGACAATGTTTCAACACTCGTAGCTGTGAATCGAGAAATGTCCGTTGCCGAAGAGAATGAGCCTGCTTTACCAGCCGTCGCCGAAGAGAATGAGCCTGCTTTACCAGCCGTCGCCGAAGAGAATGAGCCTGCTTTACCAGCCGTCGCCGAAGAGAATGACCCTGCTTTACCAGCCGTCGCCGAAGAGAATGACCCTGCTTTACCAGCCGTCGCCGAAGAGAATGAAACTAATTTTCCAGTTGTCACCGAAGAGAATGGACCTCCTTGTCCAGCCGTTGCAGGGGATAATAAAAACAACAAACTGACACCTTCTTTTCCACTCATAGCAGAGAATACGAGGAATGAACACACACCTCGTTCTGTTTCTACCGAGGATATAGATTTCGAACATTTATTGAACTGTTACGAAGTTGTATCATCGCCGGAGGTAAATCAAGACATAGATCCCGTGAAAGCATTATTTGGACAGTTTGCCAGCGAGTTCGACATTTAAAAATTTGGTAAATTCTTTCTTTTCCTTTACTTTGTATTTATGTGAAGGAAAAGGTAAAAAAATGGGACTGGAGATTGAAATTTATTTCAATCTCCGGTCCCATTTTTTTACGTCAGATGTATTACCAACGTTGGAGAAAAAAAAATAAAAGAATATGTATGTGTATTTAAAAATATAATTTCTTTTGTAAATTTATTCTTATGAAAATAAATTTGTTTTTAAAAAATATTTTTTGTTTTTTCAGATTGATAATTTTTTTTCTTCCAGCAACAGAAATATTTGGAACGATAGCGTGAGGTTTTTATTTCTCAAATATTTAAAAAAAAAAAAAAAAAAAAAAAAAAAAAAAAAAAAAATTCTTCACACACAAAGTGAAGAAAAAGCAAAAAAATGGGACTAGAGATTGAAACATTTTTTCAATCTCTAGTCCCATTTTTTTGCGTTAGATATATTACCAACGTTGGAAAAAAAATAAAAGCATATATATATTTTTTAAAATATATATTTTACTTTTTTAAATTATTGGCCAGCAAAAATATCGTACAATAAAAACAAAACTATATATATTTTTTAAATTTTAAGAGATGATGTCATTTGTCTCGAACAAAGCGATTCTATGGTTTCCGTTTTTGGGAATACCCACCACCAAATAACATATTTTCTTTCCAGTTTCATCATACTAGCGAACGCTACACATAAATAGGATTCCTAAATTCTGCCGTTTTCATCAAGTTTGTAAACGCTAGAAAAGTTAGTTGTAATAGTATACAGTGGAAATCTTACAATATGGATTCAGATGTCAAACAGGATAAGAATTTGAATGACACATCCAGTATTCTAATATCTAACATAGGTGATGATATTCCTGCATAGACTTTGAAAGATAACCAAGTAATTATTGTATCAGTTGACTGTTCCTATTTTCTAACCATTGTTACACCAGTTAATCTCATGTCAAATTTATCAAAGTATTTAATTGTATCATGTGAAAAATACAACAAATGTTACGCAAGAGTGAAACGTTAACTAATTGAGAATATATATACTGTCAACCACGCGTAATTTAAATACAGTGAAAAAATAGTTACACAAAAGAATCAATTATAAAACAGTTTAAATTATCAACAAAATGACCCAATACTGAAACTGAACGTAATCATCACAAATGAGCGACATTCGTAAAGTACGAAGTTTTGAGTTAAAACAATATTATCACGTTAGAATAAAGAGATAAAGAAGACTGGGATTGTCGCGGATTTTTATAATGATATAATCCCAGAAAATTACTTTAAGGGAGGAGTATTAAGTAATATATATATATATATATATATATATATATATATATATATATAAGGTCATAGGTCAATGACCTTTTTAGATTTTTTTATTTTTTACTGTTGCCCGAAAAAAATTATCAGTCAAAATTTATATTTAGTAACAAGTCAAAATAAAGAGGTAAAGAAAATAAAGATTGACACCAAGGGATTACCTCATGGGTAATTACCTTAAAGGAGAAGTATTCAGTAATTTAATATATATATATATATATATATATATATATATATATATATATATATATATATATATATATATATGGGTTAAAGGTCAAAGGTCATTGACCTCTATAGATTTTTAATTTTATTAACGCCAGAAAAAAGTTATTAGTCAAAATTTATATTTATTAACACACCTGATTAAAGAGGTAAATAAGACAAGGATCGACATAGATTTTTCTAATGTTATAATTCCAGAAAATTACTTTAAGGGAGAAGTATATATATATATATATATATATATATATATATATATATGGGTTAAAGGTCAAAGGTCATTGACCTCTATAGATTTTTAATTTTATTAACGCCAGAAAAAAGTTATTAGTCAAAATTTATATTTATTAACACACCTGATTAAAGAGGTAAATAAGACAAGGATATATATATATATATATATATATATATATATATATATATATATATATATATATATATATATATATATATATATATATATATATATATATATATATATATATATATATATATATATATATATATATATATATATATATATATATATATATATATATATGTGTGTGTGTGTGGTTTAATCCGGTTTAATCTAGTTTTATGAGATTTTTATTTTTGAAACGGAAGTTGAAACTCGTTGAAATTTATGATTTATTAACTTGTCAGAATAAAGAGGTAAAACAGACTGGGATTGTCGAAGATTTTTATAATGATAAAGTCCCAGAAATATATATATATATATATATATATATATATATATATATATATATATATATATATATATATATATATATATATATATATATAAATATATATATATGGTTTAATCCGGTTTAATCTGGTTTAATCTGGATTGATGAGATTTTTATTTTTAAGACGGAAGTCGAAACTCGTTAAAATTTATGATTTATTAACTCGTCAGAATAAAGAGGTAAAACAGACTGCGATTGTCGAGGATTTTTATAATGATAAAGTCCCAGAAAATTACTTTAAGGGAGAAGTATTAAGTAACATATATATATATATATATATATATATATATATATATATATGGTTTAATCCGGTTTAATCTGGTTTAATCTGGATTGATGAGATTTTTATTTTTGAGACGGAAGTCGAAACTTGTTGAAATTTATGATTTATTAACTCGTCAGAATAAAGAGGTAAAACAGACTGCGATTGTCGAGGATTTTTATAATGATAAAGTCCCAGAAAATTACTTTAAGGGAGAAGTATTAAGTAATATATATATATATATATATATATATATATATATATATATATATATATATATATATATATATATATATATATATATATATATATATATATATATATATATATATATATATATATATGGTTTAATCCGGTTTAATCTGGATTGATGAGATTTTTATTTTTGAGACGGAAGTCGAAACTCGTTGAAATTTATGATTTATTAACTCGTCAGAATAAAGAGGTAAAACAGACTGGGATTGTCGAGGATTTTTATAATGATAAAGTCCCAGAAAATTACTTTAAGGGAGAAGTATTAAGTAATATATATATATATATATCTGCCTTTAATCTGAGCTTAAGGGTGTTCTCAACTGCTATATATATATATGTATATATATATATATATATATATATATATATATATATATATATATATATATATATATATATATATATATATATATATATATATATATATTTCAAAGTCTGGAATTATTTCGGAGTTCGGCAAAATTTTTTCAAGTCTGGAATTATTTCGGAGTTCGGCAAAATTTTTTCAAGTCTGGAATTATTTCGGAGTTCGGCAAAATTTTTCAAAGTCTGGAATTATTTCGGAGTTCTGCAAAATTTTTCAAAGTCTGGAATTATTTCATAGTTTAATTATTACAAAGTTCGACAAAATTTCAAGCGAGAAAAACGGAAGAGCAGCCGACTGGCAGCGCTGTCATATGTCAACTGATCAGGTGAAACAATTTCACTTCCTTTAAAAAAAAAAAAAAAAAAAAAAAAAAAAAAAAAATTTTTTTTTTTTTTTTTTTTTTTTTTTTTTTGACATTTATTTCTTCACCGTTTTTTAATATTATTTAATGCTGCAAAATAAGTTCGTCCATTCTTATCTCCCCATCTCGCATGAGGATTATTCAGTATATAACCATCTCTCGGCATATCAGAATACGCATTATTCTCTTTGTTTTCGAAATTCAGTTGCGGTGGTTTATGCGTTCTAGTGTGTTGATCTAAATGAGGATTGAATCTTTCCGTATTCATCTTTTTAAAATGTCTTTAATCCTTTAATATTAAAAATCTGAAAATGACTCGAGTTTATTTTTTTAATCACATTTTGGAATGTAAATCTGTAAAAAAATCTTTGTAACATTTTACGCAGGTGCGTCTTTCCTTGAGACTGCTAATTTCAGAACGTGCGGAAGCCAGTTGTTCTCTCAAGCTCGCGATTTCGGATCTCAGCAAGGCATTTCGGTACGCTACGTGCTTGATGTCGAGTAGCCGTTTCCTCAACGCCTCCTTTACCTCCCGGAGCGTATTCAGCTCGGACTCTAATCGA
The DNA here is from genome assembly GCA_964019185.1 of Maratus speculifer. NCBI lineage: Eukaryota > Metazoa > Arthropoda > Arachnida > Araneae > Salticidae > Maratus > Maratus speculifer. The sequence continues at coordinate 218,891,667 of OZ025301.1, read as the reverse complement.
GTGGCTCTTGCGCTCAACTCGCGATAGGCAGGAAAGTAGTACGACTCTCTCACGAATTCCCACGACCATGAAATCACGTTCGAGATTATTCGAGGTAGACGCTTCCACCCGGAGCCCCATTTCGCGATCTCGCGTCTCCATGCCGTCAAAAATTTCATGATTTTTTCAAGTTGATGGAGCTGGGTGAAAAGGAGACTGATGATTGCACCGGTAACCGCAATCGTGAACAAATATGTAGAAAAAGTCTGGTGAGAAAAATAAAAGATTTCAACAAACCTTGTTTGATTATTGTTTTAAACTAAAAGTTGACTTAAAAAATTTGGCACACTTTTATTTTTTTATCAAAGTCGAAGTGGAATGTGGAATACGGATAACAGAGGCAATAGATGTTGACTTTGTCATCTCCCAGCGACAAGCGACGACTTTAAAACTCATAAACAACCTCAAAAAAAAAAAAAAAAAAAAAAAAAAAAAAAAAAAAATTTTTTTTTTTTTTTTTTTTTTTTTTTTTTTTTTTTAATCTAATTCTGTTTCAATTTATTGGAATCGTCGAAATCTTTTAAAAGATCCTGTAAAGTGTCTTCCATAGCTTGGACAGAAATATCGTACTCATCCATAATATTACATACTAAATCTTGATCTATGTCGCAACTGTCGTCGTCAACCTTATCGATGAAAGTGTCCCATTCTTTTTTAAATTTTTGAAAAACTTTTTGAAAATCTTTTACACTGGTCTCTAAATTCTTTAATAGAGTTTGTTGATCTACTTGTTCTACAATCGTCATTTTTCTTTGCTCCACTATCCTTATTTTATTGAGTTTCCAAAGTTACTTAAGTTTCATACCCTACTATTTGAAAATCGTTGTGGGTTTTATTACTCATTTAAACGAGCTAATGAAACCAGCAGATTGACCGAATACCAAGAGCACGGCTCATTCATTTTTAATTTTTTTTTCACCTGTTGCAATCTGAATAGTTTATGTTTTTCAATTTTTACTTTGGCAGCTAAACATTTGGAAAATAAACTAGGTTTAAAATGACTAGAACATGTCTTACCCCATGATCCGGCACCAGAAAAAGCTGAGGTAGTCACGAAATTTCGATCGGAAAGTATAGATTCTAGGGTTGGTAAAATTTCAAGTGTTGAAAGGCTTTTGAAAAACGAATCATTTTGATCATAATGAAATGCAGCGAATGTTTGTTCATGTGTTACATGGCAAAGAGAATCTAACATTTCATCCCATGAAAAGGAATTTGACGTAATGTAATATAAATCTTTTTTAAGTTACACTTAAAAAAGTTGAGTGGTATAAAGACACGAAAACAAAGATTTAAGCCGTGAGGCGCGAGCGCCAGCGACCGCCTCTCGGCTTAAATCTTTGTTTTCGTGTCTTTATACCACTCAACCCTCTCATAAATAAATGAAAAAAATTAAATCCTAGATATTTCAAAAAAAAAAAAAAAAAAAAAAAAAAAAATTTTTTTTTTTTTTTTTTTTTTTTTTTTTTTTTTTTTTTTTTTTTTTTTCATATTTTAAATAAAGTATCTTTCGTCGTAAAATGTCTAACAATTTGCTGTTTCAAGCATCTTCCATGCATGGAAATCTTGATGTATTTGAAAGGAAAAGTTATAACAAAAATGATATAATAAGAACAGATTTTTTCCTTGAAAATGTATTTTCTTTTATACTGCGTCATCATGTAAATTTTTTTGCGGTAAGTGCGATGAATGAAAAAGAAAAAGATCTTATTGAAAAAACTTGCGAAATTCTTAAGTTTTTTCAAGAAAAGTATAATAATGCATGTAAAAATTTATGCAGTGAAATAAAAATTATTAATGAAAATAACATAGGTAGTATTTTAATAGGTGTGGCTAATGAATTGTTTTCCGAAGGTATAAGTTGGCATTGTATAATAGCTCTTTTCGCTTTCGTCGGGGAATTGGCTGTAAAATGTATCAGAGAAGAGTTACCTAAAAGTATCATAGATGTAATGTACGAATGTTTTTCTAGATTAGTAAAAGAAAAATTAGAATCCTGGGTAGAATATAACGACGGTTGGGAGGGTATAAAAAGTATATCAATTGTTCCCGAAATTTCCGAATCAAAACCAAAGCCGAGTTGGGCAAAGAGGTTATTGTACTCTTCAATTAAACTATTTGGCACCATAGCATCCATGGCAAATAGCTTATAGAAATCATATTAAAAAAAAAAAAAAAAAAAAAAAAAAAAAAAAAAATTTTTTTTTTTTTTTTTTTTTTTTTTTTTTTTTTTTTTTTACAAAAAAAAATATGATTTAATCTATAAAACTGATTGATTTTTACTTTTCATATATCAGTTGTCATATTTTAAATAAAGTACAACTCATTGTGAAATGTCTAGAAACTTGCTATTTAAACAGGCTTTTGTGCACGGAGAACTTGATGAGTTTGAAAGGAAAAGTTATAAGAAAAAGGATATAATAAGAACAGATTTTTTCCTTGAAAATGTATTTTCTTTTCTACTGCGTCATCATGAAAATTTTGATGCAGTCAGTGCGATGAATGAAAAAGAAAAAGATCTTGTTAAAAAAACATGCGAAATTCTTAAAGTCTTTCAAGAATCGTATCATTGTGTATTAAAAAAATTTTGCAGTGAAATAGAAATTATTAATGAAGATAACGTAGGTAGTATTTTATCAGGTGTATCTATTGAATTGTTTTCCGAAGGTATAACTTGGAGTCGAATAATAGCTTTTTTCGTTTTCGTCGGAGAATTGGCTGTAAAATGTATCAGAGAAAAGTTACCTAAAAGTATCATAGATGTAATGTACGAATGTTTCTCTAGATTAGTAAAAGAAAAATTAGAATCATGGGTAGAAGATCACGACGGTTGGCAGGGTATGCAAAGTATGTCAACTGTTCCCGAAAATTCCGAATCAGAACCAAAGCCGAGTTGGGCTTGGAGCTTATTGTTTTCTGTCGTTAAACTGGTTGGCATCTTAGCATCTCATCGAAAGCACCCTGACACGGACCACACAAAAAAAATTTCTGAAAAGCATTTTGAAAATTTTGATCTCTTGGAAAAGAAAAATGTGCCACAAAAATGTTTCGAAAAAATGTCTCGTAAGCACGCCGACAGAAGACAATATCCCGGTCATGCATGTGCTTGTTGTGAAGACTATTATAAATGTATACCCGATTTGGACGAAGAATCATTGAAAGAGAGATTGAAAAAAGTATCGCGACATCGAGGGAAATCTCCTCCCAAAACACCAGAGCATTTTTGGGAATTGGAATTTCCTGATGAAGAGGAGTGTTTAAGACGCGGTTATATCGAACCACCTCAACCGTATTCTTTTAAAAACTTGAAACGTCGTTACAGCGACTCTTTTGTCGGAAAAAGAAGACGCACTGATATCGATCCCCCCGAGTCGAGTTTAAATGAAAACGTGTCATGCCGTGAAGCGCCCGACCCATCCACTGTCGGAAAAAGAAAACGTGTTCATATGGAACGCCCCGAAACGAATTCAATTGAAAACGTGTCGTGCGAGCAAGTACCCGAACAATCCTCGTCTGGCGGAAAAAGGAGACGCGTTGATGTCGATCCCCACGAATCGAGTTTAAATCACAATGCATCATGCGAGCAAGTGCCCGAACAATCCTCGTCTGGCGGAAAAAGGAGACGCGTTGATGTCGATCCCCACGAATCGAGTTTAAATCACAATGCATCATGCGAGCAAGTGCCCGAACAATCCTCGTCTGGCGGAAAAAGGAGACGCGTTGATGTCGATCCCCACGAATCGAAATGATGATATCGAAAACAAAAGAAATCAAGTGTTTCGCCACATGATTCAACAGAGTAGAGGGGACGCCTTCTGAGCGATGTTAAAATTGATTCACACCTAAAGCAAGAATCGTACCCCTGAAATTAATTTCCACTTGTAGTATCAGAAGCCAAAACATTTGAAAAAAAAAAAAAAAAAAAAAAAAAAAAAAAAAAAAAAAAAAAAAAAAAAAAAAAATTTTTTTTTTTTTTTTTTTTTTTTTTTTTTTTTTTTAAGCCATGCATAAACTTTTAAGATATTCTTCTGTTTCATTCATACATTGCCGCAATAATTCCGACATATTTGTTACAATATCTGTAAAATAATTTGTTTTCTTTTGATAAAAATTCAAATCTATTTTCACGTACTCTGTATATATTTCTAATAGAGTATTACTTCTATCAGTAACTTTGTTTAATCTATCAAGAATTTTAATTTTATTTCTACATTTCTCCACTATTTCCTCATTGGTTGGAATAATATTTTGAAGATATTCCCATTTTAATTTAAAAAATTCGCTGTATAACGCCAATACCAAATTTTGCATTTCAATATACGAGTAATTTTCTAAAATTTTTGATCTCTTCCCGGAATCCGGTATTTCATAAACTTCTGACGAAACTCTGACACCTCGTTTACTTTTACAAGACTTGCGCGAAGACAGTTTTGCCAAAAACTCTTTTTTATCTGTTTTTATATCGAAACCTAACTTTTCAAGCCATTGTGTGTAAAGTGACATCCATTCATCGTTAACTTTTTTTTCCAATGTGGATTTAAAGGATTCTTTAGGAATATTTGTATTGAGATTTAAATCTGTCAACAAGTTCCTATAACATGCATCCTTTGCAGCATTAAAATGAAAAAGTACATGCATTTCGAATGTTCGCATATGATCCAAAAAATTGTATTTCTCTGGCTCTGGGTTTTCATTCGAAAATAAACGTTTTAATAGTGGTTCAATTTTTTTAACAACAATGTCAGTCATATTGGAATCTTTGAATTGAAAATATTTTTTTGAATCATCACTGAATTTTGCTTCTTTTTTTATCCACGGTATGATATCTTCAAACCGCGATATACTATCCCCATCAACAGTTTTATATTGATTAATTGCGTTTACTATTTCTATTAAAATTTGTTTATTAGTTTGATGACTTTTTAGACGCTTTGTTACTTCTTCGACGAAATTGTCATCCATTTTTATATTTGAAGCTGCTGAAATGTCAAGCAAGTCCTTGGACGCACCTGTTTGTAAGTTCAGTATAACATCCGCAAACTCTTCTGGTGATATTTGAAATTTGGATGCTTCCTGTTTTATTCGCTTCATTTGTCGTTTAAAAGTCTTCAATAACTCCAAATCCCTTTTCAGTTGTAACAGAATAGCCTCATCCTTATTTTTCGCAACAGATTGATCATCAATTTGCATTTCGTAGTCATCACAATTTTTTTCGGTATTATTGAATTCATTTTCTAAAAACTCTATTATACAGTTATTTATTTCCAATCGATTTTGGCAGCCGTCGAGCTCCAATTTCTTTTGTTTCAATTCCTCAAGTAATTGTTCGATTCGATTTTTATGTGTTTTTAACTGAGATTCCACTTTGTTTGTTTTGATTTTAGAATCGTGACTTTCACTGACGGTTAAATTGTTTAATTCCAATTCTTTTTTTCTCAGTTGATCTTTCAGTGCGTTCAATTCCTTTTCAAATCGAAGCTCTGCTTTGTCAATTTCTTCATCTTTTTCTCTCAAACGAGCTTTTAATCTGTTGATTTCACAGCTGTTGATTTCATCGATGTTTGATAATTTTGCACGATTAATTTCTGTTTCAGCTTGTAATGTTTTTACATCTTCAAAACATTCGTTATAAAGATTTTTTACATCGTTTAAATTTTGTTCCTTGTTTTTTAATTGGTAAGTCAAATCGTCCAGTTCCCTGTCCTTCTCTTTCAGTTGTTCTCTGCATTTGGATAATTCCTGCTCCAAATTTCTACTGGTTTGATCTGTTTCTTGACTAAATTCACACGGTATAGCATCCTGAGAAAACAATCCCCCAGGTCTGTTTTCTATTCTCGGTACGTCAGTATCAGGTACTTCAGTAATCATTGGATGATTGTCATATTGAACAACTAATGCAGGTGTATGATTCAAGCAGTGTTTTAGCTCCAAATTTTCCTGTTGTAATGATTTATTATGAAACTCTGTCTCCGTTATCACTTTAGCGCTTTCAATAGCCATATGTGTAGCATTTTCACTCAAGTTTTTATTCAAATTTGCAGATAATTGTAAGGTATTTTGATATCCTTGAATTTGCCCATTTAATTGTGATATATTCAAAATTAATTGTTGGTTTTGCCTGTTACATTCGATCAATTCTTGATTAATTGCTTCTTTTTGCTTTTCGGTTTCGCGCAACCTATCTTTTACGTTTTCCAACTCTTGCAGTTCCGCTTGCGACTGAGTGTTTTGCATCTCGTAAATGTTCAATCGACTCTCGCAGTCATTCAATCGGGTTTTCAACTCCTCATTTTCCCGGCGCGTCTCCGAATCGCCGCCGCCTCCCGGTCCGCAGTTCCGATCCGGAAACGCGGTGGCGGCACGGCAGCGGTCCGCGTGATGCGGCAGCCTCGAGAGCTTTATCAGGAAATCCAGGAAGCTGCTGCTGCCCAGGAAGGCCTGCGCGTGCCGGCGGACGAGGGGCTCGCTCAGCTCGTACGCCTGGACCAGGTCGTCGCGGATGTCTCGCGTGAGCGCGCCGGTGGCGCTGCAGGCCAGGACGTCGTCCGGATCCGCCATCTGTTTCAGAATGGACTCGACTAGGCTTTTGAAAAACATCTTGATTCATCGCCGAAAAAAGATTATTTGTTTTTTTTCTTTACTTTTTAGAAATCAGCCTCGAGAGTGAATCGAAAATCTTCCTTCTTAGACATTACACCAGCTTTTTGATACTCTCCTACTTTTTTCTCAAAAAAGTTTGTTTTACCTTCTAAACTTATATGCTCCATGAAATCAAAAGGATTTTCCACACCATACACTTTTCCGCAATTTAACTCAACCAAAAGCCGGTCTGCAACAAATTCAATGTACTGCTTCATCAGTTTATTGTTCATTCCAATTAAAGCGACGGGCAATGCCTCAGTGAGAAACTCTTGTTCGACGGCAACTGCATCCGATATGATTTGCACAATTCTTTGTCCTGAAGGTTTGTGTGTTAAATAGCTAAACATTAAACAAGCAAAGTCGCAATGTAATCCTTCATCTCTGCTAATAAGTTCATTACTGAACGTCAGACCGGGCATTAAACCTCTCTTTTTCAACCAGAATATGGCCGCAAAAGATCCAGAGAAAAAAATCCCTTCAACGGCAGCAAAAGCTACGATCCTTTCCCCAAATGATGCATTCGGAGAACTAATCCAAGAAAGGGCCCAGTCCGCCTTCTTTCTGACGCACGGTAAAGTTTCAATAGCGTTAAAGAGATTTTCTTTTTCTCTTTTGTCTCTAATGTAGGTATCGATCAGGAGACTATACATTTCGGAATGGACATTTTCTATAGCTATCTGAAAACCATAAAAACATCGTGCTTCGGCAATTTGAACTTCATGGGAAAATCTTTTAACTAAATTTTCATTTACAATGCCATCGCTTGCAGCAAAAAAGGCCAAAACATGAGAAATGAAATGTTTTTCACTGGTCGTTAATTTTTCCCAGTCTGCAATATCGTGTGACAAGTCGACTTCTTCAACAGTCCAGAAAGAGGCTTCTGCTTTTTTGTACATGAGCCATATATCTGGATATTCAATAGGGAAAATGACAAACCGTCTTGGATTTTCGCGCAACAAAAGTTCATCTGCCATTTTGTGAAAATGTTTTGCACACCTTTTTTTACATTACATATTAAATCTTACATCAGTTTATATTTCAATTAAAAAAAAAAAAAAAAAAAAAAAAAAAAAAAAAAATTTTTTTTTTTTTTTTTTTTTTTTTTTTTAATGTTTTAGGTTTTAGATTTTTACTAACACCAGAAAAGAGTGGAGTCGAAATTTACATTAACTAACATGTCAGAATAAAGAGGTAAAAAAAAAAAAAAAAAAAAAAAAAAAATTTTTTTTTTTTTTTTTTTTTTTTTTTCATCAAATGTTTTAGGTTTTAGATTTTTACTAACACCAGAAAAGAGTGGAGTCGAAATTTACATTAACTAACATGTCAGAATAAAGAGGTAAAAAAAAAAAAAAAAAAAAAAATTTTTTTTTTTTTTTTTTTTTTTTTTTTTTTTTTTTTTCATCAAATGTTTTAGGTTTTAGATTTTTACTAACACCAGAAAAGAGTGGAGTCGAAATTTACATTAACTAACATGTCAGAATAAAGAGGTAAACAAGAGAAAAAATTAACATCAAGGGATTACCTCAAGGGTAATTACCTTAAAGGAGAAGTAGTCAGTAATTTATATATATATATATATATATATATATATATATATATATATATATATATATATATATATATATATATATATATATATAAAAAGTTAGATCAAATGTTAAAGGTTATAGGTCAAAGGTTAAAGGTTAACGACCTCTTTAGATTTTAAATTTTTACCGACCCCAGGAAAAAGTTATAGGCCGAAAATTATATTTATTAACACACCTGAATGAAAAAAAAAAAAAAAAAAAAAAAAAAAAAATTTTTTTTTTTTTTTTTTTTTTTTTCATCAAATGTTTTAGGTTTTAGATTTTTACTAACACCAGAAAAGAGTGGAGTCGAAATTTACATTAACTAACATGTCAGAATAAAGAGGTAAACAAGAGAAAAAATTAACATCAAGGGATTACCTCAAGGGTAATTACCTTAAAGGAGAAGTAGTCAGTAATTTTTATTTATATATATATATATATATATATATATATATATATATATATATATAAAAAGTTAGATCAAATGTTAAAGGTTATAGGTCAAAGGTTAAAGGTTAACGACCTCTTTAGATTTTAAATTTTTACCGACCCCAGGAAAAAGTTATAGGCCGAAAATTATATTTATTAACACGCCTGAATAAAGAAGTAAATAAGATAAGGATCGAAAAAAAAAAAAAAAAAAAAAAAAAAAAAAAAAAAAAATTTTTTTTTTTTTTTTTTTTTTTTTTTTTTTTTTTCAAATTGTTTTAGGTTTTAGATTTTTACTAACACCAGAAAAGAGTGGAGTCGAAATTTACATTAACTAACATGTCAGAATAAAGAGGTAAACAAGAGAAAAAAATTAACATCAAGGGATTACCTCAAGGGTAATTACCTTAAAGGAGAAGTAGTCAGTAATTATATATATATATATATATATATATATATATATATATATAAGTTAGATCAAAGGTTAAAGGTTAACGACCTCTTTAGATTTTAAATTTTTACCGAACCCAGGAAAAAGTTATAGGCCGAAAATTATATTTATTAACACACCTGAAAAAAAAAAAAAAAAAAAAAAAAAAAAAAAAAAAAAAATTTTTTTTTTTTTTTTTTTTTTTTTAATGTAACCTCTTTAGGTTTTAGATTTTTTACTGACACCAGAAAAGAGTTACGAGTCAAACTTTAACCTAAAACTCGAACTACTACAAGTCGCAGTTTTAAAAACTTAGTCTATTGATTTTTCCTTTTTCTTTGGTTAGCCTGTGCAATAAAGCCAGAGGCAACATATTTTTTATGTTGACTCAAGTATTTATTGCTGGGGGATAGGTGATCGTTCATCTGAAATGTGTACTTTACAGCAGTTTCCACGAGGAGCAGTACGCCTCGTCCCGTGACCTGTCGGTGCAAGTGTTCCGCGTGTACAAACCCTTTCCAGCGAAGGCCGTTCAAGACCATGTCGGCCATGTTTGTCGGATCTTTCATCTTCCAGAAGGCGCGATTGAGAAGCATACAAAAAATCTTCTTTTGACTGACAAAGAGTTTTTCGTAGTCCACCCATCGACAATCTTCCACGTCCATGACCCAATTACCCGCTTCCTTCACAGCCACATCGGCTCGACTGTACGTGAGTTCCACGTGCTCGTCTCCCGTCTTATTCGGGTACTTGAGTAGATATTTGACGGCAATGCATTTTTCCGAGACGTACTGGTCGAGTTTTTTAATTTTGCGGTAGATGGCATATTTTTGAGGATCGCGACATCGGTATTGGGCTTCCAAAAGAACGTTCACCCAAATTATCCAACCCAAACTCGCTTCTTCCTGTTTTTTAATTTTGTTTGTTGTGGTGTCGTATGTTGTGGCCGCTATAATTATATCCTCTTCTTCATCATCATCATCATCATCATCTTCTTCTTCTTCTTCTTCTTCTTCTTCTTCTTCTTCTTCTTCTTCTTCTACCGCTGTTTTTTCTTCTCGTCCTCTTGCTGTCGTCGCTTCTCGTTCTTCCTCCAACAATCTCTTCCAACACAATGGCAAAATTGTCCAAGTCATGTATTCAATCAACCCGTTTACCTTTTTCTGAAATCCTTTCGGTACGAGGGTGCCGTCCTCTCGCTCGTAAATATATCTCTTTTTGGAGAGAACGAGTAATCGTTTCATGCGCTGCTCGAATTTCAACTCCACGTTCGGTAGGTCCAGGAAAGTGTTGACGGGATCGGCATGATCGAGAGGCCAGCGATGCACCATCAGCGAGTCCGTGTCGGCATAACACACGTCGTAGCCCCGACTCGTCAAGTAATGAAACGAGCCGAGCAACTGGTTGCGCGCGAGCGTGACGATCGTGATGGCGATGGGCAGGTAGGCGAGCGGAGAATCCTTGCTGGCCATGACGCCGTACAGAGAATTGACTAAAATTTTGATTCCGAGTTGCACGTTGTAATGATAGACGTCTCGCGTCCGCTTCCATTCCTTCTGATGAAATTGCCGCGTTTGCAAGAAATGGCGCACGATGTGGGGCAAGAAAGCCTCCTGCTCGGGCGAGTGAACGATCACGAAAGGATGCCGCTCCGGATCGAACGCGGGATAGGCAAACTTATCGCGAGGCCGCTCCCGTTTTTGGAAATCGGCACTGGAATGTTGTTGGTACGGTATGCATCTCAAGCGTCGTCGTCGCGAAGGCGGAACGGCCAGCCAGTCTTCGCGCGACAGGATGGTGCACGTGCCGTAGCAGAGATTGCTGCTGACCAGCGTGCTCGGATACATGCTCGCAAAGTCCAGCACGGAAACGTCTTCGTACATTTTCCCGGGAATGCAGTAATTGAGAGCCCCCTGATACGTGCGAGCTCCCCCCAACAACGACTGCTGATACTTGGCGGAATCCGCTTTGAAAAATTTCGGGTTGATGAAATAACCGAGTCTCGTACCGTACGTCTTGAACAGTTCTAGCAAGTAACGCGAATTACCGAAATGGAGCGCCTCGACGGCATCGAGAGCCGTGAAATTGGCCCTTTCTACCAAGAAAGAAAGGACGTACTCTTTTTCGAAGAGACGATACACGAGCTCGGAATCTCGGAGACAATATTCCAAGTAGGTGCGAAACGTTCCGAAATCTTGAGCTCGCGAGACCGTTTCGGGCTGCAGGGCTTTGAAACAACGCTCCGCGTTCTCTTCTTCGAACAGGCTCTGGGGGTACCGTTTTCGGTACCAACTCCAGATCCCGGTCGCTTTGACGCCCACTTTAGTCTCGCCTTTCAGTTTGACGCGAGCGACGTCGTCCAGCTTGAAACTCGGCAAATCGTAGCCGGAGAAAGTTTTCACGTACGCGTAGAGGTCCACGGTCATCTTGGAACGGTACGTGACGACCACGTCCGTGCCTACGTGTTTCGATCGATAATGCCGGAGAACGGAAGTCAGATTGAGCCAGAGGAGACGGGCAAAGAGACAGGGTAAATCGAACGCGTTGATATTATAACCCGTCAGTATGTCGGCGTCCTCCAACAATTCGTGAAATCGAACGAGCAGGTCTCGTTCGCTTTGAAAAGATTCTACGGCGGCTTCGGCGGCGGCGTCGGCGGCAGCGAGAGGTTTTGTGATTCCATCGGGCAACAGGTAGAGTAACCAACGCCGAACACCTTCCCGTCGGTTCCATTTGTAAAGGCTGATCATGACGATGCGATCTGTCGCATACAGACCCATGGGTACGTGTTCACCTACCAGAGGCACCGACTCCAAATCGAACGCCGCAAACGTCCAGTCGGGTGGCGGCAGTGGCCGGTCGAGTGGTTGTATCGGGACGAGCGCGTCCACCAAAGCTTCGGTGTCGTGGTTCAAGTCGTACCATCGATAATAAAAGGAAAAACACTGATGCCGAAAACAAAGATCGATATAAATGCGCGTCAACCAATCTTCCGGAGCGTAATATCCGATTTTGAAACGGTTGAATAAACGCCCGACGTTCTTAATGGAAGCCGTCGTATAGACTTTGTAAAATGGTTTCGAACGGTACTCGAATTTATCGCGAGCCAGTCTGTCTTCGAAATAGGGTAAATTTTTTTTAACTTCGCTGACGCGTTTGTATAAGACGCGACTGCCAGGAAAATGTAACTGGATGGCTTGTACGACTCGGTCGATGTGTTGGGTGCAAACACCGATCCATTCTTCGTAATACTTTTGGACGAGATGCCGTCGACCCTGCTCGTCTAAAAAAGTGACTTGCACTCGAATAATGTTGAAGCGCGTCTGAATCTTTTCCCAATGAAATGAATAGTACATGTTAAATAAAGAGTAAAAAAAACTCGATACTCTCAATATATACACATTGGGGCGTAAAAAAAAAAAAAAAAAAAAAAAAAAAAAAAAAAAAAAAAAAAATTTTTTTTTTTTTTTTTTTTTTTTTTTTTTTTTCAAGATTTTATATGTTTAATGAACCTTGTTCTAACAATTTCTCCTCTCCAAACATAAAAGGTTTTTACGAGTGGACAACTTCTTTTTTTACATTCCACACAGGGATATGTTAAATCAACATTGCGTTCCTCTAATATCGGAAAAGATACCTTCTTCCGTAACCATTCGGCAGTTTTCGATCCTATGGCGGTTAAAACGTAATTTGATTCGTATGCGATTGGAAGCCAACGATCCGGATTTCCATCCAAATAGCCGTTATCTGCTACCACACATCCGTTTATTGGATTATTTTCTTCATCAAATTCTAACGCTATAAATAATCTATGAGTTCTGGGAGACTTTAAATGTAATGGAGATTGATTTCCGTGTTTGAACGTTACACTTTTTTTACTTATGCGTCTCAACCATCCCAGGAAAGCAATTGTAATCAAACACTTTTCATTACCACATTCCCAACAAGGAAATCTTAAACTATTTTTACCTAGTATTTTTATACTTTTAGAAGTGTGATTTTTCAAAAATTTAAACGAATTCAAATCTACTGCAACTAATTCATGATGAGGATTGAGTTTGAATTCATTAGGATCTTTGAATACGGCATACTCTGAGTCATAAACAACAACAATTTCATCCAGACATTCATTTGCGTACCTAACTGCTACGCACGCGACCGTTGATACCATCCTTTATTATAAAATTTAAACAACTAAAAAATTTTAGATTTAGATTTAGATTTAGATTTATATATATATATATAAAAAAAAAAAAAAAAAAAAAAAAAAAAAATTTTTTTTTTTTTTTTTTTTTTTTTTTTTTTTTTTTTAATCCTCTGGAAATTCAACGCTTGGTACATCCGAGCTGGGTCCGAGCATTAATGAGGCCGGAGGCAACAGAACGGAACTTTGAAACACTATTAATTCATGAATGGTACCACCAATTTTATATTCATTAGTTCCATAAGTTGTTCGCCTATCTATTATCATAAACATAATACCCATAAATTTACCCAGTTGAAGCAAATCTTCTTGTAAATTTATAGTGAATGTGTTTTTTATGCTATTTCCATCAAACACCCTTAAACTGTTTACGCACCAATTTTTATCGGCGATTGGAACTTTATAATCCAAGTGTCTTTGTGCACAGGTATGGCAAAAACTCGGTTTACAAACTCTAATAAAGAATCGACCACCATCATGAAGTTTACTTTCTGAATCAACTCGCATAGACGATGCGATAAATCGAAGAGGTTCACATTCCCGAGAAATTATGGAAAAATCATTTCCTTTTTTTTTGGAGATACCATTCACCAGCTATGATGACCGGGTACATTTCATTTGTGAATTTGAGTGTTGCGATATAAGCCTGTTCACTTTTACATAAACGTCCTTTCAAATATGAAGCATTTCCCTTCGAATGCATCTGATAAGCATGAGTGTTTTCAATACGTGATTTCCATTCGGATGTAATTAAATTTAAAGCCTGCGTTCGTTCTTCCAAATCTTGTACTGCATTTGAAAGCACCCTATTATTTAGGATACTTGTAACCACCAAAGAATAATCCATAATACAGAAATATCCTTGATGCTTGTCTCTTTTATTAAATAGATTTAAAAAAAAAAAAAAAAAAAAAAAAAAAAAAAAAAAATTTTTTTTTTTTTTTTTTTTTTTTTTTTTTACGTATTTTTACATAACCTCGACTTTTCTTTCCATTCGTCTTCGTCTTCCATTCGGTATTTATATTTTCGTTCTGTGGACATTATCAAATGAGCATGACCTCTGACACTATTAATCATACTTTCTATAGCCAGCCATGTTAAATGAGGGTTCATCAACCGAATAAAAAAATAGTAAATTTCAATCATTGTAATTTCATGCATCACTGTCCATTTACATGAAATTTCGTTTGCCAGTTTATGCATCGCCTCCACAATTTCGTCCTTATCCATCCAATCCACAAACAGTTCTACTCCTTGAAAACGGACATTTAGAGGAATTAGCATAGGTTGACTGTTCAAATAGTAAATGTATCCGTATTTTTCTTTGTTCCCCAATAGTTTTGAAATATATTTTCGAGCCACGTGAACAATCTTTGGATTCGTTACCAAATCCAAAGTGATGAGGTATGCAATGGGATGTATTCCGGGACGTTTTAGCACAAATTGCATTTCCCGTTCTAACGATGCCTCCTCGTACAATTCTTTTAATAAATCATCGACCGGCAAATAACATTGTGCTAGTTTTTCATACATCGTACTTCTTTTTTCTTTGTAACAACCGACGAATATAAGGCGAAACTAGACTCAATAACCAAACAATGAAAACGATACCTATCCCATAAAGAACGTACGTTAGCCAGGGAAAAATGGCCTCCACGCTCGACCAGACACCCGAGCCCAAGGTTTGAGCGAAATGAGTCAAGGCTTCGCCCACCGTAGGTCTTTGACATTGCATCGTTTCGTCGCCGTCGCAGTGAAACGCCTCACAATTACAAAGTCTACAACAAGAACCTTCCCGTTCTTCATTGAATTGATCGCATATATTTTCGTAATCTACGCTAATACCTGAACAGAAGGGAACGTTGTCTAGGGCATCTTTCTGACAGCAACTCAATTCGCGTACCTTGCAAATCGAATGATCAGTTTTCTTCATAAAACAACCCGAATTGGATTCGATATAATCCCAGATACTCGTGATGCCGATACTCACGGCCGAAGTGACTCCGACTGCCATTAATGTTTTCTTACTGAAAAGTTTCTTTATAACATTTTCCAGCTTTTTGCTACCTCGAACGAGTGCGTCTAAAGCCGATTTGGATTTCGCTTGAAACTTGAAATCTTTGAAACGTTTTCCCACTTTACCCCGTTTAAAATTAAAGACTCGTTTTTTCAACATAGAGTTCTTGTTTGGGGAAAAGGAGGGAAATAAAAAAAACAAGGATAGTTATGTCTTCTACGATATGCATTTTTACTCCGAACAAAGCGGAATGCAAAGGCGGTGCCATGAAAAACCTGACCATGTTGATGTGCGAAAAGCATCTGAGAGATTATTACGGATTAGAATTGGGTTATGTTGAATTTGATAACATTACTCATTACACGTATGTAGGTTATTTTCTGAAACCCGTCAGAGATGTAGCCATATTTCAAAAGAATACCGTCATTATTCCCACAAAGTTATTTTTTGACAAATATTTCCGTACGACAGACTTTGACGAGGCCGCCTCACTAAATCAATATACCACAGAACGTTTGGAAAATTTACAAGATGCTACAATAAATTATACGATGAATCCTCGGATTTCAGACGTTGTCCGTCAATATGCACGAAATGCACCTCAAAATGTTGAGCAACGCCATGTTATTGAGATGTATCGAAATTTCTTAGACGATCATACCGATGTAGGACCGTTGCAACCAGATGAATTAATTAGACTACAGGCACTAATTAACGTTAAAAAAGTTGCTTCTAAAACAATGATTGAACTTCAACCTTCCAATAAGATTTTAAAAGATAATAAAATTTACGATTATAAGACAGATATTGTAACATCTATTACAGAAATGAATTTGAGTGTACATATGCAGTATCTATTGAGTAATTGCCTCTATTCTGAATTTCAGGTAAATCAAAAAGAAAAAGCCTTTACAGATTATCTTCCATTTAATGTGAAATATATAAAAAATATCGGTTTAGTAGCAACAGAACAAATTGGAAATCCGTTATTTTTAGTTCTCGATGGTCGATGTATAGGTAGTCAAACATATTTGAACGTTCACGTCACTCCACTTGAAAAAGTTATACAAAAGGCAAATTATCAATTGAAAGACCTTCCGAAACCATTTGCCTTAAATGAAATATTTAAAAGCGGTGTAAACTGCTAAAAAAAAAAAAAAAAAAAAAAAAAAAAAAAAAAAAATTTTTTTTTTTTTTTTTTTTTTTTTTTTTTTTTTTTTTTAACCAAATTTTAGATTATGAAACTAAATGATTCCTCTACTTTGGGCCGTTTACTCGGAGGAACATCTTGTTTTTCCTTTTCAAGTAAACTTAAATCATCTAATGTATTATCATTTATTCTATCATCAATTACGCCATAATCGTCTACTTTGCTTACTTTGTTTGTCAAACATTCCTTTTGTTCTTCAGTTGGATGTAAAAAATCAGGTATTGTACTTTCTTCCAATTCAGGTTCATTAATATTTGATTTATGTTCGCTGTTTTTACAAACTGAAGTTTCAGATTCTTTTGGCAGCTCAATAAAAGTTAAATTTCCCAAGTTTACTGGTTTATAAGAGTACAATTTAACTTCATCAAAAACTATTATATTTGTAACAGTTCCTCCGATACGATGAATCTTTTGATTTAAATTGTTCTGATCTGTGTAATTGTATCGAGTGTTAATTCTTAAGTGTACAAGAGCCATAAAATTTTGCGGATATGATTCTTCTATATGGCTCAGAAATCGGTTAACTATATTTTCACCGTCATATACAAAAGTATTACGAATGCATGGTTGATTATGTTTATTTAATTTATATCCCAACTTTCGGATTTTTTCAGCACTGTCACTGCAAAATTTACATATCAAAATACCACAAGGATTAAATTGAAATTTAAATTCATCAGAAATCGTAATGTTTAAACCATAATCCTTTGTCATAACTTTAGCTATTTTGCTCAAAGGTTCTGAATTGCTAATGATAATAGATGGTGGAGATGAAGATGGTTTACCTTTATAAGGTTTTGCAAATCTACAAAGTCCAGCTAAAGTAACTTCGAAAAGAACATCTTTAGAAGTTTCATATTCATAATTAATAGATGAGCTTGTAGATCTCCCGACATGATTTGGATTAAATTGAAAATCTTGGAAAACTATATCATTTTCCAAACGGTAAGCCCAGTCAGTCGACACAAGATCAAGAGTTGATTTATCAGAGCTTTGGATAGTTGACATTTCTTTGGCTGCTTTAGCCAAGACATCATTTTTTAGAACTTTAGAGACGAGATCTGAATAGCTACCCATTACTTTATTTGAAGATGTGTGTTGGATACCAAAAGGTATAATGTGGCGGAATGTGAAAGGTTTATATACCTATAGGTACCCTAAAAAAAAAAAAAAAAAAAAAAAAAAAAAAAAAAAATTTTTTTTTTTTTTTTTTTTTTTTTTTTTAGCATAATTAATAGATGAGCTAACAGATATTATTTGATTAAAAAAAAAAAAAAAAAAAAAAAAAAAAAAAAAAATTTTTTTTTTTTTTTTTTTTTTTTTTTTTTTTTTAAATCATCTATTAGCTCATCTATTAATTTTGTCTTTTACAAAGGGGAGTAGACAAGGCCGTAACGTAATCGAGGATGAACACGAAATATTATCAGTCTCGTGTCGCAAAAAAAAACAGTCCATAACGATGTTTCTTTTCATCAAAGTCTTGATTTCTGAAAATTTTCAAAGTCCGAAGTCAGTTTATAGCGCATATGAAATATTTTCAAAGTCGGGAATTATTTCGGAGTTCGGCAAAATTTTTCAAAGTCGGGAATTATTTCGGAGTTCGGCAAAATTTTTCAAAGTCTGAAATTATTTCGGAGTTCGTCAAAATTTTTCAAAGTCTGAAATTATTTCGGAGTTCGGCAAAATTTTTCAAAGTCTGAAATTATTTCGGAGTTCGGCAAAATTTTTCAAAGTCTGAAATTATTTCGGAGTTCGGCAAAATTTTTCAAAGTCTGAAATTATTTCGGAGTTCGGCAAAATTTTTCAAAGTCTGAAATTATTTCGGAGTTCGGCAAAATTTTTCAAAGTCTGAAATTATTTCGGAGTTCGGCAAAATTTTTCAAAGTCTGAAATTATTTCGGAGTTCGGCAAAATTTTTCAAAGTCGGGAATTATTTCGGAGTTCGGCAAAATTTTTCAAAGTCTGAAATTATTTCGGAGTTCGGCAAAATTTTTCAAAGTCTGAAATTATTTCGGAGTTCGGCAAAATTTTTCAAAGTCTGAAATTATTTCGGAGTTCGGCAAAATTTTTCAAAGTCTGAAATTATTTCGGAGTTCGGCAAAATTTTTCAAAGTCTGAAATTATTTCGGAGTTCGGCAAAATTTTTCAAAGTCTGAAATTATTTCGGAGTTCGGCAAAATTTTTCAGTCTGAAATTATTTCGGAGTCGGCAAAATTTTTCAAAGTCTGAAATTATTTCGGTGTTCGGCAAAATTTTTCAAAGTCTGAAATTATTTCGGAGTTCGTCAAAATTTTTCAAAGTCTGAAATTATTTCGGAGTTCGTCAAAATTTTTCAAAGTCTGAAATTATTTCGGAGTTCGTCAAAATTTTTCAAAGTCTGAAATTATTTCGGAGTTCGTCAAAATTTTTCAAAGTCTTTCGGCAAAAGTTTTCAAAGTCTGAAATTATTTCAAAGTTCGGCAAAATTTTTCAAAGTCTGGAATTATTTCAAAGTTCGGCAAAATTTTTCAAAGTCTGGAATTATTTCAAAGTTCGGCAAAATTTTTCAAAGTCTGGAATTATTTCAAAGTTCGGCAAAATTTTTCAAAGTCTGGAATTATTTCAAAGTTCGGCAAAATTTTTCAAAGTCTGGAATTATTTCAAAGTTCGGCAAAATTTTTCAAAGTCTGGAATTATTTCAAAGTTCGGCAAAATTTTTCAAAGTCTGGAATTATTTCAAAGTTCGGCAAAATTTTTCAGTCTGGAATTATTACAAAGTTCATATGTCAACTGATCTGGCGAGACAATGCCACTCCCTTTTATAAGCAATTCCTTAAAAAAAAAAAAAAAAAAAAAAAAAAAAAAAAAATTTTTTTTTTTTTTTTTTTTTTTTTTTTTTTTTTTTAAGTAATTTCTCCGCTCAAATATTTTTTTCCGGTCAAATAATTTCTCCGCTCAAGTATTTTTTTCCGGTCAACTAATTTCTCCGCTCAAGTATTTTTTTCCGGTCAACTAATTTCTCCGCTCAAGTATTTTTCCGGTCAACTAATTTCTCCGCTCAAGTATTTTTTCCGGTCAACTAATTTCTCCGCTCAAGTATTTTTTCCGGTCAACTAATTTCTCCGCTCAAGTATTTTTTCCGGTCAACTAATTTCTCCGCTCAAGTATTTTTCCGGCCAACTAATTTCTCCGCTCAAGTATTTTTTCCGGTCAACTAATTTTTCCGCTCAAATCTTTTTGCCGTTTTCTCGTTTACTGGTCAAATCTTTTTGCCGTTTTTTCGTTCACTGGTCAAATCTTTTTGCTGTTCTTTGTTTTTTGGTCGAATCTTTTTACCGTTTTTTGTTTTTGGTCGAATCTTTTTGCCGTTTTTTTGTTTTATGGTCGAATGTTTTTGCCGTTTTTTTGTTTTATGGTCGAATGTTTTTGCCGTTTTTTGTTTTATGGTCAAATCTTTTTGCCGTTTTTTTGTTTTATGGTCGAATGTTTTTGCCGTTTTTTGTTTTATGGTCAAATCTTTTTGCCGTTTTTTGTTTTATGGTCAAATCTTTTTGCCGTTTTTTGTTTTATGGTCAAGTCTTTTTACCGTTTTTTCGTTCACTGGTCAATTCTTTTTGCCGTTTTTTGTTCACTGGTCAAATCTTTTTGCCGTTTTTTCGTTCACTGGTCAAATATTTTTGCCGTTTTTTCGTTCACTGGTCGAATGTTTTTGCCGTTTTTTGTTTTTTGGTCAAATCTTTTTGCCGTTTTTTGTTCACTGGTCAAATCCTTTTGCCGTTTTTTGTTCACTGGTCAAATCCTTTTGCCGTTTTTTCGTTCACTGCTCAACTCTTTTTGCCGTTTCTTTGTTCGCTGGTCGAATCATTTTACCGTTTCTTTGTTCACTGCTCAACTCTTTTTGCCGTTTTTCGATCTCCGGTCAAATCTTTTTACCGTTTCTTTGTTCACCGCTCAACTCTTTTTGCCGTTTCTTTGTTCACTGCTCGAATCTTTTTGCCGTTTTCTCGTTCACTGCTCAAACGCTCAAATCTTTTTTCCGCTCATGCCTTTTTTCCGGTTATACTATTTTTTCCGGTTATACGAAATACGCTGGTTATACATTTTTCCGGAAATTGACATACCCTTTTTCAGGCCTAGAACGTGAAAAAATACTAAGCATCCGTACCAAAACATTTCAGAAGCTTATCGGTTTTCTCATTTTAAGTGGTTTTTATTTTTTCTAATCATAATCCCTTTTAGGCCCATTTTTTCTAATGCCACGCTTAGTTGGAGTCGCGTGTCGCCAACCTTAGAAAAAATGACCTTGTACGACAAGGGCATTATAAAATCTGTAAAGGTCCATCAGCCCTCCAAGCACCTTCATTTGTCTGAAAACGAAGCTTCCCCTTTCTCCGCCACCAGCGTAATCGTGGGTGTACTCTCATATTCGATATTGAATTTAAAAAAACTAAAATCTCCTTTGACCAACTGTATGGATTGCGGGTACGCTTCCGTCGGCTTATCCTTTTGTAAAACTCTGTCTCCGTCTTCGAAAAATTTTTGTTCAAAACAACAAGCGATGCCGTTGGCCCGCATCGCATTCACTTCCATGGTTCCTATCTTCATGCCCCCGTTCCGACTCCGTCCTTTCACGGGTTGATTGATCACCTTGTCCGTGACCCATTTGTCGGGCGCATACATGTGCTCGCAGCTAAAGTACACGACGACAAAGTAAACGGTGCGACCGTAAAACGCGGTCGCCCCATTCATCACGAGTCCCTCGGAATTTTGAACGAGCACGGCATCGCGACCTCCGCCCGCATAGACGGCTTCTAGAATTTGACCCGGGGTCATACGAAAGAGGCAGTACGGGTTCACGATCAAATCCGGTTTCACGCGACCGTCCAGCAGAGGCACTTTGTCGGCGACCCGAATCACACCTTTCTGACCGTGCAAACTGCACAGTTTATCGCCCGTACTGCTCACGTGCTCCTGCTCCACGCTCACCGTCAATTTATCGTCGGCGAAGCAATGCTGTACGATTTTGAACGGGGTCTTGGAGAAGGTCAAACGAAATTCAGAGACGGTGACGCGTTGCACTTTAACGTGAATCGAGAACGGTTCCACTTCCATGGCTTGGTCGCTCATCAGGGTACCCAATAAATCCGACTCTGGATCGACGTCTCCGCGCACGGGATAAAATTTCACCCAACTGCTCGCTTTTACCTTGAAGCGAAGACTGTAAAAACGATAACAATCGAATCCTCGAAAGTCTCGGCGTTTCACGATACAGTCTTCTTGCGTCATGCCTAAAAAGCTCATGTAGGTGACAACGACCTGAGGCAGGAGCAGGGCGAAATGTTCCGAAACACCGTCCCGGATCGGTTCCATGAGGGCTTTGTGATAACTGCTGGGTTCTCGTCGATACGTCGACATGGTGTCCATGAAATAGAGGGCGTATTTGGAGGTGGTGGCCAAAACGGCATTTTTTAAGGCATTGAAAGCCAAAATGTTTTTGAGGAACGCGTTATGATGAAAAAAGGGATTCAAATCGACGAGATAACTGTACTGATTGGGTCCGGGCCACCTCTCCGTCATCTCCGCCTTGTCCTCGATCTGAAAACAACGTCGCGCCCAATACATTTCGTCTGAAGGCGTGACCCAAATATCGGTTTCCGGTAATCGTTTCATAATCAAACCCATTTTGAACCGAATCACGATAAATTTACCGCGTTCGTAGTATTCGATCTGTTGAAAATGTCGTTTTAAACGCAACAAGTCCACTCGATCGAAAGATTGCCGCGTGACGGGAATACACGCTTCGTTGACCACGACGTAATAGGAACTACTCTCGGCTGCTGCTGCACACGGCTCCAGTTGCAACATTTGCCAAAATTCGTTCGTCGCCGCCGCCGCGTCCGCGTACACCTGATCCAAATGCGCCACCGTGGATACAATCGTTTCGCGCACCATCGTGTTTGTGCGGCCGATATTTTTCGTATCGAAGACGCCCAGTTTACAAAACCATCCTTCCTGACTGGGATGATAGGGTTCGAGGGTGGCATGATTCACCTTATTCGACATTTGTCGCACGATCATGTACAGCAAGAAAGGGTTCAGCGGATAGGTCTGCGTCGACATTTCTCGGTAACACCCCATACTCTTCTCGATAAAAATTTCTCCGTTCGCTCCAATCTCCCGATGCGATTCTTGGGGCGGCTCGTTGGTCATTTTGCCCGCCGATTTCCCCTCTTTGAAATAAACAGTTTTCCGAGAGAGCACGTGCAAGAGACAACCCGTTTCTATGGAATGTTGCACGAGCGTCGTCCGCGATTTGATGGCTTTCCAATCCCGTTCGCGAAGGGGTCCGTAGAGGTATTTGATAAAGAGTTTGGTGAAGAGATGCCCCGGACTCACCACCATCTTATTGCCCAGATGGTCGATATCGAATAGATTGTTGCGGTGGATGTGTGTCATGTAGGCGGTCAGATGGGTCGGATAAGGACAGTGCGTAAAGAAATGAGGATCTTCCGATGTTTCCGATCCGTCGTTGTGCACCACCACGACTTGTCCGTACCGCCGCTTCTCGTTCACGTCGGCCAGATAATAGCAGAGTTCTTTGCCGCGATCGTACGCATTGTACGAATAAACGCGTACAATTTTCTTTTGAATCACGTGCGTATTGGTGGGATCGTTGGTATAAAAATAGGGAACGTGGCGCAAGAAACCATTGATAATGAAATATCCGCGACCGATATCTACTTCGCGGAAAGGGAACGAAACAGAAGAGACGGCTGGCAACGGCTCTTCGAAAGTCCGTTGAGAAGAATGACGAATGGCGAAATCCAGTCGAGAACCAATCATGATGGGAAAAACATCTTTCAAGTATTTTTTAGGTTTGCAGTAAACGGAACAGGCGTAAACAGTTTTTTGTAAAATGTGTTGTCGAATATCATCGGGACCCTGATAAACGAGTCTGCATTCGAGTTTATCCCATAAAAAATGTATGAAATTATTCACGTGTGCATCGAAATTTTCCAAGATCGGATCAATCATAGCCGAGACGTTTAGCCGTGGCATATTTAACTCGCATGAGATGGACGCGCTGTTGGAAGGTTTGGTCGTAGTCATATTTGTAATTGAGAAGACTGTAGACGCTTAAAGATACGGTAAGTGTAATGACGAATAAGCAGTAAAGATTTAAAGCATAAATGTACGGAACATGCATACTATACCGATTACCGAAAATGGACCGAAGAAAAGAGTGATAGGTAGACATGTTTGACTTGATATCTATTTTATATATTAAAAAAAAAAAAAAAAAAAAAAAAAAAAAAAAAATTTTTTTTTTTTTTTTTTTTTTTTTTTTTTTTTTTTTTTTTTGATTAAACAAATTGGATAAAAAAGATTTATGAGTCAAAATTTACTTTAATTAACATGTCAGAATAAAGAGGTAAACAAGAGGAAGATTAACATCAAGGGATTACCTTAAGGGTAATTACCTTAATGGAGAAGTAGTCAGTAATTTATATATATATATATATATATATATATATATATATATATATATATATATACAACCAGCTCTCAGAAAAAAATTTTCAAATAGCTCCCAAATAAAAAAATGAAGATCAAAGGTCAAAGGTCAATGACCTATATAAATTTTTAATTTTACAGACGTCAGAAAAATTGCAAAGTGCATGCAAAAAATAATTTCATCTTCTTAGGGTTTTAGATTTTTACTGAAGATAAAAAAGATTTATGAGTCAAAATTTACTTTAATTAACATGTCAGAATAAAGAGGTAAATAAGAGGAAGATTAACATCAAGGGATTACCTTAAGGGTAATTACCTTAAAGGAGAAGTAGTCAGTAATTTTTATATATATATATATATATATATATATATATATATATATATATATATATATATATATATATATATATATATATATAATATTCGTTATACAATCGTAATCGTTTTAAATTTGTTACAACTAGCTCTCAGAAAAAAATTTTCAAGTAACTCCCAAATAAAAAATGAAGGTCAAAGGTCAATGACCTATATAGATTTTTAATTTTACAGACGTCAGAAAAATTTGCAAAGTGCATGCAAAAAAATAATCAAAACTTTATAGTGTACAAAAAAAAAAAAAAAAAAAAAAAAAAAAAAAAAAAAAAAAATTTTTTTTTTTTTTTTTTTTTTTTTTTAAGAAAAAAAAATATTATTAAACACATTAAATATTATTAAACACATGAATTTATTTAGTAATTTAAGTTTGGAAATATTTTTTCAATTGTTTGATTGGTGTCGGTATTCCCAGTTGCTGTTAACTGTGTCAAGACTGAAAATATTTACATAAAGTTTTCAAATTTACAGATTGTGTCTTTATCCATTAGAAGTTTCTTCAACTGTGGGTCGTGTTTGTCTTCTTCTACGATTAATCTTCCTTTCTTTTCTTCATAATTGTGGTATACAGTAAATCCTTCAACGTGGTTTTCGTCCGCCAGTCTGTAATTCGAACATGTTTGCACAGTAATTATCCCCCCTCTATCGGTCGTCAGATACGTGAAATCTTTTGAAAATTCAAAGGTTAGAGGGTCCAGTTCATAAAATGATTTTTTGCAACGACACTCGACATGGTCCACACATTTCATGGTTATTTTTTTCTCTCGGGTCAACGTCACTTCCCAAAAACTGTCTCCAAGAAAATGTCTCACACGGATGGGTTTGTCTATCGAAATTTCGCGATACCGTTGCAAAGGACAAACGTTAAAGGCTATTTTACACAAAGGAGGTGTATAGAGTACCGTAATGTATCCATACACTTCCAGATAATAGATCAAATATTTTGACTCTTTCTCTTCGAAAGATTGGAAACGAAGCAAAAATTCTCTTTCTTTTTTCATGGTCGAAATGGATTGACGAGAAAACTCAACACGGCTGTTGGGTCGGAAGAAACAGTAGTTGAGGTCAAACCCATACTCTGTGAATTGTAACGTGGCGTCATCGAATCGCAGATAGGTCCACCGACCCAAAACAATCCGATCAACATAATAGCCGGGTCGGTATAAGCGCAAAAGTTCAATATAGTCCATCGAAAATGGACCAGGAGAATTCAGATAAGATGCACGATGTTCTAGAAACGATCGAAATTCAGGCATTTTATAAAGCGTGTGCAATTTATCTTTGAGTGGAACGTAGTCTCTCAAAATCAGGAACAAAATGTCCACGGGCAAGTCTAATAACTGTGGAAGTGCCGTCGCCATCCTCGTTTTAAAGTGCTACTGCACACCGACTGATCTGGCGAAACAATGTCACTCCCTTTTATATTTAAAAAAAAAAAAAAAAAAAAAAAAAAAAAAAAAAAAAAAAAAAATTTTTTTTTTTTTTTTTTTTTTTTTTTTTTTTTTGGTAATTGTTTTAAATTTGTTGCAACCAGCTCTCAGAAAAAAGCTCCCAAATAAAAAATGAAGGTCAAAGGTCAATGACCTATATAGATTTTAATTTTACAGACGTCAGAAAAATTTGCAAAGTGCATGCAAAAAAATAATCAAAACTTTATAGTGTACAAAAAAAAAAAAAAAAAAAAAAAAAAAAAAAAAAAAAATTTTTTTTTTTTTTTTTTTTTTTTTTTTTGTTTACTCCCTTTTCATAAAAAATTCATCATAGAATCCTAGCAATTTCTTTTCAATACAATGGGGTTTTGTTCCGATTACCACTAACTCATAAGGTGGTAAGCATATGCATAGATAATTTTTCCTATCTTTATAAGTAAACATGCCGTGCTCACAGACATCTGGGTTGAGCGTCTCGCAATCCTCTCCCCTGAAAAATCGAGAGTCTGTACAAATGCATGACCAGTGCGGCACTGGATCTTCCACCATCATTAAAACTCCTCCCTTTTTTGCATTGCAAGGAATCTGGTTTAATTGGGCTTTCGGTTGACATACTCCTCCGACACATTGAACATCCTTCTCCACGCATAAAAAGGAACAATCGTCAATACAGGGTACTTTTTTCGTACTACAATTACTGCGAAAAGTCGGCGCGTCCGTACGAATGGAAACCTTTCCAACGTGTGGTTTCAGATTCATGTCCCTCCAGACCCAGACGTAAGCTAACCAGATCATCAGGAAAACGAAATAAGTGGCGTACATGCTTTTTTAAGAGAAGAGCCAAGATGAACGAAAGACCGATCGACCGTCACGAATCCCGAAGACATGGCCGATCTTACGCTGTCAGTAAGGTCAGCAAGTGGATCGACGCCTGGACCGCCTGCTACGAAATCGTGCAAGATCAAACGGGTCTAGATTTAAAACAATTTCATTTGATTTTTGAACGCTGGGTACCCATTCTCAACTGGATTTTTCAGAAACCCATTTTTCGATTAGAAAAATATGTGCCTTATTTTTATTATTGTCATCAGCAAAACGGACCCAAGGAAATCATTCACTTGTACATGGAACCCGATTTTAACGAAGGCGGTACCATTGTTCACATTGTTTTCAATTTTCACGAATTTAATTTAATTCATAAAAAATATTGCACCGAACTTTCCAAATCCAACGAGTTACTGTTCAACGAAGCCCGGGGAACCATCAATTTATCGAGTCTGATGGACGAAGAACGAAATAGCGCAGATTATTTTCAAATTATGACTGGATGGCAGTTGTTGTTTATTCATACGCTCCATGCTCTCGCACACTGGAACATGTACGATAAATATCGACACGCCCATTACGATACGCATTTACCTATCAAGGAGTCGCCTTTTTACAATTTTTATTGCTGCGGTGACATGATCCTTCGAAAATAAAGAATGCCGACTCCAAGCAAAATACCTACGGAATACGCTTACGATACTTTGAACGCCTCGAATCGAGGTTTTGCGCAATATACTCACATTCCACTGAATGAACTCGAGGCTCTCGAAAAAAATAGTTTAGTTAAAGTGGCCTCTCTGCGACGTTTTTTTAACACTACAAATGCTTTTAAGAATTACCAAAAGGATATTAATGTGGACGATCGCTATTGGACGAGAGCCATACAAAACTCGCCTCGCGCAGCCGCTTATTGTCGACGATTCATGCGTTCCTTTCCACAAAATATTCCCACTCGTAGACAAATACAAATACAAATAGTTAACAGACGCTCTCCGCCACCACCGTCACCACCCCCGAGTCCCTCTAGACGCCGTCGTCGCAACCCCTCCAGACCTCAAAGCCCATGTCCGGGACCTTCACGTCGTCGATCCAGATCTCTGGTTCGCGGCAGTGCAAGTCCGACAGCTCGCACCGGCAGATTTTATATTAGATCTCGCAGCGGGTCTCGTCACAGATCCCGCAGCCGAGTGGCGGCTCGCGGCAGCAGATCTCGCAGCGGGTCTCGTCACAGATCCCGCAGCCGAGTGGCGGCTCGCGGCAGCAGATCTCGCAGCGGGTCTCGTCACAGATCCCGCAGCCGAGTGGCGGCTCGCGGCAGCAGATCTCGCAGCGGGTCTCGTCACACATCCCAGAGTCCGCAACGTTTCGTCACCAGAGGAACGCAGACGCGTCGATCCGAGAGTCGAGACCGCCGTTCTAGATCACCGAGAAGAAGAAGTAGAAGAGGAGGAGGAAGAAGAAGTGTAGCCCGTTCTACATCTAGGAGTCCATTGCGTTCCACATCGAGAAGTAGTTCCGTGCCACAGCGGCAAAGACGCCGACCCCAGAATACAACAGGTAAACCTCGATACAAAAAAGGCGCATTAGAAATGTTTGCAAATTTAGGACACGTCGATCGCGATGAAATTGACTCCGCCGATAAATCCACTCTCACCATAGATCCTAGTCACGATGAATGCGATGAAATCGATGTCAATTTGCCTATTCCCACGTGCAAAGCAATCAGAAAAGTATGTAGAAATTACGATTCGAGAAGACGTTATTTACCTTACACAGAAGATGGCAGTGAAGGGAAACAATATAATTTTAAGGTCAAATATATTTTGCCCGACAGCCGTGTGAGGGGTCGTGGTCGTCGCCGCACCCGCCGCTCTTAAAGAGTGATAATGGGATTTTCGAGAGGATTGAACGCCAACGGAATGACTGTTTGCCATTTTTCCGTAAAATGGTGCAAATATGAAAAACATGTAGAAGGATAGTGATTGTTTAAAGACAATAATGTATTCCGTGAAGTACATTCTGATAAACGGCCCGAAACAACTCGAATAGGCACGACACCACTAGTAACGGGTGGTGGTCCGAATTGCTGTCGCTCAGTCAACGACAGATATCGGTGATCGATGAAGCGTTCCGAATATCGGAAAACCCAAAGCTTGACGCGCTGAGGTAAAAATCGAGTACTGTCTATAAAATCCTGATTAATGATGTTACGGATTCGCGGTACGTCAGTGTTTAAAAGCGTTAAAAAATTATAAATTTCTTCTTCGAAGCTGGCACTCGACCTGTTTAAAATGGTAGCGTCAACGAACGAGCGAGCCAGTTTTACCCTGATGCATCGTAAAGGAATGCAATCAATCGATAATGTATGGACGTGATGCATATAAAATGCATCTTGGCCAAACGATGTCAGATAACTTAAATGAAAGGGTTTAACGTCTCGAATATAGACATCTTCTGGATTATTCATACGCCGATCGTAGCGCTTGCAAGATGTGCTGAGATGATCTGCTGGAATCATTTTATAATAGATGTCGAGTAAAACATGATCTTCTAAAACTGGATACTTGTCCCGATTTAAAAGCTCTAAAACTATGGAAGTGTAATCCATAAGACTTGTCTATTTATTGAAAAAAAAAAAAAAAAAAAAAAAAAAAAAAAAAAAAATTTTTTTTTTTTTTTTTTTTTTTTTTTTTTTTTTTAGGCCAGTTCAATCCATTTATTAATTATGTAGTCTTGTATAGTCAAGTTTGGGATCAAATGTTTAAATTGTAAAAGTACATCAATTAAATACATATTACCGCATACCAATTGATGAGTTTCATCATCAAATCCAAAATCTAACTCATTTAAAATACAGCGACAACCTGGTTTTTTCTTTTGAAAATAATTTGGATAATACCGTTTTAAATAACGAATAATGTCCACAGTCTTTTTTTTTCGCAAAAATTTTATCCATTTTTTTCGATTAAAATATTCTTTTCCATTGATAATTTCTTTTTTATCGGAATTTTCACCACCTATGTCACATAATACTGGATGTTCTCGAGTATAGGCAAATGAAAAATATTTAATGTTTGGAGTAACGCCTCCCATTCTATGACACACTGCTACAAACAAAACAATCATCGTAAAGACGGTTCGTTTAAACATCCCCCTATCAATTATAACCGGCGTATATAAATCAATATTTTGCCTAAACATTCCGACAGTGTAACCGGACGATTCCCGAAAATGACTAGCGAATGGGAGCACATAGTCATCTCCAAGCTTGCGGTTCAATAAAATCATGTCGTAAAAATGATCTGGAATGTCACAAGATTTTGTAATGGTGTAAGATCTCCAAATGCTCGATTTTATTGAATACAGACAATGAAATCTTTCGTGATTGAAATTGTTGAGAAGCGTTAAACAGGGTTTTTTCATGTGAAAAATACATTCTGTCGGAGCATACGAAACATATTGCCTTTCGATATGACGAATAAGTGTTTGAGTTCGACTCATTCTTTGTTAATGCAAGAAATGATTGTAGTCGTTATCGATATGGATGAAACTTTAGGTGTATTTGAAGGGGACCATTTCCACGTTCGTCCCAATGTAAATTTCAAAATTCAAATGTTACATTTGATGAAAGTGGATATTATTCTTTGGAGTCTGGGAGATGACGATTACGTGAAAAAGATTGTGAATGGCTTTTTACCTCTTATAGCTTCGTACGCGTACAAAATTTTTGCTCGCGCCGAATCTAAAGTGGCTTATGAATTGTACGGATATTCAAAAGCTGGAGAACATATCAAAGAAATGTACGAAGACAAAATATATTTAATAGGAATAGATGATCAAGTGACTACTAATATGAATTCTGCTTATGATTTTAGAATTTATGTGCGACCGTATAGGAAACCGGATAAAAAAGACAGAACCTTGCTATACATTTGCGAAAAGCTTGTTAATCGTCTCAGTTCCATTAAATCATGATTTCTTAAAAGAAACGTTTAAACAAAGTATTAAATGTCGCCTCTTAAAAAAACTGTTGACATACCAGATGTTGATGTAGTCAATAGATTAGCCCATGACTTGGCAATAGAAACTTTTATAAATCCACACTATAATAAGGAAGGTAAATTTTTTAATATATTAGATGAAAAATGGATAGATAGAATGGACTTTATTGCATTAATAGATTTGTACGCAAACGAATTAAGTTCTAATATCGGGAGGAGTGTTCAAGTACCTGATGTTTCTGTTCCTTATCCTTATTATAATTTCACAAACCCAAATCATATAGCTGAAAAAAACAACATTTTGTCAAAACTTTTCGTAGACGATTTTCGAACCTTCCAACAACAAGAAGAATTTTCCGAAAACGACATGAAATCACAAAGTCTCCTCATGCTACGGCAATATCTTCGAATGCTTAGAAGATTAAAGGGTTTAACTCATTTTTACAGTAATAAAAATGAAGAAGTTACTACTTTTACGGATGGAAAACTTTACTACAAATTTCCGGTACATACATCGACGTTAGACCGCATAGCCAACAGCATGTATTACGCCGGATATGGTTTACATCCACATCAATGGGATAAGAAAAACGTTAATCCAGCTTAAAAAAAAAAAAAAAAAAAAAAAAAATAATTTTTTTTTTTTTTTTTTTTTTTTTTTTTTTTAATGTATATTATTTCATTTCCTTTTTTCTTGCTTGACATTTTATAAATTTTTGTTGAAATCTTTGGTAATTTTCTTCTACTTCTTCTTCTATTTCATCCTTAATTATGTTCATCATATCTTGTAACGTATCTCGTATCATCTCTTCCTTGATTTTTTCTTCATCTTCCCCAATTTTTGAATAGGCTGAAATGAATCTATTGTAATTTACATAGGATTTCAATATATTCTTGATTAACGGTTTACCATTATTTGCATTAAACTCCTTTCTCACAATCTTGAAAATGTTTCTCGAGCAAG
Organism: Maratus speculifer; assembly: GCA_964019185.1. NCBI lineage: Eukaryota > Metazoa > Arthropoda > Arachnida > Araneae > Salticidae > Maratus > Maratus speculifer. Next base: position 218,860,036 of record OZ025301.1, on the reverse strand, counting down.
CTAATTCCTGTTCATTCTTTTTCAAGACAAACCCTTCCACAAACTTTTTGGAAAAGGCACTTTGATGTTTTTCTACTATAGCATACAAATCGCTTATAGTTTGGTAATTTATATTTAAAATGGGTAGATAAGGTAATCCCACCTTTTCAAATAACGCAATAGCATCGCTGTATTTTAAATATTTTTTCTCATCTACATTATAAAGATCAAAGGCTCTGAAAAAATATTTTTCACTTCCCAAAACAGTTGCAGATGTAGGATCATAATAGTTCATCGTAGGTATTGTTTTACCAAATATTTCACCATAAATTAGAAAATTGTAGTCAAGGACATTTTTTACCTTTTCTACAATTTGTATCAATGGTTCGATGATTTCGGGTAAACCAAATGGTTTAAAATCTTTATCAATTATTACATTTCTACTCTGAAGTCGAAGCGTATCTTTGATATAACCAATTGCAAAGTTTGATCCATGAATCTTTTCAGTCACGATAAAGCCATCGGTGAACGAAAATTTATCAGTAATCAATTTACATTTAATGTGATGATATTTGATAAGATTATTTAAATTATCCATACCGAATTGCATTCTGTTTACTCCAACTAAATGTCTGCTATTTATATTCTTTAAAAAAAAAAAAAAAAAAAAAAAAAAAAAAAAATTTTTTTTTTTTTTTTTTTTTTTTTTTTTTTTTTTTTTTTTTCACGTCCATACTTTTTTTACAATTGTTTTCATTTTACCTTTCAGTCTCGTTCCAAACTGATGATAACGATTTCCATTTGCCAAATAATCGATTGTGATCCAATTAGACAACGGATTTACTAATAATGCATAAAAATACAACAAATATAAACAAGTCGCATCAAATTCACTCGTATTCGGTTTTGATAGACTCTGTGCCATTTTTCGTATCCTACGCAGTACGCAGTCTCTGTTTCGCATTAAAGGAAACTGTTGATAATCAAACTGTGCCGCATTGTACCACTGACCATTATGCTCTGCTACAAAATAGAGATACCCGTACACGCTCGAGTTTTGTTTAATGGCACTTATGTGATCGTAGCCTTCCTCTGTAAACGCATCCACGACGGAAGGCGTTACCTCATAAAATGTATCCCATATTCTGCTCGAGGTACGCAGTCTAGTCAATTTGCTCAAATTTCTGGACGATACACTCCGAATCAACGTGTCAATTGGCATATGCGCCAAACTCAATAGCTTTAAGTCATAATACTCTTGTATCTGGGGTTTACAAGACATTGCTTTAATCTTCAAAGTTTTGTCGTTTTAAATTTTTAATGATGACCCCTTCGTAATACACTAGAGACGATTCGTTATCCAAACGCGCTGCTTTCTTCGCCGGCTGCTGCTGCGGCTGTTCCTCTTCCAGACAGCTCCTGTAACTGAACGTCTCGTGTGTCATTTGAATATCCGTCTGGCGTAATTCACCAAATTCTTTTTCGAAACAAATCATCAAATCATTTTCGTGGAACGACGTGTTTTTGGTCGTTTTTAAAAATTGGCGAATGGCCGACCTGACGTCGTTCATGGTGGTCGAACACCCGGCTTTCAACTGCACGTCCATATGCAATTTAAATTGAACATAAATATCGGCATGAATCAGGTAATCGTTCGTAAATTCGACGACGCATTCGGGTTCTTCCCGGTAATGCAGGAGACCGTCCTCGAGATTCAAATGTTTTTTCAAATGATAATAGAGCATGAAAAAACATCCCTTGTAAGATTGTTCCACAACATACGCGTCTTTCTGATAAATATTTTTTTCGATTTGCTGGGATGTTTTTTCGGGTGCCACGTCCACAAATTCGGCATCGAACGGAATGGCGACCACGCGATCTTTGAACGCTTCCGACGCCTTGCACTCTGGATAATTGTTGGTGGTGGCAAACAGTTTCGCGGTCGGAATGCCGCCCGAATTTTGTTCGTACATGTTGCGAAACGTGACGAACGAGTTTCCCGTGATCTGTTTCACGCGATTCTCGTCCAGTCGCTTGTCCAACTCTTCCGTAGTAACCATGCGACACGAGAAGAGGGTCGAGGCCAGCTCGGGAGTCGCGTTGTTACCGGAATGCCCGGGCGATAAATTTTCCGATTGGATCGAATGGTAATAACCGCCGAGCACGCGACCCATCAATTCGAAGAGTTTACTCTTCCCGTTCCGAGTGAGACCTTTCCAGACGAAAAATTTTCGCTCGTAATTGGTGCCGACAAACACGCTGGCCAAAATGTCCAACATGTACATGAACAACTCGTAGTCGAACGAGGTGCATTTGCAAAGATTGATGTAAAAATAGAGCATCGATTTTGCTAAATCGTCCTCGGCCTCGGGAACGAGAACATGCAACGTATCGAAGAGACTGTCCGTGACGTCCAAAAACAAATCTTGCAAGTATTTCAAAAAGAACCGCTTATCCGCGAGCCGCTCGTACAAGGCTTCCAGGTCGGGGGAACGGGAACAGAGTAGTTTCATTTGCGGACGCGGAATGCCGAGGTTGATTTTGCGATCCGAAATAAAAAATTCAGGAACCACACCCCCGATATGACCGGTCAACAAATCCAACACGCCGTCCGATAACCTCAAGAACCATTTGTGCGCGTCCTTTTGAATGTCTTTCCGTTCCATGGCCGTGTCGCTGTTGATGGCCGAAATGACAGCCATGAGATTAAATTTATTCACCAAATCGTCATCGGGCCCTCCCAGTCCTCCCGAATTTCGATATTCGTGATAAAATTGTTTGATATAATTCCAAAGATTATACATGTGATCGTTAATTTCGCTAGCGGAATTCATTTCCTGCCACGATTCCGTGAGAGCATTCCAAATGAACCGAAAGGGTTTTTTCAAGGCATTTTTAAACTTGAGCACGCGAATCGGTAAATGTCGTTCTTGCATGTTTCGAATGAGATCCATAATTTGATCGTTCGTGGTCACCGAGAGAATGGCCCGTTGATTATTTTCTACGATCGATTTCAGTTTATCGCGATTCGTTTTCGGCTGCTCCCGATGCAAGTTGTTGGCGCAAAAATGGATCGTGTTGATGGAGAGTTCGCTCACGGTACATTGAATTATTTTAGGATTGATCGTGAGAAAGGCATCGAGGAGCGGATGAAATTCCTTATCGAGCAGCGCTTTCAACTCGTTAGCCATCCACTTGGACGTCTTCTGATAGTGTTGACAGAGCGTATAGAAAATGGGTAAAAAATAATACCCGTCGTTAAACTGCATGAGGGTTTTGAGGGGATTCGGATTTTCGGATAACGTCATGTGCTCGTACTGAAGCATTTCGTGAATTTCTCGAAAAGGGATCGGGATATGTGAATTGTCGAGACTGGAAACTCGACCGAAGCGTTCGTACCACTGTTTCATGGCATGATTGGTCGTCTCGAAATGAAGCATGTTGCACGCGTTCAGTTTCAAGTGGTGATAGACTTTGAGAAGATGATTGGTGTTGTTGACTACAATTTTATTACACTTGCTAATGAAACCGAGTTCGTTTGTTTTTTTATAAGTAAATGTAGCCACGTCTCGCCAATCCGAGGAACTGTTTGGAATTTTTCCGATAGACGTGTTGTAAGAGACTGTGTGTAACGGAACGTCTTGCCTCGATCGGATGACGGGCATCATGAGTTGTTTGAGTTCGACCGCAATCATCTTCCGACAGGTTAAATTCAACAAAGTTCGGAAAAGGGAATTTTCGTTATTTCGACGTTTGGGAAATTTTTTTTTCACCGCCTCAAACTCGTTGGAATCGAATTGAAAGACGTTCAGATAAAACGTGTCGCGTTCATCCACGTAAACTAATTTAACAGGTACGTAGGGTTTCGAATTGGGTTTCGCAGCACCGGGAAGCATGGCGTTCATCAAAATGTCCAATTTATAACTTTCGTCTCCCATGAAAACCTGCATAAACTTGTACTGTAAAAGTTCACACAAAAGAATGTAATCATCGTGACCGATTTCTAATTCGGGTAGATGAACATGTAGTCCGTAATGACCGGGTCTCACAGCGATAATGTAGGTAAAATTTAAAATGAGCGGAAAAAAAGTTATTTTTAAAACAGATTCAATGAGTTGAAAAATATTTTGAATGATATCGCGATTGGGGGATTGACGATAGTCAAAATCCAAAATGATGGAATGGGATCCAGTAGAGGTAAGATCTAGAGTTAAGGAGGGTGGATTCGATATATTTGTCCATTCCAGCGTAAAACTCGGATAATCTTTGACATTACATGAAAAAATACCACCATTTAAATCATATAAAATGTAAGAGTCGGGAGACGCTTCTTCACGCCGGTTGATTCTCTGTAAGTTGGACGATACAAATGCCATAACTTGATTTAAATACAAGGAGGTTATATATATATATAGGTTAAAAAAAAAAAAAAAAAAAAAAAAAAAAAAAAAAAAAAAAAAAAAAAATTTTTTTTTTTTTTTTTTTTTTTTTTTCGAACAGGTCAATAAATTAACTTTTGATTCATAACTTCTTTCTATCAAAATAAATAAACAATCTAAAGAGGTCATTGACCTTTGACCTTCAGTTGTTTGATTGGTGTTGGTATTTCCTAAGCAATGCAGTAGTTGTTAATTGTGTAAAGACTCAAAATACTTGTGTCATAAATATTTGTGTCAGTCCTTTTTTAATATTTAAAAAAAAAAAAAAAAAAAAAAAAAAAAAAAAAAAATTTTTTTTTTTTTTTTTTTTTTTTTTTTTTTTCAATTAATTGATGTGAAATATATTTACTTTTCTTAAATTTCTTATATTACTTTTCTTAAATGTATATTATAAAATACTTTATATATTATTAAAAAAAAAAAAAAAAAAAAAAAAAAAAAATTTTTTTTTTTTTTTTTTTTTTTTTTTTTCGAACAGGTCAATAAATTAACTTTTGATTCATAACTTCTTTCTATCAAAATAAATAAACAATCTAAAGAGGTCATTGACCTTTGACCTTCAGTTGTTTGATTGGTGTTGGTATTTCCTAAGCAATGCAGTAGTTGTTAATTGTGTAAAGACTCAAAATACTTGTGTCATAAATATTTGTGTCAGTCCTTTTTAAATATTTAAAAAAAAAAAAAAAAAAAAAAAAAAAAAATTTTTTTTTTTTTTTTTTTTTTTTTTTTTTTTTTTTTCAATTAATTGATGTGAAATATATTTACTTTTCTTAAATTTCTTATATTACTTTTCTTAAATGTATATTATAAAATACTTTATATATTATTAAAAAAAAAAAAAAAAAAAAAAAAAAAAAAATTTTTTTTTTTTTTTTTTTTTTTTTTTTTTTTTTTTTTTCGAACAGGTCAATAAATTAACTTTTGATTCATAACTTCTTTCTATCAAAATAAATAAACAATCTAAAGAGGTCATTGACCTTTGACCTTCAGTTGTTTGATTGGTGTTGGTATTTCCTAAGCAATGCAGTAGTTGTTAATTGTGTAAAGACTCAAAATACTTGTGTCATAAATATTTGTGTCAGTCCTTTAAAAAAAAAAAAAAAAAAAAAAAAAAAAAAAAAAAAAAAAAAAAAAATTTTTTTTTTTTTTTTTTTTTTTTTTTTTTTTTTCAATTAATTGATGTGAAATATATTTACTTTTCTTAAATTTCTTATATTACTTTTCTTAAATATATATTATAAAATACTTTATTTGAAAAAAAAAAAAAAAAAAAAATTTTTTTTTTTTTTTTTTTTTTTTAAATCATTTTACGCGTACAACTCTTCTACAATTTTTGCATTGTTTATACAGATTGGGCATCTCGTCCATGGCTCGATCTTGTTTCAAATATTTCACATAATTTGGCGTTTTACAGCATTGTACCGTCCGAGTTTTTTCCGACCACTGTTGACATTGCTCTTTGGTAAATACAATAGTGGAATCCATCTCTTGAATAATAAGATGTTTCCCGTTTTCAGCATCACCTTGCTCTTACTCTATTTCTGGTATTTTTACTGCGAGAGTATTCCGACCGTGTCTGAACCGACTGTTCCTTTACAACCTCTTCGTCCCGCATCCGACCACGTGACCTTTTCTAAACCGCATAACAAAATCAACCGATTTCACTTCGCCCGCAATCATTTGATTTTATGGCAACACGAATTTTCCGACGATGAAACATACATGATTCGTTCGTCGGGTGATATCATACAAAAAGACGATTGTTTTTACGTACCGCCCGGTAAACAAATTCCAGCGACCGGTCAACTCCTCTACGAGCACTTGAAAAAGAATCCGGAATGGCAAAATCAACAAGCGTCTTTCCAAGAAAACAGTCCGTACACCGTTTTGAGCGGAGGCGTTTTTTATTTCAAGTGTCGAAACAGACAAATTTACGAGGTGGGTCTCTGTCCCTCGGGAACCGTGTTTCGAAGGAGTCAATGCATTCCCGTGAGTTCGTGCACGGGTAAACCGGACGGCACTCTGATTCCCGATCCGGACAACGCGAGTCATTACTTTGAATGTAAAAACGATCGACAATTTTCGGGTTATTGCGGGAGCGATAAATTTTTCTACTACGATCGTTGTATTCCGAGAGACGAGTTGGCTCATTTTTGTAAGTTTCATACGTCTACGAATCCCATCTTGTTGGACGAGGATCGAACCAAAGTGCAATGTCTGAACGGAAAACCCGTTTACACTTACTGTTCGCCCGGCTATAAATTTTTCGACCGGGAGTACTGCGAACCGGAGAGCTGCGTGGGAAAACCAGACGGAACAAAACTACCCTTACCGGACCGCCTCCACGGAGACTTTATTTTCTCGCCCGGTTACGCGCTTTGTTATGCGGATAAAGTGCAGGACCCCATCACTTGTCCACAAATCTGGGATCCTCTGTTGTCGAAAGGGGATAATTTGACTCATTTACCCATGGTCTTTGACGGACGAGGGTGTGCGGTGCCCAGTTTTTGCGACAACGTTTTCGCGCAAGATCCCACCCGCACCGTCGTGCCCGTGCACGAATTCACCAAGCACGTTCGCAATTGGGACATGTCGGAATTGTACGACAGCGTGGCGGGCTACGTGTGCGCGGGAGGACTGAAACGGAGACGCGTCCCAGTGACCCCTTCCGGACGCATCTCGAAGCGGTTCCGCATGGAAGCCGCTTGTCAGCCGAATCTCAAGTTACCCGTCTCTGGAACACCCGAACGATTCTACGATTGCGATCGGGGACGGGAACTGACGTGTCCTGCGGGTCAATTTTTTCAAGGCTCCGCGTGCGTCCAGATCCCCGAGAACGCGTTCGCGTACGGCAACGTCCCACTGTTTCGATTCGAACCCTTGAATACGGAATCGTGGATCAGCGCTTGGAATTATGCCAAACCCACTTCTAAAATGACCTGTCAGGCGCCCGAGTCTGTCTATATTTCCCTCTACAATATTTGCTCTCATCCCGAATGTGAGCCGTACGACTTTTTGGCCATGCTTCCCGATTTGGCCCTCTTTCTTCCGAGGCCCGCCGCCGCCGCCGCCGCTGCCGACGAAAAATTCAAGTGTCGATTTGACGAGACCACGCGATCGTTGCACAAAGAACCGACTCGTCTTCGGTATCGATTTTGGGAGCAAAGAGTCGTGCGGGAGGAACTGGACGACGACGACGCGGAACACTGCACTCCGGGTCAGAAATTAAAAACGGGTAATTTTATTTACGACAGTACCGTCTACGCCACTTGCGACGAAACTCAACCGTTTCTCTTTTGTCCTTCCGTGCACACCGATCGACTGATTCGCGTCGGGTCCGAGTACGCTTGCGACACGACTCGCGAGAGCAATCTCGTCGATTTCGACGATACCATGGAACCGACGCACTTTTCCGAAGGCGAAGTGAAACGCATCCTGCCCGTGGACTGGAACGGTACAGATGAATTTAAATGGATGGCGGGAGCCAAACAATTTGAAAAATTACCGCGGGAGGGTTTCACGGTCGATCCCAGCGTCAAAGTCTTACTCCAAGTGACTCGACCGGTTCAGTTGGAATTGCGTTACAGAGTGACGCATCCTCCGCATATCGCTTTCAAATACGACGATTACAGCAACGAGCGCATCGAATTACAGGGTCCGAAAGGAAAAGGATTTTTAGTCAAGCGGAATGATTTTACACACAAGGCTTTGACATTTCCTCGTTATGGAGCCTCGACGTTCGTAGACAACCTGAAACAGATTCATGTTTGAAGAAAAAAAAACAAGCTAAGGAAAAAAGAAAAGGAAAAAAAAATGGAAGAGCGATCTTTAGCGCATGGTATTTTATTTTATTCGGCCACCTATGTCAATGGCGTCCTTTTGACGATCGGCATGATCACGGGTCGTTGGATCTTTGTGCTTTTAATTTTATTGACTCTCGGTCTCACCGCCTACATGATGTACATTATCACGCATAACGTCGATCATTTGAAAAAAGTAGGTACTTGGGCCGAAACGACCTTTTTCAAGCAGTTGGAAAAAGTGAAACAATTTTGGTAGTTAAAAGATGGCGACATTGCTTAACCAAACTCGCGAGTGGTTGGTTCGCGTTGATGCGTGTTACGTTGGACAACGACGACGTCAATTTCAAAGCGTAGCGATCTTCGAGCCGTTTCAAATAATCCAGAGTGATTCGATTGTCTAGATGAGATCGACGGCGTATGCGTCGGAAAGCAATGTGCGGATCAATGTCCAAGTAGATGAAATGTTGAACTGAATAAGCTAAACGTCGGTAAGCCCGGTCATAAATGTCGAGATCCTCTTGGTCGAGGAGAAGAGGCGCAAAGACGTGACGAGAGGTCCAGGGACATCGTTCCACGAGAACTATTTTATTGGGAAATTGTTGCCGCTGTTTGAATTGAGAAACTAAAACTTGGAGTTGAAAAGGCAATCCGTAAACTTGCGGATTATCGTAGAATGACGAAAGTAAATTCCATTCCGAAAGAGGTTCTGGAAAACAAGCATAATCCGAGGTTAGTGCGTGTATCAAGGAAGATTTACCAGCTCCGATAATGCCGTCGATACAAACAATGAAAGGATTCATGTCTCTATTTTTCGATTGATTTACATCAATATATATATATATATATATATATATATATATATATATATATCATTTGAAAAAAAAAAAAAAAAAAAAAAAAAAAAAAAAAAAAAAAATTTTTTTTTTTTTTTTTTTTTTTTTTTTTTTCTGATTGCGGTATACAAACACAACAACGTTTCAGCATAATGTTATCGCGTTGTGGTGGTATCGTTGCTCTTTCCTGTTCCCGTTCACATTTAAGTAGTAAAGTTCCATTTCCACAGCATTGACGGTGAGAAAAATTGGCTAAAGCCAGTTTTCTTTCAAATGTATCCATTTTCTTTTGCAACGCGTATATTTTCTCTTTCAACTCGTATACTTCCGATTCCAAAAGAGACACTAGTTTTTTCAAAACGTCTCTTTCTGAATCGAAATCACCCAATCTTGAACAATTATATTTTGGTCTTTCAAAATTACCCAATATTTCTAAAATATTATATTTTGGTCTTTCACGGTGAGAAAAACTGGCTTTAGCCAATTTTCTTTCAAATGTATCCATTTCCTTTTGCAACGCGTATATTTTCTCTTTCAACTCGTATACTTCCAATTCTAAAAGAGACACTAGTTTTTTCAAAACGTCTCTTTCTGAATCGAAATCACCCAATCTGGAACAAATATATTTTGGTCTTTCAAAATTACCCAATATTTCTAAAATATTATATTTTAGTCTTTCAAAAGAATCATATATTCGTCTTTCAAGATTCATATTGAAACAAATATTTCTGATACTGAAAAATAAACTTTTATATACATTTGAAAAAAAAAAAAAAAAAAAAAAAAAAAAAAAAAAAAAAATTTTTTTTTTTTTTTTTTTTTTTTTTTTTTTTTTTTTAATATTAATTTTCGGAATCAGAATAATCACGAGGGTATATTTCATCTCCATTCGCTTTTTTAGCATAGTATGGTACTAATGTAGAATCAATCTTTTTCAACGCGGCCACTTCTTTGTCATTTACCTTCAAGTAAAACTCATCCCCGTCTGAATTTTTTGGATAAATTTGTGTACCGTCTGACCATTCAGCATATTTGTTGTCGATAACGACTTCATTTCCGTGAACATCTTTACGATAAAACTGTTGACCAAATTTATTTATTGGATAAAATAAGTTTCCATTTTTGTCTCTAAGGTACTCTTCTTCGTTCGTCTGAGAATTTCGAGGAAAAATGACTTTATAATTTTCTAAATCTACTGGATATCTCGGTTTTCCTTCTCGATCATAAATGTATTCAGGTTCTCCGTTACTTTTGCATGCCGGATATTCCATTTTGTGTTCTGAACCATCTACTTGTTGTTTTTTGTACGCATAAATTTGTGCTTGCACAGAATCTTTCCAATATATGTCGTTATTTAATTTATCTTTTGCATAATATTGTTCGAATCCTTTATTTCGGAAACAATAGCCGTTTATATAAATTTCAGAATAGTTTTTACGTTCTGGTTCAATGACCTCGTGTAAATTTTCACTTTTTTGGGGTTGGATGTTTTTAGATATATCATTTTCATTTAAAAGTATCGGTTCCTTTTCATTATTCTCCAAAGCTATTTTTTTAAGAGGTAAATTGTCTGTCAATTTTTTTTTCCGTTTTCCCAATTTATCTTCGGTGGTTTTTTTTAATGATATTGTAGATTGTTTAGTTTTGAGTTTGGTGTCAGTTTCGTTGCAGTTTGCCATCCTTTATTATTTTCAAAAGTTAAGATAATGTTGTTTATAACTCTGTGGTTCTTTATGTTGTTTGTATGTAGTAATCATGCGTTATATCGCATATATTCCAAATTAACTTGGAGTACGTTATACCATGAAATGCAACCTAAAGAATGGCGCAATTATGAAATTAACAAGAAATTGAAATCTTTTATAGGATGGATAATGTAAAAAAAAAAAAAAAAAAAAAAAAAAAAAAAAAAAATTTTTTTTTTTTTTTTTTTTTTTTTTTTTTTTTTTTTTTTTTAATTTGAGAAACGAATCAATGTGAGTAAAAATCTAAAAATCTAGAGAGGTCATTTTTATTTGAGAGTTACTTGAAATTTTTTTTTTTTTTTTTTACGCCATTTTTGAAACTAAATCTCTAAGATACTTTTCTGTTTCGGACATACACACTTTTAATAAATCATCCATTTCAGTTATAATACTTTCAAAACGTTCTGATTTGTTTGTGTATGATGACAAATCTATTTCTACATACTCTGAATAGATTGTAAATAATACATTTTGTCGGGGAGTCAATTTTTTATGAAGTTTTTCGATAATACGTAATTTTTGTTCACATTTTGTTAACAAGTCTTGACTTGAAGGTAGATTTTCTTTAAGGTGATTCCATTTTAATTTAAACAATTCTCTGTATAATGCATAAACCAAATTTTGTATTTTTAAGTAAGAAAAGTTTTCTGCAAGTTTTATTTTCTTTTGATTTTCTGTATCATAACTTTCAGCTGAACTTTCTGATAAACTTCTTTTACTCTTCTCTACTATTTTTTTGTATTCCATCAGTTGATTTAAGAAATTTTCTTTGGCTGTATGTTCATTTAAATTCAATGCTTGGAGCCATTGTTTGTAGAGTAAAGTCCATTCCTTTTCAATTTCAATGTTAAATGTATTTATAAGTGATTTTCTTATAGTTTCATCTAAATGAAAATCACGTAATAGCTTATCATAACTTTCTCTTTGTATAATGTTTAAATATGCGTTAATATGATTTTCAAATGTTTGTGGAAAAGTGCTGGTTTGTAAAGAATTGAAATTCTTTTGATCAAGAACAAATGATGCCAATTTATTTTTAATCGCATTTTGAATGGTGGATAATTTTAAATCGGTGACTGAAAAGTATTCTTTTAAATCGTTCAAATATTTTAAAATATTGTTAAAACGGGAATAATTAGAATCAAAATAAACGCCAAATGCTTTTGCAATTTTAGTGTAATCAAGTTGTAAATTTTTATCAGTTCTCTTATACCGAACATTTTTTTTAGCAAATTGTTTTGTAGAACATTTTTTTGCAGGATGCGCTGCTAAACTTTCTGCAGAATATACCGTTGAACAATCCATAGAACCTGCTTCTGAATTATCTGCATGACATGCTGCTAAACCATCTGTAGAACATACCGTTGAATCTAAATCCATAGAACCTGCTTCTGAATTATCTGCATGACATGCTGCTAAACCATCTGTAGAACATACCGTTGAATCTAAATCCATATCTGTAAAATCCGATTCATTTTCAATTTCTTGAGTACATAAAAAAAGCCAATTTGGCTCATTAGTGTTTTTACAGTTTTCTTTCATTTTCTGTAATATATCAGGTAAATTGTCTATGTGGTCTTCGGATCCTGTTATACTGACAGCGCATTTCAATAAATTATTATATCTTTTAATAAACAATTCTTTCCATTCAAATTTAGTCTTATTTTTAATATCTGGTGTGAGCGATTGCAAGTCGTCTTGAATTCTTTTACATTTTTCGAATCGAGATAATTCACTTTCTATCCATTTTATGACCTGATATAACCAATTGGGATTTTGTTCCCATTTCAAATCTTTATTAAATTTTCCTACGATGTTTTTTAATTCGATTAAGTGATCGGGAAGGTCTTTCACAACAGCTTCTAAATCCTCAAATTCTAAACCCGGAAAAGATGTTGTGAAATTAAGACATAAATCATATTGCTCTTCGTACTCGTTCAGCCGATTTTTTATTTCTTCAACTGACTGGGCGCTTACCGGTAACGATGCAGCTTTAGCAATTTCATCGAAATATCTGAATGAATTTTTTTTCAAATCCAACACAACATTTGCAAAGTTTTCAGGCTCTACTTTTATCAAGTCTGCTTCTGTTTGAATTAATTGTAACTGGTTCTTAAAAATTTTTACTAAATTTAAATCTTTAGTCAATTTTAATAGGATATCGTCTTCCCAATTTTTAGAAACTTGTGAGTTTTCACAATTTTGACCCTCCTCTTGACTATTAGAGTATTCTTCTTTTAAACGGTTTATTATAGAATTTTTTACTTCAAGCCGATTTTCAACACCTAACATTTCAAATTTTTTCTGTTTTAGTTGATCTTTACACAGTTGTTTTTCCTGATTGCATTGTTCTAAACTCTTTTCAATATTTTGTAATTTCTTAACCAGATCGATTCGCGAAGATAGTGATCCTGTCTCTTTTAAGCAATCGGTTTGGCATTTCCTTTTAACATTATTTAATTCATCTTGAACATTCTCAAGCTCTTCTTGTTTCTTTTCCAATTCCTTTCTATGGTCATTTTGCATATTTTTCAATTTTATCTCCCAAGTTTCTTTAAAAGTTTTAAATTGAGTTGTAATTTCGTTTAACTCGTTTCGGACACTGTCAAGTTCAGATTGCTTCTCTTTAAAATCCTTTTCAGTTGATTGTAATTTTTTTAAAGTGTCATTCAATTCACCAGTCAAGTTTTGTACTTGATTTGATAATTCTTCAACTTTATTTTCTTTATTTTTCAAGTCCTTTAGGCATTTACTGTAATTATCTTGAGTAAGTTTCAATTGCATCGACAAATTATTTTCATTTTCCCCAGAAACTTCATAATTTACAATTTCAGGTTGAAACAATCCAGGTTTATTCCACGATAATGCTGCTACTGGTGAGACTATTTCCGAAACGGTAGCAGTTTGACAATCGTTAGTACATGGCAACGCTTTAATTAGATTTTGTTTCAGCAAGACATTTTCTTCTACCATTTTTTTACATATTTCTCGAACTCTTTCTATCTCATAGTGTGACGCACTTTGCTTATTTGCATATTCAAGATTCAGCTGTTGCACCGAATCGACCAAATATTTACGGGATCTTTCTATTTCAGACAAACAGTCGTTTAGGTTCGTTTCCAAAACATTTTTTTTCTTCTCCAATTCTGTTATAATATGATTATATTTTTTCAATTTCTCTTCGGTTTCATACAACAAATTTTTCACGTTTATCGATTCATCCTGTTCCTTTTTCAGTCGATTCTCGCAATCGCATAATTGGGATTTCAACCGCTCCTTTTCCCGTTCGCAGTGCGCCAATTCTTCCCGGAGCGTCTCCGAATCGCCGCCGCCTCCGCAGTTCCGATCCGGGACCGCGGCGGCGGCGGCGGGACGGCAGCGGTCCGCGTGATGCGGCAGCCTCGAGAGCTTTATCAGGAAATCCAGGAAGCTGCTGCTGCCCAGGAAGGCCTGCGCGTGCCGGCGGACGAGGGGCTCGCTCAGCTCGTACGCCTGGACCAGGTCGTCGCGGATGTCTCGCGTGAGCGCGCCGGTGGCGCTGCAGGCCAGGACGTCGTCCGGATCCGCCATCTGTTTCAGAATGGACTCGACTAGGCTTTTGAAAAACATCTTGATTCATCGCCGAAAAGGATTTTTGCTATTTGTAACAGATCCAATGAAATGAATTTATACTTTTCGGACGTTTGAAGCTGCAACCAGGACAGGATGTTTTGTAACAAAATTTTTTTGTAACGTAAGCCGTGAACGTAGAAATGTATTCCATATTGTTTCCAATGTTCTTTGTTGCGGTATAAAGGCAACCAGGTATTACACGTAACGTAATTGGAATCTTTAAATACGTTGTCATGCTTCACCACCACCATCGGCGAGACGTACTCGAGTGACCGGTCCCGATCGCTCGAAACTAAGCACATGATTCCCAGGGGTAGTCTATCCTCTTCGGCCGAGAGCAACTCGCATACGTAAAAATCGGGAGGCGGCAGCGGTCCGGGAGACGCGTCGGACCGTTTCAAAATCTGATACACCTCCCGCCCGAAAAAAGCGGAAGGATGAGAATAAGTGGTCATGACAAAAGATTCGCTGCAAAGTTCAAAGGCGAAATGTTTCCATTTGTTGAACTGTTTCAGGTTATTATCCGAACTTTTAAAAAATCGTAAATTGGATGCTTCCTCTAAACTGAGCAATCTCTTTTGTTGACGGGCCTCCAGCAAGGAGCATAAGGTCCTAAAGGCCGCCTCTCTCCGACATCGATGGGTGATTTGCCAATACGGATTTTCAGTGGCAGCCAAAAAGAGCGTCTGGTAATGAAAATGACTAAAAAGGATCCGATCGGCGGGAAAGAGGGCGCGCAAGATTGTTTGTTCGGAATCGTCCGTGACATGAATTCCGGATGTCGTAGTATTTCCGAGAGTAAACAATAGAATGGTTTGCTTGTTGACCACGTTTATGGGAGGACAATTTCCGTGAACTACTATGATGCTATTATCGGGAGGTGTGATGGGCACGGAATCTAAAACGTTGGATTTGTAGACAATGACTCGTCGTTTAAAGCGCATAGCTAGAAAATGAGTACGTCTCTGTCTATTTCCATAAAATTCTACAAATTTTTCCATCAATGGAAGATTGAACGTATAAACTCGACAATTGCAGGAACTCATAACTTGTTTAAAATGGTCATTTATTTTTTATAGTAAACTGAAGCTCGAGAAACTATGAGTCGCTGTTTTATAGACAAAAAAAAAAAAAAAAAAAAAAAAAAAAAAAAAATTTTTTTTTTTTTTTTTTTTTTTTTTTTTTTTGTATACAATAAAGTTTTGATTATTTTTTTGCATGCACTTTGCAAATTTTTCTGGTATCTGTAAAATTAAAAATCTGTATAGGTCATTGACCTTTGACCTTTGACCTTTAACGAATATTATTTATAAAAAAAAAAAAAAAAAAAAAAAAAAAAAAAAAAAAATTTTTTTTTTTTTTAACTTGGTGTTGTCGGTCTCAGAAATAAAAAAAAATCAAATCGAATCAGACTAATCGAATTTTAACCGGATTTTGTAATAAATTTTTCAAGTTTCATTTTTTCCAAAAAATGATTCAAAAATATGCATAAAGAGAGATTCTGATATAATGTCTTCGTGATGATAACCGTCCAATGCGTTTTGAAAAATGATTCGTTTATCACCATCGACTATATTTCCTTCATAATTTACTATCATATCGTGAGCGTTAGAAATGAGTTTTTGATAACCGTAGCCCGGTAGCCATATATTCAGTACGAGATTCAATGCGTAGATGGATGTTTTTCCGTGAGCCGAAGCCTCCACTCCATGAAGCCCCGACATGAATGAATTTTTGATAAACACGCCGCTCTGCATTCCGATACAACCAAACATTTGAGTCAATGTTTCGAAATTTCCTTTAGCCTTAGCTAAAATTTGTGTAGTCAAGCAACCCCGTATCGATTGAATGTCTTTTCCCTCCTTTAAATTTGCAGCGATGGTCTGCATTTCTGCCAGCGTCAACGCAAAACAGGTATGATTTTGTAGTCGATCCAAATAAAACAAACGCATTTGATTAAAAGCATGAAACGCTCTCGAATCCCCGTATTTTTCACAGATAAATCGCATCGTCTTTTTCAGATTGCGGTCTTTGTAGGGTAAAAAATCAATATCGTCGTAAAACATGTAATAGGCCACCAACATATCTTGGCTCGGAGCCAATTTTAAACCCATGACGAAGGATCGCATCTCCCATTCCGGATTCAAGATTGTGAGACATTCCGCTTGCGAAAGCAGACTCGGCACCAGATAAACGTTTGCCTCGTCTCCGTCGAAATCGCCGTTGATGGATTCCAAGATTTCGAGGGGAATGCCGAAACAGTCGTAGGGCCACGAAGGACCGTCCGTCGGCACCTGTAAGCCGACGAAATTTTCCGGTTGCAAAGACGGCATTCGGTTCAGAATGATCCATTTTCCCGCCAGTTCAAACTTATCGACAATATGGTCGGGTAAACGAATTTCGTTGGGTCGAAGACTGGCGTCCGGTACGATCATCCCCCGCATCGAGTAGCGACACCGCTTTCCGAAAGCCACCTGACGAATGAGGGTGGCTTTCCCGCACGACCGCGACTCCAGACTGCCGTAATTGAGAGGCGCCTCCTGAACCTGTTTGTAAAAGAGGGGCGCTTTCGAAGCGGGTTGAATGAGTTTCGTGCGATGAGTCATGGGCACACCGGACACGAACTTGACGACCTTTTCGTAAACGAGAGTCGTGGGTACCTGCCAATAAATCGGATCGGGGATCACTAAAAAATCTTGTCGCGTTTCCAGGCGAGCCTGCTCGATCATGCGCTGGAGTTGCGGTAACATAAAAACGTAACCGGGTGTCGGAATGGCGATCGGAACGACTTGGTAACAGGCGAGCCGATCGTTGTAATAAAATTGTTGACAACAGACGGCGTAAGACATGGATTCGAATGAAATTTTTTTCTCGCATTCGAGACAAACGTGTCCAAAGACGTGCCGTTTACGCCAGGCACGAAGCAAACGTAGCAACTGGTCGGGTCGGATTCGCAGGGGACAGTCTTCCAATTCCAGAAGAGAGATGCGATATCTGTCGACGGCCATTGTGTAGAAGAGAGACAGACAGACAGAGAGAGGGGGAGAGGAGAAAAATCAAGTGATGCGAAAGTACCCAAAGAAGCGAAACGGGGACGAATATTACCCCAAAACCGGGGACAATTTTGTGGTCGATCGAGACGGTAAAGAAATTTATGCCCGTGACCGAACGGGAAAAGAGCTGTATCCGAATCGCGAGGATAATGTTTTTGCGCGAGATGCGACGGGGGATTTTTATTATGCCAAAGACGCTCGAGGTAATGAATATTATCCCGTTCGCGGAAATAGATCCTTGTTTATAGTCGATCACACAAACCAAAATATTCGATTGGCATTGATGGCCGATAAAACGCAACGTTATCCGCAAGACGGAAAGGGAAATGAGTATTATTGGAGGGAAAATGGAGAACCTCTTTTAATGCGAACAAGTACCGGAGAAAGGTATTTGGCGAAAAGTCGAAACGGTCATGCACTGATTCCTTGGAATTATATGAAAGATTATATAAGTAACGAGCCTTGTGTTTATTCAAAAGATTCAAACGGCAATACAGTATATGTAAAAGAATCTGCTTTTCCACCCGCTTTCAAAGCACTGATCCGATGTATATGCCATATAAGTGTCATATGTCCAAAAGTTACAGGGTGTCATACAAGATTTTATTTAAAAAAAAAAAAAAAAAAAAAAAAAAAAAATTTTTTTTTTTTTTTTTTTTTTTTTAATTGAAATATTCAATAATTTTATGATAAGTTGCCATAGTTGCGACTTCAATTCCGGGACATGGATAATTTACAAATTTAAGTTTGTGTTTATGATTACAATCTACAACATCAACTCCAGTTTTCAACCATACTCTTGACACATTTCGAAAACCACAAACTTTTTTAAAAAAGTGATATTGAAAATTACCACGAACTCGCAATTTCAAGTCTCCACGAAACGTGTGAAAAATAAAACTATGTAATTCATCCAACCAATTATCTGCATGAAGTATATATTTAGCAATCGGTTTTATCGATAAACGTCTTCTTCCAATTCTAGAGTTATAAAATCTATCTCTGTTTCGCATTCTAGATCTGGTAGAATACACATCTTTTATAGTTGTCCAGTAAGAGAGTTTTGGTGGTATTCGTAGAATATAAACATCTTTATCCGCAGTAGCAAATGCAATTTCCAACGGAAACAATCCTCCGTCAGCACAGTTCATACAAACCACCTCAGCATATAGCATGATTTACGGTAAAATTGAAATGAAATTGTGAATGGATAAGCAGGAAACTGATTCTTATATACTGCAAAGGTGAAAAAAAAAAAAAAAAAAAAAAAAAAAAAAAAATTTTTTTTTTTTTTTTTTTTTTTTTTTTTTTTTTTTTTTTTTTTTTTTTTTTTTTTGGATGAATTACATAGTTTTATTTTTCACACGTTTCGTGGAGACTTGAAATTGCGAGTTCGTGGTAATTTTCAATATCACTTTTTTAAAAAAGTTTGTGGTTTTCGAAATGTGTCAAGAGTATGGTTGAAAACTGGAGTTGATGTTGTAGATTGTAATCATAAACACAAACTTAAATTTGTAAATTATCCATGTCCCGGAATTGAAGTCGCAACTATGGCAACTTATCATAAAATTATTGAATATTTCAATTAAAAAAAAAAAAAAAAAAAAAAAAAAAAAAAAAAAAAAAATTTTTTTTTTTTTTTTTTTTTTTTTTTTTTTCACCATCTGTTTATAATTTCGTTTCAAACAGTAGTTATAGATTCTCCTGATGCGTTTAAGTCTCCCGGATCATTGTCGTTCATTTTCAAAATGTCTTGAATCTTTTCGTGTAGTTCAAGTATTTCTTGATCCTTCACTTTTAATTCATATTTCAAAGATTCTATATCTATTCTTCGGTTATTCAATTCCATTTTCATATCATAAACTATATTTTCATAATGATTTAATAAATATCTGTAGTGATCTGAAAAAAAATATGAATCTGGTTGTAAATGGGAATATGGAAAAGGCGGCAATCGAGAATGAATCGCCATTCGATTATCATTATAAGGTTCGTTAAACGAGACACGATCCATACTGCGAAATATGAAACCAACCAACTGATATGGGGTGAGACAATGTTACTCCCTTTTATAACACATCCTTAAAAAAAAAAAAAAAAAAAAAAAAAAAAAAAAAAAAAAAAATTTTTTTTTTTTTTTTTTTTTTTTATATATATATATATATATATATATATATATATATATATATATATATATATATATATATAATTATTCTACTTTAGGCTCCCACTTCCACCCAATATCCCCTCCGAAGCTTCGCTCTCCGCGTATCGTTTCTGTTAGTTCATCTTCTTTCACAACTTGCAAAGTTGGTCGAATAGCAATATGAAAGACGGCTTGTGCTATTGGTGTACCCTCAGGTAATTCAATCGCTTCAGATTGGCAGTTTTCTAAAATTACACCAACAGATCCTCGATAATCAGGATCCACAACACCTCCACAAACGCTGAGACGAAATTTAGAAGCTGTAGAAGATTTGTCCCAAATAAACATCCCCAAAAAGTTAGGCATTTCAATTTTGATACCTGTATCAATAATTTTTCGTTCGCCTGGTTCAATGACTACTTTAAAAGGAGTTTTAAGGTCATAACCCAAAGAATCATCTTCACGACGAGTTGGTTCTTGAGCCTCTGGAAATCTTTTGACAAATTTTACTTTTGGGGTAAATCGATTAAAGACATACTCGCACACATAGTTTATAAGCCTCTGAAGAATCATGGTGTATCCAGAAAAGTTTAAAATGAATTTGGATTACCTTGGTTATGAAATTTGTTTTTATACCTTTTGAAAAAAAAAAAAAAAAAAAAAAAAAAAAAAAAAAATTTTTTTTTTTTTTTTTTTTTTTTTTTTTTAATATTCTGGTTTTTTAAACTGCCAACAAGGCGGCTGTTTTTCTCTGGTTTTCAAAACAATTCCTTTTTTTAACATGTCGTATAAACATCTGTTTGCTGTTCTTTTATTACAACCAGTATATTTGTAAATATCATGAATACTGTGAGATCTATCGTGATATGCGAGTAAAAAACGGTAAATTTTATCGTAAACCACCACGTCATTCATGATTATATATTATGAAAAAATGTTTAAATAACTTTATTTTAATAATTTGTAAAGATTTTTTTTAGGAATTATTTGGCAATTGTAAGCTTTTGAGTAATTCTTCTCCCACAATTTTCCAATCTTTTGTATCCATAAATTGTTGAGTATATAGATCGCCAAGTGTTTTTATGACATCCTCATTTACATTTTTAATATCCTGATAATAATCTGAATGTTTATGAAGAAACCCTTCTGCCCAAGACTTTACCTCCTGCATTCGAAAAGTAATCTGATCGTCCAACACCTCGAGATTGGAAGCATAAAATTGGAGCAATGCTAAAAATATCACACATGCAGAATCCGTTCCAGTTAAGCTTTCGATGCTCGAATTTTCATCAAAAAATTCGTACATGGCTCGTACGCCTTGAGCGTGCATTCGGTATTCGACTCGGACGGGAAGCAAGATGCCCGCTAGATAATGTTTCAAATCTTTTGGCCTGAATCCTCGAAAACCGTCCACTGCCAAAATTTTATAAATGTCTCGACTATAAACGACATCATCGTAACTGTTGATTCGAATCCATTGGTTCAGGAGTTTCAACCATTCCGATTCGTCTAACGGCATATCCTTTATAGTTTGCTTGAATGCACTCGCGACTAAAGTCATCAACTGATCGCGATACGAGGTATTGAAGACGTCGGGAACGTCTTTGGTAATCCATTCTACCACCTGCTCGGCCAACTGGCGGCGATGAAACTGAATCGTGTCAGAGGGTCGACCTCGAATGACACGCAAAATTAAATTCTTTACCAATAGGTCTCGAATTTCTTTATCCAACGATTCGGTTGACCAGTGTTTCTGGACTAATGGTTCGGAAGGGTATATGTTTGGCGAAACTGGCGGAGCAGACAAACACGACGGAAGAAGAGTATTTTGATTGTAAATATCCTCGGACGATTCCGTTGGAAACTGTGACGGACATGGGTCCAAAATGCTGAATGTCTTTTTGGGTAAAGACTGTAGCGTATTCGACGAGGATGCCATGCTCTTTAAATTTTTTCACAAACCATGATAAGGGTCTTTTAGTGATGCGAAGTGTATATTTTAAATCCTTTTCAATATGAAAGGAATTTGTTCGAGTCAGTAGGACAACGTAGTGGCACACTTGAGTAGAAATGTATTTATTGAGTTGTTGAGCTGCTGACCATTGAATGAAAGGTGAATCCATAAGTGATGGCAATTTAAAAATTTTGAGAAATTTATAACAGACAAACTGCTTAAAAAAAAAAAAAAAAAAAAAAAAAAAAAAAAAAAATTTTTTTTTTTTTTTTTTTTTTTTTTTTTTTTTTTTTTTTTTTTTTTAGTTGTTGAAATACAACATAATAAAAAATAAACACATTGTCCATACATGTATCCATTCTACAAATAAAAATACCAAAGAGACCATGACAATTATAATACTGTTAGCCAAAACCTTATTCAACTGTTTCTTTTCCTGCCAAACAAACAGGTTTTTTTCTAAAGGTTTTTCACTGTATTCATTCGCTTTTATACCGTTTAAAGCATTCAAATATTCCTCCACTCTTTCGACCATAAAAATCAGTCATTCGGAATCGTCTTCCATTAAAATACCATTGTCCCACACGTATTCGGGTGTCATTTCCGGACGAATCGATGCATCTTTGAAATACATGTAATCCAATTCCGAATCCACTTTATCCAATACCTTTTTAGACAACACTTTTTGGTAATCGTACGGATCCAAAATATCCAAAATGCCGACTCCCAGTTCGTAAAGGGCATAAATATTGGTAGTCACGGCCACACCTTTTCCCAAAATATCAAAACTCAAAGCGCCCAATCGTTTGATGGACGACAAAACTGAATGCTTAAGAACCAGTCTCACCGACAGGGCATCGACCGTCTGGCTCAACAACATCGGGGCCTTTTGCCGCAAAAATTTTTCTACAGCCCATTCCGAGACGTCTCTTCCTAAATCTTTGCTCAACTCTATTGCCAATTCTTGATAAAAAGGTTTAGAATCTTCCATCGCAACACTCCGTTTCGTTCTTCCCGCCTTGTTGTTGTTGTTGTTGTTGTTGGAAGACGACGACACGGTTGCATAGTCGAGGTAGTGGGGCAGCTCGGGAAATTTCGATTGCAAAGGTTTCAAGTGTGCCGTCTTAGCCGCTCGAATCGGCGTTTTTCCAAACAACCATTCCCCAAAAGACTGACCACCCGACGCGACGCAGTCCCCATTCACCAAATCCAAACCGTACGCTTCGCAATAGCGCTCGTTAAACTGCAACGTACCTCGAACGACGTCCAGACCACCGTGAAAGACGTGTCGGGAAGCCCGTTGAAAAAGTTTTTCGGGCATGGACGCCAAGACTTTTTTCAGCGGGTTCGCGACCACGCATCGACCGTTCTCCCATTCCACGTTCATCGAATGCTCCCGACAGGAGGGCTGGCAGGCCAGCTCGAAATGCCGTCCCATTCGCACCCACCGGACGGCATCCCGTTCTTCGCACAGTTCCCAGTCGTCTTTGAAAGGAAAACAGGAGAGTCGCTGACACGCTATTTCGGGAAATCGCGTGCCCACGACGACGATGCACTTGGAAGCTAGGGACGGGGGTACGAAATAATCGTCACGCGTGGCAGGTCGCGTTTCGATAACGGCTTCTTCGAAAAAATGCGGAAATTTTCGGCGGTAAGAGTTCATGAGAAAAACTTTGGTCGTTTCGACCGCGTAGCGTAAAGCATGCGCATGGGCGGGATTGTCGAGATTCATGGACTTTGTTTTTTTAAAACGCTTTCCAAGGTGGGACCTTTACCGAAAGGAGAAAGAACGATCGATTTCAGCATGAAAACGGGATCCTCTTCCAACGCAAACATTCGACAACACTCGCCGTAGTCCGAGACGCGGAAAAAAGATTCGCTCTCCAAAGTGCGATAGAACCAGCCTCGTTCCACGACGCTCCGAAACCTTTTGAATCGGAACCGAGTGAGCCACGTGACGACGACCACCGTTTCGTCGAAAGTGCAGTCGGGGGGCAGAGCGTACAGGGAAAAACCTAACAAGACTTTATTTTTTTGAACAAAGAGAGTTCGATGACGAACGGCGAGTCCGTTACGAGTTCCGCAAGCGCAGCCGCCGCTGGGATGCGTTATTCGATCAAAAAGAGCAAAAGAGGCGGCGGCGTCGTCATCGGTGGGCGCGGCGAATACGAGGGTCACGAGTTGGCCGTCGGCGAGATTTAAAAAGTCTTTGGGTACGTTGTCGGGCACGTAGAGCGAGACGAGCGCCATAATCAAAGTTGTAAATTTTAAAACGCGTACAGATGAAGGAATTTTGAAAATGCCAAGTCGAAGAAGGAAAAAGTGCAAAGGAAATGTGCCCTGAATATAAAAGGCGCATATAAGTGAGTAAATAATAAGTTAAAAAGGAACGATTCCAGACGAGTACGGGACTCCTCACTCGAATGTCAAAGGTGAGAAAAGACATGGTAATGTTATGCGCAAAACTCTCCAATTTTATATCATTTGAAAAAAAAAAAAAAAAAAAAAAAAAAAAAAAAAAAAAATTTTTTTTTTTTTTTTTTTTTTTTTTTTTTTTTTAACCAGCTTGAAAACAAGATGAAACATAAAACATATCGGACGTTGTATCAAGCACATCTCGGAAATGTGGACAAAAATGCTCTCTTGGAAGCACGAGCAGAAGAAACAGATCCGTTTTATCACAACTTAATAGATCTGATGCTCGAAACTAAAGACATCAAAGTGCAATGGGACACCACTCTCTTTACGACCGAATTTCGTTCCGCTTCTTCTCGCGAACGATTGGATGAAACAGTACTCGCTTTTCTATTACGATTGGTGGCCATCAACAAAGAGGAGAGGTATCTGCGTGCTTTCCAAAAACCGGAATCTCACGACGCCTTGATGGCTTGGGAAGGAATTTTACGCAGAATTATTCTGTGCAGCATGGCACTTCTTTACAATGTTCGATGGACGCCACAAACCATTTTTAAATTTCTAGACCCAACCGTCATGCAACTTTTGAGCGGAGGGGACGCGTCGGTATTACGTGAAATGATGAAAAACATAGGTATAACCATGGCTCGCGAAACCCCTTATCAGGCCGAACGCGAATTTGAAAAACTGAATTTTTTGCACGTTGGGCAATATAGTTCATTTTACTGGCGATTTTTACACTGGATGGCCGAAGCCTATGAAATGCGAAAGGAGGAAGAAATGGAATTTTATAAGAAAGAATGGTTAGATTTGATCAATGAATCCTTATATCGAACCCTTCGTTGCGGAATATGCATGTTTCATTTTCGAATCATGTTGAAAGAATTAAAACCTCGACTGATGGATAAAGATTTGGATTTTCCCAAACTCTGGTTCGACATACACAATCGAGTCCACGCTCAAAGAAGGGAACAATACAAATTTTTAAAAGAACCCGATTATACAGAATCGGAATACAAAGAAGACTCTGATTTTATGCTCCAAGCTTTATTACCATAATAAGAACTTTTTCCGACAATTGGTTTTTGCATAGCATTCACGTGTAATTGTTTGAAAATGGAAGGTGTTACAGCTACGCGATCGCCAAACGAAAGAACGTGTTGTTCTCCGATATATTTTGGATGCGATAAATTCCACCAAACTAACGAAAGGTTGTCAACGATCGACTCTGAAAGACATTCTTTTGGAGAAAATTTTTCGACAATGGAGTTTAACAATAAACCTCCATAAGAACCATAATAATACTTTGGATTAATGAGAACAAAATTGGCATCTTCCGGTGTAGACGTATAATTATAAACATTCATATTTTGAAACTGTTTGATTAACTGGTCCATTGAACTAAAGGGTACGAATATGTACGACATTATGCAAAGCAATTTCACAAGTCACAAAAACTTTATTTTATGACTGATTTCAGAATATTATTGCGTGAAAATAAATTATATCGGTACATATATATATAGATTAAAAAAAAAAAAAAAAAAAATTTTTTTTTTTTTTTTTTTTTTTTTTTTTTATTAAAAATAATTTCATAAAATTATTAAAAAAAAAAAAAAAAAAAAAAAAAAAAAAAAAAAAAATTTTTTTTTTTTTTTTTTTTTTTTTAATAATTTTATGAAATTAATTTTTCTACGAACGTTACTGGATCATTGCCAAAAAATATTTTTTCTTTAAACTTTAACTGACCATCTTCATTTGGACAAATTAATGCATGTTTGACAAAAGATTTTTCATTCATACAATCTACTCTTCCAATAAATTCCTCATGTTCAAATCTAGTTACGTCTTTTCTACAAGGAGAGGTTTCGTCATTCGAAATTAGATGTGGATAGGGCCCGCATTTACATTTTTCCCCATCCCATCCCATAAATTGCAACGGATTTGGAATATCTCGTAAACAAAAATCCACAGAGCAGATAAATGGAAAAACCGATATCATTCGAGTATTATCTAATGATTTGGAATCACATTTACAACGATATCTCAGATCATTTTGAAATGGTTCGTAATAATCGTCAATATTATCTTCTGCCTCTTTGTTTTTCAAATAATCATACAAAATATTCAAGTCATTGTTTTGAGCTTCCTCGTTTTTGCATGCTGTTTTCTTATCACCCTTAAAGACTTGATCGTTTAACCCTAGACACGACCATCCGGCTAAGGAGAAAACATGATAAGATGTTTTTAAATTGCACTTGCCGATACCTTTCGGTAGGCAATAAGTTCCCGGAGCGAGTTTCTGATTCATAACATAAACGCGTTCGGTGTCGTCCATCACTTGAAAGAGTGTCAATTCTTTTCCGTTAGTACAATACTTTTCACAATCGCACGGTTTGTTTGACGGACATTTGAAACCCTGAAGCGGGCAAATGGATTTAGTGATGGGCTCGATAAATTCGCCTATCCACTTGAGCGGATGGTCCTGATCGGTGAAATGAGGTTTGTGATACAAATTTATAAGAGTGACTAGTACAATTAGAAATAAAATCAAAGAAATGTATTGGTTCTTCGGCATACTCTGTTTTTTATTCTTGGCTTTCAATCTGGAAGCCGTACCCGGTCGACCCTGGCACGGCTATTACGCTTTAATTTGGAAATGGAATGATTACGTCCTCATTCGTATTTTACCCCGAAATGTATTCGTTTTAGTGGATGGAAACGCGGTGTACAGATACATGGGAACTTCAAAAGATACATATCTTTCGGCTGTTCGTTTAGATACCTACATGGTTAGGGACATTTTAAATTATCGTTATCTTTTAGAATGGATTCGGGAACCACCTATCGCGAAATCGTACCCTTCAAAACTTTCGAACGAGATTGAAATCTTGAATCATTTGGCGAAGACTTTAAACTGATACTTTGGACTTTACGTTTAAAACAATTATATGCCCCTCGTCCATAAAGTTCAATATCTAAATATTTGTCTTGCAACTCGGATGCGATTTTATCTTCTTGATATCGCATTTCATGTAGATAAACGAGTCGTATACCCGTTAGTTCTAAGTACAAATGGAAAAATTCTAGACCAATTTGACAAGTTTCATCTTTAATTTCTTTTTTTATTTTAAAAGGATAGTATGGAAATACGGACGTGCGACAAGGTACATAACTAATATTGGTGTTTGGAAAAGGTACGAGAATGACTGCTTTTGCTTGAGGTACGAGTTTACTTAAAATTGGCACCGTCGGATCGAAGGAAAGGAAACCGTTTGATCTGGAATAATTGTGAATCAATTCACACCAGCGTTTGATGAAGAATTTCATCTGCTCCGGCTTATTGTAAGATCGAAACACTTTAAAATAATGTTCCGCAGTGATAACTTGGAAACGTTCGAAATCAAACATGGTTTGTGAGAAGATGATGATAATATTTTGCTTTTATAATAATCTTGAAAAAAAAAAAAAAAAAAAAAAAAAAAAAAAAAAAAAAAAAAAAATTTTTTTTTTTTTTTTTTTTTTTTTTTCAAGATATTTACCCTTGAGCTAAACCCTTGATGTTAATCTGTCTCTTCTTTACTTCTTTATTCTGACATGTTAATTAATGTAAATTTTGACTCAACTTTTTCTGGCGTCAGTAAAAAATATAAAAATCTAAAGAGGTCATTGACCTTCATTTTTTTATTTGAGAACTACTTGAAAAAATTTTCTGAGAGAGCTGGTTGTAAAATAATTAATTTTTTTTTACATTTCTGGAATGTTATCGATTCGTAAATACTGTTTCAATTCAGTTTCAAGTCTTTCCACTTTTTCTTCCAATAATTTTATCAATTTCCTCTGCAGTGTTCGCACTTCCCCATCATAAGCTTCATTCTTCTTTTTCAACGCATCCAGTGTTTCCTTCAACTGTATGTTTTCATTGATGAGTTGCATATTCTCCTCCGCAAAAACATCATCATTTGAATTAGCCATTCTCCTTAATTCTCCGGATGATAAAATTCCCACCCCTCCCCCTCACGATTATATTTCAAACAACTTTGCACAACTGGCACGAGGGGGGAAAAAAACTAATCGTTTCGAAATAATAAAGTTATGAATTTTAATACGTATGGATCCCACTATGGTAAATTTCACAAGTGCTCCGTTTCGGCCGTCAAGCAAAATATTATGGTATTCGATATGGCCAATTCGCCTTATGAAACCTGGATTGTCGGTCGCATGTACCCCCCTGAAAACATATCAATCGACTGTACTAAACCTCTTTTACTAGCTTTAAAAACTTTTTTCAAGTCAGACGTACCCGCATCTGTCGTTTGCAGTCGAAAATATCTGTGGACCATCTGTCTCGGGAACGAACGCATCATTTTTCCAGTCAACAACACGGTTCAAAATGTAAACAGATTGCAGTTATACGCGACTCCTTATTTCGTCAATAATCCCGACGTCGTGACTCAGTATTTGCAGGTTACCATTCGACCCGCTTACGAGAACGTCTTTTTCTATAAAAATACGGTACTTTATCTCGACAATCAGGATTTACCTTATCCCGGAGGCTGTTACTTTAACAACTGCACGCCGACCAAATTTTATCGCATCTGTTTCTTGTCAGACGAACCCATGGAGTACGTGATCGATTTGGCAAACGAGTGGCAGGCGCGCCGCGACGTCATGACTATACCGTACATGACTCGAGAAGTGAAAGCAAAACTTAAATTCATAAACTTCAAACCGGTCACCGAATCGGGATTCTCGAATGCGAGTATCTTGTCCACGGGTATCATTCACAAGACGTTCAGTTCTCGAAAACCCGAATTTATAGTCCAAGACGTGCTCACCTCTTATTACAAAAATATCGCGCGTCGCCCTCACGAAAGCCCTCTGGACTTTAGTTACTTGGGCCTGCTGATCGAATGGCCTTTGTTACTGACGTACGAAGGAGCCAGACATTCCGAGACCCGAGATCCCGTCAAGCAGTTTCTGGCTCTCAGCATCAACGGAAACAATCCCACGCAAGTGCTGCACGTTTGCCGACCTTACGATCGCTACATCGAATACAACCACGTTCCGGCCACCCTCTGGACCCCCGTCTCGTTTGTGTTGACGACCTTGGAGACGGGCAGCGACGTCAGAAAGGTGGTCATCGACACTGTCGTCATCGGAGTCGTGTATCGGGAAACTTTTTTCTGTTTCGGTCAACCGCTTCTGGAAGGAGCTCCCACGCCCTCTCCCCTTTTAAACGCAAACTACATTTTGTCCACCGCTACCCTCGAACTGAACGAAGACATCAACGTTCGCGTACTGGAAACGTTCAAGTATAACGACGATTACTCTCTGCGACGAGTCAGTCTCCGAGGTTTACCTTTGGATTGTTGGTGCCTAACGAAATCGGCCAACACCGATCCTTATCCTCGAAACATTCGCTTACCCGAACTGGTTAAAATGTGGCTCGACTTTTTCATGCAAGTCGGCATCGATACTTTTGACGTGGACGTGACGGCCGTGCGATTAGCCTTAATGCTGTCCAAACATAAAATTTGTTATAATTTGAACGCCATAGAAAAACCCAAGGACGTTATCAGACTGACTGACAACGAAGTCAATTTTTACTTTAGCGAAGAGGTTGTCGAGTTTATAAACAAAGCCAGATTGAAGACGCAACCGGATGATGCTGCTACAAAAGAATGGAATTGTACAATATCGTAAAAAAAAAAAAAAAAAAAAAAAAAAAAAAAAAAATTTTTTTTTTTTTTTTTTTTTTTTTTTTTTTTTTTTGTACTATTCCATTTTTTTATTCAACTGGATACACGCCATCTGTCTCGACGACAGTTTCGGATGCATGAGTCATTAATCCAAAACAGGTCTCCACTAAATACAACACATACTCTAGACAATAAGAAATCCATTCGTAAGACATATTCTTTGGGAATCGCAACACACAATTCTGGACAAATTCTTCAAGGATATCCAAAGCTTTCGAAACACCCATATTATTCATCAACACTTTATCCACAATGCTTTTCACTCGAGCCAGTTCGACACATCTTTCCCAAGATTTCTGCATGTCTTCGACCGTGTTTTGGATTTTCAATTGAGTTTGATAAGTCTTCATCTTTTGAATGTTTATCATAAACCGATTGTATGCATGTTGAGCGTCTTCGAACTGGTACTCGGTATAGCACCTACATTCCATATACGGCATCTTTAAAAACATGTAACGAATAACCATGGGTGAATAACCCTTGGCCAACATTGCTTTCACTGTGACACTATTTTGGGCAGTGTTGGACATTTTGGTACCTTCATTTTCCAAAAGTCCCGTATACACAAAGAAGCGAACCCAGTCTTTTTTTTTAAAGTACACCCGACCTAAAGCCATTTCCTTTTCGTGTTGCATCCATTGTAAATCCACACCTCCCAGTACCAAATCGATCGACTCTTGAAAATGGAAAATGGCCATCGCGGCACAAGCCATATCCCGGGAGGGAACGCCCGTGTGGGGCTTCCCTTGAGTATCGATCCATTTTTTCGATTCGTTCCACATGATAAAATCATTAGTATTCCATTTCTCTTCTTCCGGCAGCATGGTTTCACGAGACGGGTAATTATATTCTTTGTCGGAAAAGATGGGTCCAAATTTTTCTAAATAGGTTTTGGAATGGAAATAAATGTTGAAATCGCGTGTGAAATAGGCAAACTTTTCAGTCATACACTTTTTCCATACCGTGGTAGTCAAGTCCACGCTTTCAGTCATGCGAGGTGTGAAATGGGCGGGTTGCACGTTCAACAAATCCATGGTTTCAGAGAACTCTTTTTCATACTCTTGGGAACCCTCCAAATCAATCACGTTCATGACTAAACGTACACTATAACCCAAGTAATGGTGTAAAATTCTGCGAAATACGTCCATGTAAACATAGGTTCGCGCCTGCCCAAGATGGGGGGCATAGTTGAGGGTGGGGCCACAACAGTAGAGTTTAACGTCGTAGGGATTGGTGGGTACAAACGGTTCAACGGACCGCGTAAGAGCATTATAAAGTTGTAGCTGCTTCATGTTGAAGTGGAAAAACCATGGAAGTGTCACACCTCTTATATACATTAAAAAAAAAAAAAAAAAAAAAAAAAAAAAAAAAAATTTTTTTTTTTTTTTTTTTTTTTTTTTTTTTTTTTTTTTTTTTTTTTAATCATTCTCTAATTTTCTTTTTATCCCTTTTACTACAAATGTTTGCTGACAACGTCTGTAAATGTCTTCCTTTAGAAGATGATTTTTTAAATAGGGATGGTTCTTCACATCCCAATTTTCGTCAAAAGTGGTAATTTCTTTACCACCGTGTAATCGGGATAAATTCCATAATCTTCGTAATATGCGTAAATAATCGCGCATCCTTAATATATCGTACGGTTTCACCTGCATTTGTACACCTTTTTGAATTTGTTTTGTAAATATAGTATTCTTTTTCTCGTTTTCGATATCCACGTCCATCAATCTTTTTGCTTCCTCAGTATCAGCTGAAACAACAAAATTTGGCTCTATTTCTGATTTAACTGAAACACTTTCAGATTCTGTTAATGCGGGATTATCTGTTACCTTGTAGGTTTCCTCATACACCTTATTCCAACCTTTTTCATTTAATACTGGTAAAGATTGAACGTCGGCAATGTACTCTTTTATTTTTTCTATTAAGTTATTTCTAAGACTTGTGTTAAGTGCGTCAACGGAAGGAGCTGAATCAACTGTAAAAGTCATCGGATTTACATATCTAAGATATTTTTCCTGGTAAGAGTCTTTTGCCAATTTTACTGCTTTTTCAATATATTTAAACATTTTTTCATCCGGATTCAGTAAGTCGGCAGAAGATTCTGAATTTTCTTTAAGCCAGTTTTCATAAAATTGTGTTAAATCTTGCCATTTTTCAAATTTCTCGGATATTATTTCTGAGGGTTTAAAAATATTAATAAATTCCCCCGTTACCGTTTTATTGAATATAAACGTTAATCGCGCCGCCTCTCGTAACTTAGTGTTTAATTCATCCGCATCTAAATTATTATCAAATGTTTGTTCTTTAGGAGAAGCTGTTGTATCAGTTTTTTTCTTTGATCTTGGCATCTTAATTAATCAATTTTTTTTTCTTGAAACTAACCTATATTATTTAATTTTTGAATTTCAATCCTTTTTTAAGGAAAACAATTGCATATAATTTCATCAATAAATAAACTTTTTTTTTTCGTATGTGTTGAGGATAAAAAAAAATTATCGGACCGCTATTGCTTAAGCAAAGCGAGTGTGTCCATGTCGTCTTTCGAACACGTATTGTTTCATTCTCCGTGGATTCCATATAATAACAAATTTATTCGCTCTCGAATTACGTTAACATATCCGGAAAATGTCATATTTACGGCACAACTTTTAAAACATGTCGCGAATTTGGACGTTTATAAAAAGTATCCTTATGCCGAAAAAGTCAAAGTTTCGGAATTTGCTCAAGTGGATTGGCCAAAGGCGATCATCGTCATCGATACCAATCTGCAACTCATTTTTGCACCCGATCCCGTTCATCGACTCGTTCGTCTAGATCGAAAACTCAATTACCAGGAGGCCGCGGCCACAATTTTCGGTCCGTTTAGATTTTTCTCCGCTTTCGAGATTTTTCAGTACCAGTGGTTAGGCGTCGCTTTAATTTTCTTGTTGTACGGTTTGAGCTGGTTAGTTTCAAAACGGTACAAAGACCGTTCTGTGGTTTTGTCCAGTAAGCCTTCAAACGATTGAGAAGCGCTTCGTCGGTAAACACGTGTCGTTCCGCATGCGGTACTGGTTGCGTCATCATGTGCTCATAACTTTTTCGCGCCTCGCGATACCTTTCTCGAGAATACGTCGGGTCCTCCAGTCCCGTTAACAGTTGATTGCGATCGAAAGCGTCGTAGAGACGATTTTCCAAAAATTGTTGGGGAAAATGACGTTGCCGATAATAGTCCAAAATCCACAGATAGGTCATCCAGAAACACACGAGTAATTTTCGATCGACGAATTCGACGGCAGTGAATTGAATGTGGGGCTTCATGTTACGGAGAAACGTGGCGAGCGTCGCCACAACGTCGTCACCCTCTTCCGCCGCCGCCGCCTCATCCTCCTCGTCGTACGTGAGTGCACGATGCAACGTTGCAATGTTACTGGGTAAGATGCCCACTAAAACGGGTATGAAATCGTTTCCGAACAGAAAAGAGACGTCGATGAGACGTCGAAGGGGGTAAGGTAACTCTCGAACCAATGCATTTACGCGATAAAATTTACCGTATCGATAAATTTGAAGAGCGTCGTATCGATCGAGGCGTAAAAACGCTAAAACAAACACATCTTGATCCACGCTGACGATGATTGGCTTTCGACAGGACGACCGTAGAACCTCGGCTACTTGAAAAATTTTATGCTCGCCTTCTCCCGACACGTTACAACCGCATAAAATAATTTTCAAAGTCCAGTCGAAGAGTTTTAATTGTTCGATTATGTACTTTTGAACACGTAAAGTTAACGTATTGTTACCGAACAAAACGTATCGATAAAAAGTTTTTCTCGAACTGCTTTTAGTCTGGTTACGACGATCGCGTTGCGTGGCAAATTTCATGGGAACGCCTTCGCCATCAAAGGAAAGAACGACCGTCAGGGGTTCGGAAGCACTCGGATAAGATAAAAACAATTTTAATAAACTCTGAATTTGATTCCAGGTAGACTTGCAAATTTCATGAAGCAATTTAACTTTATCTGTCTCCAAACTGTAGTTGATGGCCACATACAAGAAATTTTGACAATCGACGAGCAGAGAATCAAAAACTGTAGGCTCGGAATCAGGAGGATAAATTGGATCAATCAGTTTACAAAAATTAGTGATACCCATATAATTAAAAAACCGTGTGCATGGTCGCTTTTATATTTACAAAAAAAAAAAAAAAAAAAAAAAAAAAAAAATTTTTTTTTTTTTTTTTTTTTGACAGATTAATAAATTAACTAAAATTAATTAAAATAAAAAATTAAAGAGGTCATTGACCTTTGACCTTTGACCTTTAGTTGTTTGATTGGTGTTGGCATTTCCTAAGCTATGTATTAGTTGTTAACTGTGTAGACTCAAAATATTTGTGTCAGTCCTTTTTATACTAAAGTAAAAAAAAAATAAATAAATAAAAAAAAAAAAAAAAAAATAAAAAAAAATAAAAAAAAAAAAAAAAAATTTTTTTTTTTTTTTTTTTTTTTTTTTTTTCGCTTCTTTACCGCTTTATTCTGACGGGTTAATAAATTAACTTTTGACTCCTAACTTTTTGTGGCAACATAAATAAAAATTTAAAGAGGTCATTGACCTTTGACCTTTGACCTTCAGTTGTTTGATTGGTGTTGGCATTTCCTAAGCAATGCATTAGTTGTTAACTGTGTAAAGACTCAACATTTTTGTGTCAGTCCTTTTATACTAAAGTCTTAAAAAAAAAAAAAAAAAAAAAAAAAATTTTTTTTTTTTTTTTTTTTTTTTTTTTTTTTAACCTGCATTTACTTCATGTCTAAAAAATAACCACCAAACAGCAATTGATTTTAAAATGGATGAGAGAATAATCAATACCCAAAAGTACCACGTCTGGTAGAAAGGTACAACTACCGAAGGTTTTTTTATACCAGGCGGTGTAATAGTTTTGTAAATATTGGTAAGATTATCTAAATATTTATATTTTTTAGGTTGAACATTGGGTTTATTGGATACTTCTATTCTTGTCAGGAAATCTGGCGACACACCTTTTTTTCCACGAACCAAACTTCCAAGGATATCATCATCCGTTATTTTCGGTTGTCTTTTCGTCGATATATAATACGTATTATTGTGTCCTGGCACTATGATTTTTCCGTCGTTTGTTAAAGCGTAGCGATCTAAAATCACATCTTCTGGATCATTATTAATAATATTTGTATAAAATTCATTATTATATGCGTCTCGTGGATACCATTCAAGACCATCGCGTTTTATATAAGTATTATGTAGAATGTGATCGGATATTAAATCGTCATCCAATTTTACTTGAGGATAAATTTCATTTCCGTTCTTCTCATGCGCATATCGATCGTAAATCGTAAAATTGTCGCAGGGATCTACGAACGTCAAGTAATATTCATTATCATTGTCATCTTTTGGATAAATGATGGCTCCGTTAGCTTTACGTGCGTAACGTAATGTACCGTTTGCCTTTTGTGCCGGTATATTTTTTTCCGGATAAT
Organism: Maratus speculifer; assembly: GCA_964019185.1. NCBI lineage: Eukaryota > Metazoa > Arthropoda > Arachnida > Araneae > Salticidae > Maratus > Maratus speculifer. Next base: position 218,824,809 of record OZ025301.1, on the reverse strand, counting down.
ATTCATCGTTATTTTCATCGGTAGCATAGTACTGATGACCGTCCAAACCTCTACCTATATACTCTCGACCATCGATTTTTTCGTAAATTTGCCTTTTCGGATTGTTTGGATCCGTCCGATATCGCGGTTTGCCATCAACGATATTTTTAGGATATATATACTCTCCATGTCTTTCAATTAACCCTAAATTCGGATCCATAAATTCATTCCTATCGACATCTCTCGGATAAAAAGGTATTTGATCCTTGTCTCTTGCGTAACGATTCAGTATAACTGTTTGAAGATTTTTCACCAAAGGATATATTTCTTTTCCATTTTCATCCTTTTCATATTTATCGGGAAGAGACATTGCATCTGCTTAATTCATTACTACTTTTTTTTGGAATCAAGTTTTAAGTATGTGGACCGTTTACACGCTTCTCTTTTTCATCATGTATTTCATACATTGTTTCATGGCTCGAAACATGTTATCCTATTACATGGCCAAATCTTATCCGTTTCATTGGAACCTTATTCGTTGGAACCAAGATGTCGTCGACGCTTTTGATTCGTTGGTTTGAAAAACTTTTATTCGGATCCGATGATTCGTATACCACCACTCCACCACCACCCGACCCACTCAAAAATCTTATTCTTCGAATGGAAGTCGAGAATATTCCTTGGTCCCACCTGATGCATCACGGGGGTCTGACAGCTTTTCCGTACCAAGTCCACGGCGATTTAAATTCCCTAACAGATTACTTGGACAAACAATGGGTCCAACAACTCGCACCCTACGAACCGGGACCTTTTAAAACGCGAGCCGTTTCTCGATTTTGGGATGATTTGCAACTCTTGTTGGCGAGGCGAGAGGAGATGACCGCCGCCGCCGCCGTCACAACGCGAGAAACAGCCGCCGCCGCAGCAGCACCTTGTCGGCGCGACGACGTCATTTTACAACACTTTTTGGAAGGCAATCACCTGGATCGCTACGAGTATCAGTCGGCTACCTTCTGGGGCGAGATTGCACGGCGTTTCATTAATCTCCGTCGACCGGAAACGACCGTCGCGGCTCTGAAGCCCGTTTCCGCCGACACTCACGCGAAAAGAGTCTTGCAATTGTACGACATTACGTGTCAAGCGAGAGGACAGTGGTACGATCCCTTCAACATGTATCTGGTGCCACTGACCGAATACGTCAACGCGGCGCACTGGCAAACGGACCATAATTTGGAGGCGTTCATGCGCGATCGACCCTCGCACGCCCTCACGCTGTCCGTGCAAGCTCTACTCCGACGAAGCCTGCATCAGTTGTTGCACGGCGAAAGGCCCACGGCCCTTCTGAACCCTTGCCCCCGACTCGATGCGCTCCTGCATAACATTCGCGTGATTCACGAATCGGTGGAGCAAGTGCCGCACGAGAACGCACCGCCTCGACTCATCGACGTCCTGCAGAGACTACTGGCCCTCTGTCGAAAGGACGGTCTGTGGGAAAAGATCGTACCGGAAATCGAGGAACGACAGTCTGCGGTGGGAATGAGTCTTTTGCATTTGACGGAACAAATTCGAATCGACGAGAGAGAGCGACGCGTGTTGTGGAGGCACGTCATCGAACGTGATTCAAAATTTGCTCCAGAGCCGCCCGAGCACATTTGCGAGGACGATTACCTTTATGCCAACGACAAGTATCGGTATTCGAAACGGCCCGTAAGGCAGGCACTCCGAGAGTTTCCACGTTGACGCGATTCGGTATGCCCGCATCCAAGAGAACGCGAGGTTGATAACTGTTGCCTTTGTGCCCAAAGAGAATAGGAATCGAAGGAAACGCGTCGGAAAGCACCTCGAGTCGCCATTTCAGGTAGTCGAGGACGCGCGAGTAAGGTACGCCTTCGACTGTCGTGACCAGCACGTCGGGTCGAGCATTCGGATACAAGCGTTTCATTTTCGAATAGTTGAGAGGACTCGCGATCAGTAGATGAGCGCTTTCTCCCAAACGGTCCCAATAAGCCAATTCCAGAGGAATATAGGTATTGCCCAGGACGACGCCTTGCGTGTGAACGATAGCGTGAATCATGAATAAAGATGAAAGGTCTCGGATTTTCCTCAATCCTTCTTGTTTTGACAACCGTCCTGATAGTGATCAGCGTGGCCCTCATGGGACTTGTCGTGTATAGAGCTGCCACTACTACAGCCGTCGCAGATTTTTGGAAGGACAACAAATTGTACATGATGGCTCCGACCGTGATGAACGTGGTGAGCATGGCCCTTTTAGGAGTTTTGTTCGCCATGGGATAATTAAGTAGTAATTATGAACTTAAAAATGATATTGGCAGTGACTCTCATGGTGCTCGTCGTGCTAGGTATGATTACGTACGGTTACTTGATGTACACGATCAACAGCAACACTGGCGGGAAAACTCTAATCAACAGTAATAAGTTGATGGTCTACTCTGAACTGGTCATTCAACTGTTACAAGTGGCAGTAGGAATAATGCTCGTTTACAAGACAACGTAAAAAAAAAAAAAAAAAAAAAAAAAAAAAAAAAAAAAAAAAATTTTTTTTTTTTTTTTTTTTTTTTTTTTTTTTTTAACATATATACATAATTTTTATGACTCCAGAGACTTTTTTGAATGAAATTCATAAAATAATTTATTTAAAAAAAAAAAAAAAAAAAAAAAAAATTTTTTTTTTTTTTTTTTTTTTTTTTTTTTTTTTTTTTAATAATAATAATAATAAATGTAATGTTTGGTTTTTCAGTTATAATAAAGCATCAAATGAATGCAGAAAATATTGTAAAATCTGTATATGAAAATGTTTTGAAATATTTCAAAACTTTGCTTGGAACAAGGTATGCGACAATTATTGTTCCCCATTTACATAAAAAATTTCCTTCTTGGGAACACGCATGGCAGACAATTCGGGGTTGGCTGAAAGAACATTCTTTAACCAACATGCAAACAAGTATGCATAGTTTTGCTCAGTTATTTCCGAAATACGAAGAGTTTGCTAAGGAATTAGATGATTGTCTAGTACTACATGACGAATTTTGGAATCAAGTGCATTTGCAGCTTTGTTTGGCAAAACGGATCATTTAAAAAAAATGATAAAAGTCGCACAATTAGAACCCTTTGCTTTACTGACTTTAGCCGGTGGTTTGCTATATTCGATTTGTATTTTGATATTGGAATCTAAAGCCAACACATGTTATCGAATTCATTTTATAGTTTTAACCCTGGTTATATTTATATCTCTTTTGACCATATCTATTTTCAAATATCTCAAAATTCGTTTCGCCTGTCGACAAATGGACGATTTAATTATGGCAATGAAAATAAAATAGGTGAATCAGTTCCTTGCTCGTTTCGAATCAAAACTGCATCACCTGAACGAAAACCCAACAGATCGAAATAACTTACAGGTAATTCCGTGCAGTGTTTTATATTGCCAAAAATCGGTTCAAAATACAATCTCTGTATACAAACGGCCCACATGCGAAGTCCCGGATCATCCTTATGATACGCTACAGAACCATCTTCGAATTTGACTTCAAACCTAAACGGAGTTTGAGCAATGAATTTTGAACTTTGAATAGGTTTAATAGCTTTCCGACGAATTATTCTCAAAACCTCCATCTTTCCAAATTAAGAAGATGGGTGAGCATACGAATGAGCAATATGAAAAAGATACTTTTCTTATTGAGACGTTAATAGAAGAAGATCCTACAATATTTAGTCAATATTTCAATTCGGAAGGGATTATTCCAAATTTCGATATGGCAACAAAAGAAAAAGCGAAAAAAATTTTTAATGATGCTAAAGTAGCTCCAGAGTGCAATGAGGAATTTGACGATTTTGTGTATAGGATTCAAAGTTCTAAAAGAACGTCGATGGACCGTGAAATTCAAGTCGAAATTTCAAATCGATCTATTGGAACTCAAGTCGAACAATCTGTGATGAATACCACTGCTCATTTTCGAAACATTTCAACACTGGAAGAGGACAATCTTTGTAACAATAATTATTTTGATCCTTCGAGTCGAAGAACATTACCTTTGAATTTTAAACCATCAGTGAGGAAACGCAAAGAAGAGTTTAATGTTGTAAATTTTTTGATGGATAAAAAGATGAATGAAGACTATTATCCTTTGACTTTTCAATCAGAGGAGGAAATGCAGGATTTTATAACTACAATAGATTCTTGCCCCGATAAAAAAAGATTGGATTTGTTAGCTGAAGGTGTTTTAAGAAAAATCGCAGAGCATCTGGAAACATTGAATAGAGTATGCAATTATAGAATAATGAATGTGTACTACGAAAAGGAAATTTATTAAATATTTATTTAAAAAAAAAAAAAAAAAAAAAAAAAAAAAAAAAAAAAAATTTTTTTTTTTTTTTTTTTTTTTTTTTCAACATACATTTTCACGTTGAACATGTAATATTTGATAAGCAGATTCTTTATTTAAAATCTCTAAATAATGTGCAATTTTTTTCAACACTTCATTGGCAATCGAGTTCAACTTCTTTTTTTCCGGAGAATTTAATATAGTCAAATCTTCTTGTACATCTTCATCTGACTGAAATGTTAACGAAACATAATCCTCATTTTTCTTCTTTTTCCATAAAAATTCTACAATATTAAACTCTTCCTCCTTGCGTTTCTTTTTTGAAACGGGTGGAACAACGCTCACTTTAGGACGAATAAGATTCCACTTGTTGCAAATTCGACTTTGCTCCTCCTCGCGACCTTCTGTCAACGTAGGTACAATATTACTACTACTACTACTACTACTACTACTACTACTACTACTACTACTACTACTACTACTATTATTATTACTTTGATCTGTCAAGGGTTGCTGGGAAATTCTATGCCTTTGGCAACGTTTACGATAATTTTCTACAAACACATCGAATGATGTCGCAGAGCATTGCGAATCACCGTATACTGACCCTGCGACTTCATCAAATAGCTTTTTGGCATTTTTATGCGTCTCTTCATCGCGTCCTGAGCCAAAATCTTTAAAATAATGTTTAAAGACATTGAAATCTTTCATGAGCAAAGTACTCACAATCATATCTTCTATGTCTTCCATCAATCTTAATTTGCTCGAGGCTAGATCGAGCAAAAAAAAAAAAAAAAAAAAAAAAAAAAAAAAAAAAAAGGCGAGTGGGAAAAAACAAGATGCAAACTATTCAAGATTTATTCAATTTCATCTTACATCACGATCGATGCGTGGTTTTTGGCAATTTAGGCCGCTATCCCCATATTGTATTCGAGATGTTAACCTCGGTACCGTTGCTCCGAGTTATTATCGTCTCGAATCGTTGTACCGTGTCGTCGACAGAAAATCGCATTCGCGTTCAGCGGCCTTCGGATCCCGTCGATCGATGCGATTTACTTTTGTATCTGGAACCCGCGTCACTGGAACTCGTGGACAAACATCCGCTGGCTTTCCGAGTCGTAGTTTTCACTTCGCATTTTACTTTTAAGCTGCGGGACGGCGGCGGCGGCGGCGGTCATCGATGGATCAACGTCAGCTATTTTCACGGACCGGACGCTACACGAACCAAAGAACTCTTAGCCTTACAAGACTTTCCCATCCAGACCAACAACGTGGGACTGGTCGAGGTGGATCACGCCAACGTGCTCACCTTGTCGGGTCGCACGACTTTCACGCCCAAAGAATCGGGTTCCCACTACGTGATTGTCGATCTCACCCAATTCAACAGGGACACTCTGACCATGTACTTGGCTTTTTGGGACGCTTTCGATTACATGTTGGAAAACAAATCCTTTATCGATCGCTGGGTCGTTTGTTTTTCCGAGAAAGGTCGAGAAGCGTTTACGCGATTCACCCAAAAAGTCATCGACGCTCTCTTTTGCAAAACGTTCGAGCACGGAAACGTCAAAGATCACTCCAGCATATTGGCGCTGCTCCCTTTTTACAAGTCCGGAATGCTCGATCAGACGTTTGATTTACAAATCTCTTCCTTCGGTGGCAACGAGTTTGTGGTGCCCAAGACGACAGAGGACGCCTGTAAGGCGGCAGCGATGCACAACGTTCTGCCCCTCGCCAAAAATGTCTTGTGGATACACAATTGAAAAAAAAAAGAGAGAGATAGAAAACAAAAAAGAAAGATGTCTCGTCCATTACGTGAAGTCGACGACGTTATAAGATCACTCTTGAGAAGAGTGGCCCCTAGTCCGAGACGCAGTCGCAGCTCGAGCCCGAGCACCTTTCATTCCCCTTCCGACAGTCCGAGTGGCAGTCGGAGCAATTCACCCACAAACGAAACGTACCGGCGCCAACCTATTCCTCCAAATTTGGCTTTCGATATGAACATGCGTAACAGCGCGAGTCCATCTAGACATTCGTCTGTCCACCAGGCAAACATGGTGGGGGGGAGAGCATCCCCCCCGCGGAACCGGAGTCCTCCGAGACCAGTTGCTAGTCCCAGACGCGGTAGAAGTTTTTCTCCACAGTCGGCGGCCGGCAGAAGAGGACGCCGCGGTGGACGCCGCGGTGGATCAAACACGGGACGTCGTCGCGCAACGACAAGATCGGGTCGTAGAAGACGTGCGGGCAGATCCAGAAGTGGCTCCAGAAGTAGCTCCGGAAGTCGATCTAGTAGTCGGGGTACAAGTCCGATACGAAGAGCCATCAGTAACCCTTTTCTAACAAGAATAAATAACAGTACTCTGGAATATGCAGGTGGACGAGGGAACAGACATCCAGTCGTGTTTAAAAAGACGGATGGTAGTCAATTTAGAAGAAATAAATTGGATAATAAAGTTTGCAGTCATTTGTTAAGTCATTGTAGTCAAAGACATCCATTACGTAGGGATGAAAAAGACAGGAAAACTATTATAGAAATTGAAAAACGCTAAAAAAAAAAAAAAAAAAAAAAAATTATTATTATTATTATTATTTTTTTTTTTTTTTTTTTTTTTTTTTTTTATACATAACAATCATAATTTTGTTTTGATCTTATCCATAAACTTTTTTTATTTTCCAGAATTTGTTTCAATTCACAGTTTAGTTCTTTTTTCACATCCCATGACATGATATTTTGATTAATAATCATCATTGCCCACCACATATCGATAAGTTTCTTTTTACGATAAATTAATATTATTCGATATATCATCATAACAACATTCAAGACGATTAAAATTATGCATAGTAAATACAGTAAAAAGAATACTTTTCGATAAATACTACACAAAGGTAAGAGACAGTTGATCTTTGAATTAGTTATTCCACCGTGTTGGTAATAATCTATGAAACATGTACCATTATCGGGGAATATTTTGTTAATGGCTGTCAAAGACCAATCGAAGCGACTCCAAAGACCGTTAAAAAATAAATCTGTTAAAAATAAAATAATGGGCAAATGAAAAATGTAAATAATTTCTAACGACAAAGTTTTAAAAAATATTAAATTGCCTTTTGACTTCTTTATGATTCGAATTGCATTATTTGGTTGTTCTGATAAAATTTCTAAATGTCGAATGAAACTTCCGAATATTTTTGACCAAATCGAGTACGGAAAATAATATCCAACTGCCAACAGTACTAAGTAAACAGATACCCATTGATAATAATCATGGTAAATAAATAGAACTGTATCTTTAGTAAAAGTCCCATTAATGAAACATTTAGTATCGATGAACATTTGAGATAGTTCTTTCCCACTATTTTGACAAATTATAACTTCTCCGAATAAAAATCGAATCATACTCAAACCAACAGAGAATAAAATTATATTTCGAATGTATATTTGTTGAAAATCGACCAAAAAACTATAACTTTGACGATGTTTTGAACTAAACTTTTCAAGATGTTCCAAGGGGTTCATATTTATAATTGTGTCCCTTTACTAAAGTTTTTTGTATGTGAAAGATGATTACAAAATTCACCTTTTTATTTTGTAGTTGTGTTGTTTTTTTTGCAGTCATGTGATAATTTTTCTTCTTCCACTTTATCCACTGTATATGATGACTCTAATCCTTTTGCAAAAGTATCTCCAACAGCCTTTATAAATTCTTCCGCTAATTTACGAAAATTATTTGGACGAATTTTCAAAATTTGTTTCAAAACGTCTAATCCTGTATTGTCTGACACCAAGTATTCTAATTTCCAATAAAGATTTGTTTGTATAACTTCAAAATCTTTATCATAATATTGAGTGCCAACGTCTTTCATATCAGGTAAATCTGTCGTATTAATTTCTTCAACTCTTCGGGCCATTTCACTTATTTTTTGGTTACTTCTTCATTCTGTTCTACCATTGTGATTAATGTTCGAGTTATATTTTGGTTGTTTTCAAACATGTCATTTATAATATTCATTATTTCAAGTCTAGAAGATTTTTTATATATCCAACAATAACTTTCAACCCGATTCCTGCATAAATTCAAATTAAATGTAAAATTTTTACAAAGTCAATCTTATATAAATATACGTAAAAAAAAAAAAAAAAAAAAAAAAAAAAAAAAAAATTTTTTTTTTTTTTTTTTTTTTTTTTTTTTTTTTTTTTTTATACAAAGTCTAAGAGCTACAATGCTAATGCTAATATCTGATCCATATGTCTTACCCTACTCAACGCAGTATATGCCAGATTTAAGTCTCTATTACCACTCAAATGAATTACAATTTTCGCTTCGTCTAATGTTTCACCTTGAAATTTGTGAACGGTAGCCGCGAATCCCAAAGTCACTGGAAATTGTTGGGATTCGACATCTTTCCGAATTTCAACTTCTTGTTTCGATTTTGGATCCGTACAAATTAACCGATCCTCTTTTTTTCGAATAAAAATTAACTCACAACCGTTTGAAACAGACGAAAATCCATTTTTAGTGACCATTACGATACAACCCTGTTTCAAAATCAAATCATCATTTATTTTAATTTCGACTCCTTTCACCATATTATTAATATAATAGTTATTAAAGACATTGACCCATTTGTTGGTGGAGGACATGCCTCGATTCGCTCTCTTCAACATCTCTCCATCAATGTCTTCGACGATTGGAAAATGCTGACATATAAAACCAAACATTCCGGATTCATTCTCGTTATCTACAAATTCACGCAACGTATTGATAATTTTTTCGTATTCGGGGACAAACCGCTTGCTTTCTTTCAATTCCACCAACCGTACAGCCCAAGGATCTTCCAACCCGAATCGAAACGAGAATAAATTATGGCAACATTCGACGGGATTCAACTGATGTCGATCGCCCAGAGTGATGAATAAAATGGGCTGCGTCGTGCGGTCCATGAAAAAACGAAGAATCCAATACATCAACCAGCCGCTCACCATAGACACTTCATCGACAACGATGACATAGGGATACTTGCGGTAGGTGAATTCCCCTAAAACCTCGCGACTCGCTTTTATGCATTCGACTAAATTTTGCTCGGAAACTAATTTGTTTCTCAAATCGCGAACGAGTCCCTTATAATTGATACCCAGCGTCGAATGTATAGTTTTTCCACCGATATTTGCAGCACTTCGAGCCGTGTAACTCATCCTGAGTTGTTCCGTTTTCACATAATCTAAAGTTTTATTCACGACAAACGTTTTTCCCGTTCCGGGTCCACCCGATACCACGATGAGCGTTTTACACGGTTTTTTGCACCATTGAATGACGTGGTTGACGAACCGTCTCTGGGACTCGGTCAGAGTCAAGAAATGTTTACGGAGCCCAACCTCATCGAGTTTGATTGGGGAGGATTCACACTCCATGGCTGCCCCTTCTGCAGAATGAAGCCGATTACTTTAGTTTTGACGACTCTGAAAGGCGAGCGTGCCGAATATAATTTATTGTGCTGTTCCAGGTTACCCAAAAGTTACTTGATGGATTTGTACGTCTTGTATATGGGAATCGAGAACCAGAACCCAACGGTAACCGAACCGATCCAATCTGTCACTACACTACAAGTCGAGGAAATTATGGAACCCAGCGTATGGATAGATTGTATTCTCTGGTCCCGATACAGACAACAGGGAGAAACTGCGTGCTTAGAGTTATTCGTGGGCAGGCCGAAACACTCACAAATGTACTATGCGGTAGGAACGAGCGGAACTCTTTTAATAAGCCCGAGTGCCACGATTAAAGTTCATGAGAGTACAATTCAGATTTTATGCGGGCAATCTAAAATGTATTGTTCGAATCCAAGAATAATGTGGGTGGATCAGAAACTAAATAAGGATATTTGTAAAAAAGTGTGAAAAAAAATTTCAAAGATGATATTGTTGAACTAAGAAAATTATAGAAAAACGGGTCGATAAGAAAATTTTTTTTTTGAAAACACTCTTTAAATAATATTATTAAAAAAAAAAAAAAAAAAAAAAAAAAAAAAATTTTTTTTTTTTTTTTTTTTTTTTTTTTTTTTTTTTTTTTTTTTTTAATATGTTTCACTAGACCCATAGGTTGCATTTGTAGATGACAAAGACGCACTGTCAGAGTCATAGATGTCTTCATCATCTGTATCATACATTTCTGAATCTTCAGAATCGATTTCATCATCAGCATCATTAACATCATCATCATCATCTGACAACTCATCCGCAAATAAATTATCCCATGTCCATTTTGCTACCTCGCTTATTCTAGTTTTGGCAATGGCTTGAGAATTAGAATAATGTACTATTGGTGAGCGGACGAAAGGTTCCAATTCTGGAATAGGTTTATCTAAAAAATAAAATAATTTTTTTCTTTCTGCAGCATCCTTTAATAATAATGTATTGTCTTTTTCCAAATAAAATTTTTGTCCTCTTACATATATCCAATGTTCAGTACGTCGATTGTGAATAGAAGGTTTCATATTATCAGCAATGGGAATGGGTAAAATTTGAAGCTCAGAGTTGTTCGGGAAATACATTTTACAAAAATATCTGATATGGTCTTCAAAACACTTTCGACGCGTACCCGGTTTAAAATGTTCTTTACAAAGGATGCAGAATGAGGGATCTAATTCATGCGACCCGGCAATATGTGATTCATATTCTTTTAGTTTATTAAACGTTTCCAAACAAAAGTCGCACGGAATTTCATCACCATCGTAATCAAAGGCAGGATGCATAATGTGTATAAATATAAATTTTAGACACGTATTTATCTATTAAAAAAAAAAAAAAAAAAAAAAAAAAAAAAAAAAAAATTTTTTTTTTTTTTTTTTTTTTTTTACTTACTATTCTCTGTTGGGAGGGAAACAGATAAAGTTTGATTTCAGATGAGGAATGCATGCAAACATGTAACCAGTACCGCCTTTAGGTTGCCGACCAAAAAATATATTCTCTAAACTTGTTTCTACTTTATGCCACATACCCCTTAAACTTCCCGTGCAAAACTTGGCACCATTTTTCTTCATAGCTTCAAAGCTAAAAATATCGATAGGCGTTCTGTCTTTATTCTTTGCCAAACCCTCCCGATTCATGGGTAACAGTTCGTCTCTGCGGAACATGAACGTGAGTAGTGTAAGCACATCTTTTTCATATCTGGATCCATCATTCATAAACAACTGTCTGTTTGCAATTTCTATCATGTTAAAAAAACTACATGTAATACCGCATTTTTTAAAGAGACATCGAACGTCTGAAAAAGCAACTACATCTTTTAAAGGTACGCATCTCAGTATCAAGTATAAATCGGCTAAAGAGCGATACAGTATTTTCAAGGAACCTCGGTCCTCCACCAAAATATATTTAAATGTAATCAAGTACCTCGAGACTCCTTTAGCATTACGACCTTTATTAAATTCACCCCCTCGTTCCAATATACAAGCGTTCGGTAATCGTTTCATAAGATTTTCCAGGGATGTGTCATAAGACATAAATACCGTTGCGTATTTGTGTCGATTGGCCAATTCGAATATCTGCATATGATTTGAAAAAAGTGCCAACTCATCTAAAATTTCTTTTTCGACGTTAAATTCAAACTGAGGACTATTGATATTAGTCATATGCTTACTATCGAGAGCACCCTGAGTATCTGATTTATTGGCGCGACAAATAACCATGATTCCGTATGCATCGCCGGGAGTAGGAAATTTCATATATTTAATAACATTCAGAATAAATTCTGGAATGACATCGACGTTTTTATTGAATACAGATAAATCTTTTACGTTTTTTAAGTGACATTCTAATATTTTCAAAACCGAGTCGAGACTATTAGGAGTTATTCTTTGAAGAATAGTTTCGTAAATATCCGGTCGTCTATCTCGAACAACAGTTATAAGACGGTCAGCTACAAAAGTCATGAAAGAAAGGAGCTAATGTTTACTTTAGAGGAATTAATTATAATTTATGATAAAGTTCGTTATCGAAAAACAATTGATGAACTTTGTTTAATTGTTTACTTACTTATGACGACAAATTTAAAAATGCATGATCTTTTGGGATGGTTTAATTATAATTTAAATAAAAGACGTAAAGTTTTACAAGATCCCAAGATTTTAGAGGAATACGAATTAGTTCGAGTTTTATTTCCTAAAAAACATCAGACATATTTACTACAATGGAAGAAGGCTTGTAGGTCCTGGATTGGTAAAGATAAAAATGTCACTTTTGAAAAATTAAGGCAGTCTTGTAAGAAGGAAAGAGTAAAATTTCTATTATAAAAAAAAAAAAAAAAAAAAAAAAAAAAAAAAAAAATTTTTTTTTTTTTTTTTTTTTTTTTTTTTTTTTTTTTTTTAATAACATTTTTTTTGACAGACTGGACATACATCTTGTTCTTTAAACCATTCTTTTATACACATTTCGTGATAAAAATGATTACAAGGCAATAACATACAGTTTTCATCTAAATAAAAATTTTCATAACATATGGTACATTTTTCATATTGAGATAATCTTTCAGCATTCAACTTTATAGTGGGTAAAGTATTTATTATAGTTTCCGGTACAGGATTTTTTGGTGCAGTGTAATTATTAAAAGAATCATCTGCAACGAATTCCATTATACAACGTTCAATTTCATCGAAATCCATTTCACCAATTGAAAAAAAATCTTCCACATCTAAATACTCATCAAAATCTTCATAAAAATCCAAAAAATTACTAAATACATTTCGATCTGCGGTATTTGTTCTTTGACAAGTACTGTTTGAAGAATTTTGTGACTGATTTAAACTCATTTTATATCTTTGTTAAAACGTTAGAAAAACAAATGAAATATAATCGAGTACTTATCTAATCTATACTGCTAATCTAAAAAAAAAAAAAAAAAAAAAAAAAAAAAAAAAAAAAAAAATTTTTTTTTTTTTTTTTTTTTTTTTTTTTTTTTATTTTATTTAAATTTATATGGGATTTTTTCATTACAGATAGTATCAAAAATTTCACTCCAGTCGACGAAATGATACACTTCCTTTAAATATTTCCAAGGATTCATCATAGCAGATTGACAATGACATGTATCCGACCCATAATTCCATTTAATACTTCTCATACAATCTGTCAAGTGCCACTCGTCGCTCTCTGCGTTGTAAACTGCATCAATAAGATGTTTCTTTTTCATTTCTCTAACCTTTACTCGAAACTGGAGTACATTTGTTTTAGCCTTGTACATTTCGTGCCATTTGTATATGTTTTCAAAATCCAAAACTCGAAACTGATAAAAATCAATCAGGCTTTCATCTCCTTCTTTAAAATCCAGCCTTTTATAACATTTTGTATTGGAATTTATAGATTTAATTTGGTGCACGTTTAAAACGTATTTAGAGTGAGCCATCATTCTTTTTTCAAAAAAGTTATCAGGAAAATCAAGTGCTGAACGACATCGACAAGGGGGATTATCGATAGAATGTTTTTCTAATGAGCAAAAACATTCGTTGAGGTGAAACTCATCTTTAGCAGTCAACACAAATCGAGACCTACTGTTGAGGCGAACGGCCATGGATTGAAAGTGTAATATTTTAGTTCTGAAATCGTAAATCTCTAGTCGCTTCCGCAACTTGAGCAATTCATGATTGTTGCTATCCATGATAGATATAATAGAACGAAGACAAAATGTTGCAGACTGATCTAAACAGCTCCAATATATAAGATAAATCGTAAAAAAAAAAAAAAAAAAAAAAAAAAAAAAAAAAAAAAAAAAAAAAAATTTTTTTTTTTTTTTTTTTTTTTTTTTTTTTTTAAGAATTATGGATCGATTTTTATAAGCTCTACTGAGTCTTCACGTTGCACCAAGTCTAATTGGTCAGAAAATTTTAAATGCCATCCATTTTCATCGAGTATCATTTCCACTTTCATTTCTGGCGGTTGTCTTCTAACCATCAAATAACAATTTAAAATGTAAGAAAGTTCAGCATATTTATTAAATTTTCGGACTTCATTTTCCAATTGATTTAAAGACATACGCGTCATCTTTACATAAAATGCTCGTGGTTCATCATTAGGGCTTAATGCGTCTATATTTTTTTCCATACTGGCTATACCTCTTGTCTACAGACTGGGCAGTGGTTTTGTCGTTCGAACCACCGTTTTACGCAACATTCATGGTATGAATGATTACATGGTAAAAGCATGACCTTTTCTTCCAATTTAAAATTGTCTAAACAAATAGGACATTGTTCAAATTTTTGAAGTTGATTTACATCCATTTTTATTACAGGTAAATTATTTATAACATATTCAGGAACTGCTCGTGTTTGTGGGATATTTTGTAAGAATCGCAAAAGATCAACTGTTGCTTCTGATAATTCGTACTGTAAATAAATATTTTCTTCGTCTTCATTATTTTCTAAAATATATCTGTAAAATAACAGATTCATAAAGTTAATGATGAAAGACCAGTCTAGGTCAGTGAAATTTGTTTCATTTAATGAATTATGTAAAGTTTCCATATTCCAAGCATTATTTGAATTAATTAAACTTTCCGCTCCCTCTGCGATATGTGAATAGATTTCAGTTCCGGTATCCGTTAGATTATTTGAGTTGATTAAAATGTCCATATCCGCAAAATGATCCAATTGTACATCAGGTTGAGTATCAATCATTTCAGATATATCAATTTCACCGAAGAAAATTTCTGGCTGATTTAAATTTTCGGCATTTTCAATATCAATAATAATGTCCATACCTGATGAATATAATATCAGGGATCTCAAGTCCGTTGAGATGTGTCCAAGAACCATCGGCAAGCTCATATTTTGATTAGATATATATATATACTTAATAATTACTTTTTTTTTTTTTTTTTTTTTTTTTTTTTTTTTTTTTTTTTACGTATTATAATTTATGGCGGATGGTAAAATTAGCGCATAAGTTTCATAACACAACGAGACAAGCAAAATATATCGTCGCTAAACTCCCTGCCAGCTCGATTAGACCGCATATTCCGTAAAACATATCTTTCCATGTCATATCTTTTTTTTTTTTTTTTTTTTTTTTTTTTTTTTTTTTTTTTTTTAAAAAAAAAAAAAAAAAAAAAAAAAAAAAAAAAAAAAAAAAAAAAAAAGGTCTTAATTTAAATCGTTTTGAAAATTACAAGTACAATTAATAATATAAAGACACTACCGATGATATAAATGATATAAAAATCTTTTTTCGGTGCTTTTTTTTGTTCTTTTAATACATTTTGCGGTTTCTTTTTTGGTAAGGGTTGTTGTTTCAATTCGCATAATGGCGGCGGATTAGACCAATCGCCGTTTTCTTTGCAAATTACCGACATGGTTTGATTGGTGATGGGACAGTGATACACGATCACATCTCCCACCACGTACGTATTTTGTTTTGGAGTCACAATAGAGTCATGCGGGAAAGGATCGGGACATTTTTTCTTACATTCTGGAGCGTTACCTGTCCATGTCGCCTTTTCGGAACACGTGCGAGTTCGATTTCCCGACGATAACTCGTAGCTTTCGTGACACGAATAGTGAGCTTCGGACCCGATCGACCGATTGTTTGTATAAGTTATAAATCCGTTCACGGGCGGCTCTAGATGGGCACAACTCATCGCCGGAACACATTTTATTTTGTTTAACGACGGAATCCAGTGACCGTTGACACCACAAAATCGAAAAGCCGGTCCTATCCTCTTATAACCGTCATCGCATTCGAACGCTACCTTTTGAGAAAATGTAAAATTATGACCTTTTCTCGACGCATGATCCACATGGCCTGGATCACCGCACGATATCGGTTTGCATTCCGTGTCCATTTCCCACGTAGCTACATTATTCACTAATTTACAAGTAAACTTGGCTCCTCCGGATGCTATAAATTTGGAATCGCTTAGAATGTAGCCAAAATTACAGCGATAAGGTATTTGGGTATTGAGACTAAACGGCGGCGGCTGAACAGTCTCTTTTAGTAGCGTGAAATTAGTTTCTACGGGATAGTCCGGACATTCCTTTGGCATTTTTTCCTTCCCTCTTTAGTTTTAAGGCTGTCCTTATATATATAAAGAATGTTGTTCAGTGTCAGACAAATTCTTCTTTGTTTAAAAAACCTGCAAACTAAACTCAAATATTTTTCATACCTTGAAAAATATAATGTATTGGATTCATCCAAAGGGCTCTTTTATCACTCGAATCAATTGATGTTGATCAACATTTATTAAAGTATGGTGATACTCTACGTTTTACTTTTACTTCTCTACGTCGGCTTGACCGGTCTCTACTTTTGGACGCAACCCCAAGCAACGGCCGTTCCATCCTGGCCCCAAATTGGTTTACCACACCGAGATCCCGAAAAGATTACGACCTGCAGTCACGATGCAGACTGTCAAGACCCCCATTCCGTTTGTCTCGGCAGTACGTGCGTCCCGAAACTGTTGAGAGGGGAAGGAGAATGCGATCCCGCACACGGACAATGGATTTCGTACGCTGTGAAAGGCGGTGTATTTGCAGTGTGTGTTTGCACCGACGACAGACTCTTTTCTCAAAAAGTGTTCGGGGGTGACTGCAACGTGAACGTAGCTTGCGGACCCCACGGACGTTACGTTCCACTACCGGGCGGCGGCGGCGGCACGTGCGATTGCGATCCGGGATACGTGGCCGCTCCGAATTTAGAATGTCAAAAAGTGCCGCTTCTCGAATACATGAAATCATTACCCTGCGAACAAAACGAGCTGCACGTCTCGTCGATTCGGGAAGAGGACGGGTTCCACGCCGAGTATCTCCGCCGCCGAATCGCGACTCAAAAGTGCGTGAAAAGACCCTGTTCTTTCGACGCCTTGTCGGGAAGACCGCTCAAGTACGGTAAATATAAACACAATTGGGGATGCGTCTGCGATCCCAAATACGGATTGTTCGGGGTCGTTTTGGAGGGTTTGGATAAAAAGTACTTATCCTCCCCAGGTTTCGATGCCTGCGCGTCCATTTTCGAAAAAGATCCCACCGAACCGATCGACGTGAAACTCGTCACCTATTTTTACTTGGAGAAGCGCGAACCCATTTCCCTGTTGCTCTTCGATCGCTTGAAAGACGTCGCCGCCGACCTGGTGCCCGTTTTCCGCGAACGAGGAGGCGGAGGAGGTCCACTGATGCTGAGACAATCGCTCTGGCGATACGATTACGCGCAACATTTTTTTCGAGAGCACGAACACTACCACGCTCGTACCCGCAAAGTGTACAAGGATCCCATGTTCGGCATGGAAGTGATCGACGAAGCCCTCTATCACGATCATTTTAAACCCGCCTACTGCAGCGATACGCATCGAGTTTGGCTCGCGGGTCATCGGGATCGAGTCGCGGCCTATCTGGTCCTCTACAAAAGTCCCGTCTGCAAGATTCACGACCAGGACGCGAATGCCGATCCCATGTTTCGCGGACGAACGGTCGTCAATCCGAATCACGTGACTTTTCAAGACTATCCCGAACTGCAGCGATTTAACGCTTTCGTTTTACATTACGATGCGGCCGTGGGACGATGGAGTTTAGATTTGGATTATCCTTTCCAGACGGATCTCTATCGATCCATAAACACCAACGCTCCCGTCTACCGACCGTACCCTTAAGGTGTGGGGAGGGGGGAGGGAAAAAAGAAGAAGAAAAATTAAGATGAAACGTCCGCACGACGACGAAGAGGTGCTAGAGGGGGAACCGGCGGCTACGGTTCCCAGAATCGAAAAAAAAGAAGAGGTTCACATTTTGCAGGATTTGCAAACCAATCTTTTAAAAGACGATTTAAACAGTCACATTGAAAAACGTCTCTTTGAGACGCAGAAAGAGTACTTTACCGTGTACATGGAAAAATTGATGCATCAAATTCCAATGGGAGAAAATTTGGTAAATATCATTCAAAATAGAGGAGGACCGAATGAGTTTGAGTACATGTTCACCGCGGCCAAAAGCGTCGTGCAGTCCCATATGCGAGTGAAACAAATCAAAGCGTTCCATTCGGTATTCGACATGGGTTATAACCTAATGTGGCGCTACGTGCACGAGAAGGTGATTTCGCCTGCATTAATTAAAATTTTAACGAATCGACAACTCAATCTGGCATACGAAAAATATCAAATTTGCTCGAAAATGGAGGAAGAAAGTTCCGTGATTGAAATGCAATGTCTGTTATATTGTATTCAGGAAATGCTCGAAAATCAGGAAACGGTGAAAATACCCAATCCGCTATACAGTCGATTCACGCAGCAGTTGAAAGCGATGAGCGAATACGTCATTGCATTATTGGTGTCGATGTCTAAACCGATCTCGCTACCAGAGAATGATGAAGAGACAACTGTGATGGAATAAAAAAAAAAAAAAAAAAAAAAAAAAAAAATTTTTTTTTTTTTTTTTTTTTTTTTTTTTTTTTTAATTACAGTTGTTGTTTTTTCACTATCTTTTTTTATTGTTTCCAAAGTTCATTAATGTTTCGTGCAGTCGCAATCCGATTTGCTAAAATTAACCATCCACCTTGTTGTTGAATCCATGGATTCAAATACTTTTCAAAATGCTCCCACAAGATAGACCAGGCAAAATCTAGGGTGTTTTCAGCCGAATTTTTTTGAATGTAATGAACCGTTGCTTCAACATGATAGATCATATAACAGATAATATGACTCCAATCAATTCCATTTACAAATGAATGGAAAATCAAATCTCTTAGACAATCTGATAAATTTCCATAAGTTTTTTTTATTGTATCTATATCTTGAAGAATGCGTTGGTTAAATTTACCATAAAAATGATTGATTGCAAATTGAATTTCTTGAATAATTCGTTTATCTTCTTCTTTAACTGAAAGTGAAGATAGGACAGAAGTATTGATATTATGTCGAGAAAGTAAGTTGGCATAACTATGCAAAACAATAACCTGCGTGTCGATATTCATGTTCTTTTATGATTTGAGTGTAGAATGTAAAATTTCTTATAAATTGAAAAAAAAAAAAAAAAAAAAAAAAAAAAAAAAAAAATTTTTTTTTTTTTTTTTTTTTTTTTTTTTTTTTTTAACGAGAATCATAATTAAAATCTTATTTGAGGAAAAATGAAGATTTTTACGCAGTCGAGTTTGAACACAAAAATATTTTCAAAGTCTCGTGTCACGAAAAAAAACACAAAGTCCACAAGCATATCGATTTTCATCAAAGTCTCGATTTCTGAAAAACTTTCAAAGTCCGAAGTCAGTTTATAGAGCGTGTGAAAAACTTTCAAAGTCCGAAGTCAGTTTATAGCGCGTGTGAAATATTTTCAAAGTCCGAAGTCAGTTTATAGCGCGTGTGAAATATTTTCAAAGTCCGAAGTCAGTTTATAGCGCGTGTGAAATATTTTCAAAGTCCGAAGTCAGTTTATAGCGCGTGTGAAATATTTTCAAAGTCCGAAGTCAGTTTATAGCGCGTGTGAAATATTTTCAAAGTCCGAAGTCAGTTTATAGCGCGTGTGAAATATTTTCAAAGTCCGAAGTCAGTTTATAGCGCGTGTGAAATATTTTCAAAGTCCGAAGTCAGTTTATAGCGCGTGTGAAATATTTTCAAAGTCCGAAGTCAGTTTACAGCGCGTGTGAAATATTTTCAAAGTCCGAAGTCAGTTTATAGCGCGTGTGAAATATTTTCAAAGTCCGAAGTCAGTTTATAGAGCGTGTGAAATATTTTCAAAGTCCGAAGTCAGTTTATAGCGCGTGTGAAATATTTTCAAAGTCCGAAGTCAGTTTATAGCGCGTGTGAAATATTTTCAAAGTCCGAAGTCAGTTTATAGCGCGTGTGAAATATTTTCAAAGTCCGAAGTCAGTTTATAGCGCGTGTGAAATATTTTCAAAGTCCGAAGTCAGTTTATAGCGCGTGTGAAATATTTTCAAAGTCCGAGAATCATTTCAGAGTTCGGCTTCAAGCGAGAGAAACGGAAGAGCAACCACCAGAATCCAACTGATCTGGCGAAACAATGCAACTTCCTTTTGCGCCCAATCCCTGAAAGTTTGACTCGATTAAAAAAAAAAAAAAAAAAAAAAAAAAAAAATATTTTTTTTTTTTTTTTTTTTTTTTTTTTTTTTTCAGGGATTGTGCATTTTACATACGCTCTTTAATTTTTTCTATAATAAACAGGTATTTTCTGATTCTTAAATCGATCTACAAATTTTGAAATGTCTACAAAATTATATTTTTGTTTCAAATATTTCCATGGATTTTTCATCGCTGTTTGACAATGACATGTATCAGGTCCAGATTGCCAATGAATACTTCTTTCGCAATCTGTTAAATGCCATTCTTTACTCTCTGCATTATACACTGCATCAATTTGATTTTCTTTCTTCAATTCTCTGACTTTTATTTGAAACTGGAGAGCATGGTTTTTTTTCTTATACAATTCATACCACATCGTTATATTTTTAGAATCCAAAACTCGATAGTAATAAAAATCTCTTACACTCTCTTCTACTTCATTTGCAAAGTAAGGTTTATAATCGTTATGATTATCTTCAGCATCATTCGTCTTGTGTAAATCAGAGACAGAATAATATTTTTCTGGTTTGTTTATATGAGCTTCGAAAAATATTTCGGGAGAATCCAACACAAAAGAACAATGACAAGTATCAGGGCCACATTGAGCATTCTTTACAGACCACATGCAATTGTTGAGATGAAAACGGTTTCTGTCATTTAATAAAAACCGAAATCGACTGTTGTAACGAAAAGCTGTTATTTGAAAATTTAATATACATGTACGATAATTATGAGTCTGCAATTGTTTCTTTAATAGAGTCAATTCATCACTTTCAGTTGACATGATGATACAAGTTAAAGGTTGTTATGTCTATAAGGAATGGAAAATGATTTGTTCAAGAAAGGGATTTACTTTTATAGGGCTCACTCTCTTCAAAAAAAAAAAAAAAAAAAAAAAAAAAAATTTTTTTTTTTTTTTTTTTTTTTTTTTTTTTTTTTTTTTTTAGGAATTTAATTCACGACAAATGGAGCATCTCCAATTATTGAGCTTGTGACGATAACAGGAAGAATTTCGTTTTGAAATATACTTTGAATCTTGCAATAATAAATGCTTGTAATCTTTTTTTATAAATTGTTGTTCTTTAAAAATTTTAAAAGCTTCCTTTGTTGAAATTAATTGACTTTCGTACACAAGTCTATCATCTTTCCAGTTTTTTATTTTTACTGTTGATCGGTACGGATGATGGAAAGAATCAAAATATCTAAATCGATGTAAATCTTTTACATTTTCCACAATAAAATAATATTGAGTGTATATATGTTGGTCACATCCTTTAAATTCAACTTTTGCAAGTGGAAAATTATCAATACTTTCATCATTATACGAAAAACGAAATCCTGTTTCTTCCTGAAATTCTCTAAATGCATTCCAAAAACATTGATATCGATTTTTTGAAATCTTTGTGGTCAATTGTCCGTGAGGAAAGTCGTACATATCTTCAAATGCTTTTCCATTCTGAAATCTATAATAATCGATTTGATCGTATTTCGAAAGTCTTGGAAGCCATTTAGTTTCAAAAATATCTTTCAAATGATGAAATGGATTTTGATCATAATTACTATATTTAACACCTAAATCATGCAAAAGTACGTAAAAATTTTGAACACAATAAGGGACTTTGCGTTTTATGAGCATAACCTTATTGTTATTTGTTTTTACTATTAAACCGTATGATACGGCAAATTTATTACGGCGACCCATGCTAAATATCTGAATATCCGTGATACTTGCTTGAAAGTCTAATATGGATTGTGATGAAAAGATACAAAAGAAATATATTTATAACTTTATTTAAAAAAAAAAAAAAAAAAAAAAAAAAAAAAAAAAAAAAAATTTTTTTTTTTTTTTTTTTTTTTTTTGTAAGATTTTATAATGTATGACTTAATCGATGACAAATGTCATCTACTGTAGGTGTAATTTCTTGTTGGAATGCATAGCCTACCGTTCCGAACGGGTGCATGACCCTACTGGTGTGGAGAATCCACGATGTAATATTGGTTTCCTCAAAACATCTCAGCAACACATTTAGCGCATCCTGATAAATTACATCAATTTGATCTTCAAATTTTTCCATACAGAGTACTGTAAATTTTCCTGCAACAATGAGACATTCTAAAACAATGCATTGATAGGGCATTGGTAATACTCCGGCCGACGACAATTCGTTGCGAAGTATGTTAAACTCTCCCAGTTCTAATGTAGTTTTAACAATTTCGCTTAATTTTCTTTCTAAGATGGGACAAATATCCGATAATACGTTCACTTCTTCAATACTGACATTGAGTTTGAAGGGATGTTTTTGAAAGAAACGTCCTTGTATTCTTAAAATTGTAGTATACATCATCCATTCAATTTCATTTAATTTTGAAAAATCCACGGGTTTGTAGTGGTCCAGATGAGAACCATTGCTCACATTTGCAAGATATATAGATTCTGCAAAAAGATCTGGTAAAATGTAATCCATTCTGACCACCGACCTGTCCAAACAACAAACGTCAGAATGACAAAAATAGCAGGGAAAATCGGGTAAACGTGCCATTGTTGCTGGAGTGTGACAAAGTCGAATGAGGCAAGGCTGATGTGCGGACTGATATTTAAATATTTTTGTATAAAAAAAAAAAAAAAAAAAAAAAAAAAAAAAAATTTTTTTTTTTTTTTTTTTTTTTTTTTTTTTTTTTTTACTTGAAATTTTTCTTCTTGTTAGGCTGAGGTAAAGGTTCGATAGGTGGTCCGTTCCATCCGTTTATTAATATATTTTCCAGCTGCGAAATTGAATTTCCTTTAAATCTATCCTCTCGTTTTCTAACCACACTTCCATCTTTAGTAGAAATTTCATACACAGAACCGTCTTCCAATCCCTTTATCAAACTTTGAAACCTACCGTTCGGCATGTAAAAATAATCTTTGTAATAAACCACATCGATCGAATGATTTGTTTTATACTTGTAAATGACGTCCCGCTTCACGTCATGCACGATGACACCGTCCACTCGGACCGATGGATTCGGGTCCAGCGCCTCTCGATTCGCGGCATACGTCTGTACAAAGTAACCTTCGATCAAGCGCAGTCGAGGTAAAAATTCCAACAGTATGTCCCTTCGACACCATCCCGCCGTTTCGCATCCTCTTACTTGATAAACGTCCAACAAATAAATTTGACCCCCTTCCAAGCGCTCGGCTGCAAACACCAGTCCTTCGCCTAACGTGACATTGTGTCGTACAATGCACTCGTACCCTTCCCACTTTTCTTTAATCCTGTTAGGATAACTGTGTATTAATCCAAACGTGCCGTCCAGTTTGTGAGCGAAAAGGTACTGGTTTCCGTCCGGAACGGACGCGATGCAGGTGACGGATCTCCGAGTATACGTTTCATCTAACTGAAAGGGAGGAGAGGCAAAGCCTCTCATGCGATCATAAATATTTTTATATCGATGCAAGGTCCCGAGTAATAGGTCCGAATCGAAATGAGTGAGCGATTTTCTAAACGTTCCGTATTCCCATTCAAAAACGAGGCGGTGACGTCTCGGATCTTTCGTAAAACAATAGAGTTGCGCGTGTGAATCGATTGCGACGAATGCACGCGATTCCGGACGAATGGGATCTTGAAAATTACCAATATTATGGAGGAAAGTGAGGCAAGTGTCTCGACTCCAAGTCGCATAGGGCTTTTCGACAGAATGCACCCATTTAAACCACAATCCATCGTGATACACGGCATGGGTCGACTCGATGCGTTTCATTTCAAAAGTGCCATTTCGAAATCGAAAATGGGGTTTCAGATAGTAGACTAATTGATTTTTCACGGGATAGCCGAGGCTCTGGAGCAGCGGTAGGAAGGAAGAGGAATCCTGTACCACTAATCTGAATTCATATTCATGCATGAGTGCGGATCTGTTGCAGTCGATTATGAACCCAAATAATCCAAGAAAATCGAAATCGAAGAACGAGAAAGAATAGACTGAGATATCCGAGCAATAGAATAGTTAATTTATAAATACACTTTCGAAGCAACGTAAAGAGCAGAGGTAAGAGTAGGATAGGAGGAACCATCAAAATGAGAGTAGCATAGCCAACTCCTTTTTCTATCGCACCGAATGAACCTCGGTCACGATCATCGGCGTTTAATAGTTTTTCAATCTGGTCCATAAAGCTTTATTAAAAAAAAAAAAAAAAAAAAAAAAAAAAAAAAAAAAAAAAAAAAAAAATTTTTTTTTTTTTTTTTTTTTTTTTTTTTTTTTTTTTTTTTTCACTTGTTTGTAGATTGATATCTGCAAGCGGCAGCAAAACTTAAATCCTCACCGATTGTTTTATTATCTAGCAACACAACTTTCGATGTTGAATCATATAATTTTGACAAATAATCATACGTAGGACGATCCACTGCGGCGAATAAGGGATCCCAAGTGTCATTCCAAAATTCTTCAGTAAATATTTTTAACAACTCATCCTTCAAATTTTCTTTTTTGACTTTGTAATCTAATTTTATAAAATTACTTCTAGGAAAAGAATCAACCATTTTTAAATTATATTCCATATCTTCATAACGAAAAGTAAGATCTTCCGCTGACAAACCAATCAATGTAGTTTTAAAATAGTTTGTAGAACATGTAATAGCAATATGCCAGGGAATCATTTCATTATTCATACGAATGAAAGTGATGTGAGCGGCGTATGAAAATTTCGGCATAGTTGTAGATTATGAAATTTAGTAAACAGTCGTAGAGTATTTATACAATAAACATTCTTCAAAAAAAAAAAAAAAAAAAAAAAAAAAAAAAAAAAAAAAAAAAAAAAAAAAAAAAAAAAATTTTTTTTTTTTTTTTTTTTTTTTTTTTTTTTTTAATGAAAATTCCCAAACCCTTCGACGTACTCGTCTTCTTTCAGCCTGTATTCTGAACACATCACCTGGGGGATAGGATCAGCCCCTTCCCAAAACAGAAACTTAAAGTCGGTTGTCATTTCCAAGGTAATTGGTTCAATTTCTTGAACAGGATCTCGACACTGACATTTTTTAGGGTCTATGCATGAAGCGATGAGTTTTTTCTCTCGGGTAAACGAGACCTCGAAAAAACATCGACAAACGGAAGACAGCGATCGCATCAAGGATATCTTTGGTTCTTGAAACAATATCAGATATTTGCCCAATTTATTCAGATAAATTTCTTGAAACTCTGAAAACGGATCGTAATGCACAACGATATAACCGTAACCTTCGATATGATAAGTCAGTAGATTTTCCTTGTCCTCGAAATATTTAAAGTTGGAAAAGGCTTCCACGAAATCGTTTACCGTATCGTCAAGGGTCTCCCGATAGAATCTGATACTTGTATTAGGCCGATGGTGGCGTTGAGACTCTTGTAATACAAAGTGATATTTATTCACATGCAATGTGGTCTCATCTATTTGCATGTAAAATCGATGAAACGCATTTTTTCGAGAAAAGTACCAACCTGGTTGCAGTCCATGTAGAAATTGGATGTACTTTAACGAAAAAGGAGCCGAGGTGTCCAGATAGGATACACGGTGTTTTAAAAAAGGACGAAATTCAGGCATTTTGGAGAGGGTATGTAATTTATCTTTTAGGGGCACATGTCGAAAAATGATGAACAAAACATCCACGGGTAAGGAGAGTAACTGGAGATGGCTCATCTCCGAGAGTGAAGAGGCATGCAAGGACGGAATGAAAGGAAAATTTAAAGAATATCACACTTATAACTAGTAAAAAAAAAAAAAAAAAAAAAAAAAAAAATTTTTTTTTTTTTTTTTTTTTTTTTAATTAAGGATTATGATGAATAAACACAAATGGATTCATTTTCAATTTGCGCACAATTTTTTTCCACAGTATGACGGCAATTCCTATGAATTAATTGTTTATTCTGATGAAAATAATCATTTTTATTTTTTCGGTTATGCCATCTTATGGTGTTTAGGTTACAATCAACCTCATGTTTCCTTACAAAGTTTAGTACATTTACAAAATCAACACAAGATAGATTTAGGTAGCGGAATCTTTTTAGATGAACAAACTGTACGAAAACTAATAACAAATAGGTTAGCCGAAACCAATCACCCGAATCATCAGGCTTTCGAAAACTGGTTTGAAGATTATTTACGCGTCTGCAAGGGAAGTAGTTCGCCGAAAGATTGTCCTCGTTAATGAACAAATCCATCCCAGTAAATGGCATCCATCCATAATTCATTCCAATATTTTTTGACGCGATTTTTCGACCTACGTAAACAGTCTTTCAAATAATGACCATCTCTTTCGTTCATTTTTATATTAAAAGGCTTTTTGCGAATAATTTCCCTACCGGTCAGCAGTCTCAAATAGGCTTCGTGCGCAGATTTCGAACAAGTGACATCTAAAAGAATTTTTTCCGGTAAATCGAGATACAATTTTTCATGAAAAATGGGGGGTACGAAAACCTCATATTCTGTGAGGGTGGAATCTGGAAAATTTTCAATTTTATCGTTGGAAAGGTGTAACTGATAAAACCGCGTATCATCCTCGTCATTTAAAGACAGATCTAAATGACTCGTCAATATGACCAAGTGTTTCACGGAATAATATTTATGAACAGAGAATCCGAAAACAGGTTCAACATAGATTAAAAAATCAGTTTTCCTGATGCGTTTTTTTTGGTATTCTGATTGTATTTTCCAAGGACATTGTATTATTATATCATCCTCGTCAGTAAAACATAAGTCTAAATAATAATTTAAAAGGGCTGGCTGTCGACCTATATTTCCAAACACGATAGAAATATCGTTTTTCCTCCAAGAAGATATTAAATTTCGCATATTTTCAAGCTCAGTAGAAGGTTTTTGTAAAAATGCTTTTTCTAAGCATCTACGCTGCATTGAAGGTACAAGAGATGGAAATGACTGGTCGTCATCATAATAATGTACAACTTTTTCGTCTTTGGAAAAATGTACTGATTTTGCCATAATGAACACATTTTAATGCGACGCACAGTTATATTTATAAGACTCATTAAAAAAAAAAAAAAAAAAAAAAAAAAAAAAAATTTTTTTTTTTTTTTTTTTTTTTTTTTAATGAGTAAATGAGTTTTTCAAAAAAAAAAAAAAAAAAAAAAAAAAAAAAAATTTTTTTTTTTTTTTTTTTTTTTTTTTCAAAAAAAAAATCGTTTGATGTAATCGTTTTGAATATCGTTTGATGTAAATAAATAAAGTATTACTTGAAAAAAAAAAAAAAAAAAAAAAAAAAAATTTTTTTTTTTTTTTTTTTTTTTTTTTTTTTTTTTAACATAAACAACAATTTTATAGACTTTTTCAAAAAAGAGTTTCCGAATTTAATATTTCGTCCATCGTCCTTCCGCTTCAATGACTTTAGCAATTCTTCGAGGCATCGAGTCGATGAGATTTTGAAAATAGTCATCGTCGATATTTTGAAAAGCTTCCCATACATTTTCCCACAATTGCTTGCGGTTCTCTGGATGATTTCGAACGCGTCTCACCAGTTCGGCCCATACATTTTCCACCGGATTCATATCTGGCCCTTTCGGAGGCCAGTCTTCCATGACGTTAATGTTATGCACCTGGCACCAATGTCTGGACACGCGACTGTTGTGTATAGAAGAATTATCGTGCATATAAATTAAATCGTTTTCTCTGACATGATCTTCGATCAACGGAAGTATTCGTTCCGTGTAATATTGCGAATCTAACGTTCTTTGTTCGACTCGATGCATGCATCGAAATTCTTTACCGAATGCCATCCAGACGCATATGGTGAATCGGCCCGACGGATTTTCGGAGAGCGCGATGTAGGGTGGATCGAAGCGGTTACTCGTGCTCGGACGATAGACGCGAAGTGGACCGCCCGAGGACGCGCGGAATATTTTTTCGTCCGAAAAAACAACGCGTTCCCAATCACGGACGGACCAACCGATATGGTTTCGGGCAAAACTCAAACGCTTTTCGATGTGCTCGGCTTTCAGTGCGGGTTTGCGTGCCGGAATTCGGCAGCGTAGACCCCGCTCTTTTAATCGTTTGCGGACCGTGTCCACGCTCACGCCCGGTACGACGGTGTCTCGAATCTCGACGGCCGATTGAAAAGGGTGCTCTTGAGATTGTAAATAGAGGGCCGTGTCGATGGCTCCCGTCGTCACGCGGGGTCGACCTCTCTTTGCCGATCGGGCGGCTGCGGAGGCGACCCCCTCTTCTTTGGCCAACCAATAATGGACTGTGGAACGGGGAATTTCTAAACGTTTGGCTATAGTTCGCTCGGATAATTTTTCGGTCTGGTATAAACGGACGATTTCATCTCGATAGTTCATCTTGTGTGTTGTTGTAGCCAAAAAAAGAAAATTGCAAAACAAACAAAAACAAGAGAGTCATGGAACCTTTAGCTTATTGTTCCAAATGTAAAACACAAACCAAAACCTATAACCTCACTTACGGCATGTCTGTGAAAAATCAACCCACCATGAAAGGTCAATGTCTCGTCTGCGGTACGTTCAAAAGTACTTTTCTAAAAGGTACGACGAGTTCTAAAAACAAGACGGAAGAAAATGGACTTTCTGAACCTGATTCAAGATAAAATTTGTCACGTAGAAGCCATTCAATTGTTACCGGGGGGCCCGCGCCTCTATTGCCATCAGTGTCAAAAAGACATCATCGTAAATCTTTACGACTACATTAGCCGACCCGATCCCGGCGATTATTTTCGATCCAGTGCCCTGGCGCAAGCCTATGCCGCTTGGACGGGGGACCTGCAAGTGCCCATCAGCTTTCCGGTCACCGATATCGAAGGAATTCACGATTGCGTGAATATCGGGCAACCACTGCATCGCGTTCGGAAGAGCGTAGGAATCTTGCGAGCCCTCAATGCCCCCTTTACCGATCAACCGTCGGAAAGGACCCATTTGGATAATCAATTTCTTACCGAATTTCTTCGTATCGTCTACGAGCATCCAAAGTCGTCGTCGTCGTCTACCGGTGGTGGTAGTGAGACGAGTCACGAACGCATGGCCTTGGACGCATTGATCAAAAGCATGCATAAGATTTTGACGGCCACGGCCAATCCCTTTGATACCTATTTCCATGTACTGGTGCCGTACGTGAAAGCCTGCGTGCCTGCAACGACGTCTTTCCGACCTTTTCCCGCCGAAATGGAGGACGCGAATCTAGCGAAGGAACTCTACGTCCAACTGATTCGATCGTTTCGAATTCGAAAAAGATTCGGTAAATATGCCATTCCTTTCGACGTGCTGCACGTCATGGCGTGTTGCTACGCGTGCTCCAACAACATGGATCTCGTGGGCAACTGGGCTCTCGATTTCCTGATCCGCATCTGCCGCGGTGAATTTTTCTGGGCGGCACAGGATGCCAATCCTTTTCTCGGGGCCATGCAGCGACTCGTGGCTAGCGAGTACAGTTACAGGAAAAAAACAGACTATTACCAGAGCGTCATCAAACCGATCCGGTCCGGGGAATCGATCGAACATTATTCTCGAATGTGGCAGCCCTTACACGAAATGCAAGTCTATCTGCATCGACGATTCACCGTTCCCGGAGTTTCGCAGGACGTTTTAGACGTGGCATTTACGCATTGTTTTCCCGCCCTTTTGTTTACAAAACATCCCGATCAGTTGGGATTCACGATGGGATACAATCATCTCATCATGACGATGAACCGACGCAACGGACACTTACCGAAAGGCGCTTTCAAACAAGCGAAACGCGTGCACGGCGTGGTCCAACGTTTTGTCGAACGCGTTTTACAATTCGAAGGGAATCGACCCATCATTTGGACGCTGGATACCGTGAAACTCTTTTTTGCGAGCGATCCTCATTTCGAAGAGGAAATGATGCAAGTGATTCAGATGATCGTGACAGACGTGGAAGAGGAGGAGGAGGAGGGATAAATAAGATGGAAACCTACACTCAAAAAATCTTGCAGGAGAAAATCCGCGACCTGTTGCATACCAGCATTCAGGCCTACAATGTGAAAGAAAACGATGCCGTGAACCTGAAAACGCTCAAACTTTTACTGGTCGGGCACGTGCTCGAAACGCTCGGCATCGATTGGTCTTATCTGCATTACTTGCATAAGAATCATACTCCCGTGCATCCCGAAATGGCCAAAATACTCATGGAGGTGGGAGACGAAGACATTGTCAACACGCTGGCTCAAGGATTCGTCAAAAACGAAAAGTTGATCCGAATGTTGAAGACACTGACCAGTCACGGTCTGAACATGGATAAACTGCTGGCAGTCGACGGACTAGGCGGAAATCTTTCCAACGGTCCCAATTTCGAACAAAAGTATTATGTGGGTAATCTCAAGTACGGTCACATGCTGGATCGAAAAACCATCTTTGATAACGATCCCGAGTACAAGCGACTCCACGTCCAAACGGTTCGGGAACTCTACAATGCCCTCAAAGACGTTCCGGTTCCCGAAAAACAAATGTACGAAATTGTACGAAAGTGTATCGAGGAAATGGCCAATGTGAAATTGCCAGAAGTGGAATTTACGGAGGAGGAGATGATGGATAAAAAGATTCAAGCCGAATGCGGTAGACTGTACATGGAGAGCATGGGTAAAGAAAACATTATCAGTTTGGCAAAAAGTTTAAAACGATTCCGAGGCGAAAAGAGAGCAAACACCGAAAGGGAATCGGAATCCGAATGCGTTGTCGATAAATAATCACGGCAAAAGATTTTATGAATAATCATTTGAAAAAAAAAAAAAAAAAAAAAAAAAAAAAAAAAAATTTTTTTTTTTTTTTTTTTTTTTTTTTTTTTTTTTTTTTTTTTTTTACATGCAACAAATTTAGAAAAATATCTAATTATAAACGTTCAAGATGAATCACGACTTTTATAAATACTTTGAAAAGGGTATTAAAGTTGAAATTCAAAAAAATCACTTCAAATTTGTACAAAAACAGCTATTTTTAAATACATCTTGTAACTAACAAATTTTTATAGAAAATGAAACAAAATTTTTTAAATTTTTAACTCAAAAGTCAAGTTTTATTTAGTTTGTGTCTAAATAAAAAATAAAATGATGAATAATTGTATTGATTTAGATAATAACCTTCAGAAACCTCTTGTGTTTGTTGTTTCTCTCCAGATTTTAGCTCTTCTAAACTTACTTTCGATCCTGTGTATAGACACTATACAGCCATGTCCATATTTATTTTTCCATGATGTTTGTAATTAAGAAGTTTAAAATCTTCAAATTTAAAATCCTCTAAATTTTCTCTTTTAGTTATAATTTCCAATTTTGGAAACTCAAATGGTTTTCTTTGTATTTGTTGTTTCAATTGATCCACTTGATTCAAATATATGTGAACATCTCCCATAACATGTATAAATTCGGCTGGCTTTAGATTCGTTAGATGAGCTATTATACAAGTTAAAAGTGAATAACTAGCAATATTAAAAGGTACTCCTAACCCTATATCTGCTGATCTCTGATACATTTGAGAATACAATTCATTGTTTGCAACATAAAATTGAACCAAACAATGACATGGGGGAAGAGCCATTTTATCAATATCTAACGGATTCCAGGCACATAGTACAATTCTTCGATCATTGGGATTGGTTTTAATTTTTTCAATGACATTCAAGAGTTGATCTAAACCTTGATAACGAATATTCATATCAATATACTTTTCACCATAATGTCTCCATTGAAATCCATAGACAGGACCTAAATCACCTTCCTCTTTATCATAAAATCCTAGCGAGTCCAAGTATTCTCTGGAACTATGATCTTTCCATATTGTGATACCTTTTTTCTCCAACTCTTTTGAATTTGTAGAACCGCTTATAAACCATAATAATTCTTCAACTATTCCTCTCCAAAACATTTTTTTAGTTGTCAATAATGGAAATGTATTATTTCTAAGATTCCATCGCATATTCATTCCAAAGAGAGATAGAGTTCCAATACCTGTTCGATCCAATCTTTTATTACCATATTTTAATATATTTTGGATACAATCCAGATACTGATTTTCTTCCATCTGACCAAAGAGAAACTAAATTATAAATGAAAATGTTTAGCACTTTATATAGGAAATTTGAAAAAAAAAAAAAAAAAAAAAAAAAAAAAAAAAAAAATTTTTTTTTTTTTTTTTTTTTTTTTTTTTTTTTTTTAAATGAATTCGAGCAGGTTTACCTATCACTTGTTTTTCTTTTTCATAACTTGGACGTATAACTGTAATTGGTTCCAAATCCAAAGCATTATTATAACCTTCAAGATTTTTTTCACAATCTCTTCGAGTACAATCGCAAGTAAATACGTAAATATCTACTTCATCATGGGTTTTATCGGGATCCAATTTGTCCATGGCGGTATTCAAATCAAAGAGTATATGATAATCTACAACATCCGGAAGATTCGTTGCTCGCCAATCGTAATGTAATTTATAAATATATACTTTTTTAAAATTCAATAAACACACTCTTAAATACCAGATCTCCCATCCACTTTCATAACGACAATAAATAGGGATAGGTTTAAAAATACCATTCTCTTTTCGTTTGCACGCAAGAGTCACATTTCCTTGACAATTGTTGTTCGCTTCTTGTATTCCATCCACTCTTAAATCACATTTCACAACCATACCTATAATGGAGGATGGTACATTTCGTTCACAGAAAAATACATTTTCCTGAGAGTTGGGATTCTCTGGTTCTACTCTATCTTCATTTAAAATATTCATGACGTTGTTTTTTAAAGAGAATGATGGCTATAAAACATAAAAATATAGGTGAAAGAAACGTTTTATATACTTTTTAGGTTTTATTTAATTTGTAAGAGTCTAAATCGTACCAAAATAATATTTTGTCGTCGTCTTGAGTTACATAAATCCAACGACATGGATTTTTACGTGCAAATTTCAAACACATTCTTTTAATATGGGGCCAGGATGTAACTTTCACGTAATAGAGGTCTTGCTCAAAATCATGATCTATATGCGTCAAGTCTGGAATGACTGATTTGAGAGCATCTAAGGAATCTTTTCCTTTTAAAATAAACACATCATTTTGCCAAAATTTTAAAATTCGAGCGACATGTTCTGACGTAATAGACTCATTCGCTATAGCTAAATCCAAATCTTTTTGACAGTATCGTTTGTAATACATTATTAAACTTGGTCTTTGCAAAACTTTTATTTATAATAATATGTATATAAAAAAAAAAAAAAAAAAAAAAAAAAAAAAAAAAAATTTTTTTTTTTTTTTTTTTTTTTTT
Organism: Maratus speculifer; assembly: GCA_964019185.1. NCBI lineage: Eukaryota > Metazoa > Arthropoda > Arachnida > Araneae > Salticidae > Maratus > Maratus speculifer. Next base: position 218,791,206 of record OZ025301.1, on the reverse strand, counting down.
TTTTTTTTTTTTTTTTTTAGATATAACAAAAATGTACGGTAAGGTCTAATCCTAAAACTAATGCGCATAATGTTAATAAACAACAATCTTTTACACGCGTCCATTTTGAAACTTTTTTCATTTTATGATCCGCTGTATAAATCTTGGAGCCTAAAACATCCTTTTTTTCGTAAACATTTTCCGTTTCTTCCTCTGCTTCTTCTGAATTCAAATATATTTCATAGTCGTTGACAGTGACGGGTCTGTAAGCGAAACCGCGCTCATCGATCAGATAATACGGTTTCTTTTTTATTTTACATATTGGAAAATATTCATTTCCGTGGCGGTCCATGGGGTATCGCTGCCGACCGGACGCGTAACGTGCTACGATCATCTCGCCATCGTTTAAGTGAATCATTTGTTCACATCCTTTCCATTTCGGATAATATTCATTCCCTATCGCATCTTGTGCATAGAGAGGATAATTTAAGTGAGGATGGAGCACAAAAACAAATTCTGGTTTTGATTTGGGATAAATTTCGTTTCCGAGAACGTCTCGAGCATAACGCATTTTACCGAATCGGTCTTTGGCAAAAATAGGGTTACCCGTGGCATCGTAATTATATTGTTCCGAACCGTCTTTACGTTTAGGGTAGACTTGATCTCCGGCTGCATTGAAAGGGTAAGATTGGCGAGGTCGCGAAAAGAGAGGACAAGAAAACATGCTAATTTCCAGAACTCAATGAAATATGAAAAACATGTGAAGATTTGCTACTCGTGAAACAGACTGACCTGTCTTCACTGATGTAAAGAAATTATATAACTTTCAAAAAAAAAAAAAAAAAAAAAAAAAAAAAAAAAAAAAAAAAAAAAAAAATTTTTTTTTTTTTTTTTTTTTTTTTTTAATTTACGAAAATTGCTCTTGCCAATTTTTTTCACTATCACTTTTTCTAAAAGCTGCGGCAAGAGTAAGGTCTTCACTTAGTGGTTTAGAATCTAAACGAATTACATCTACTATTATATCTTTCAAATAATTATATGTTGCAGCATCTACTGCTCCGATAACTGTATCCCAACCACTTTTTGTAACTTGCATTTTTTTATAGATATCTTGAATTGTATTTCGAATTTCTGATATATCAACAGTGTAAGTATGCTTCAGTCCACGAGGTTTAGGAAAGTTGTTTACGGTGTAGTTGTAACTGAGATCATCGTGATAAAAATTAAGATTTTCTGTATTCAAACCGATTGAAATTGTGTCAAAAGGAGGAATGACGCATGTGAACGATACATGCCAGGGTATCCAATATCCTTTCTGTAAAATAAAAGTTATATGAGCAGTATAGTCGTAGTTTAACATTTTAAATGTTTTAATTAATAAGTATATACTACAGAAATCTATTATATATATATATATATATATATATATATATATTTAAAAAAAAAAAAAAAAAAAAAAAAAAAAAAAAAAACAATTATTGAGGAATTTTCTGTACCCGAGCAGGTTTACCTATTTCTTTTATATCTTTTTCATAACCTGGGCGAATAACCGTTATTTTTTCACAATTGATAATATTATAGCCTTCAGGATTTCCTTTACAATCGTCTCTGGTACAGTTGCAAGTAAATACGCACACATCTATTTTATCATAGACTTTGTCTGGATCCAATTTGTCCATGGCAGCATTCAAATCAAAAAGTATATTATATTCTGCGACATCCGGAAGATTGGTTTGATGCTTATCGTAATACAATTTATAAAGATACATTTTTTTAAAATTCAATAAACCCACTCTTAAATACCAGACATCCCATCCAATTTCATAATAGCAATAAATAGGGATAGGCTTAAAAATACCATTCTTTCTTTTGTAGGTAAGAAATATATTTCTCTGGCCAATCTCTTTTTGAATACCACCCACTCTTAATTCACTTTTCAGAAACCGAGATAGAATGGAAGGTGGTAACTTTTGTTCGCAGAAAAACAAGTTTTGGGAGTTGGGATCCTCATGTTCTAGTCTATCATCATTTAAAATATCTTTAGTATTCATGGTATTGTTTTTGAAGAAAGATGGTTACAAATAAATGTATAAAACCTTTATAATTGTAATTGTAATGTTTTATAACAATTTTTAATTCTCAAAAAAAATTCTCTCTTTTTTTTTCAGCATACAAACACTTGTATAACTTCTGAAATGTGTTGACGACATACAGGACACGTATCAAAGTTGTTTGCGCATGACTTGCAACATACGAAATGACCACAATTTCGAAAAAGTACTTTTCTTTTGTTTTCGCAGCAAATAAAACAGAGTAAGGGATCTTCTTTCTTTTTTTGAATTTTCGTAGAGCATGGTGAGGATTGATCAATATATTTTTCTGGTAACTTATCAGAAGTCTGGGGAATAGAATTGATACTTTTTCGGGCAAAGGCACAATGTGGGGATTGATTGACGTGTTTCTCCAGCTGTTCTTCAAAAGGTAAACTATCCTCAAAAGTAGCGTGACAATAAAAACAGGTGAATGTGTGTCCTTTTCCCATCCGATAAAAACCGTTGTTTACGAAATATTGTACATCTTGAAATTCAACGTTAGGTACACCCAAGCTGGGTCCGACCATTAATGAGGCCGGAGGCAACAGACCAGAGCTTTGAAAGACAATTAACTCATGAATAATACCACCAATTTTATATTTATTAGGTTCATAAGTTATTCGTCTATCTACTATCACGTACATAATACCCATAAATTTACCCAGTTGGAGCAAATCTTCTTGTAAATTTCTAGCGAATGTGTTTTTCATGTTATTTCCATCAAATACTCTTAAACTGTTTACACACCAATTTTTATCAGCGATTGGAACTTTATGATCCGAGTGTTTTTGTGTACAGCTATGACAAAACCTCGGATTACAAACTCTAATAAAAAATCGACCACCAACATTAAGTTTACTTTCTGAATCAACTCGCATAGACGATGCGATAAGTCGAAGAGGTTCACATTCTCGAGAAATTATAGAAAAATCATATCCTTTTCTTTCGAGACACCATTCACCAGCTACGATAACATGGTACATTTCATTTGGGCATTTTAGCGTTTCGATGCTAAAATACCCCCCAAGAACCCTTTCAAACATTTCGTTACAACGGAAACGACCTCCCGAATATGTAGCATTTCCCTTCGAATGCAGCTGATAAACATGAGTGTTTTCAATACGAGATTTCCATTCGGGTGTAATTAAATTTAAAGCGTGCGTTCGTTTTTCCAAATCTTGTACTGCATTTGAAAGCACCCTATTACTCTGGATACTTGCAACCACGAGAGAATAATCCATAACAATAAAAGATGTATCTTCTTTCTATTTTATATTTAAAAAAAAAAAAAAAAAAAAAAAAAAAAAATTTTTTTTTTTTTTTTTTTTTTTTTTTTTTTTTTTTTTTTTTTTTTTTTTTTTTTACATGCCCGCATCACTTTTATTAGATAAGAAATTTTTAAAAATGTTTGGGAAAATGGTATTATAAATTTAAGTATTTATAACCCACTAAATCTTTCATCTTTTCAGTAACTATTAAAACATCTTTTTCGACGTGAGGAACAGGTTGACCATACATTTGAGGTATTATTGGAAAAACTCTAACTTTATGTGGCCAATGATTGCAAGTTCTCCTTTCTTCAAAATAACGAATCCTCTTTTCAATTTGTGATTTTTTTGCGAGAGTAGCTGGAGTCATACAAACATAAGGCGCACACCGAATATTTATATTTAATCTGCCTCTCTGAGGTTCAACCCCTTGATGAATAGTTCGACTATCCCATAACACTAATGAACCAGCTTTTGCTTTAACACAAATATCTGAAGCGAGTCCCAAGTTTTGAATGTAAAAATCTTTTTCTTCTGCAGTTAGCTTGTGCCAATCGCTCGAATCTTTTATTTGAAATTTTTCTTGAAACTTTCCATGTAATTGATGACTTCCTTTTAATACTCTTAAAGTTGCATCTCCTTCATTCACATCATAAATATTTACTAAACCTTGTACACATTCAAAATTATTTCGTTTAAAACATTGATCGCTATGAAACCATTCTTTATTTTCATTATACCAACCTCGGTTTGTATATTCACATGGAAGAGAAACGCTGATTCCATCAAAACTTGTTAATAAATCGCATGTATTCCATATTGATGCAAACTTTTTAATTACGTTTTCGTTTTGCCGTATATCCCACGATAATGGATTTTGCCCAAAATCCCAATGCTGAAATAACATTCCGTGTTTAGGCATCAATTGAAATAATGAGACAAAAGTATCCGGTTTATTTTGTTCGACAGGCTTCTTTAAATGTTTGGTTTTGTAATTAAGCCATTCCCACATCAGTTTTTTGAGTTTAGTAATGTCATCGTCATTTAAAACATTTTCCACAATTTCAACCCCGTCATTTTTTAAAGTATAATTTTTACAATCATCATAAAATAACATTTTTAAAAACTTGAATTATTTTGTAATATGCAAGGTTTCATTATAATTCTCCTAATATATATTTAAAAAAAAAAAAAAAAAAAAAAAAAAAAAAAAAAAAAAATTTTTTTTTTTTTTTTTTTTTTTTTTTTTTTTTTTTTTTTTTTTTTTTTACAATTATTGTTATTTTTTTTAAACTTTTATTGGTATTTTTTGCATTTCTCTTTCACTTTTTTCTCGATAATCTTCGCTAAAATATGCATTCGCCTTATATAGGTATTCTTTACAAGTGTACAAGCTCATTATGGGTTTAAAAATATTGAAAATTTTCTCCAATTCTTTTCTGACATTTATACCAAATACTTCTGGAATTTCATTTTTCTGTTCAAAAATATACATGTTTAAGAAACATAGTAACTGATCGCTATTATCTGGATATTTTTGATAATTTTCACAAAATCTTTTGAATAAACGTACGTAAGAGCGTTTTTGTACATTATATTCACCGATACATTCTTTCCAATATTTACCGGTGATTGGACATGTTATATACGGATGACATGTTTGGGGATTTATCTGAACATGAGATAACATGTCAATTTTAGAGTCTTCGTCTTCATATAGGCTAATGCTTTCGGTTTTCATCGTTTTAAAGTTAACAAAGTAATCTTTTGCTTTCAGAGATTTTACATATACATCCAAAACTTTTTCCAAACTGAAATGAGAAAGAAACTTCAATTCTTTAGGGGGTTCATGAGTGAGTTGTTTTTTTTCTCTTAACAAAATGATTTGAAATGCCTTTTCCAGACCAACTACTTCTTCATGACGAAAATAATGTGATAAAATACGAAAAATGGCCGTTTTATCACGCCTTAACATATGCCATAATTGCCATTCAGGTAATTCAGGAGGATCGGTGTAGTCTTTTTCGTAAACATTTCTGTAAAATTCAAGAAAAACTCCTGATATGAAATCCGGCTTTCGAAGCACATTCTTTCGGTTGTTGGGAAACGCTTTATGGCATACGTGAGCGACATACCAGAAACAACAATTTAAATCTTCCACTATAATTGGATTTAGATAAGGTACCAGAGTTATGAAATACTTATCCTGTTGGCCTAAAAACCGAATTTCTTCAAAGAAAACGTCTTTCATTTCTGGAAATCTTCTCAAAGCCATTATGTATAGAAAAATCATATGCCAAAGAATAGGTTTTCCGGGCAATCTGTTTTGAAAAAAAGTTGATAAAACATAATTGTTATGCTTAATCATATCTTGCACATCAATACTATCATTATGTAGTACGTAAACGCCTTGCAAACTGTCTCTGGAGAAAGGAGATACTTTAGGATTCTCGAGTCGAGTATACACATTTTTATAATCCATTACGTACGGTTCTATTCTTTTGACGATTCGTTCGATAAGGGTATCGGATTCTAAGAGTGCAAATGGATTTCGCAAAATTTTTTTATCGAGCCAAACGTCATCCGTGCAAATTTTGAGAGGAATGCAAGGAAGTTTACAGTGTTGCAACAAAATATCGCAAGTTAAGAGTTTGCTATCTAATGGCGGTTCGTTTTCCTCTTTTCGATTACCTTCAACCTGCTCTTCCTGTTTTTCTTCGTCACATACCAAAGTATAGTTTGTGGCTGGTTTAAAATGTTCCAAAGAATAAGTATCTATGTTTTCATCGAATAATTTTAAAATGTCAGACATTTTACTTTGAAAATGCGATTTTTCAGAATTATATGAATGCTTTCTAACATAATCGATACATCCTTTTACATTTTTTTTAATATAAAACGATTGAATTTTTAGTTTATTTTCGAAATGTTCTTTTAAAATGCGATAAGTGAGTAAATTTAGCTGATTTTTTAACTCTGATTTATTCACGTTGGGTGAATTGATTTGAGTTAAGATGGTTGCTTTAAACGAATCATCACGCATAATATACTTATAGGTGATGTTATCAAAGTTAATTAAACCCGGTTCCACGCAACCTACGAAATTTTGATTGATTTGAATAGTCTTAGGATAATCCGCAAACAGATCGGTAAATTTCAAATTCATCAGAGATTCAATGCCGATATAATATAAACGAACTTTTTCAAACTGAAGATTTTTCCTTTTCAAAACATAACGACAATCGCGGACATCTGTTTCGAAAATACATCCATCGGTAAAAATGTATAACTCAATGGGGTTATCAGTCGGCAATTTTTCTATAAAACAACGAGGTGTAGTACACCCACTAGACTTGAAATTGCAAATATTTTTAGTTATTTCATGAACAATTTGATTATATGTAACTTTATCATTCCAATAAATTACACGTATTGGCGGATTTAAATGAATTAAAACTTGATGTATTGTTTCTCTATAACGCGAGGCATAGCGATCGTCCCTGGTAGAGCCACTGGTATCAATAGCGACAACAATCATGTTGAACAACGACTGGTAAGGATGAATGTATAAATTGAAACATTTGTAACCTCTTTTATATAAAAATGCATACATATTTAAAAAAAAAAAAAAAAAAAAAAATTTTTTTTTTTTTTTTTTTTTTTTTTTTTTTTTTTTTTTTTTTTTTTTTTAGGACATCAAAGATACAAGTACATTATTTTTGATTTTTCAATTCCAATCTTAAAACCTCATTTTCTCTTTCCAACACTTTTATATGTTTTTTTTGTAGCCGTTTCAATTCTTCTTCAGATTCTTTCATACGCCTTTTCAACTGACGATTTTCATCTCTCAAGTAATCTTGATCATACTTGTATTCATCCAGTTCGTCGTTGGCTCGAGACAATTTCGATTCCAAGTCCAGAATTTGATCTTTCAGGGGTTTTGCCGAATTGATAAATTTCTGTTGCAATGGAGTCGGGATCCAAATTTCTCGTCCAATGCAATCGAAAAACAGGTTTCCTCGATGTGCCTGATCCATCACCCAATCGTCCTCGTCCTCCTCCTCCTCCTCCTCCTCATTTGTTTCCTCGAAATACAGTTTTTGGCCTTTCAGCAGACACACGTACTTATCGGTCGGCTTAGAAACGGGTCGATAGTTTTTCTGAACAGGCAACACGATGTTCTTCCCCAAGTCCGGCAGATTAGAAATTCGAATTCCCCAGACGCCGTGATATTTTTCCGCCCAGGGAACGAGCAGGCTCGGATCCACGACGCTGTACTCCTGATTCACAAATTCCAATAATCCTCCGTCCCACTGGGCGGCCAAGACCAGGCGGTAGAGCGGCGGCAGAGACAGGGCCACGTAAAAATGTCGGTCGGTCGCACCTTGAACTTCCAGCGGATTTTCGAAAGTAAAACTGCATTTCGATTTACGTTGACTGAAATGGCCGAGTAAATTGACCAACTGCATCGGACTTTCGATCGTCTCTTTACGAACGTGCAGATTCTTTTTAGGGCACTCGATTTTCTTCCAGACGCGTTTCGCGACACTCGACTCGGAAACGACAATCATGTGTCGATGGACTTTGGCCGCCCCGCCGCCGCCGCCGCCGTCGCAATAACAGAAAAACGGCAAAGTACGCGATTTACCGTCGTCCAGAGCTTGAAGTAGAGGCAGGTAGGCGACCGGTGTCACCATGACGTGACACCACTCGGTCTTTTTCCACAGACTCAGATACAGGTGCAGGCAGGAGACGGCCAGATTCAGACTCGCGTCTCGATAGGGTACGGCGGCGGTCGGCGAACTCAGAGTCGGAGGCCAGACGGGAAGCGCCGGCATCTCGGGAATCGGAGAATACTTGTCAAAGTACGTGTCGGCTTCGCACATGGGCGTCAAGTCCATGAGAGTCGGTACCTCCGAACGGGGGAAGGACAAAGTCTCGCGGGCCCGTGATTTCGTAAAGTCCTTGAAACACTTTAACAAATGCGCGACGTCTCTTTCGCCTCGGAACCAAACGGTGTTGCCCAAACACCAGACGCAGCATTTCTCATCGTCGAGTTGATGCCGGACGTTGCAATGTTTTTCAAACTCTAAAGGCACCAGTACCTCGTTGCAGTGGGGACAGGGAAACGGAACGTTGTTGTTTCTCATAAGTTTCCAGTAAACGTACAGTTGAGGCATGATGAACGCGAGATTGAAAAAAATGGAACGGTATGAGGAGGAACAGAATGGAAGGACCTTTTATACACACCCGTAAACTAAAAAAAAAAAAAAAAAAAAAAAAAAAAAAAAAAAAAAAAATTTTTTTTTTTTTTTTTTTTTTTTTTTTTTTTTTTAAATAGTGCTTGCTAGCCGGCTACTCGTAATATTGCAATAATTAACGTGGGTCTATGGGTGGTTTATTGAGCAAAGGAACTTTGTGATAAGCCATGGTTCCAACTTCAATGCCCGCACAAGGATATTTTATTAAATTAGAAGAATGTTTATGTAAGCAATCAATGACATCAACTCCCGTTGGTAGCCAAATTTTGGAAACATTCTCGAATCCACATATCTGTTTGAAAAAATGATACTGATAATCTCCTCGAACTTTGAATTGTACTTCTTTAGGGAAAATATGATAAATATAATGAATATAATGATATAATTGAGTTAACCAGATGTCTGGATGAAGTTTATACTGAGCAACTGGCACGACAGATGAATGCCTGCGATCAGTACGACTATAGAAACGATCTTTATTTTTGAATCGAGATTTGGTGTTTGCCATATCTCTCATTGTCTGAACATAATACTCTGGTGGCGGTGCGATTTGAAAGATGTAAATGTGATTCGGAGATGCAGCGAATGCAATTTCCATTGGAAATATCATATCATCATAACAAGTCATGCAAACAGCTTCAGCAAAAACAGACATGTTTGTGAAAAAATGACAAAGCTATATGAAGGTTATTCTTAAAATTTCGCATATTTATATACTAAAAAAAAAAAAAAAAAAAAAAAAAAAAAAAAAAAAATTTTTTTTTTTTTTTTTTTTTTTTTTTTTTTTTTTTTTTTTAAGATTGTTGACTTTTCCAGTTCTTAAAACAAGAATCTTAATTAAAATTATTTGAGGAAAAATGAGGATTTTATGCAGTCGAGTTTGAAGACAAAATATTTTCAAAGTCTCGTGTCACGAAAAAACACAAAGTCCACAAGCATGTCGATTTTCATCAAAGTCTCGATTTCTGAAAAACTTTCAAAGTCCGAAATCAGTTCATAGAGCGTGTGAAATATTTTCAAAGTCCGAAGTCAGTTTATAGAGCGTGTGAAATATTTTCAAAGTCCGAAGTCAGTTTATAGAGCGTGTGAAATATTTTCAAAGTCCGAAGTCAGTTTATAGAGCGCGTGAAATATTTTCAAAGCCCGAGAATTATTTCAGAGTCCGGCAAAATTTTTCAAAGTCAGGAATTATTTCAAAGTTCGGGTTCAAGCGAGAGAAACGGAAGAGCAACCGCCAACCGCCAGAAGCCAACTGATCTGGTGAAACAATGTCACTCCTTAAATAAAAAAAAAAAAAAAAAAAAAAAAAAAAAAAAATTTTTTTTTTTTTTTTTTTTTTTTTTTTTTAACAATTTACGAAATATTTTCAAAGTGGAAAATTATTTCAAAGTTTGGTTTCAGTCAAATATTCCAAAACGTACAAATAACAAAATTTTTCAAAGTCGAAAATTATTTCAAAGTTCGGATTCAGTTAAGTATTGAGAAATATAAAAAATGAGGAATATTTTCAAAGTTTTTAACATAGTCAAGCATGAACACGAAATAATTTCAAAGTCTCGTGTCGCGAAAAAAACACAAAGTCCACAAGCATGTCGATTTTCATCAAAGTCTCGATTTCTGAAAAAGTTTCAAAGTCTGAAGTCAGTTTATAGCGCGTGTGAAATATTTTCAAAGTCGAGATTTCAAAGTCGGGAATTATTTCAAAGTCCCACAAAATTTTTCAAAGTCAAGAATTATTTCAAAGTTCGGTAAAATTTTTCAAAGTCGAGAATTATTTCAAAGTTCGGTAAAATTTTTCAAAGTCGGGAATTATTTCAAAGTTCGGCTTCAAGAGAGAGGAACGGGAGAGCAGCCGCCCGGCAGCGCTGCATGGTGCCAACTGATCTGGCGAGACAATGTCATTTCCGTCTACAAGAAAAAAAAAAAAAAAAAAAAAAAAAAAGTTTTTTTTTTTTTTTTTTTTTTTTTTTCACTTAAGGTGCCTTTTCAAACAAGCCTTCCTCTTATCGACGTGCTCTCCTGTCTCTGCGGTTGTCTCGCGATTTTGTCCTTACCTGTAATGCATTGTTACGTGCTCAGTTAAGTACTCAGAAAAGTAAAAATGAGGAATTTTTTCAGTTTTTAACATAGTCGAGTATGAACACGAAATATTATCAAAGTCTCGTGTCGCGAAAAAAATACAAAGTCCAAAAGCATGTCGATTTTCATTAAAGTCTCGATTTCTGAAAAAGTTTCAAAGTCGATATTTCAAAGTTCGGGAATTTCAAAGATTGGCAAAATTTAATAAAGTCCGGAATTATTTCAAAGTTCGGCAAAACTTTTCAAAGTCGGGAATTATTTGAAAGTTCGGCTTCAAGCGAGAGAAACGGAAGAGCAGCCGCCCGGCAGCGCTGCATGATGCCAACTGATCTGGCGAGACAATATCAGTTCCTAAAAAAAAAAAAAAAAAAAAAAAAAAAAAAAAAAAAAAAAAAAAATTTTTTTTTTTTTTTTTTTTTTTTTTTTTTTTCGTAAAACAGTAACATTGTCTTCCAGATCAGTTGGCATCTGGCAGCGCTGCCGGCGGCTGCTCTTCCATGTTCTTGCTTGAAGCCGAACTTTAAAATAATTCCCGACTTTGAAAAATTTTGCCGGACTTTGAAATAATTCCCGACTTTGAAAATATTTCACACGCGTTATAACTGACTTCGAACTTTAATTTTTTTTTTTTTTTTTTTTTTTTTTTTTTTTTTTTTTTTTTAAGCTAAAGGTCATTGACCTTTCCAGTTGTTAAAACAAGAATTTTAATTAAAATCTTATTTGTAATTTTTTAAATCGTTTTTTCTAAAAAAAAACAAGTTATGAATTATTTTGAAGAAGCCTTAACCGATAGGCGGTCGACTATTCTCTACGGTTCTTTTGGTCGATATCCCCACATCGTTCAGAATTATTTGAATCTCATTCAAGATTTAGAATCCGCATCAAAGTACGAGCCTATTTTTTGGTATCGTAAAAAACGTCTTTTGTACATTATAATTGAACCCGCTTTCGATGAGACGATACCCTCACATCAATGGAATCTTGTTCTGACGAGTCATTTGCGTCTTTCTTATGATCCACTTCGCACTCGAATTGTGGATAGTCATTTTTCACTCGAAAGAATAATCCCTTATCCCATAGAATCTTTCGCCGATCAAGCGATCGTCGTACCCCCTACCTCACATCACCCTAACACGCCTTTTTTAAGCGAATCCTCTCGGATCGATTTAAAGGACGTAGAAGATTCGCACGAAGCCTATCTACGTCTTTTGTGTCTTTATGACATCTTGCGACCCTCTTCGGAATGGTCTTTATCCATTCGAGTAAAACTGAAACAAGATCTCTTGAAAGATATCCCGAAAACGGGTCCTTACGATTCTCATTTACGCAAAGTGTTGGAAAACGAATGTCGATTTAAAAACAAATAAATAAATGAAAAAAGAGTTTAATTTTTTTCCAAGAGGATTGTTTTTTTACGTTTGCACGGCTGCTGTTGCTGCTGCTGCATTTTGGCCTTGCGTTCGGCCGCCACTAGTGTCATGGTCTCTTCTCCTACCATTTCTGCGTACATCGAAATATACATTTCGAATTCGGTGTCGAGATCGGGAGAGCACGGTTCCCCTTCATTCAAAAGAAATGCTTTTTCGACAATGTCTCTAATTTTTTCAGGTTCCGAATGGTATGCGTACAAGGCTCTCACGGCATCGTTGTGTTTTACGAATTGGGGCGAAAAGGCATCTTGAACATAGTGTTTGGGGTGAGTTCCAAGAAGACCGTCGACGGCAAACCATTTACAGGCGACTTTAGGATTATATTTGTACCAACAAGAAGCAAATTTTGTTAACTCGGTCACGTTGGGGTTGTCTTTAGAGAGAACGCGTTCGACGCATATCTTTTCATCGTGCGACAGAGTCGATCTTTTCTCGAGATAGGCGTCTAAAATTTCATCGTGCCATTTACTGAAAAGAAGAGTCTTTTCAAAATAATAAGGTGCAACACGCGTCTTGTCGATAATTTTTTTATACAAACGTTGGATTATAGTTTCCTGAGTTACAAACTGGTTTCTATTTAACAGTACTTCTTGATAAATTGCTTCAGAAATGAGTTGGTCGATACGATCCATAGCTAGAAGAGAAGTGGAATGCCGGTGAGGATGTTGATACTTATATATTAAAAAAAAAAAAAAAAAAAAAAAAAAAAAAAAATTTTTTTTTTTTTTTTTTTTTTTTTTTTTTTTTAATAAAACTAATTAAAAAATTAAAACTAATCCCAATGATCGAAGAATTGTACTATGTGCCTGGAATCCGTTAGATATTGATAAAATGGCTCTTCCCCCATGTCATTGTTTGGTTCAATTTTATGTTAAAAAAAAAAAAAAAAAAAAAAAAAAAAGAATAATTTTTTTTTTTTTTTTTTTTTTTAACAAATAAATAGAAATAAAATAATCATTGCAAGTAACAGGATTGGGAAAATGTAATAAATATAACCAATTGAATTTTGAGAATTTTTGAGGGATAATGGTTCTTCTAATGGATTAACTTTATGAGATATTGGTTCTTCTAATGGATTAACTTTATGAGATATTGGTTCTTCTAATGGATTAACTTTATGAGATATTGGTTCTTCTAATGGATTAACTTTATGAGATATTGGTTCTTCTAATGGATTATCTTTGTGAGATAATGGTTTTTGTAATGGTTTTTCTTTGGGAGATAATGGTTTTTGTAATGGTTTTTCTTTGGGAGATAATGGTTTTTGTAATGGTTTTTCTTGGTTAGATAATGGTTTTTGTAATGGTTTTTCTTGGTTAGATAATGGTTTTTGTAATGGTTTTTCTTGGTTAGATAATGGTTTTTGTAATGGTTTTTCTTGGTTAGATAATGGTTTTTGTAATGGTTTTTCTTGGTTAGATAATGGCTTTTGTAATGGTTTTTCTTTGTTAGATAATGGCTTTTGTAATGGTTTTTCTTTGTTAGATAATGGCTTTTGTAATGGTTTTTCTTTGTTAGATAATGGCTTTTGTAATGGTTTTTCTTTGTTAGATAATGGTTCTTCTAATGGTTTTTCTTTGTTAGATAATGGTTCTTCTAATGGTTTTTCTTTGTTAGATAATGGTTCTTCTAATGGTTTAACTTTGGAAGGTAATGGTTCTTCTAATGGTTTAACTTTGGAAGGTAATGGTTCTTCTAATGGTTTAACTTTGGAAGGTAATGGTTCTTCTAATGGTTTAACTTTGGAAGGTAATGGTTCTTCTAATGGTTTAACTTTGGAAGGTAATGGTTCTTCTAATGGTTTAACTTTGGAAGGTAGTGGTTCTTCTAATGTTTTAACTTTGGGAGGTAATGGTTCTTCTAATGGTTTAATATTGGAAGGTAATGGTTCTTCTAATGGTTTAATATTGGAAGGTAATGGTTCTTCTAATGGTTTAATATTGGAAGGTAATGGTTCTTCTAATGGTTTAATATTGGAAGGTAATGGTTCTTCTAATGGTTTATCGTTGTTAGATAATGGTTTTTTTAATGGTTCATCTTTGTTAGATAATGGTTTTTTTAATGGTTCATCTTTGTTAGATAATGGTTCGCATTTCACTTTGTCGATCGTCGGCATCCATTTTCCGTTATCACCGCAAAATAGAAATTTTTCTCCTGTCAATTTATATCCGTCTTTACACTCATATTCCACTTTACTGTTAAATGTAAAATCCGAGCCCGTTCTCGTTGCGTGAGGCACCTGGCCCGGGTCACCACAAGTCACAGGGACACACTCCGTAGTTGTTTTCCATACCGCAGAATTACCATCTAGCTTACAAATAAAAATGGGAGACGTTGATCCGAAAAGAACAGGGTTATCTTGGAATTTGTAACCTGTAGTGCAATAAAAGGGTATGTCCGTGCCTATAGGGAACGGTGGCCTTTTATGAGCATCATGTATTAACGAAAAATTTTTTCCCGTAGGATAGTCTTCGCATTGAAATGACATTTCCTACTCTTTCTTTTTTTAAGTCCAAAAAACGAGGTTCCAAACCGATTTTTAAATATAAATGCATATTTAATCTTTACATTTGTATCATTAAGTATTTAAGGCCCAAAATAAATTTTCCAATTGTTTAGCTCCTGAAAATTACTAGTTGGGAGCTATCTCCAGGAAATATATTTAAAATATATTAGAATAAAGGGATAAAGAAGACGAATACTTAAAGACATCTTCAAGGATTCAACACAGAATAGCCTGTATCGATTTTTAATTTTATAGACGCCAGAAAAAAATGTGAGTTTTCTCCAAGAAATTATATTTAATAACATATCAGAATAAAGAGATAAAGAAGACGAATTTTTAATGAAATTTTGAATGATCAAACGCGGGTTTTCTAATAATACAGCTCATGACAATTACTTTATGGGAGAAGTATTGAATAATAATAATAATAATAATAATAATAATAATAATAATAATAATAATAATAATAATAATAATATATATATATATATATATATATATATATATATATATATATATAGGTTAAAGGTCAAATGTCATTGACCTCTATAGATTTAAAATTTTATTAACGCCAGAAAAAAGTTATGAGTCAAAGTTTATATTTATTAACACGCCTGAATAAAGAAGTAAATAAAACAAGTATAAACATAGATTTTTCTAATGTTATAATTCCAGAAAATTACTTTAAGGGAGAAGTATATATATATATATATATATATATATATATATATATATATATATATATATATATATATAGGGTTAAAGGTCAAAGGTCATCGACCTCTATAGATTTTTAATTTTATTAACGCCAGAAAAAAGTTATTAGTCAAAATTTATATTTATTAACACGCCTGATTAAAGAGGTAAATAAGACAAGGATCGACATAGATTTTTCTAATGTTATAATTCCAGAAAATTACTTTAAGGGAGAAGTATATATATATATATATATATATATATATATATATATATGGGTTAAAGGTCAAAGGTCATTGACCTCTATAGATTTTTAATTTTATTAACGCCAGAAAAAAAGTTATTAGTCAAAATTTATATTTATTAACACGCCTGATTAAAGAGGTAAATAAGACAGATTTTTCTAATGTTATAATTCCAGAAAATTACTTTAAGGGAGAAGTATATATATATATATATATATATATATATATATATATATATATGGGTTAAAAGTCAAAGGTCATTGACCTCTATGGATTTTTAATTTTATTAACGCCAGAAAAAAGTTATTAGTCATATTAGTCAAAATTTATATTTGTTAACACGCTTGATTAAAGAGGTAAATAAGACAAGGATCGACATAGATTTTTCTAATGTTATAATTCCAGAAAATTACTTTAAGGGAGAAGTATAAAAAAAAAAAAAAAAAAAAAAAAAAAAAAAAAATTTTTTTTTTTTTTTTTTTTTTTTTTTTTTTTTTTTTAAAGATGTACTAAATCTAAAGATTAATGACCTTTTTAAAAAATACATTTTGCATAAACAAAGTTTGTGAGTTCCCTTTTCATAATTCCATTAGCCAAATCGTTGTTGTAATTTGGTAAATTACTTTGTTTTGCACGAGTTAAATTTATTTTTACAATTTTGAAAAAAAAAGTGTTCTACGTGTCGACCATAAATAAAAAGAATCATGAATGATTTACCCACTGCTCAAAATGGTACGTTCACCTCCGTTGACCAACCACCCTACTCGGAAGGTAACAGGGCTACGTTAAATTGTAATCAGGGTTATACTCCGCAGGGTGTAACGGAATCAGTTTTAGAATTGGCCGGTACTGATCTCAAGTGGAATCCTCCCTCTGCCACCTGCGTTCCTTTTCTCGACACACTGCCTGACGCCGTCAACGGTACTTTTAGCAGCACGGCCAAATCTCCTTTTATAGAGGGTCATAAAGCCACGTTGACATGTAATGCTGGTTACGTTGCGATCGGACCCACGGAATCTGTCTTGGAGTCGTCTGCCGTCAACGGTCTTTTAAAATGGAATCCCGCTTCTGGTCTCTGCACCGTGCCGATACCGGATCTTCCCCGAGTGTCCAACGGCCGCTTCGAAAGCAATAGCGTTGCTCCTTTCCAGCTGGATGACGAGGCCACGTTAAATTGCGATGCCGGTTACGAGCCCAATCACGTTACAATTAAAGTCGTGTTGGACGGGAATCAATTAAAATGGGATCCCGCAACTGCCAGTTGTAATCCCGTCGTTTGTCCGGATCCTCCAATGATCGACCACGGTATCATCGATGGACATTCGTTTACCTATCCCAACCAAATCGAGTACAGTTGCGAAGTGGGTTATACACTCACGGGTCACGCCACCGGTATTTTCCAGTGTTCGGAAAAGGGCACGTGGCAAGATGACATTCCGCAGGACCTGCTCTGCACACCCGTCACGTGTCCCCCGCTCTATCCCCCGCTTAACGGGCAGATGCAATGTCCGAGCCGCGATTATAATGAGACTGCAGTTTTTACTTGCGATGCGGGATACAAATTGGAGAACGCGAGTAACGGAACACGCGTCTGTCTGGCGGACGGCACTTGGAGCGGAGACGATGCCAAATGCGTACCTCTAGTGCCTTGCGAACTGACATCTGAGATGAAAAAGTTTAATATTAAAACGATCACACCGTCTACCATAATACTGGATTGCGGGAACGGAAGAGAGCATACTATTTTATGCGAAAATTTAAAATGGTTAAAAGATCCTCCCTACTGCGAGTACGATTCACTACAGATCCAGGGAGGAGGGGGTGGTGGTGTAACCGTCCATGTCCAACACGTCGATCCGAATGCTAATAAAAATACAAATGTAACCTATCGACTCGCCGCCGATTCAGCCACCGCTCCAAATAATAGCAGTGGGACGACTAGTAAGAATCCGGCATCTACTTCTGGAGCAACAGCAGGAAAACCCGTGGCGGCATCTCCATTCTCTTACGGTTATTGGATAGTCGTGATAATCATCGCGATTGTCACCAGTGTGCTCGTTTGGTTCGGTACGCGTTTTTGGTTAAGGAATCGTACTAGGCTTGGTACTGTTAAAATTTAAAAGAAATTATATTTACAGTACCAAGACGGTATCTCTACAGTCGACAGCAAAATAAGTTGAGCGCCGGACCCACCTCAGAATTTTACATTTTCACGTTTTGCGAAAAAAATATATATTCAAAGTTATAGAGAATAAATTGTTAAAGTAATATTTTGGTATATTCTCTCTCCCCTCCCCCCTCCTCCAACGTTGGTAACATCTCAAACACAAAAAAAATATGGGTCGAAGGAAATTTTCCTTCGACCCATTTTCTTTTTTTTTAACTCTTCCTGAACAGAAATATTCGAAACAATATCGGGTTTTTTTTTTCTGAAAAAAAAAAAAAAAAAAAAAAAAAAAAAATCATTTTCTCAATTTATGCACTGAGCTATCATTTCTCCCAATAAAGAAAAAAAAAAGACCAGTTATCGCGCATCTCTTTTTCCATCATCACCACCATCCATCCATCCATCCATCCTGTTATTATTATTTTTGTTTCGTTACTCGTTGAGGGGAGGATGCGGCGGCGCGGTGGCAGAGACACGCACTTACGGATATTCCCCATCCTTAACTTTTTTACCCTCCCTTCTTCTTCTCAAAGTGGTTTCTTCTCGCATTCGCTCTTTTTTTTTGTTTACTCCCTCTCTCTCCCGTCGTCCTCCGGTTTGCTGCGCTCGCTCATCATAGTCCCGCCTCTTCACACACACAAACACAAAAAATATAAACTCGTTTCGTATATGTGGACAAGTAACCTGGGCGCGTGTTTTACTCTCTCTCTCTCGCCAAACGCGCGCACACAACGACGACAAACCATCATGGCTTTCTGCATCCAGTACAAACCGAATCCTTACCAACATTACGTCTTGACCGGGTTCGTGGGATTCGACGAGTCCCTCTACTGGTTCACGTCCGACCTCAACCGCATCCTGGGAATTTTTCATCGCGACTACAGCAGCAGCGTGCGCGTAAGACACGTGGCCGCGACTCTGAAGGACGCGTTGTTGCCATCTTTCCTGTCACAAAACGCGTCGAGAAAACACGTCACGAGTCACGAATCCGCGACCAAACTCTTGCTGGCGAGTCCCGTCGAAGCGGTCCAGGAATTTGCTCGAAAACTGGATTCGCCGGAAACGTACGTCCGAGTGCTGGCCGAGCACGATCCCGCGGATTTCCAGAATCTCACCCAACTGATGATCGTGAACGAAATGACCATCACGGACATGTTGACGCTCGACCTGTTTTTCGTGTGGTTTACTTTTTTCAAAAAAAAAGCGGTCGACAAGTTGTACAAGACGCACGTCGATCGCACGACGGAAGAAGAAATCCTCTTGCGGCAGCAACAACCTCAGTCGTTACAAGTAGCAGTGGTCGAACCGCAACAACGACAACAACAACAACAACAACAACAACAACCAGAGCCACAATCGCAGCAGCAGCAACAACAGCCGCAGCCGCAAAACAGTGTCATGTCGACGACTCCGGTCGCAAAGACTGCTCCCATGGATTATGCTAAAATATTGAGATATAATACAGAAGGATATCCCACAATATTATTGCTAACGTGGAAAGGTATCACCAAAAAATTTTACTGTCTTGAAAGTAATGAAATAATACCCCGATTCATAAAAGTACATATATAAACTGAAAAAAAAAAAAAAAAAAAAAAAAAAAAAAAAAAAAAAAAAAAAAAAACTTCTCCTGAGGAGGTAAAAAAATGGGCTAAAAGAGTCGTGCGTGTAAACAACAAAGCACGACTCTTTTAGCCCATTTTTTTGCAAACAACTCATGACCAACGTTGGCATCTTTTTTTTCTCCTAATAATTAAAAATAACTCTGTTTGAAGAGGCAAAAGAGTGGGCTAAAAGAGTCGTGCTTGCATAACAAACGAAAAAAAAAAGCACGGCTCTTTTAGCCCATTTTTTTGCAAACAACTCGTGACCAACGTTGGAAACTTTTTTTCCATAAAAAAAATAAGTGTAAAATAAAAAGATCTATATGATTCAAAACTCTATACATAAGTGCAATTCTTTGTTTTTTTTTACTTTTAACCTATTGTTTTTTTTTATTTACAAAAAAAAATTGCAATCAGGCTCATGTTGGAATCGCGACTTTTAAAAAAAAAATAGTAATCGATTGATACCTAACATTGAAAAAAAAATACATAATAGTTCTTTCATTTTGTTCTTCCCCCCTCCCCTTTTTTTACTTTCTTTAGAGATGATGTGAATAATTTATTCATCTTTTGAGTATGCGAGCGAGAAACACACCTCTTCCTCTTTGCCTAGCAAACGGGTTTTCTTCTTCTTCCCCCCCCCCTCCTACTTCTCCAATCGCCACTGATGCGGAATTTTTCTTTTCTTTAGTAACATGTGCGCGCTGTTTTTCGACTTTGATTCTCTCATTATTTTTTTTTTCTACTCACCCGCGTGCGTGTGTATCCACCACCACCACCCCTCGTTTACCGAGAGAGAGAAATCATAGACTATAAAACAACTCGCTCGTCGGGGTTTTTTCTTCATTCGCGTGCGAACTAATCGAGAGCCCTCCTTTCCAATAAAAGATGCTGTTTCAAGTGAGTTTCGACAAAACGAGTGGTAAATTGTGGGGCGTGATCGGCAATAAGGGAAACTTGTACTGGGGAGCCGTTTCTGTGGCCAGATACTTGAATTATCGATCTCCCTATCACTTTGCTCGCAATCATTCGACCACCAAAGTGAAAGACGTCACCAGCGAGTACTGGACTCGGGGTTTGGAAAAATCTCTTTTGAAATTGCAGCTCTTCACCCACAACCACGCGCTCTACGTGTTCGAACGTTGCAAATCGAAACGAGCGCAAGTCGCCTTCAAAAAACTGAGCGGCAAAGAGTTTTACGTTCGGGTGAAAAAAACTTTTCAGTTTCCAATCGCCCAACACTGCTCTCGAAGCGATTGGGATGCAGTCGAATTTTACCAATGGATCGACGCCTACAGAAGGGCTCTGAATGCCGAGGAAGAAGGTGCCGCCTCCGAAGAAGCCGCCGCCGAAGTCGCTCGACATCTCAATGAGGAAGACGACAAAGACGAGGAGGAACCCGGTTATTCGAAAGAAACCCCTACCTACCACGTATCGCCCCCTATAAGGATTTCTCCCGTTGCGAGTCCCAATCCCGTTACTGCTGCGAATCCAGATTCGGTGATTGCACACGCTAAATCTGCCGCTGTGGTTATCGAACCCGTTTCCATGGATACTTTCGCTACAGAGAGCCGATCGAGCGAATATACACCCACGTCTCCTCCGTACCCACCACCGCCCAGTCCGGTACCCGATCCTCGCGGCGGCGGCGGCGGCGGCGGCAGTCAGTTTTCCAACTTGTCGACTTGCGTTCATTTGAAAGTCAGTGCAAATTCGGCTTTCGAACCCTACACTCCGGCCGATCCGCCTTACAATTTCACAGAAGGGGAGGAAGAGGATGATGACGACGATGCTGCTGCTGCTGCTGCTGCTGCACCACCATCACCACCACCACCACCACCACCACCAACCAAACGTCCCGAACCTTTAAATGCGTTGCCTCCGAAAAAAAGATTTCGTCTCGTAAACGACAACACTTCGGAAGAAGGTGTCATGATTTGGCTTTCCGGTTTTCCACCTAAAAAATTGATTGTACTGCACGGAAGCTCTGCTCAAGAATTTTTACCCAAGGACTGAAAAAAAAAAAAAAAAAACTTCTTATGCTGAATATTCAGTGTTGAAGTACAAAAAAAATGGGCTGAAAGGGATATTTTTCCCTTTCAGCCCATTTTTTTGTATCAATTTGCTTACCAATATTGGTTTTCGAGACTTTAAAAAAAAATAGAAATACAAAATTTAATCTCCCCCCTCCCCCTTAACCACGTGGTGCGACAAGAAAAAAAAAACAGGAGGTGGAGCTTCCCTCTCTCTCTCTCTCCGCGCACGCACACTCATTCGTAAGAGTAATACTTTATACTTCACGGTTCTGTTCTTTTTGTTTTTTCGTTTGGTAGTCAACATGTTGTTTCGACTCCATATTTCGAAACGTTGGTACTTTTTCGACATTTTAGGAGTAGTCGGAAACGACGGCAAAGTGTACTTTTGCACTTCGGATATCGCCCTGGCCACAGGACAGAGTTACGGATGGCGAGTCTCGATGGCCACCTGCCAGATGAAAGACGTCACGAACGCGTGCAAATTGAGATCGGACACTTGGGTGATCGAACATTCGGCCCTGCTCGATTCGTTGAAATCGGAGCGAGAAGGATCGGTGTATTATGCCCTGAGATTCGGGTACGTGAAAGAAATCCAGAACGACGGGAACAGTCCTCCTGTGCTCCAACAAACTTTTGACGAGAAAGAAGGTATACCGTTCGACACTTGGATACAAAACTTTAAAGAAAAATGCGCTCAAGAAGAGGCGGAAAACAGAACAATCGATGATGAGAACTAACTTTTTTTTACATAATTATGAAAAAAAAAAGTTGCAAAAAAATGGGCCAAAGATTTTGGGGGTGAAAAAAAAATCCCCCAAATCTTTGGCCCATTTTTTTGCAACTTATTGGTTTCCAATATTGGGAGGCGATGTCATACTTTATTATTTGTAAAAAAAAACATTAGCATGCGTATATACAATTTTTTTTTACTTATCGCTCAATCATTTTTTTTTTTTTTTTTTTTTTTTTTTTTTTTTTTTTTAAATAGTTCATCTCCGTCAAAGTACTTGCGGACTCTTTTAATAAAACATTGCAAAAATAAAAGATGATTTTTTCTATGTTAAAAAAATTTCGATGTAAAAAAAAATATAATTCATTTTTTTTTAACCACTTGTACACAGTGTAAGTTTGTGTATGCGTGTGTGAAATAAAAACATGAGATTTGTAATTCAACTTTTTTTTTTATTTTTTTTTTGTTTCTAAACAGTTTACAAAAACAATTTTTTTTAACATAACATTTAACCAATATTGGTATGTCGTCTGTCGTAAAAAAAATGGGGGGTCGAAGAAAAAGTCTGGAATCCAGACTTTTTCTTCGACCCCCCATTTTTTTTACTCTTTCAACACCGATTTTTTTTTCGGTTTGAGAAAGATTAGGGTGTTTTGTCAGTTTTGTCGCAGCAGCACAGGTCCATAGTTTTTTTTAAAATCCTCAATCCACTGATGATATTGTATCCCATCTCCCGTTTCGCATTGCTTGATGATGAAAAGTTTCAAGTTGTAATCGTACGGCAGGTCTGTCACCCAGCCGTATTCGAGCGTTCGCACGAACCGCTTGGAATGCGACCACGGGAGAAACCGGAGCGCATCCAGGACGTCTCGATGTCCCATCATCATCATGGTTTTGGGAAACGGTGGATCGATCACAATTTCTTCCAGACGTTGACTCGGCAGCCAAGTGGTGCGCCGCATGGACGCGGGAACGAACCGGGCCACGTCGTCCACGGAATAATATACTTGTCCGTCGTGGTCTCCCAACACGCCCATGACGGTTTCGGTCCTTTCATTGAGTTTGATTTGGATTCTAAAGAATGCCATGTTCTCTGTCTCTCTCGGGAGGAGTAGGAGGAGTAGTAGTAGCGACGGTAGCAACAGCAATGAGAATGAAAAGAATTTTTTCGATCGTTTATATACGACTCGGTTCAGAGTTCCCAGCTTCAAAAAAAAAGATGCCAGTCACGTACTGTCCTTGGAAGTTTAGCCACGAATGAAAGAACGAGTTTTTTTAGATGCAAATTGAAACGGTCGGAGTCTTGTTGTTTCACCCCGCCTCTCGACTAAAGCAAAAGAACGAGTGGGGTGGTGGTTACTTTGGTCGATGTCGTCATCTTTCCCCCCCCCCCCCCCTTTGATCAATCTGATAATTCGGCGCCGCTCAACTCGCTTGCATCTCTGAAGGACATGACTCGCATGCGTCTATGTAATTCACGATAACGTTCAGGGGTGGAACTTGTTTCGTAATGATACAGAACGTACCACAAATCAGCCGATTTCAAATTTTCGCCACATTTAGGACACCGCATGTCATCATTAGTTTCCAAATATTTTTTCAAACATTTTCCGTGCGCTTTATGCCTACAATTTTTCAATCTCGATCGTCGCTTGACACTTTGAGCACAAAATATACACGATTCCATCGAGCTGGGCTTCCAGAAAGGTTTGAAATGCTGACGCTCGGAGCCTCGCGTTCAATATATATACTATCCAAAACTTTTTTTTTTTTTTTTTTTTTTTTTTTTTTTTTTTTTTTTGTCGGTATCCCCAGTAACTGTTAACTGTGTCAAGACTCAAAATATTTACATAAAGTTTTCAAACTTACAGATTGTGTCTTTATCCATTAGAAGTTTTTTCAACTGTGGGTCGTGTTTGTCTTCTTCTACGATTAATCTTCCTTTCTTTTCTTCATAATTGTGGTATACAGTAAATCCTTCAACGTGGTTTTCGTCCGCCAGTCTGTAATTGGAACATGTTTGCACAGTAATTATCCCCCCTCTACCCGTCGTCAGATACGTGAAATCTTTTGAAAATTCAAAGGTTATAGGGTCCAGTTCATAAAATAATTTTTTGCAACGGCACTCGACATGGTCCACACATTTAATGGTTATTTTTTTCTCTCGAGTCAACGTCACTTCCCAAAAGCGGTCTACAAAAAAATGTTTCACACGGATGGGTTTGTCGATCGAAATTTCGCGATACCCGTTCAAAGGACAAACGTGAAAGGCTATTTTACACAAAGGAGGTGTATAGAGAACCGTAATATATCCATACACTTCCAGATAATAGAGCAAATATTTTGACTCTTTCTCTTCGAAAGATTGGAAACGAAGCAAAAATTCTCTTTCTTTTTTCATGGTCGAAATGGATTGACGAGAAAACTCAACACGGCTGTTGGGTCGGAAGAAACAGTGGTTGAGGTCAAAGCGATACTCTGTGAATTGTAACGTGGCGTCATCGAATCGCAGATAGGTCCACCAACCCAAAACAATCCGATGAACATAATAGCCGGGTCTGTATAAGCGCAAAAGTTCAATATAGTCCATCGAAAATGGACCAGGAGAACTCAGATAAGATGCACGATGTTCTAGAAACGATCGAAATTCAGGCATTTTATAAAGCGTGTGCAATTTATCTTTGAGTGGAACGTAGTCTCTCAAAATCAGGAACAAAATGTCCACGGGCAAGTCTAATAACTGTGGAAGTGCCGTCGCCATCCTCGTTTTAAAGTGCTACTGCACACCGACTGATCTGGTGAAACAATGTCACTCCCTTTTATATTAAAAAAAAAAAAAAAAAAAAAAAAAAAAAAAAAAAATTTTTTTTTTTTTTTTTTTTTTTTTTTTTTTTTTTTTTTTTACTATACATTTTCTTTTTCAACGGTCACTTTGTAAAATAAGAATTCGAAATTTAATGTTTGATAGAATTTAATTTTTTTTTTGCAACGGTCACTTTGTAAAATAAGGATTCGAAATTCAATGTTTGATGGGATCATGCCTCAACTTGTACCTAGAGGCGATGCCCACCGAAGCCTTCCATCTGTGGCAGTTTTTCGATTTGCACGACTGGCAGTCTTTCACTTCGACGGCGTCCAACAAGACGACTTGGAGTTTCTTCAACTCTCTGGCGTACGATTTTCGAAGGTCGCAGCTTATTTTAAAACTCTGTTCGTCCATGCAGTTGAGAACTCTGACATTCATTTCCGAAATTTCCCGGAAAAGAATCGAGTTGTTGAAAGATTTTTCGAAAGAAGTGCTCGTGACGCCGTTGGTGAGAGTGAATCCGTTACCTCCTATGGCTAGAACTGCCGCAATCTTTTTGTGTCGGTAAACGCGCGTCTTCTTCTTCTTTTTCTTCTCCTCCTCCTCCTCCTCCTCCTCCTCCTCCTCCCCTTCGAGTCCCGTCGTCGTCGCGGACCCGTGCTCCATCGGATCGAAAGGGATGCCGTGCAGACGCGAAATTCCCGCGTTCCCTCTCCACAGGGGACACGATCTTCTTTTGCAGTACATGCAGGGTTTCACGGGAAAGGGTTTCAGCCGATACACGCGGAGGCGAGGCGACGGAAATTTCGCCAGGCTCTTCTGGACGGCGCCGTAGGTGTGTTTGTCGAAACAGTGCAGCGTTCCCACTCGCATTTCGTCCAACTCTCTGGCCAGGAAGGCGGACGTCGAAGCTTCTCGAACGAAGACGCAGTGGACTCCGTTGTCTAAGGCGAAAGCGTTGTCGCGAACGGCCATCACGGCGGTTACCTTGTCGTGTCGATAGGTAGATTTCGGGCGTCCCGCGGTCTTTCCGGGAGGAGGAGGTGTCGTAGTCGGCGGCGGCGGCGGCGGCAGGTGGTCGCGGCGAAGTCTCTTCTCGGCCGCAAGTCTTTCGGCCAGGCGAAGAATGGGTTCGCAGACGGCAAGGCGTATTTTTTTTCGAGCTGGCGTCTCAA